>OX276492.1:0-1247500 GCA_946251955.1 Acronicta psi
CTAACCTAACCTAACCTAACCTAACCTAACCTAACCTAACCTAACCTAACCTAACCTAACCTAACCTAACCTAACCTAACCTAACCTAACCTAACCTAACCTAACCTAACCTAACCTAACCTAACCTAACCTAACCTAACCTAACCTACCACCTAACCTAACCTAACCTAACCTAACCTAACCTAACCTAACCTAACCTAACCTAACCTAACCTAACCTAACCACCTAACCTAACCTAACCTACCTAACCTAACCTAACCTAACCTAACCTAACCTAACCTAACCTAACCTAACCTAACCTAACCTAACCTAACCTAACCTAACCTAACCTAACCTAACCTAACCTAACCTAACCTAACCTAACCTAACCTAACCTAACCTAACCTAACCTAACCTAACCTAACCTAACCTAACCTAACCTAACCTAACCTAACCTAACCTAACCTAACCTAACCTAACCTAACCTAACCTAACCTAACCTAACCTAACCTAACCTAACCTAACCTAACCTAACCTAACCTAACCTAACCTAACCTAACCTAACCTAACCTAACCTAACCTAACCTAACCTAACCTAACCTAACCTAACCTAACCTAACCTAACCTAACCTAACCTAACCTAACCTAACCTAACCTAACCTAACCTAACCTAACCTAACCTAACCTAACCTAACCTAACCTAACCTAACCTAACCTAACCTAACCTAACCTAACCTAACCTAACCTAACCTAACCTAACCTAACCTAACCTAACCTAACCTAACCTAACCTAACCTAACCTAACCTAACCTAACCTAACCTAACCTAACCTAACCTAACCTAACCTAACCTAACCTAACCTAACCTAACCTAACCTAACCTAACCTAACCTAACCTAACCTAACCTAACCTAACCTAACCTAACCTAACCTAACCTAACCTAACCTAACCTAACCTAACCTAACCTAACCTAACCTAACCTAACCTAACCTAACCTAACCTAACCTAACCTAACCTAACCTAACCTAACCTAACCTAACCTAACCTAACCTAACCTAACCTAACCTAACCTAACCTAACCTAACCTAACCTAACCTAACCTAACCTAACCTAACCTAACCTAACCTAACCTAACCTAACCTAACCTAACCTAACCTAACCTAACCTAACCTAACCTAACCTAACCTAACCTAACCTAACCTAACCTAACCTAACCTAACCTAACCTAACCTAACCTAACCTAACCTAACCTAACCTAACCTAACCTAACCTAACCTAACCTAACCTAACCTAACCTAACCTAACCTAACCTAACCTAACCTAACCTAACCTAACCTAACCTAACCTAACCTAACCTAACCTAACCTAACCTAACCTAACCTAACCTAACCTAACCTAACCTAACCTAACCTAACCTAACCTAACCTAACCTAACCTAACCTAACCTAACCTAACCTAACCTAACCTAACCTAACCTAACCTAACCTAACCTAACCTAACCTAACCTAACCTAACCTAACCTAACCTAACCTAACCTAACCTAACCTAACCTAACCTAACCTAACCTAACCTAACCTAACCTAACCTAACCTAACCTAACCTAACCTAACCTAACCTAACCTAACCTAACCTAACCTAACCTAACCTAACCTAACCTAACCTAACCTAACCTAACCTAACCTAACCTAACCTAACCTAACCTAACCTAACCTAACCTAACCTAACCTAACCTAACCTAACCTAACCTAACCTAACCTAACCTAACCTAACCTAACCTAACCTAACCTAACCTAACCTAACCTAACCTAACCTAACCTAACCTAACCTAACCTAACCTAACCTAACCTAACCTAACCTAACCTAACCTAACCTAACCTAACCTAACCTAACCTAACCTAACCTAACCTAACCTAACCTAACCTAACCTAACCTAACCTAACCTAACCTAACCTAACCTAACCTAACCTAACCTAACCTAACCTAACCTAACCTAACCTAACCTAACCTAACCTAACCTAACCTAACCTAACCTAACCTAACCTAACCTAACCTAACCTAACCTAACCTAACCTAACCTAACCTAACCTAACCTAACCTAACCTAACCTAACCTAACCTAACCTAACCTAACCTAACCTAACCTAACCTAACCTAACCTAACCTAACCTAACCTAACCTAACCTAACCTAACCTAACCTAACCTAACCTAACCTAACCTAACCTAACCTAACCTAACCTAACCTAACCTAACCTAACCTAACCTAACCTAACCTAACCTAACCTAACCTAACCTAACCTAACCTAACCTAACCTAACCTAACCTAACCTAACCTAACCTAACCTAACCTAACCTAACCTAACCTAACCTAACCTAACCTAACCTAACCTAACCTAACCTAACCTAACCTAACCTAACCTAACCTAACCTAACCTAACCTAACCTAACCTAACCTAACCTAACCTAACCTAACCTAACCTAACCTAACCTAACCTAACCTAACCTAACCTAACCTAACCTAACCTAACCTAACCTAACCTAACCTAACCTAACCTAACCTAACCTAACCTAACCTAACCTAACCTAACCTAACCTAACCTAACCTAACCTAACCTAACCTAACCTAACCTAACCTAACCTAACCTAACCTAACCTAACCTAACCTAACCTAACCTAACCTAACCTAACCTAACCTAACCTAACCTAACCTAACCTAACCTAACCTAACCTAACCTAACCTAACCTAACCTAACCTAACCTAACCTAACCTAACCTAACCTAACCTAACCTAACCTAACCTAACCTAACCTAACCTAACCTAACCTAACCTAACCTAACCTAACCTAACCTAACCTAACCTAACCTAACCTAACCTAACCTAACCTAACCTAACCTAACCTAACCTAACCTAACCTAACCTAACCTAACCTAACCTAACCTAACCTAACCTAACCTAACCTAACCTAACCTAACCTAACCTAACCTAACCTAACCTAACCTAACCTAACCTAACCTAACCTAACCTAACCTAACCTAACCTAACCTAACCTAACCTAACCTAACCTAACCTAACCTAACCTAACCTAACCTAACCTAACCTAACCTAACCTAACCTAACCTAACCTAACCTAACCTAACCTAACCTAACCTAACCTAACCTAACCTAACCTAACCTAACCTAACCTAACCTAACCTAACCTAACCTAACCTAACCTAACCTAACCTAACCTAACCTAACCTAACCTAACCTAACCTAACCTAACCTAACCTAACCTAACCTAACCTAACCTAACCTAACCTAACCTAACCTAACCTAACCTAACCTAACCTAACCTAACCTAACCTAACCTAACCTAACCTAACCTAACCTAACCTAACCTAACCTAACCTAACCTAACCTAACCTAACCTAACCTAACCTAACCTAACCTAACCTAACCTAACCTAACCTAACCTAACCTAACCTAACCTAACCTAACCTAACCTAACCTAACCTAACCTAACCTAACCTAACCTAACCTAACCTAACCTAACCTAACCTAACCTAACCTAACCTAACCTAACCTAACCTAACCTAACCTAACCTAACCTAACCTAACCTAACCTAACCTAACCTAACCTAACCTAACCTAACCTAACCTAACCTAACCTAACCTAACCTAACCTAACCTAACCTAACCTAACCTAACCTAACCTAACCTAACCTAACCTAACCTAACCTAACCTAACCTAACCTAACCTAACCTAACCTAACCTAACCTAACCTAACCTAACCTAACCTAACCTAACCTAACCTAACCTAACCTAACCTAACCTAACCTAACCTAACCTAACCTAACCTAACCTAACCTAACCTAACCTAACCTAACCTAACCTAACCTAACCTAACCTAACCTAACCTAACCTAACCTAACCTAACCTAACCTAACCTAACCTAACCTAACCTAACCTAACCTAACCTAACCTAACCTAACCTAACCTAACCTAACCTAACCTAACCTAACCTAACCTAACCTAACCTAACCTAACCTAACCTAACCTAACCTAACCTAACCTAACCTAACCTAACCTAACCTAACCTAACCTAACCTAACCTAACCTAACCTAACCTAACCTAACCTAACCTAACCTAACCTAACCTAACCTAACCTAACCTAACCTAACCTAACCTAACCTAACCTAACCTAACCTAACCTAACCTAACCTAACCTAACCTAACCTAACCTAACCTAACCTAACCTAACCTAACCTAACCTAACCTAACCTAACCTAACCTAACCTAACCTAACCTAACCTAACCTAACCTAACCTAACCTAACCTAACCTAACCTAACCTAACCTAACCTAACCTAACCTAACCTAACCTAACCTAACCTAACCTAACCTAACCTAACCTAACCTAACCTAACCTAACCTAACCTAACCTAACCTAACCTAACCTAACCTAACCTAACCTAACCTAACCTAACCTAACCTAACCTAACCTAACCTAACCTAACCTAACCTAACCTAACCTAACCTAACCTAACCTAACCTAACCTAACCTAACCTAACCTAACCTAACCTAACCTAACCTAACCTAACCTAACCTAACCTAACCTAACCTAACCTAACCTAACCTAACCTAACCTAACCTAACCTAACCTAACCTAACCTAACCTAACCTAACCTAACCTAACCTAACCTAACCTAACCTAACCTAACCTAACCTAACCTAACCTAACCTAACCTAACCTAACCTAACCTAACCTAACCTAACCTAACCTAACCTAACCTAACCTAACCTAACCTAACCTAACCTAACCTAACCTAACCTAACCTAACCTAACCTAACCTAACCTAACCTAACCTAACCTAACCTAACCTAACCTAACCTAACCTAACCTAACCTAACCTAACCTAACCTAACCTAACCTAACCTAACCTAACCTAACCTAACCTAACCTAACCTAACCTAACCTAACCTAACCTAACCTAACCTAACCTAACCTAACCTAACCTAACCTAACCTAACCTAACCTAACCTAACCTAACCTAACCTAACCTAACCTAACCTAACCTAACCTAACCTAACCTAACCTAACCTAACCTAACCTAACCTAACCTAACCTAACCTAACCTAACCTAACCTAACCTAACCTAACCTAACCTAACCTAACCTAACCTAACCTAACCTAACCTAACCTAACCTAACCTAACCTAACCTAACCTAACCTAACCTAACCTAACCTAACCTAACCTAACCTAACCTAACCTAACCTAACCTAACCTAACCTAACCTAACCTAACCTAACCTAACCTAACCTAACCTAACCTAACCTAACCTAACCTAACCTAACCTAACCTAACCTAACCTAACCTAACCTAACCTAACCTAACCTAACCTAACCTAACCTAACCTAACCTAACCTAACCTAACCTAACCTAACCTAACCTAACCTAACCTAACCTAACCTAACCTAACCTAACCTAACCTAACCTAACCTAACCTAACCTAACCTAACCTAACCTAACCTAACCTAACCTAACCTAACCTAACCTAACCTAACCTAACCTAACCTAACCTAACCTAACCTAACCTAACCTAACCTAACCTAACCTAACCTAACCTAACCTAACCTAACCTAACCTAACCATTGACAATTTTCAAACTATATAACCTATTTGGACGCGGTTTTCGACCCTTAAAATTGTCAATTCGGTCACTTACACCTACCAGGCACCCCTCCACGCAATTGGACGCGAAAATTTTCACTTTTAAATTTTCACTTAGGTTTTCCAAAATTTTCACTTTCCTTATTAATTTCGACAAAAATTTCATTTGTAATTCTGCAAATCCGCTTCAGCCGTGCATCCCGGAGATCGCGACCTGAAAAACAAAATTATTATTATAACAAACATAGCAAAAACACTTTAAATTCTACAAAATTCACAGTTTTTCCGCGATTTTTCTCGATTTTTCCTCTCAACCTACCCCCGAAAACTACACAGTCGTGTAGTGCTCGGCGGCCCGCATCTATTGGTACCCCACAAGTGGGCGTTTTCACTCGAGAAAATACGAAAAATCGACCAAAACCCTACCACATCAGGTACCGAGGTTACCTTATACCTGCCATATTCTTAGATAAACATTGACAATTTTCAAACTATATAACCTATTTGGACGCGGTTTTCGACCCTTAAAATTGTCAATTCGGTCACTTACACCTACCAGGCACCCCTCCACGCAATTGGACGCGAAAATTTTCACTTTTAAATTTTCACTTAGGTTTTGCAAAATTTTCACTTTCCTTATTAATTTCGACAAAAATTTCATTTGTAATTCTGCAAATCCGCTTCAGCCGTGCATCCCGGAGATCGCGACCTGAAAAACAAAATTATTATTATAACAAACATAGCAAAAACACTTTAAATTCTACAAAATTCACAATTTTTCCGCGATTTTTCTCGATTTTTCCTCTCAACCTACCCCCGAAAACTACACAGTCGTGTAGTGCTCGGCGGCCCGCATCTATTGGTACCCCACAAGTGGGCGTTTCATTCGAGAAAATTCGAAAAAATCGCCCACCCACCCACCCTGTGGTGATTGGCCAGGTGGATTTTCGGCAAATCACAAAAAATTAACTTTTTTGTTTTGAACTGTCTTCGCACACAGGCGGTTTCTCGTGACCTACAGAACACGTGAAGTACAGTTTTGGTGGTTGGGTACCCGTCCAAATGTCCACTGGAATAAAACATAGACGATATTGTTTTATTTGAACACTATCTTAAATTTACACAGTTCCCCCTATTGGGAACCAAGTTTTTGACTTTTTAAATCGTCTATTGACTTTTAAAACAAATTATAATATACATACAACATAACTCAGTTCCCTATTGGGACTAAGGTTTTAAGACTAATTTTATAGTATTCATAATTATTTACACAGTCCTTATTGGGACAAAGTTTCTATTTTAAAAATTGTCAATTTACTCATTCTATTTTACAATATTTACAGCCACCTTTTTGGGGACCTATTTTAATATTGTGTTGTCTTATTGTATTCTATATAGCAAATTAAAACATGTTTGTGGCACACCGCACCCCCGTCAAGAAAGACAGCGGCGCTGCTTCTCCAGACAAAGCTGAGAAGGCTGGACCAGTGCCAACTTCCAGCGTCAGGCGCAGTGTAGGGGAGTGGGAAACTGGTAAGCAAGAACCCAAACCAAGCAGTGCACCGTCCGCGAAGGCAGAACCCTTAGGGGCTCTGCTCAAGCCAAAACTCAAAACGGCCCCCACTCTCACTCACGAGAACAGACCATTACAGGAGAGCAGGCGTAGTATAGACGGTCTGAAAAGCCCTCCAACGAAGCCGGTCTACCCGTCTCGAGTTGCTGAGGCCAGAGCATGCCTGAATAAGGCAAAACTGAGCCTCAGCAACTCTCGGAACCTGCGGGCGGACATAAAGGCTGAGGTGCTGGCAGCGCTAGACCGTCTGTACCAGCTGGTAAAGGAGGGGGATGCGGAAAGAACTAAGACTAGAAAGGAAGAAGGGGGGAAAGAAGAAGAAGGGAAAGGAAAAGAGTGCTCGGAAGAAACCAACAGGGAAGCTCTAATGGCGGCGATGGGGGAAACTAGGGAGAAGTTAGAAGAGTGTGCGCTCTATACACGCACACTCTCCGACCAAATCAAGAGCCTCGAGGGAACACGCCCTATGGCCCCTTCACCCGTGATCCCCCCCGCAGGCCAAGAAACATACGCCAGAGCAGCAGCAGTCGTCCCGTCACCGATGCACTCTGTTATAGTGACATCGAATGACGTCATGGACACGAGCACCACCATAATTGAGAAGATCAGGACCGCAGTGGACGCCAAGAAAACGTGTATTCGCGTAGACAGGGTACGAAAGGCGAAAGACCAAAAGGTTGTTGTGGGGTGCCTAAATAGGAACGAACTCGAGGCGGTCAAGAGCAGGCTGAGCGGCTCCTCGGCAGGACTTACGGTCGAGGATGCGGTTAACAAGGACCCCCTGGTGGTGTTGTTAGACGTGCTGTCATACAACACGGATGACGACATCGCCAGGGCCATCCTTAGTCAGAACTCGCACCTCCTGCAGGGGGTAGAGGCGGAGCAGGTCAGGGCCACCGTAAGATACCGGAGGCGGGCCAGGAACCCCCTGGAAAACCACGTGGTAGTACAAGTCTCCCCACCGGTGTGGCAGCGACTGACCGAAGCCGGTCGAGCCTACATCGACATGCAGAGGATCCGCGTACTCGATCAGAGTCCGCTGATCCAATGCACTAGATGCCTCGGCTTCGGTCACGGCAGGAAAATGTGCACCGACGGGGAACAAAAGTGCTCGCATTGCGGTGACCCTGATCATCTGCGATCAGACTGCCCCGCCCGTCAGACCGGGAAGCCGCCCAGTTGCAGTAATTGCAGGACTGCCAAAAACGCTCAGACCGACCACGACGCTTTCAGCCCGGAGTGCCCTGTCCGGAGACGGTGGGACGCGCTAGCGCGCTCTACCGTCCAGTACTGCTAAAGGCGCCACTGTGGTCCTGAAGGAGAGAAAACGATCACCGATGGTGAGGGATGGGGAAAACCAGTTTTCAAAAGACCGAAAAGCATCAAAAACCTTTTATCCGGAGAACCAATGCAACCTAGACGATGATTGTCATCGTCAGGTTGCAATTGAGGCCGAGAAAAAGAAGAGGAGCAAGATGGTACGACCCACCACTCACCAGAGGGAACTTTGTTCGCGCCCGTTGAACCGTCCATGGAAAGAATAAAAAGAGGAGCCATGCTTCAGATATATTGTATTATAATATAAACTAGTAAGCATGGAAATGGATAGTACAAGGATAAGTAGTAGCTGTATGTACGGTTAAACGGACGCAAATGGAACGACAGAAAGAAACATTAAACACCAAATTCCCCTTAAGACCTCAAGAAATATGCAACATACTCTTAAAATGAACAAATAAATACTAAAATAACAATAGGAAACGTAACCAAATCAAATAAGAGATAATTCATATAGGGAAAATTTAATATAATAATTTATACAAATATAAAAGACAATACAACAATAGCAGCAAATAAACTAAATAAAAATGCAAATACAAACAAAAACACAAGAAATAAATAGCAAACCAAAAGAAAAATAATAATAAGCAATCACACACGAAATAAATAATATAAAAACAATAGCATAAGGAAATAAAAAGTTAATATCAGTAAGTAAAAAAACAAACAACGAAATAACAATCAAATATAGTAAGAGTTCAAATATGAATGCAATAAAATGACACAAATATAAAAATAATGAATAAAACAGTGGTAAATTAATAGCGTGTAACAGAAAGAAAGAAATCAATATAAACATACATAAGAAAAACGCAATTTCTAAAATTATTATAATAAGGAGCAAGATATAAAACAAAACAAACAAGGTTCTTTTAAAAGAACACGTATACAATAAAAATAAACGTAAACAAAGGCTCTAGTCACGCTAGAGGGACCACTGTAACAACACAAAAAAAAAAAAAAAAAAAAAAAAAAAAAAAACCTAACCTAACCTAACCTAACCTAACCTAACCTAACCTAACCTTTTTTTTTTTTTTTTATCGTCTGAAAATGCTTTATGCACCGTCACGCCGCCCCGGGGAGGACGGCGCGGTGTGTGGGACTCCGCCCTGAAAAGGACGTCTACCCACTAAAAACAGACGGGTGTTCGCCTCATCACCTTAGGGCCGGGGTCACGGGTACGTGTGGACATTCTTCCGTGACCCCGGCGGTGACGGGCCGCCTATGCGGCCCCCGGCTCTGTACGGGGGGTGCGTGTGGTGTGCACCCCCCTCTCCTGCCAATCCACTGAGTGGGACGCGGCACACTCCGACCGCATCGCCTACTCGGGCCATAGTGCTGGGCGACAGACTTCCCCAAGTCTGCCGCCTGTGGCCACTTTAAGGTGGATGGAACAGGGCACGGTTTGCCCTGTTCCTGCGCCCAGTTCTTCGGGCGCGGATTGGCAGGGTGGCGGCAGCGGACTCCCTCTCCCGCTCCGCCTCCTCCTTCTGCGAGATTACGTCCTCGCAGAAGGAGGCCATCGCTTGCCAGGCGTCAGGACACCCGACCATCTCCCTGACGACGGCCGGGAGGTCGAGGTTCGCCCCTACTGCATTCCGCAAGACACGGCGCTGCTCTGCCCATGCGGGGCAATCCGCGAGCGTGTGCTGCGCCGTGTCCTCGGGGCAGTTGATACAGTGGTGGCAGTGGGCGTCCGGCTCCCTCCCGGCGATACGCCACAGGTAACTGCCGAAGCATCCATGCCCCGACAGCACCTGTGTCAGCCGGAAGGTCAGCACGCCGTGACGCCTGCCCACCCAGTCCGTCAGAACAGGACGGACTGCCTCGACCGTCCTGACGCCTGCACTCGGTCGGCTCAGCCGAGCCGACCACTCCTCCTGCGCTGCCCGTTGCAGCAGCCGCCTCTGGTGCTCCAGCTCCCTCGGGACGTACCCACCCCTACGCTCCAGCGTGTCCTTGCGCCATGTATAGAGTGACGCAAGGACCCGAGCGTCGATGTCCCAAGGGAGCGAGCCGGCCAATAAACAGGCCCCCTCCGTCGATATGGTGCGATATCCGCGGATGACCCGTACGGATATCGCACGCTGCGGCCGCCGCAACAGTGCAGCGCCGCGCTCCGTTACCTCGGTGGCCCAGACAGGGGCACCGTAGAGGGCCATGGAACGTATGACCCCCAGGTATAGCCGCCTGCACGCGACGTTAGGGCCACCGAGGTTGGGCAAAAGCCGACCGAGCGCCCCGGCCGCGCTCAAGAGGCGCAGGCCAAGGCGCTGGAAGTGGGCGTTGAACGTCCACCGACTGTCCAGTAATAGGCCCAAGTACTTGAGCTCGGGCCTGACAGCGATTTGGACCCCACCGATGGTGATGTGGGATCCCGACGGAGGCGCCTTCCGCGGACCGTGGAAGCAGATCGCCTCCGTCTTGTTCAACGCCACTTCCAGCCCCAAGCGGCGAATGCGCGCCACTGTCTGGGCGGTTCCAGCAGTCGCCAGACGGGCAGACTCCCTGTAGTCCCTCTCCCGGGCCAGGACGAGCGTGTCGTCAGCGTAACACACGACGCTGACACCCGGGAGAGTAGCCCCGCGGAGGACCCAGTCATAGCCGATGTTCCACAAGAGGGGCCCCAACACGGACCCCTGTGGAACACCGCAGGACATGGGCCATGTGTGCGTACCGTCCCTGACCGCAAAGGTGATGGCGCGGTCACGGAGATAGTCCCCAACCAGCCGACGCAGATAAGGCGGTGTGCGGTGGAATTCGAGGGCCGCCAAAATGCAGCTCCACGGGATGGTGTTGAAGGCGTTGGCGATGTCCAGCGACACCGCCATCAACACCCCCCCGGATTCCACCGCCTGCTCCGAGCGGGCCTTGACGCGTAGGATCGCGTCAACGGTCGAGCGACCCGCTCGGAAACCAAACTGGTTGTCGGACAAGTCGGGGCCAACGTGCGTCAAGTGCTTGACGAGGCGGGCGGCGACAATACGCTCAAAGAGTTTTCCCACCTCGTCCAAGAGCACGATGGGACGGTACGCGGAAGGCGAATCCGCGGGGCGTCCGTCTTTCTTCAGGAGGACCAGTCTGCCCGTCTTCCACTCTGTGGGGAATCGACCCTGCTCGAGACACCCGGTGAACAGGTGTCGTGTTCTGGGCCCCAGGACCTTGAGGGCCAGTGCCCATGCGCGGCCGGGAATCCCGTCGGGTCCGGGGGCCGTGTTCCGGGCGCTCATGCGGTCGACGGCGACCGCCAGCTCCGCCTCCGTCACTGTAGGCACGGGCTCCTCTGGTGCCTCCTCCCTACCACCTCTCCGCAACCCCATGGACGGGGGCTCGTGGCCCGCTCTGTCCGGGAACAGAGCCGCAACGACATCTCGGACCAGAGCGGGCTCGAGTGTCTCCGTCAGAGGGGGCGCCCAAGGCCGGAGTTTGGCTCTTGCGAGCTTGTAGGGCCGCCCCCAGGGGTCGCTGTTGAGGAGGCGCAGGAACTCCTCGTTTGCGACCTCTTTAGCCCGGCTGATGCCGAGTTGTAAGGCCTCCTTGGCTGCTGCAAGGGCCTCTCGCAGCCGGGCCTCGGCCGAGAGATCGCGTGGCCGTCGTCGACGCTGCCGCAGATAGTTGCGCCGGGCAGCTGCACACGTCGTGCGCTGGCTCGCCAGCTCCTGGGACCACCAATATACATGACGCCTCTGAGGACCAGACCTGGCCCGGGGCATAGCCGCGTCGCATATTTGCGACATTGCGAACCCGAACCAGTCGGCCTCGGCGTCCACGTCCAGCGGGTCCTCAGGAGAGGAGAACCAGCTTTGGACGATGGCGGCTTCCATGAGAACGTCTCGGTCGAGCCGCGTCAGGACCCACCTCCGGGTCGCCGGGTTGACGCGACTCGGGCGCCCGTCGCTAGGGGACGCCGAGGGTGTGGATATCCCGAACCGGATATACCGGTGGTCGGAAAGAGTCTCCACACCCTCCATGACCCGCCAGTCTTGGGCGCGGTGCGCCAAGGATGTGCTGGCGAAGGAGACGTCCACGATGGAGCCGCCGTTGTCCCGCACGCACGTGTGCACTGTCCCGCGGTTGAGCACTACTAGCCCCGTTGCGACTGCCCACTCCTCGAGCGCATCGCCGCGCGCATCTGTGGTAGGGCAACCCCAAGCCACAGACTTGGCATTGAGGTCGCCGAGGAGCAGGACGGGGCGAGAGCTGTTCCGCCCAATCAGGGCCCCCACGCTGCCGAGAAAAGCCTCGAACTCTGCGAGGACCCTGTTGGGCGAGAAGTAGACGCCAACCGCGAGGACACCACCGACGATTGCTGCCACGCAGCCAGGCATTTTGTCGACGACGACCAACGAGGAGCCTGTTGAGGCCTGACACCCGATGGCCACAACGCCATCGGTGTCGCCCGCCCAGTTGTCCCGAGATGGGACGTACAGTGGCTCTGCCACTACGGCCACGTTTATCGCCCACTGCGCCATGCTTTGGAGCAGGAGATCCTGAGCTCTGGCGCAGTGGTTGACATTCGCCTGCAGAACTTCGAGGGCCATTATTGTGATGGCTGGGCGGGCTCCGACACGTCCATAGCCACGGTGACTGGCTGGCTAGGCGCCGGGGGGGTCCGGAATCCGGCCCCGCTGGGCTTTCCCTTTTTCTTCTCGCGGGACTGGCAGGTCTTGGCGCCAATTCGATGTCCCGCGTTCTTTCCTGCGGCTGCGCAGATACTGCAGTGTGGATCTGCGGTGCACTGCCCCGCTTTGTGACCTGGCTGGCTGCACCTGTAGCACAGGTCACTGCGGTCCACGTCGGACGAGCACGTGTGCTGCACGTGCCCGCCGTACAGGCAACGGTAGCACTGCAGAGGCCTGGGCTCCAGCAGTGCCACCCTGGCCGACACCCAGCCGACGAGAAGATGACCCGCGTCTGCGATCTTTTTGGCTGCCGCGACTGGGCAGCGGAGCCACGCAGACCCGAGGCCAGAAGGGCCGACGCGGATCTCCCCGACTTTTATGTCGCCCACGGCGCACTCGCCGATGCGGGCAGCAGCATTCGTGACCTCGTCCGTGGTCACTGAGTCATCCAGGCCCACAACGCGCAGCTCTGCGCACTTGGTGGGCCTGGAGACGCGAACATCTTCGTCTTTAAGGCATCCCCGGAGCTTTTCAGCGAGGGCATCGGCCTTGTCGCCACTCGACGCTCCGGGGATTTCCAGAATTCGGGCGCCTGTGACTGCCCGCTTGAATCTCAAGGAGGGAATGCCGAGGCCAGCCAGGTCCACGCTCTGCTTGGCCTCGGTAAGGATGGAGGCGTATGTGACGCCTCTTTCTTCTGCACCCTCTTGCAGAGAGATGACGACTGCGGTAGATCGTGGGGCCCGCAGTCTGTTGGTCTTTTTGGCCCCACCTCGATTCTTCTTCCTCTTGCCTTTTTTGTTGCTCACGGTCTGCCACTCACCCTCCTTGGGAGCGGCAGCTGTAGAGGCACCTTGGGCAGGCGCGGGCGTGGTGTTTTTGCCCGTCTTCTTGTTCTGCCCCTTGCCCTTCCCCTTGCCCTTGGACTTGGGGGCGGCGGCCTTTGAAACCTAACCTAACCTAACCTAACCTAACCTAACCTAACCTAACCTTTTTTTTTTTTTTTTTTTTTTTTTTTTTTTTTTTTTTTTTTTATCGTCTGAAAATGCTTTATGCACCGTCACGCCGCCCCGGGGAGGACGGCGCGGTGTGTGGGACTCCGCCCTGACAAGGACGTCTACCCACTAAAAACAGACGGGTGTTCGCCTCATCACCTTAGGGCCGGGGTCACGGGTACGTGTGGACATTCTTCCGTGACCCCGGCGGTGACGGGCCGCCTATGCGGCCCCCGGCTCTGTACGGGGGGTGCGTGTGGTGTGCACCCCCCTCTCCTGCCAATCCACTGAGTGGGACGCGGCACACTCCGACCGCATCGCCTACTCGGGCCATAGTGCTGGGCGACAGACTTCCCCAAGTCTGCCGCCCGTGGCCACTTTAAGGTGGATGGAACAGGGCACGGTTTGCCCTGTTCCTGCGCCCAGTTCGTCGGGCGCGGATTGGCAGGGTGGCGGCAGCGGACTCCCTCTCACGCTCCGCCTCCTCCTTCTGCGAGATGACGTCCTCGCAGAAGGAGGCCATCGCTTGCCAGGCGTCAGGACACCCGACCATCTCCCTGACGACGGCCGGGAGGTCGAGGTTCGCCCCTACAGTGTTGCGTAAGACACGGCGCTGCTCTGCCCATGCGGGGCAATCCGCGAGCGTATGCTGCGCCGTGTCCTCGGGGCAGTTGACACAATGGTGGCAGTGGGCGTCCGGCTCCCTCCCGGCGATACGCCACAGGTAACTGCCGAAGCATCCATGCCCCGACAGCACCTGTGTCAGCCGGAAGGTCAGCACGCCGTGACGCCTGCCCACCCAGTCCGTCAGAACAGGACGGACTGCCTCGACCGTCCTGACGCCTGCACTCGGTCGGCTCAGCCGAGCCGACCACTCCTCCAGCGCTGCCCGTTGCAGCAGCCGCCTCTGGTGCTCCAGCTCCCTCGGGACGTACCCACCCCTACGCTCCAGCGTGTCCTTGCGCCATGTATAGAGTGACGCAAGGACCCGAGCGTCGATGTCCCAAGGGAGCGAGCCGGCCAATAAACAGGCCCCCTCCGTCGATATGGTGCGATATCCGCGGATGACCCGTACGGATATCGCACGCTGCGGCCGCCGCAACAGTGCAGCGCCGCGCTCCGTCACCTCGGTGGCCCAGACAGGGGCACCGTAGAGGGCCATCGAGCGAATGACCCCCAGGTATAGCCGCCTGCACGCGACGTTAGGGCCACCGAGGTTCGGCAGTAGCCGACCGAGCGCCCCGGCCGCGCTTAAGAGACGCAGGCCTAGGCGCTGGAAGTGGGCGTTAAACGTCCATCTGCTGTCCAGTAGGAGGCCCAAGTATTTGAGCTCGGGCCTCACAGCGATCTGGACCCCACCGATGACGATGTGGGATCCCGACGGAGGCGCCTTCCGCGGACCGTGGAAGCAGATCGCCTCCGTCTTGTTCAACGCCACTTCCAACCCCAAGCGGCGAATGCGCGCCACTGTCTGGGCGGTGCCAGCGGTCGCCAGACGGGCAGACTCCCTGTAGTCCCTCTCCCGGGCCAGGACGAGCGTGTCGTCAGCGTAACACACGACGCTGACACCCGGGAGAGTAGCCCCGCGGAGGACCCAGTCGTAGCCGATGTTCCACAAGAGGGGCCCCAACACGGACCCCTGTGGAACACCGCAGGACATGGGCCGTGTGTGCGTACCATCCCTGACCGCAAAGGTGATGGCGCGGTCACGGAGATAATCCCCGACCAGCCGACGCAGATACGACGGTGTGCGGTGGAATTCGAGGGCCGCTAAAATGCAGCTCCACGGGATGGTGTTGAAGGCGTTGGCGATGTCCAGCGACACCGCCATCAACACCCCCCCGGATTCCACCGCCTGCTCCGAGCGGGCCTTGACGCGCAGGATCGCGTCAACGGTCGAGCGACCCGCTCGGAAACCAAACTGGTTGTCGGACAGGTCGGGGCCAACGTGCGTCAGGTGCTTGACGAGGCGGGCGGCGACAATACGCTCGAAGAGTTTTCCCGCCTCGTCCAACAGCACGATGGGACGGTACGCGGAAGGCGAATCCGCGGGGCGTCCGTCCTTCTTCAAGAGGACCAGTCTGCCCGTCTTCCAATGGGTTGGGAATCGACCCTGCTCGAGACACCCGGTGAACAGGTGTCGTGTTCTGGGCCCCAGGACCTTGAGGGCTAGCGCCCACGCGCGGCCGGGAATCCCGTCGGGTCCAGGGGCCGTGTTCCGGGCGCTCATGCGGTCGACGGCGACCGCCAGCTCCGCCTCCGTCACTGCGGGTACAGGCTCCTCTTGCGCCTCCTCCCTACCACGTCTCCGCGACCCCATGGACGGGGGCTCGTGGCCCGCTCCGTCCGGGAACAGAGCCGAAACGACATCTCGGACCAGAGCGGGCTCGAGTGTCTCCGTTAGCGGGGGCGCCCAAGGCCGCAGTTTGGCTCTTGCGAGCTGCCTTTTTTTTTTTTTTTTTTTTTTTTGTCGAGGTTGGAAATCCTCATGGATGTCCCCCGCCCCGGGGAGGGCGGGGGGGTCTGTCAGACTCCTACTGACTAAAACCAACCCCGGTGTTCCCACTCGCACTTGCGTCGGGGGCTACGGGAACAACGCATTCTTCCGCGGCCCCCGACTAGTGTTGGCCCGCCTCCTCGGCGGGCCCCGCCTGGTGTAGGGGGGGATACAGACACTCCCCCCCACGTCTGAGAGGGGCGCGCGTGGAACACTACGCGCCGCCGCCTATGGTCCTTGGGAGAGGGGCCGGCGGACTTCCCCGCGTCCACCGGCCCCGGACCGATCCTCTATGGAGGCCGGAAGAGGGCATTATCAGCCCTCCTCCGCCGCCCGGTGCGCCTGCTGCGAAGCGGGATGGTACTGTGGATTTCCCTTTCCCTCTCCGCAGCTTCCTTCTGCGACATGACGGTTTCGCAGAAGGACAGCACTGCGTCCCACGACTCACGGCTGCCGACCATGGAGCGAACGACGGTCGGCAGCGAGAGGTCCTCGCCCACAACATTGACGAGGGCACGGCGCGGCTCCTCCCATGCGACACACTCTATGAGTGTGTGCAGCGCCGTGTCCTCTCGACTCTGGACGCAGTGATGACACCGAGCGTCCGGCTCCCTGCCTATGCGACACAGGAACCTGCCGAAACAGCCGTGTCCCGACAGCACCTGCGTCGCCCGAAATGTCAGGGAGCCGTGCCTCCTCCCGAGCCAGCTATCGAGCACTGGCCGGATCGCCTCGACAGTGGCGAGGCCGGCGGTAGGGCGTGAAAGCCTGTCCCGCCATTCCGCCACCAGGACCCGATGGAGCTCCTGCCGGCGCTGCATGAGCTGCTGCTGCGCCGGCGCCGCACCTCGTGCCCGCTCCTGCTCGCGCCACATGTGCAGTGACGCGAGCACCTTCGCCTCCAGGTCCCAGGGCGGGGATCCGGCCAGTGCACAAGCCGCCTCGTGGGAGATCGTGCGATAGCCGCGAATGACTCTGACGGCCATTGCCCTCTGCGGCCTCCGCAGCACAGCGATGCTGCGGGCCGTCAGGTCAGACGCCCACACCGGCGCCCCGTAAAGGGCCATCGATCGCACGATCCCCACGTACAACCGCCTACAGGCGGTGCTCGGGCCTCCCAAGTTGGGAAGCAGCGTTGACAGCGCGCCTGCCGCGCCCATCAACTTTGGCGCCAGCCGCAGGAAGTGGGGGCCGAAGTCCCACCGGCTGTCGAGCACCAATCCTAGGTACTTCATGGTTGGCTCGACAGCAATGCGAGCCCCCCCGACCACAATGTGTAATCCCCGCGGCGGCGCCCGTCGGGGGCCATGAAAAACGATGGCCTCCGACTTGTTGAGGGCCACCTCCAGGCCCAGGCGCCGTATGCGGCCCACCACCTGTGAGACCGCACCCGTAGCTAGCAACGCTGCCTCCCTGTGCGAGCTCCCCCAGGCGGTGACCAGCGTGTCGTCTGCGTAACACGTCAGGTCCACCCCCGGCGAGAGCTCGCCCCTCAGCACCCAGTCGTACCCGATGTTCCACAGGAGCGGGCCGAGAACCGAACCCTGTGGAACACCGCACGACGTCTCGCGCCGGCCCGTGCCGTCGCGTCCCCTGTAGGTGACACACCTATCCGCCAGATAGGCCCCAACTATGCGGCGGAGGTAGGGAGGCACCCTGTGGTAGCGCAGGGCCTCCCTAATACAACTCCAGGGCAGGGTGTTGAAGGCGTTGGTGATGTCCAAGGACACCGCCAGCGCAACCCCGCCCCGGGACACCGCTTCCTCCGCGAGGACCCTCACCCTCAGTATGGCGTCTATCGTTGAGCGCCCACGCCGAAAGCCGAACTGGCTGTCGTCCAGGTCCGGCCCCTCTGTGTACAAGTGGCTGACGAGGCGGTCTGCAACTATTCGCTCGAACAGCTTGCCCACCTCGTCCAGCAGCACTATGGGCCGGTATGCGGACGGCGAGTCGGCAGGGCGCCCTGCCTTTCGGAGCAGGACCAGGCGGCCCGTTTTCCACAGGCTGGGAAACTGGCCCTGCTCTAGGCACGCCGTGAAGAGTCCTCTGAGTTGGGGCTCTAGCTCCTCCAGAGCGTAGACGAGAGCACGGCCTGGCACTCCGTCGGGCCCCGGGGCAGTGTTTTTGGCCCGGAGCCGTGCCACGGCTGCTCCCATCTCCGGTCGTGTCACCTCGGGGACGCTTGCACCGTCCTCCTGTTCCGGCTCTGTGGCCGACGGCGGAGCCATCGGCGGCGGAACATGTTCGCCTCTAGCAGGGAAGAGAGCTGCCACCACGTCCTCCAGCAGTTGTGGCTGGAGACTCTCCATGAGTGGGGGGCCCGGGGGGCGGAGCTTGCCCCGTACCATGCGGTATGGGCGCCCCCATGGATCCCTGTCGAGAGTCTCCAGCATCTCCTCCCTGGACCGCGCCTTCGCCGCTTCGATGGCCAGCCACAGAGCCTCCTTCGCCGCGCGGTACGCCTCGTACAGCGCGGCCTCCTCATCTGGGAACCGTCGACGCCTCCTGCGGTACCGAGTGTACTGGCGCCTGACCGCCACGCACGTGACGCGCAGCTGCGCAATCTCGGCAGACCACCAGTACACCTGGCGCATCGAGGGCAGCGAGAGAACCCGGGGCATGGACGCGTCGCAGATCAGCGTCATCGCCCCGCGGAACCACTGCGCCTCTCGTTCGACGTCGACGGGCCCGTCGACCGACTCCCTAATCCAGGCCTGGATTATGGCCGCCTCCTCGAGAGCTTCCCTGTCCATTCGCGTAATCGCCCAGCGTGGGCCGTCCCTCTGCGGGGCTGGTGGGCTGCGGTCGCCCATGGTCTGGGTGGAGACGTCGAACCGGATGTAGAGATGGTCCGACAGCGTCTCCACCCCCTCGGCGACGCGCCAGTCGCGGACGCGGTGCGCTACAGCGGGGCTCGCGAACGAAACGTCCACGATAGACCCGCCCCGCTGCCGCACACACGTGTAGACTGAGCCCCGGTTCAGGACAACCAGGGCCGTCTCGACTGCCCACTCCTCTAGCACCCTCCCCCTAGCATCCGTGATCGGGGATCCCCACGCCGCAGATTTGGCGTTGAGGTCCCCGAGCAGCAGCACGGGGCAAGGGTGGTGCCGGGCCACGACGGCCCCCAGCTCGACAAGGAAGCTCTCGAAGTCGGCGAGACTCTTGTTGGGCGAGAAGTATGCCCCGATGGTGACTATGTCGTCCACGAGGGCGGCCACCCAGCCGCGACCTCGGGACGCGTTCACAAGAGTCCCGCCGATGATGGCCACCGAACCGCTCAGGTCACCCACCCAGTTGTCGCGGGGGGGGACAAAGTACGGCTCAGCGACCACGGCCACATAGATCGACCACTCTGCCATGCTCTGAAGGAGGAGATCCTGAGCTCTGGCACAGTGGTTGATGTTCGCCTGGAGGAAATGGTAGGGCGCCATTAAGACTCCATTTCCTCAATGCCCTCTGCACTGGGCCGGGAGTCGGCCGAAGTGTCACCGGGTTGCGAGGGGGGTGCGGGTCCCCTGGCAGTCCGGTTCCCTCTCCTGATGTTGCTGCTAGTGGGAGGCGAGCTGCAATTGCCCACTCGGTGCCCCGCGGGTTTGCCAGCCGCTGCGCAGACACAGCAGTTTGGCTCTTTCGCGGAGCACTGGGCCGCCTTGTGGCCGGGTTCGCCGCAGCGGTGGCACAGCTCGCCGCGGTCAACTGCGGCGGTGCATTGTGCCCGGACGTGTCCCGGTTCCAGGCACCGGAAGCACCGCAGACCTTTGGGCTTAAGGACCCTCACCCTAGCCGAGGTCCAGCCCACCAGCAGGTGCCCGGCGTCGGCGATCTTTTTCGCCGCATCCTCCGGGCACCTCGCCACAACTCCCCCAAGCCCCGAAGCGCCCCGGTGGACTTCCCGAACCAAGACGCTTTCGGGTGGACACCCGCCGACTCGTGCGATTGCCGCCGCTACCTCCTCCGAGGACACGGAGTCATCCAGCTCATCAATCCGCACATCTGCGGTCTTGATGGGCCGGTGCACCCTGACGTCCTCGGGTTTGAGGGCCTCCCTCAGCTTGGCGGCTAGGGCGTCAGCCTTTTCGCCGCTCGCGGCACCTGGCAGCTCCAGCAGCCGGGCACCCGTGAGTGCCGCCCGCACTCGGAAGCCATCCGAGATGCCAAGGTCATCCAGTTTGACCTTGGCTCTCGCCTCCGAGAGGACGTCCTTGTAGGTGACGCCCCTCTCCACCGCCTCGGGCTGCAGCGTGATAACTACAGCCGCGGTGCGCGGGGCGCCACCGCGGGACGCCTTCTTGCCGCGTTTTTTGCCGCGGCGTCCCCGGCGGTTTTTGTTTTTCTTGTGTTGGACCGTGGTCCAACCCTCAGAGTCCTCGCCGTTCTGCGTGACCTGTGCGTCATTGCGAGGGGCACCCTCGGCGGGCTTTTTGGCCCCCTTCGCGGCTTGCGTAGCTTTGCGGGGGGCCCCCTCCGCGGGCTTTTTGGCCCCCACCGCCGCCTTGGCCGCCGCAGAGTACGTCGCTGCAGGCTTGGCCGCCGCAGGCTTGCTCCTGTCCGCCAACTGTTTTTGGCCCTGTGCGGGCCCCGTCTTTGCAGACTCCTCCGCCCTTCGTATGTCCGCCGCAAGTGGCGGCCGAAGGGTTGTGGCAGGGAGGAGTCTCGGCTCCAGCGCCTCGAGGCGGGCATTCATCATGCCCCCTGCTTGGAGCATGACGGCCCGCACTATTTCGGCGACCTGGTCATTCGACACAGGTGCCGGGGCAGCAGGTGCCGGGGCAAAGGTGGCAGCGGCGGCGTTGTTGGGCCGCTCTTGCTGCTGACTGAACTCGGCCCTTAGAGCGGTGATTTGTCGCTCGAGGGCCCCTACTCTATTTTGGAGGCGGCCGTTCTCCTCACTGAGCTTGGCCGTCTCCTCCGACGTCGTGCGGTCAAGGAGGACCTCCATCGCCTCCTTGATTGCGTCGGCCGCCTCCTTGAGGGCTCGCGTGAACGTCCCCTTCAGGTTGCCAGACTTCGTCGCAACCTTCAGGATGACGTCCACGCCGTCCGTCACCTGGCGGCTCAAAGCCGCCGCTGTCAGGCCCTCCGCGGTGCTCGCAAGAGCCGATCGCCTCTCCCGGGCCTGACGCGCCATTTCGGCCACTTCGTCGGTGGCCACCGCCCGCCTCTCCTCGCGCTTCGCAGCGTTGAGGTCGGCTTTTGTTGAGACGAGAGGGACCGCAGAATCCCGGTCTCCATCAGTCTGCACCGCTGAGTCGCTTTCGCTATGCCTCGGAGCATCAGGGCGCTTCAGAAAGCGGCCCCGCGCATCACGCGACACTGAAGAGCCAGCGGCTCCCCCCCTTTTTGCCGTGGCCACCTTGGCCGGCAAGTTCTCCTCGCTGGAGGAGAAGCCTTTCCCATTGGTCGACAAGTTGCGATATGGTCGCTTCTGTCGACGTGTTTCCGCTGTCCCAGAGGGACGTGAGCCTCCTCGGCTCTCGTTGCCGTTACCGGCACTTGGCTCCGCCGTACTTGATACGGATCCGGCGTCGGATACCGTATCCATCTCCAAATCGTCGTTTAATATTTTTTTCAAGTCCATATTTGGTCCCACGAGTATGGGGGAAGTATACGGTCCACCCAGGCAGTGCCCCCTGTACCTGGGTAAGCCTAATACAACAGTGGGTCGGCCGGTCCACTGAGGTGGGTCGCACTAATGACCGGGGCACCCCCCCCGGCCACGCATCCCCTCGCCGTGCGCCGCAACTTGAGATTGAGAGTAATTTTTGAGGAGGTTTTCTTCCTCCCGGTCCGGGCAATGAAGCCAAGACCGACGGAGGATACCTCACCCCGAGGCGCGAGACCGCAGCACTCAGGTTAACGTAAGATACCCTCCGGTTTTCCCGACGGTGGCAGCAGAGAGAACTCCCGCTGCCTGCTCGGCGGTAGTGTGAGTACACGCCGAGCCCGCCCTCGCTCCTCCACCATGGCCTCTGAGCGCAGAGGCACATGCGGAGCAACGCCTCTGGCCGATAAACGGCCCCGGCCCTCCCACCTAGCCTCGCGGCCTGGCGGGTAGCCCCCCCCTGGCCCTGAAAAGGGCCTTTTCATCCCCACTAGGCCTCACGGCTTCGTGGGGGTTTCCCCCCCTTGGCCCTGAAAAGGGCCTTTCCCCGATGTCGGACCATTGGCCACGAGCAACAAGACTCCCCAAGAGGCAGAGAGAGTTGTTGCCCGCGTTGCCCGGGGTGAACCAGGCTCCATGACTACCGTTCCCTCCGGACGTATCCGAAAAGGACTGATAGCCACGGAGCACACGAGGAGGTTGTCCGACCTGACACCCCAACCTAACCTAACCTAACCTAACCTAACCTAACCTAACCTAACCAAGTGGGCCTTATCCCAAGAAAAAATCGAAAAAATCGCCCACCCACCCACCCGGTAGCGCTTGGCCAGGTAGATTCGGTCTGAACCCCAAAATATTTTTCTTCCAAATTTTGCTCAATTTGCCCTCTTTTCTTGTTATAACGCCAAATAATGCCGATACTAAGTAAATAACAGTCAACAATAGCCCTGATTCCCCGAAAATACAAGTTTTAGTATTTTACCGAACATATTTTCCAAATTTATTTCTTCTCTCGTATGCGCGCCGCGCGCGGTTGCCACCCATATCATAGCGATGGGTGACAAGACGACCTCCCCTACGCCAACGCCCACCCCAACCCCCACTCCTAGCCCAACTGCTTCGACCACCACTGGCTCGGAGATCGCACAATTGGCCCACACAATAATCGACCTCATAAACGAGGGAAAGAGCGTCACGGCTGGCAACAAAAAAGCCATTAAAGAGGCCGCTGCTAAAATAATCACCCTTAGCAAATCGGAAACCTCGCTTCCCCTAACTTCTCCATCTGCCGAAAATGAACTGCTACTTATTCAACAAATTCAGGAGCATAAGACCCTCATTGAAGCAAACAACGCACGATTGGAAAAACTGCAAAAAACAATAGAGAAAAATACTCTCTCCCCCTCTCCCCCTTACAAAACTGCTGCTCCCTCCTATGCCTCGATGGCTAAATCACAACCCTCTAAACCCACCATACCCAAAACTAAACCCGCAATCATTGTCTCCTCCAAGAAGGAAGTAACAACTCCTAACGACACCCTTAAATTATTCCGTACAGGAGTCACCTTTCGCGACACCAACTTTTCTCCCTCAGAGATCAGGTTTGTCTCCAATAACAAACTAAGGGTTGAATTCGACAATGAGGCCCAACGAGAGGTAGCCCTCAAAAAGATCGAGAAGGTAGACAACATACTTGCTGCGGAGAAATCCAAGAAACTGAAACCGATGATCATTGTCAAAGGTATCCCCTCAGAGGTTCCATGCGAGGAACTTCCCCAAATCATCCTCCAACAAAATAGTCTCACCACCAGCTACTCAGAAACCGACATCACCTTCCGCTTTAAGAGGGGCAACCGTAACGAACACCTATACAACGCTGTCTTCCTGCTCTCGCCCCCCCTATGGAGGTCCATAATCCAACTGGGCAAGCTGAACGTGGACCACCACAGAATCCACGTTGATGAGTATGTTCCCCTCCTCCATTGCTATTCTTGCCTCGAGTTTGGCCATACCCGGAAAAACTGCACCTCCGACAAAACAATCTGCTCCCACTGCTCGTCCCACACCCATGTATTCAAGGATTGCCCCGTCAAAAAGGACGTAAGCACCACCAACTGTCACAACTGCACCCTGTTCGGAGAGAAACATAAACAATCAGTCAACCCTAAACACAGTGCCACGTCTACATCCTGCCCCCGATTAGTCCAAGCCCTTCAAAAGTTGAAACAAAGGATTGATTATGGACAATAATCAACCTAACATGACACTCAATACACACACATTTAACACACATACAGACACTACTCAATGCACATACAAATGCATACAAATCAACCTTGGACGTGGCAGAAACGCCACACACGAATTAAAACTACACCTCAACAATACTAACGCTGATTTTGTTTTTGTCTCCGAACCATACACTGGTGCGGGTCAACTGATGGGACCCTTCCCAGGGTACACCACCTTCCAATTCCCCGATTCTACCTCGACCACAAAGGCGTCCATACTGGTCAAGGAAAACTTGGGCAGTATAATCGGCTGTTCTGAATTAGCTGACTCAAACCTCTCAATAGTCAAAGTAAATACCAGGGGCACCAGAAATATATACCTCATCTCCGCATATGTTGAGCCACGAAACGACAACCATCAAACACTCCACAAGCTATCGACCTTCTTGGAAAAAACCCCCGGCTCGGTGCACCTGGTGTGCGGCGACTTCAATGGGTGGCACACTATGTGGGGCTCCACAAATAACAATAGGCGGGGAAACCAGGTGGTTGACCTTATTCTCCATCATAACTTACAAATTTGCAACACAGGCAACATGCCCACCTTCGTAACAACCACTCACAATAACATCCGTACTTCCATCATAGACATAACCCTAATCAATAATACCGACCCAGCAAAGATCACTGACTGGACTGTGGACTCTACCATTTGTCCATCCACCGAACATAACGCCATCACTTTCAGTCTTTCACTCGGCAACTCTCCCCCTCTAAAAAACTTGAAACTCACCACTTATAAATACAACACCTCCAACACCAAGTGGAATCTCCTGTCAGACCGATTTGCCCGAGAGGTCAGCAACAACCTAGATATCTCCGCCCCCATCACAACTTTTTCCACTCCCGAAATCGATCACTACATTGACAATATCACATCAAGTATCACACTAGCGTGTGATAAGCTGTTGCCTCGCAAATCGGCATACACGCGACGCGCCCCCTGGTGGAGCGACGAGCTGGAGGAGATGAAGCGTCAGGTTCTCACAGTACACCACCGATTAATCAACAACCGACGGCGAAATCGCCCTATGGACGATCTCATCGCCGAGAGCATCAGAGTCAGAAAGGAGTATGGTGATGCTATCAGTGCTGCCTCAACCAAACATTTCAGAGAATTCTGTAACAAACAAAAGAAAGAAGATGTGTATTCGGTCACAAATCGCATTATTAAAACCACCCCCCTACGACAACCTCCCTCCACTCTCAAACTTGAAGATGGGAGCTACACCACTAACTCCCATGACACTGCACTTGCCCTGCTTAATAAATTCTACCCCAGCGACTCCCCTGACCGAACCGACGAACAAAGACACACCAGGACTCTTATGCATCGACCAATTGACACCCCTTCTGACCCCCCTTTTACTTCCTCTGAGATTACTGAATGCCTCAAGACAATGAACCACAATAGAGCTCCCGGGATAGACCATCTTACCGCTGATATTTGCCTGCAATTTGCCACCCTATTTCCCCAAATCACCACTGATCTCCTAAACAGATGTTTCTCCCTCCACTACTTCCCCAAAGCGTGGAAAATATCCACCTCCAAAATAATTCCCAAGCCAGGCAAATCAGACTATTCATCACCCTCTTCTTTTAGACCAATAGGACTAATTAACGTTTTCGGCAAACTACTTGAAAAATTAATTACTAACAGACTTACCTACCATCTTGACATTACCAAGTCCTCTTCTGCACATCAGTACGGCTTCAAACTCCGCACGTCCACGCACCAGGCTATCCACAACGCGCTGGATGAGGTCAGGCGCGCGACTTCCAACAAAGAACTGGTAGTCGCCGTCTCGCTCGATATTAGAGCCGCTTTCGACCACGCCTGGTGGCCCGCCATTTTTGCCCGACTTAGGAAGACTAAATGCCCCAGCAACATATACAATATGCTACTTAGTTACACAGAAGACCGCGAGGTCCTAATCAACTTTGCCGATTGCCAAGTCAGAAAAACCATGACGATGGGCTGCATCCAAGGATCTGTGTGCGGCCCATCGTTATGGAATCTCATCCTTGATGAGCTCCTACAAACCGATCTCCCAGGTGGATGCCACATACAGGCATACGCCGATGATATCCTTCTAATTTCGCATGCCAAGACCAGAAACGAATTAGAAAACAATACAAACCGGGCGCTGTCCCTAATCACCGACTGGGGCACGTCCGTAAAACTTACCTTTGGCCCAGACAAGACCCAAATAATGGGTCTAACTAATAAATCCACCCGCTGTCAAATAAAGATCAATGGCATGGATCTCACATTTGTAAGTGAGATCAAATACCTCGGTGTCATCATAGACAGGAAACTTAGTTTCGTCAAACACTGCCTTTACACAATAGAAAAATCCAAATCCCTACTCAATAGATTAAATCTCTTTATCAGACCCACCTGGGGCGTTCACCCTGAGAACGTCCGAATAATATACGAACATATCATCCAGCCGATCATATGCTACGCCAGTAGCGTATGGTCCGGCGCTCTAGCACACAGCTACATTCGTAAAAAGTTTCTATCTCTGCAAAGACTCTTCGCCATTAAGATAATACAAGGCTTCCGCACTTTAAATACACCCACAGCCATTTCTCTAGCAAGACTTACACCGCTCCCTGCAAAGATCCTTGAGCTAGCGGATAACGAAATTACCAAACTCAGGGGTATCTCCAGATTCCTACCATCCGACACTCCCATCGAATCCCTCTCCCATCCCACGCAACTCCTTCACCCCTCCAACCGCACCAGCATCAAGTTCTCGGACGTGCTCTCCCAAGAGGACATCAATACAAATACCTCGAACTCTACCGTCCAAATATACGCGGACGGTAGCAAACATGACGGCAAAGTAGGCGCCGGAGTCGTAATAATACATCCTAACAAACCCATCCTCACCAAAAAATTCAAGCTCCATGACTGCTGCTCGGTCTTCCAGGCGGAGCTTCTCGCCATCGAGTACGCCTGCCGTTGGATCCTGAACACCAACACCTCTCACTCAATAATACTATCAGACTGTAGATCCGGCCTCACTGAAATCTCCAACCCTAACAGCTCAAACCACTTTGCAACTAATATTCATAGAATTCTACACGAAGCACAAGCGGCTGGCTTGGCCGTGGATTTCGCTTGGATAAAGTCCCATATCGGTATCACTGGCAACGAGATTGCGGACGCTGCGGCCAAATCAGCCGCTCTCCTCCATCGCACTCCCGACTATTTCTCCATCCCCTCTAGCCACATCAAACTGTGCAACCATAAAATATCCCTTGAAGCCTCCGCTGAGCTATATGATAGCTCGACTTACATCAAAACTCTCCTCCCCACTTTCGACGACCTCCAAAATTACCTCAAACATGTTAAGCCTAGTTTTTCAATAACCCAATTCCTATCCAACCATGGTTATCACAGGGAGTATCTCTTCCGATTTAAAATCACCCAAACTGACAAATGCCCCTGTGACGACGTAACAACACAATCTATGCACCACCTCGTCCGCGAATGCCCTAGATTTGCCCTAACCCGGAACGATTTTCTTTCAATCGCTCCACAAAATACTGATCCCTATGACATAAAAACCATTCTAAAACGCCAAAGCACAATAGATAGCTTTCATTACCACCTCCACACCATCGTCAAGGAACTAAAACATTTTAATAGCAACATATAACAAATCAGACAATTCATATTTAAATCAAAACCATGCTCTTACACTAATTCATTCTCTCGCAACTGAAAAGGGGCGCAGACGTATCACTCGCGTTACCCCCTTTTTCCTCAATATAATCCACAAAAAAAAAAAAAAAAAAACCTAACCTAACCTAACCTAACTCTGAGCAACCTAACTCTGTTATGTTTCTCAGATTTAGTTTGCTCAGAGTTAGGTTGCTCAGAGTTAGGTTTATCAAAGTTTACAGAGTTAGGTTGCTCAGAGTTAGGTTTCCTAGAGTTAGGTTTTTCAAAGTAGGGTTGCTCAGAGTTAGGTTTCTTAGAGTTAGGTTTCATAAAGTTAGGTTACTCAGAGTTAGGCTGCTCAGAGTTAGGTTGCTCACAGTTAGGTTTCTTATAGTTACGTTAAGAGTTATTTTTCTCAGAGTTAGGTTTGTCAAAGTTTACAGAGTTAGGTTTTTCAAAGTAGGGTTGCTCAGAGTTAGGTTTTCATAGTTATGTTGCTCAGAGTTAGGTTTCATAAAGTAAGGTTACTCAGAGTTAGGTTGCTCACAGTTAGGTTTCTTATAGTTACGTTGAGAGTTATTTTTCTCAAAGTTATGTTTCTCAGAGTTTGGTTTATCAAAGTTTACAGATTTAGTTTGCTCAGAGTTAGTTTGTTCAGAGTTAGGTTTCCTAGAGTTAAGTTCAGAGTTAGGTTTTTCAGAGTTAGATTTCATAAAGTTAGGTTACTCAGAGTTAGGTTGCTCACAGTTAGGTTTCTTATAGTTACGTTGAGAGTTATTTTTCTCAAAGTTATGTTTCTCAGAGTTTGGTTTATCAAAGTTTACAGATTTAGTTTGCTCAGAGTTAGGTTGTTCAGAGTTAGGTTTCTCAGAGTTAGGTTTCCTAGAGTTAAGTTCAGAGTTAGGTTTTTCAGAGTTAGGTTTCATAAAGTTAGGTTGCTCAGAATTAGGTTTCATAAAGTTAGCTTACTCAGAGTATTTTTTTTGTTCAGTTTCGTTGCTCGGAGTTACTTTTTCAGAGTTAGGTTTCTTATAGTTGGGTTGCTCAGAGTTAAGTTTCATAAAGTTAGCTTTCATAAAGTTAGCTTACTCAGAGTTAGGTTGCTTACAGTTAGGTTTCTTATAGTTACGTTGAGAGTTATTTTTCTCAAAGTTCTGTTTCTCAGAGGTTGTTCAGAGTTAGTTTGCTCCGAGTTAGGTTCCTCAGAGTTAGGTTTCTTATAGTTAGGTTGCTCAGAGTTAGGTTTCATAAAGTTGAGTCAGTGTTGAGAGTTATTTTTCTCAAAGTTATGTTTCTCAGAGTTAGGTTTCTCAAAGTTTACAGAGTTAGGTTGTTCAGAGTTAGGTTTTTCAAAGTAGGGTTGCTCAGAGTTAGGTTTTCATAGTTAGGTTGCTTTACCAGAAGGCGCAGGTTCGAATCCTGCCCGCCCGCCGATTTTTTCCTTCATTAAAAATAACTTGTAATCTTAGCATGGAAAATGCTTAAAAAAATACAAAAAGATAGGTTGCTCAGAGTTAGGTTTCATAAAGTTAGGTTACTCAGAGTTAGGTTTCTTAGTTACGTTGGGAGTTATTTTTCTCAAAGTTATGTTTCTCAGAGTTAGGTTTATCAAAATTTACAGAGTTAGGTTGCTCAGAGTTAGGTTTCCTAGAGTTAGGTTTTTCAAAGTAGGGTTCTCAGAGTTAGGTTTCTTAGAGTTAGGTTTCATAAAGTTAGGTTACTCAGAGTTAGGCTGCTCAGAGTTAGGTTGCTCACAGTTAGGTTTCTTATAGTTACGTTAAGAGTTATTTTTCTCAGAGTTAGGTTTGTCAAAGTTTACAGAGTTAGGTTTTTCAAAGTAGGGTTGCTTAGAGTTAGGTTTTCATAGTTATGTTGCTCAGAGTTAGGTTTCATAAAGTAAGGTTACTCAGAGTTAGGTTGCTCACAGTTAGGTTTCTTATAGTTACGTTGAGAGTTATTTTTCTCAAAGCTTACAGAGTTAGGTTGTTCAGAGTTAGGTTTTTCAAAGTAGGGTTGCTCAGAGTTAGGTTTTCATAGTTAGGTTGCTCAGAGTTAGGTTTTTCAGAGTTAGTTTTCATAAAGTTAGGTTACTCAGAGTTAGGTTTCTTATAGTTACGTTAGCTCAGAGTAAGGTATATTCATTTAATTTAGCGACATATCTATCTGGCACGTCTCCACGCTAATTTATACAGAAAATATTCTAAAATAAAAATGCATTTTTAACATAGTTATTATATCATACTAATTTAATAAATTTGAAAGTTTGTATGGATGGATGTTTGTTATTTTTTCACGCAAAAACTACTGAACGTATCTGGATATTGGCACAGAGATAAAACATAGTCTTTAATAGCACATAGGCCACTTTTTATCCCGGTAAAATGGTTAAAACGGTTCCCGTGGGATAGCGGGCAAAGCCGCTGGCGGAAAGCTAGTTCGGTATAAATTGCATACGTGGTTCTGTAAATGAGCTTCAAGCATGCATCACGGTCAACGATACCTAAAAAAACAAAAATATTATCTATAACTTATTAAAAACACTTGAAAAATTGTACTAAATTCACAGTTTTTCCTCGATTTTTCAAAATTTTTCTTCGGGACCTACCCCTAAAAACTACACAGTTGTATAGTGCTTGGCGGCCCGCATCCAACGGTACCCCACAAGTGGGCGTTTCTCGCGAAAAAAATCGAAAAAATCGCCCGCCCACCCACCCAGTGGTGCTTGGCTAGGTGGATTTGACCAAATACCTAAACACAAAATTTTTGTTTTATTGTTTCTTTCGGGCATAGGCGCCTTCTTTGATCACAATTCAGTCAATAAAGCGCTAATAATCGGTCAGGTACCTGTCTTTTCTTTCTTAAATGACAAATTTTATCTATACTAATATTATAAAGTGGAAAGATTTGAATGTTTGTTTGTATTGAATAGGCTCCGAAACTATTAGACCGATTTGAAAAATTCTTTAAGAGTTAGATAGCCTATTTATCGTAGAAGGCATAGGCTATATACTATCGCGCTACGACTAATAGGAGCGGAGTAGCAATGAAAAATGTTGCAAAAACGGGGGAAAAAAAGTTATTAAGACCACGCGGGCGAAGCCGTGGCCAAAAGCTAGTATCAAATATTGATGATATGATTAAATACTGACTAGCAAGAGTCAAAAAATTATCACATTTTTTGTTTTTTACACAATTACCTTTATTTTTACTTGACTGCCGAAGCAGGGTTGTCTTTGATGCATATGTATGTGTCTAGGTATGTATGTCCGTTCGTAACTACTCAACGGCTCAACCGATTTAGATAAATGACACCTCATTCTATTCGTTTTGATGACGCGGGTGTCACTGGTTACATGAAATTAAAAAAAGAACTAAATGGCGGATTTTGTACGCTTTAGTGCGAGCTGATTTTGAATATGCTCTTTAGTTGTATCAATTTTCATTTTGAATTATCATTTAGGGTCTATGATTTATAAACTAAAAAGTAGGAAATAAATTCAATGATTAAATGAAACAAAAACCCGACCGTAAAAAGCAAGCAATCGATATTATCGGCGTCGGTATCGATATTTTTATCGGCGTCGGTATTGATATTTTATGGGCGTCGGTATTGATATTTTATGGGCGTCGGTATCGATATTATCGGCGTCGGTATCGATATTTTTATCGGCGTCGGTATTGATATTTTTATGGGCGTCGGTATCGATATTATTGGCGTCGGTATCGATATTTTTATCGGCGTCGGTATTGATATTTTTATGGGCGTCGGTATCGATATTATTGGCGTCGGTATCGATATTTTTATCGGCGTCGGTATTGATATTTTTATGGGCGTCGGTATCGATATTATTGGCGTCGGTATCGATATTTTTATGGGCGTCGGTATTGATATTTTTATGGGCGTCGGTATCGATATTATTGGCGTCGGTATCGATATTTTTATGGGCGTCGGTATTGATATTTTTATGGGCGTCGGTATCGATATTATTGGCGTCGGTATCGATATTTTTATGGGCGTCGGTATCGATATTATTGGCGTCGGTATCGATATTTTTATCGGCGTCGGTATTGATATTTTTATGGGCGTCGGTATCGATATTATTGGCGTCGGTATCGATATTTTTATCGGCGTCGGTATTGATATTTTTATGGGCGTCGGTATCGATATTATTGGCGTCGGTATCGATATTTTTATGGGCGTCGGTATTGATATTTTTATGGGCGTCGGTATCGATATTATTGGCGTCGGTATCGATATTTTTATGGGCGTCGGTATTGATATTATCGGTGACGGTAGAGATATGATGAGCGTCGGTATCGATATTAGTTTCAACAGTAGTGATAATCCATTCGATGATGTTCACGTAGTTCATACTATTTATTTAAATTTAGTTCCACCATTCGCCACTAGATGTCACTGTGCGTATGACGTCATTTTCTAGATGGCGATGTTAAGATTCTCCGGCAGTTAACCACCTCTCGTAGAATTATTGTTTTAAGTCAGATCATATTGGTATCTCTGGATTAAAGTTCGTTGTGATATTCCTAGTGGTTTTATTGAGAATTCCGTGGGAACATCAAGTTCATCCAGACCCCAATCAGATTCCACAAACATATGGTCCTTCGAGCCGGATAAGCAGCTGAGGATTTTTGAAGTAGTACGGCGTCGACCCAGTAGTGGATTGCTACTGATGGCGCTGGGGTGCAGGTAAGCACCCAGGTGGACGAGTTCAAGTGGAAGGGGTCACACTGTTGGCGTAAATCCAGAGGAGTTCATAGAAGATAGCGGGCTGAGGTCAGCAGCAGGTCATACAGCGAGTTCATGAGCTGAAGCGGATTCAAGCACTTAGCATCGGCCGCGCGCCCGACGGTTGCGAGTGATTTGTGTGTGTGAGTGCGGTGGACAACTGTGAGTACTTTCATTCATTTTAACACTTAGAAGAATTTCAAACATTAAAATCAGTGACTTAGAAAAATTTGCAGTAATTTGGACTTGTAAAATTTTAACATTATATTTTAGACTTAGAATAATTTTAAGAATTTTGCACTGACGGGGAACCTATGCCCGATTTTTCTTCAGTTTATTTGTAAAACACTTAGAATAATTTACCGTAACTGGGACTTAGTAAATTTAGAAGCTTGCATTCTTAGACTTAGAATAATTTTAAGAAATTTGTACTGACGGGGAACCTATGTCCAATTTTAACAAGTTTTTGTCAATTTCAAAACACTTAGAAAATTTAACACAGTTCATTGACTTGTAATAATTTGAGATAGTATAATTATTTTAACTTGTACAGTTACCGTTCGAAAATTAAACTTTGTATTAATTTGAGTTTACCGACAGATTATTAACCGATTATTAAGTAGCATTGGTTTCGATTTTTAGATCTAGTAATTTCACATTTTAAGTTTGCTTTAATGAAAATGGAGTCGTTATTTAAACTACAGATAGATACGGGTAAAATAATTGAAAGGGGAAGAGTTAATTTTAGAAAATCTCCAAAGGATAGGTTAACATGTGGGTATATAGAAACTAGATTAGAAAGTTTAGAAGAACAATGGAAGAAATTTGACGATACTCATAGATCAATTGTAGAAGCAGCAACAACAGAGGACATGAAAGGTTCATATTTTAAGTCAGATATATATGAAACAACAGAAGAATTATACATAAATTATAAGTCTGAATTAAAAGATTATAAATCAAAGTTAGTTAGTAAAGAAGTTCGCGAGCAGTCATCTTCTAATAATGGTAAATCTATTAATGTAAAACTACCTAAAATTAACATACCTACCTTTTCTGGGAATTATGCTGAGTGGACAAGTTTTCGAGATTTGTTCACATCTCTTGTGCACAAAAACAAAGCTATAGACGACGTTCAAAAACTACATTATTTAAAGGGATCTTTATCAGGCGAAGCTGAACAATTACTTAGGCAAATACCTATTACCGCGTCGAATTATCAGGTATGCTGGGATCAGCTAGAGCACAGATACAATAATAAACGACATTTGGCAAATTGTATATTGAACCGTTTATTTAACCAAAGGCGTGTAGGTGCAGAGTCGTCTGTCACTTTAAAAAACTTGTTAGATACAACCACCGATTGTATGAGTGCGTTAAATAATTTAGGTATTAATGTGGCCACCTGGGATATTATTGTCATCCACATAGCATCCTCCAAACTAGACCAAGAGACTCGCAAGCAGTGGGAGTTAAAGGTGGCATCAGACAGTTCAACAGAGCTTCCTACTCTAGATCAATTTAAGGAGTTTATAGAGAGTCGTTTCAGGGCGCTTGAATTTATTGAGCCAGTACATAGAACAGGACAGTCTCATGGAGGCCAGTCAGGGAGTCATAAGGTTATGTTAGCAACGAAAACTGACGTGAGTAACGTATTACGTTGCGAGTACTGCAAGGAAGGACACAAATTGTGCTTTTGTAAACAATTTATTAAGCTCAACACAGGTCAAAAAAGAGAATTTGTGTCCCAAAACAGAATCTGTTTTAATTGCCTTGGAGGCAATCATTTAGTAGGGCATTGTAAAAATTATATGTCTTGTCGTCGTTGTAGAAAACGACACCATACCCTGCTTCATTTAGACGACACAGAATTTACTCAGCAAACGGGTTTAGAGGACAAACAGGGTACCTCTTCTGAAGATTCGAAGGCTTCAGAGGTAAGTGTGCCGCTAGTGTCTTGTCTCTCCACAAATAAAATCACCCACCCAGGACAAGTTTTATTAGCTACCGCGCTAGTAAAAGCTCGTACTGCGGTGTACGATTTCCAAGTAGTTCGAGCCTTGTTGGATCAAGGCTCGCAGGCTTCGTTTATAACAGAAGCTGCAGTCCAGTTCTTAAGGTTAAAAAAGAGTCCAGTAAAGAGTGTTGTCTCTAGTCTCGGTAATGATAGAACAATGGTGGCCCACTCCGTGGTTACGTTAGAGTTACAATCGATGACTGATTCCAGTTATGAAATGCGAGTTAAGGCTTATGTTCTAAAGAACATAACGTCGTACCTCCCAGACCGACAATTAGAACCAATTGGATGGCCAGAACTAGAAAATTTGACATTAGCAGATCCACACTTCAGTACCCCTAACAAAATAGACATTTTGTTGGGTGCTGACGTGTATAGTAAGGTATTACGTGATGGTGTGAAGAAATGTCCAAATGGGTCCTTTGTAGCTCAGCGGACTAGTCTAGGTTGGATACTTTCTGGTGGGGTATATCTCCAAAAGGGTAAAGGATCCAAGGAGATCCATAGTTCAAATAAAATCACAGCAATGCATGCGCAAATTGATCAAACTGATTTCCTGAAACGGTTTTGGGAAATTGAGGATCAAATGCCTCTTACTCAAAGAATACTTACCGAAGAAGAACAAAGGTGTGAAGACATGTTTGCATCTAGTACTACCAGGACAGAAGATGGTCGCTATGTGGTTAGGCTACCATTCAAGGAATCAAATCCTAAATGTGTTGGGGGTAATAATCGAAATATAGCAGTAAGAAGGTTTAAGGCATTAGAGAAGAAGTTAAGCAGAGATGAAAACCTGAAAGAAAGGTACACACATGTTATACAGGAATATTTACAATTAAAGCACATGAGAAGAGTAGAGAAACCAGATCATAAAATAAAAGAGTCTGTGTACTTACCACACCACGCTGTCATTAGAGAAGATAAGAGTACAACAAAGGTAAGAGTAGTATTTGACGCTTCCTGTAAAAATGAAAATGGCATATCACTCAATGACACGTTGATGGTAGGTCCTACCTTACAGTCAGACCTTCGGCATATAGTACTTCGGTGGAGAACACATCGTATTGCACTTGTTGCAGATATTGTGAAAATGTATCGCCAAGTGAGAGTCGCTGATGAAGATGTCGCGTACCAAAGAATTGTATGGCGTAACAACCCTGAGGAGGAAATACAAGACTACGAATTAACCACAGTAACCTTTGGTACAGCATCGGCCCCTTACTTGGCGGTAAAGGCATTACACCAAGTTGCATTAGACGAAAGCGTGAAGTTCCCAGCAGCATCTGAAAAGGTTCCAATTAGTTTCTATATGGACGACTTAATGACAGGTTGTTCAACAATAGAAGAAGGAAAGAGGTTATGTAAGGAAATGAAGGAATTATTAAGGAAGGCTGGATTTGAACTACAGAAATGGAACAGCAATAACAAGGAAATTCTAGAGGATTTGGAGTACAATCAGGAAGGCCATAGGATAAACAAGGATGAAAGTAAAGAGCAAACGGATATATTTGATAGTACAAAAATATTGGGACTTACCTGGTGTTACGGTGCAGACGATTTCCGGTACACTGTGCAGCTACCTCCAAAATCTGAAATAGTAACAAAACGCATAATTATATCAGACATTGCGCGCTTATTTGACCCATTAGGCTGGTTAGCGCCGAGTATAATATTAGCAAAAATGTTAATTCAGAAACTCTGGTTAGTTGGCGTTAATTGGGATGATGTGGTACCAGACATTTTAAAACAAGAATGGGAGACTTACCGGTATGAGTTGTTGCAGCTCTGCAAGGTTCGTATTCCTAGGTGGTTAGGAATAACCGGGAACGAAAGCAGCGTAGAGTTGCACGGCTTCAGTGATGCCTCGAAGCTTGCGTATGCAGCAGTTGTGTATACACGAACTATCGATAGTGCAGGAAATGTGCGTGTTGCCTTGTTAGTTGCCAAGACTAAGGTCGCGCCCATAAAACAGGTTAGCATCCCTCGCCTTGAACTGTGTGGTGCAGTCTTATTAGCACGACTGCTCTCAGACGTGGCGCAGGCAATGAAGTTCTCAAAGGACAAAGTACGGGCTTGGACGGATTCGACGGTTGTACTTGGATGGTTGAACAGTCATCCAAGCCGGTGGAAAACGTTTGTTGGCAACCGAGTATCCGAAATTTTAACCACACTCGATGCAGACCAATGGGCACACATAAATTCTAAAGATAATCCTGCAGATTGCGCATCGCGAGGAGTTCAACCAGGATTACTGTCAGAAAATACACTCTGGTTAAGGGGACCTGATTTTTTATATAATCTTGAGATCACTTATAGTAGACCGAACGAAGAGATTCATTTAGAGGAATCTATAAAGTCCCACATCACTATAGCTGAAAGTGAACTGCCATGGAACAATTTCAGTTCATTATGGCGATTAGTGAGAGTCATAGCATACTGCAGAAGGTTCATAGTTGGAAAAAATAGGAAAAACGTACCTAGCTATTTAAAGGGATCAGAATTAGAAGAAGCTTTGAAGTTTTGTATAAGACATTATCAGAGAAGAGAATTTCAAGAAGAGTACAATCAAATAAAGGAAGGTCAAATAAAATTAAAAGGAAGTAAGATCAAGTCATTGAGTCCATTCATAGACAGCGAAGATTTAATTCGAGTGGGGGGCAGGTTAGACAAAGCACTTTTATCAGATCAAGTCAAGCATCCTATTATCATTCCTCATCATGCGCATATAGCAAAATTGTTGGTTGCAGATGCTCATGAGCGGACGCTACATGGCGGCCCACAGCTCATGATCACATACTTAAGATCTGCTTATTGGATCATAGGAGTAAAGGGCCTAGTCAAACATCATGTGCGCAGGTGTGTACCATGTACAAAACAAAGGGCAAAGGTTAGTACGCAATTAATGGGATCACTACCTTCAGCTCGATGTCGCCCTACAAGACCATTCCTCCACAGTGGACTAGATTACGCTGGTCCAGTCCAAATTCGAACAACTAAAGGTCGAGGCCATAGTTCGTACAAAGGCTATATTTGTGTTTTTGTATGCATGGCAACTCGTGCAGTGCACCTGGAGGCTGTCAGCGATTTGAGTACGCAGGGTTTTCTTGCAGCCTTTAGGCGTTTCGTTTCTAGACGGGGACATTGTGCTCAAATATGGAGTGACAATGGGACCAATTTCATTGGGGCCGCTAGAGAATTAAAAGAACTGTCTGTTGTGCAACAGAATATTGCGGAGCATTTAGAGTCCAAAGGCACTACATGGCACTTCATCCCGCCTCATGCTCCTAATTTTGGTGGTTTATGGGAGGCGGCTGTGAAGTCAACGAAATTCCATTTAAAAAGGGTAATAGGAGAGTCGACGCTCACTTATGAAGAGATGAGCACCTTGCTCAGTCAAGTTGAGGCGTGTCTAAATTCGCGGCCTATGACAGTTATTAATGGTGAAGATGTAGATGAACCATTGCCATTGACTCCGGGTCATTTTCTGGTGGGAGAACCATTAGTGACTGTTCCTGAAACAAACTATGAAACCTCATATATCAGTCCTTTGAAACGATGGCAGCTCGTGCAAAAAATGCTACAGAACTTTTGGCGGCGTTGGTCTGCAGAATATTTAACTAATTTAGTTCACCGATACAAATGGTCATTTCAAAAGCCGGAACCACAAATAGGAGACGTAGTACTTGTCAAGGAAACAGACTTACCACCTGCTCGTTGGTTGCTTGGTCGAATAATTGAAAAACATCCAGGTCCCGACAATATTACTCGCGTGGTCACATTAAAAACTAAAGGGTCTATTTTGAAACGGCCTACTTCTAAACTGTGTATCTTGCCGGTCAATGAAGGGATTTAATTATTTGGTCAATTGATTTATACGGTGTACAAGTACATTTGTTGGGTTTAATCAAACTTTGTACACTTGTTAATTTAAGTATAAATTAGTTTTAACCACTGTTTTATAATTTTGTATACATTTAGTTCAGCTGAATAGTTTTATTGTTTTAGACTATTATAAGATTTTAGCTAGTAAGTTCAAATTTATTGAAAATGTAAAGAAGCCATTTTGTTTTGTTTGTTGTTAAGGTTTTATCCTAGTTCTTATTTAGCCCGCTCATCCATGACATTTCTTATACATATTTTACATTCGTAGTCTAACCCAGGTTCTTAAGGACATTTTCGTCAATAATGTCCTTGGTGGGCGGCATGTTCACGTAGTTCATACTATTTATTTAAATTTAGTTCCACCATTCGCCACTAGATGTCACTGTGCGTATGACGTCATTTTCTAGATGGCGATGTTAAGATTCTCCGGCAGTTAACCACCTCTCGTAGAATTATTGTTTTAAGTCAGATCATATTGGTATCTCTGGATTAAAGTTCGTTGTGATATTCCTAGTGGTTTTATTGAGAATTCCGTGGGAACATCAAGTTCATCCAGACCCCAATCAGATTCCACAAACAATGAAAAATTCTTTTGTCGTATTAGTTGACTGGTGGTAAGCTTTTAAATGGTAGGTATGTGATTAATAGACCCGATTCTATTTTGACCTAAGCATACTTACCGGCGAACTATGGGTGTAAATTTGTAGATAGGTATAAGTACCTATTTCTAAACTTTTGGAGAAAATGGCCTAATGGTATTTTACAAGATTTTGTTTTTACCTCATTTCTTTTAGCCCAACGGCGTGTGCGAATATTTGTTCTAATTTCGTCGATAAATGACGAAAAATATAAACTACAGTCATTATCAACTGTCTAATAGTCTACTGTAGACTCCACAAAATGGTTTCAAGTTCAAGTTCAAATGTTTTTATTTCAAATAAGCTTATAATAGATGCAGTTATGAAACTTTTTGGCACCGTGTATCTATGTAGAATCATTTAGATTCTACATAGATGCACGGTTCAACAAAAAGTTGGTCCTGAAGAATCCGCCAAGAAACTCCACTGACACTTTGCCATGCCACCTCGTGTGGAGCTTTCTACTTTAACTAGAATGAGGCATGGGGGCATGAAACTCATTCAACCGGTTTTGAAAGAGTAGGTACCTAAAGGTACTCTTTTTCGAGATAGTCCCATTTACATAAATTTTAATAAAACAATCGAGACATCATCAGACCTACTACCGACTCATATGACCTTACTGTACCTATTGTCAAATCATAGGTCTCGAGTTCGAATCTAATGTACGCACCTCTGACTTTTCGTGTTCTTGTGCGCATTAATAATTAATGATCATTTGCTTATAAGTTACAACGATGAAGGCAAACATGCAAGATTGAGTCGACGGCGTGTGATCTGCCAATCTACACTAGGTCAGTGTGGTCATAGTGTAATAAATTCTAATAGTGGGCCGTCTTCTTTGAGTGGACGCTAAATGCCGACAATCGACTAGACACTGAAAGTAGGTTAGGGTTGTCATAAAAAACATTTTGCAAGTACCTACGTTCCTACATGTGATATGTTTGTAAGTTCAAATTAATCTGTGTCAGTTGTAGTAGTAGGTACTGATTTTTAGCAAGATGTTCCCTTCGCAATTTCATGTTTATTCTTCGCGACAGGCCGGAGTAAATAAATAAAATGCAGGCAATGCATCTTCAGTTTATTTATCTACTTAGAGATGCTTACTGACAAATATTTGACGATTTTAATTTTCGGTTGTTTTTCACGATATAGGTAATTAATTCTCATTCTCACATACAAACATATCAAAAATCTCAAGTTTCCTTTTTTACTGCTGTACGATGCCGACAAACAACCGTAAACTCCACATGTAGAACGATTTATTGAAAAATTGACGCATCGGCATAAATAGGTAATGAAATTTGAAATATACTGTATTTATACAACGCCTGCTTGGTTACTGAAAATTCAGGCTTCTAGTTTTATCCACAACGAAGTTATAGGGGGTCGAAAACGGCCTGAATTGCTTCGAGAAAAGTATGGTACGGCCGTGCCGCTTTTTTGCTCGTCTTGGCGGGGGCACTGCCGTGCCCCCTGATATTAGCGATAGCGCGATAGCCACACTTACCGACGCGCAGTGTAGGTCGGGCGGACGGGCCGCCTGCGAAAAAGCGGCGGGGGGACGCCGCTCTGCCCCGCACCGCACCGTTGACCTGTCTAGTCGGCCGAGTCAATCCACTGTTAGATTTATACTGCGGCGTGGTGGACTATAACCAAACCCCTCTGGGTCAGAGGAGACCCGTGCCCAGCAGCAGAGCGATTAATGATTTCATGATAAAATCTTGTGTGAGGATATATAAAATAAAAGCACGCTCTTGGAAGGGTGAAAACGCCGACTGACGCAGTCTTAAGCTTGACTGCCTCATCGGTGCCACGATAGAGGTCCTGGGTTCGATCCCCGGTCACAGCAGCGTTGTTGGGTTTTCTGTGAAATTCCCAGTAGCAGCTCGAAGTCTGGATTTGTGCCCGGTTGACGGCAATAGGCTCGCCCGCATTTTCGATTTTTTTTGCACAATTTATCTATTTTCGGTATCGTTCGAGATTATATTTTTTGGCACGGAAGCAAAATTATGACTAAAAAAGAATAATCGTCGGTATATTTTTTTTGTTAAAAAGTAATTATCTTATGTGTTAGTGTTTATTCTAGTCGGTACACTAAAATTTTAACTGCCTGAAAATATGTTTTCATGATCATGAAGTGAGGAACTGATATTACACAAGTTGCAGTCTATGTAGCATGTGAGTGACGACGACTGACGACGGTTGTGGAGATCTGATCAGACCAGGGAGCGGGTATAATGAAACAATGCACTACAACGAACATACATACTATAATATAATTATTTACATCTGGCACAACCTGCACGCACAGTTAACTAATAGAATAACGTGTACAATGTGTATTGATTACGGCGAGTACGTGCCACGTGAGTACGTGCTACGTGAGTACGTGCCACGTGAGTACGTGCCACGTGAGTACGTGCTACGTGAGTACGTGCCACGTGAGTACGTGCTACGTGAGTACGTGCCACGTGAGTACGTGCTACGTGAGTACGTGCTACGTGAGTACGTGCCACGTGAGTACGTGCTACGTGAGTACGTGCTACGTGAGTACGTGCTACGTGAGTACGTGCTACGTGCCACGTGAGTACGTGCTACGTGAGTACGTCCTACGTGAGTACGTGCTACGTGAGTACGTGCTACGTGAGTACGTGCTACGTGAGTACGTGCCACGTGAGTACGTGCCACGTGAGTACGTGCTACGTGAGTACGTGCTACGTGAGTACGTGCTACGTGAGTACGTGCTACGGGAGTACGTACTGTGTAGTGCGCATCGCTCGGCGCGCGGCGGTCACTGAGCGCGCGGAGCGAGGCGCCGCAGCGACACGGATCAGTCGCTAAGCTACGCTTTGTACTTTATATACAAAAAAAATATCTAGTAGGTACATCATTTATGTAAGTAAGCGAGATTCTCCAGTTATGGCATGCGGCTCGCACGCAATAGCGTGGCCCGCCGGAACCGAGTATCAAAAATATAGTCTGGTAAAAAACATAAAAGAATAAAAAAGTGTTGGTTGCGGCTAGCTGGCGCACTTGGTCTTGCCGTCCAGCAGCTTGCGCCACAGGTCGAACTGCTCGTGGTAGCGCACCATGTGGATGGCCAGGCCGCGCTGCACCGCGCAGGGGTGCGCCGCCACCTTCTTGTTGTAGAACTCGGGCGCGTGCTGGCGCCGCACGCCCAGGCGCGCCGCCAGCACGCCCGTCACGAACACGTCCTCCAGCCGCACGTAGGGCTCGGCCGGCGCCGCGGCCAGCAGCGGCCGCACGCAGTCCGCCGTCAGCAGGTAGGCCGGGCCCGTCGCGAAGTCGGGGAACACGCGCGCCGGGAACTGCAGCGGCGACACGTAGTACTTGGACTTGGTGGTGCGCTTGGGCAGCGAGCGCCGCACCACCTTGCCCCAGATGGTGCGCGACGCGTTGGCGCGGCCCGGCGCCGCCGCGAACTCCAGCAGCCGCGGCACGTTGATGAACATGTCGTCGTCCGTCTTCAGCAGGCGCGGCGCGCGCGGGCAGTACGTGTCCACCCACTCCAGCATCGACAGCGTCTTCAGCGTCAGGTTCGAGTATGAGTCCACGGAGCGGCCCACGATCACGTCGCCGTACAGCGCGTCCTCCGCCTCGATGGCCGGGCGCAGCGCGGGCGGCGGCGCGCCCAGCACGAAGCCCAGCGCCACGTCCGAGCGCGCCGCGTAGTGCCCCCACGTCAGGCGCACGGCGTCGCGCGCCGCCGCGTGCGCCGGCGCCGACGTCACCAGCACCACCAGCCGCAGCCGCGCGCCCAGCGCCGGGCACAGCTCGGGGTGCGGCCGCTCGTGCCCCGCCACGTACACGTCGCGGGTCAGCACCACGCGCGGGTCGCGCCGCGCCGTGGACGCCGGCGCGGGCGCCGCGGGGGCGGGGGCGGGGGCGGGGGCGGCCCGCGGCGCCGGCGTGGAGTCGGGCGGCGCGGGCGGCGAGGGCGCCGAGGGGGGCGCGGCGGTGCGGTTGTCGCGCGGCGGCGACGCGGTGGCGCGCGGCGCGGGGGCGGCGGGGGCGGCGCGGGCGGCGGGGGCGGCGGGGGCGGCGGCGGGGCGCGGCGCGGGCGGCGCGGCGGGCGGCAGGCGCGCCAGCAGCAGCAGCAGCAGCGCGCCGAGCGCCGCGAGCGCCGCGCAGTGCGAGCGCCGCAGGTGGCCCATGTGTGCGCCGCACTCACCGCCGCGCCGCACCACACACCTCCTGCAACCGAACACGGCATGCGTCACACATATGTATGTATAAGTACGTATATGTTGATTGCCAGGCTTCCTCGATACACCCTGTTTATATGTATAACCTTCGTCATGTATCTGTGCGGAATTACCTCACCTCATTAAGTAATAATAAATTATTGTAAGTACGTCGAGCATAAATAAACTGAATGCTTTATATTTATAACCTTCTGCGAGAACAGAAGACAGACGCACGTTGGAATATATTACTAACTAAGGTACATGTTATATTGTTCATCATCCATGGAATCATATTGCGATCGAACAAGTTTTTCCGATGTAGTCAAACTGTGCGTCCCATCCTGCCGCAGCCGCAGCCGAGCAAAAAATTCATATGTAATCATTGCTCGTACAAGTTTACTGTATACATATAGTAGGTACTAATGGGATTAGTATTTAGGATTGTGATAAACGTTATCTACAGGATACAACGAATTGAAAAAAAATTATGAAGTCTCGACGCAGTGCGCACACCACACAGCGATAACATTATATCCGCAACACTCGACGGTGCTGCGTGTGCGTGGACGTCACGTGAGAATTAATATCCTGTTAATGACCTCTCTGGACTGAATTCCGTACCAATGTGTCCGTACTCCAAGAAGTCGCCATCGAAGTAGTACAGTGGCTACTACCAAAACAACGACTTAAGAGTCGGCACAGTTTCTTAAAATCGGTAGAGGCCTTATCGGGTTGCCCAGCCGAGGCCCGCCGCTAACTATGGTTGGAGATATCTCCCACGCCGACTTGGAAGTTACTAAACCGACTCCGAACCCAAGTGGGGATGTAATTCAAATCTAGTGAAGTGGGGTATCTCGATATAACGGCTGCAGGGTGTGGTTGTGGAACTGTGCCGCAAACAATGGCGCACCTCCTATGCTGTCCATTAATGTGCCCCACAACCTGCAGTCAAAGCGACCTCTGCGCTGTCGATGCCGATGCCACTGACGATGCTGTGGAAGTGGCGAAGTTTTGGGCACGCCACATTTAATAAAAAAAAACTCGTACCATCGACACGTAGAAGAAGTACAGTGTCGTATCCTAAAGTTTTCTGGACACGTGTCGAGACGGGAATACCACTCCATAGAGCGACTCGTCGTGCAAGGGAAAGTGGAAGGCACCAGACCGCGCGGAAGGTCACCCATGCGATGGACCGACCGAATTAAATCTTGTTAAGCGGGCCCTTGCATGAGTGTACTAGAATGTCCAACAAAAAACGTTGTCAAGATATCGTGAGACGCATAACATCTGCCCTTGAAAATGCTACTACATGACGACCACAACCGCTCTGCCAAGAGCGAAACGATATAGAAGAATAAATTACCTCTTTTACAATACAATGTATGTTATTGCGGACGGAGGGCTGATTTCTACGAGAAATAGGCGATCTCTCGAAATATTCGACCAGCTTCGTGTCAGTGTGTGTAGTGTGGTATGCACAGAGCCTAACAGCACAGGTTACTAAAATAAAAAGTCTAGTTACTTCAACACAACACTTGCACAGAGTCGCGTCGCTGTCTCTTGGCCGCTGTCGCTATGATTTAGACTTCACTGCTGCACTGGTCACACACACGATGCGATGTACATACGACTCCAATAGTTTTGGGCGCAACGGTGTCCACGTGTGAGTCGACTCATCGACTGTAACATTCAAAATAATACTCACGTTGGCGTACCTGTTGGTAGCGAGGTGAGCGCGGTGAGCGCGGCGCAGCTGCAGGCTCCACGTGTATGGGATGGGAAGCGGGCGACGACAATTAACGTGCTGATGTAATAGTCGACGCGCATCACGAACTTGTTGAATAAATATCAAGTGAAGGTCTAACAGTGCGCCGTCTGCGTGTGCGTGTGCGACGCTTCATTAAACATGTTTCTTGTAGTGTTGTGCAACTAACGCGCACTAGCATACGTAACATAATAACCGTTCGTGCTCAAGTCGTGAGGTCGTGACTCGTGAGGTCGTCGCTAACACTCAGCAGTCAGCACTTCCCGACGGTGTTCACTTGTCGTTGCCGGCGCCGCGTCCATGTATCGCTGGTGACGTCACAAGGACAGCAGCACACACTCGCAGGTCCACCTTTGCCTTACCTCGCGAGCTCTGCACTCACTGGAACGACGGCGCCGTCACGAACACCTCCGGGGCTGGCGAGCACCGAGCAGCGAGCAGCACAACACAGTGGTACACAAATATACCTGTCGGGCGCACTCATCAACTGAGTCGGGACAGTGGGACGCGCGGTGTGAGCGTTCACGATTGTAGACGACGGGGAGTCGGGGGCGGCTGGTGGCTGGCCGAGCACCGCTGACGCTGGAGTGTCTCGCTGGACGCGGTCATCCGGCTATCCGCCCTCCACTGATAATAATGTATGATTGCGGAGCGCCGCCGCCGCCGCCACCGCCGCGCGCTGGGCACACAACGTGTGATGAAAGCTCGCGTTGTGTTGCATCAATGCTTTATTAGCAATATCTATAATAACGCAATGTGTACATACAGCGGTCGATCGATGGCCAGCGCTTGCGTTTGACGCTCACTTGACGGTGAAGGTCCCCGTCTGACGCGTCGGCATGTTCGTATTGTTCATGCCACATCGCAAAAGATGACCAGTCAGGAGATAGCTTGATAGTCGTCATCGATCGATACATCGATCATTCCTCCTGTTGTTGTCGCCAATCTTTACAGAATAAGACTTGTCGCAGGTCGTTTAAGGCGAGCGCACAACACGTAGTTTGACTTCTTGTTGATAGTTTCAGAGCGTTGTCGCGCAATAGTAATGCCTTCGCCAGCATTAGCATACAAAATTAATATTGTTAGATTCAACAAAAGATATGCGTGCTTGCAGCTCACTGTGCAGCTGTCCGGACAATTGACAAGTTTATGTAAATAGATATCTAGATACGGCTAACTAAGTAGCACCTCGATGTATGCAATGCAAATGACATTATAATATAAATGGATGCAACAATAAGGGAACCACTTGAGGTGCTGCTGTGAACCGCACGGCCTCGACCTCGCTCCAAATAAGTCGGGAGTCATTAGCAATAGCCTAAAGCTAAACAAGTTGTCCGTGCCACGTTAGTGGCAACTGGACGAGCTCACAGTGCAACCCAACGCGGTGCAAAACATTACGCAATGCTGACATGTGCGCGGACGCACATCAATATGCTGAGGCGGACGCGCTCGTGCTCCTACATACATGTAAGTGCAGTTAAACACAAGGCTATCGGTCGCCAACTTGACAACCTAATCTGTGGGTGCTTGTCGTGCCGACGCTGGTGTGGGGAGACATCGTACAGGGTCACGAATTTACTACGCAGTACGTTGGTTTTTGCACAAAAATATCTCAACTATTGCCCAGTCATTGGGTAATATTAGGTCATGGGCGGAAGTTCTGACAGAAGTCAAAACACTTCCGTTACCGCGGCGCATAAGATCAGTGGTGAGTGGTGAGTGATGAGGTAGAACACCGGTTTATTTTGGTCAGTAGGTGTCACAGACGCCATTCGTATCCCCGGCCGACAGTATTCAGTGAGGATTGCCAACACCTATAAAAAGGGCTCAGCATCAAGAAGTAAAAGTAACTTAGTCAGTATAAGTATTGTCGGTGGCACATTCCTGTCGTGGGTCCCTAACATGTACAGATGAATAAAGCTACGACTGACAACGATAGACCCACCTATTGCGTAGCTAACGAGGTAGCTACTGGGTTTCAAGCCAACATTGCAACAAAATTTTGCTAGTTAGTGAGTAGTAGGAAAGCTAAAAATAACGTAGGTTACTGCACACTGTACTAGATGCACAGCAGCGATGAAGCTTCTGCTGAATGTATGGTAAGTTTATGTACGTATGGCGAACATAACTAGTCGCAATGTTTAGTGTTGTCCGGGTGAACAGCCCCACAAGGTCGCGGCGCGGCGCGGGCGCGGGCGCCGCTCACACCGCCGCGACCACATTCCCGACGGCGCGGCGGCGGCGCAACAATATCGCATCGGTATCTGCATGCGGTTACATCAAGATATCACGACGTGTAACTGTCTAGTGTCCAGCGACGGTCCTGTATGTTAAGGCGAAGGCAGCTGATTGGTGCGCGAATGAACTTGCGCCAGCAGGAGTGCCTATCGCTGCGTCAGCTGCGTGGCCACACACAAAACGGAGTCCTCACCCGCAGTCTCTCACAGTCGTAAACTTGCAGCCCGCACCGGTGACCGGTCACGTGCGCAACACTGCACGCAGAATCATTCTTGGTGGATTTTCTCAGCGAATATTTTTGTAAAGTAAAAACAAGCGTGATGTCCACCTCTATACAATGTGTGTCTGGCAGAAATGACTAAGCAATGAGCAGTGAGGTCGTGCTCACTGCTCACTTGCTCAGTCAGCGTCGCTGCGTCGCTGCTGGAGTGTCTGTGCGTGTGCAGTGCGCGACTGCTGAGCGCGTGACTCACGCTCGGCGCTTGTTTCTTGGCCGTGAAATTGATTTGTCCAGTCTCGTGCGTCGTCGTGGACCACCTCTCACTGTGTTCACTGGCCAGCGCAGACAAAACGAATGGATTCTCCGGCAGTCAAGAACAATATAATTATTATAATTTTATTAATCATTTAAACGAGTGACGCCATGTCACTAAATATACTAAGGTCTACATCATTATGAATATCATTAATGAAAGGTTAATCATTAACGACATTTAAAATATTAATATGTGAGAGGTTTAATTAACATACATGCATTTTCATAAGCGTCGCGTCGCAAATAATATTTTTATTGCTAACCTTCAAAACGTTTAAGACTTTTGAAGATTTAGCAAATGCACTAACTTCAATGTCTTTTGTAATACTGAACTTTTGAGATAGGTACCTACTCCATGGAGTTCCTTCTAGACAACACAACAAAGTCCACATGTATGGGTGTAGTTCTTTTGCGCGGTGTGCGTCACGGTGTGAGGGTGGTGCGGTGGTCATCATCCTTATGCTCACACACACACACGTCGCGTATCGGAACATTGTCCGTGCGAAACATGTTGGGCGTGTGTGTGTGCGGGAATGTTTGCGCGGTTCTTCACCCCGCACGCACACAAATGCACGCACTGGCACGCGGCACAAGTGCACACCACGCCGGTCTGCGAGCCTTACTCCACCCAGCGTGGACCCAGATACCAGCGCTCGGACCTTGGACTCGGAGCGGTCAACTGGTGATGGTCATACCATCTGAACAGAAAATTCCTTTTACAAGAGAAATGGAAGGTCTGTCGGTAGATAAGTAGGTAAACCACCTAGTAGTCGTAGTAGTAGTAGGTTGTAGTCGCAAATGTTGGGTCAATATTTCTAAATAAAGTTGCAACATTTGCGACTTTTCTTATCTTTGTGAAGAGTTGCAAAACCAAAGATCTGCTAGCATCGTCGACAGCGATAACACAGCCAAAACAATCGTAAAGTGTATCATAACACTTACGCTAGCGGTGCACAAGATGCGAGGGCGCCGTGGGCGTGGGAGCGGACGGACGGACAGACACAACGTCGCGACACTCGCTGCACCAAGCACAAGCACTAGTGGCGCTGTGGCCAGTGGCAGTAACCGACAGGTCGTGAGGTGCGCGCGCGGCTGTCGGGCGACGTCCGCGGTCACAATATGGATCGTATTCATTATACAAGAGAACGCGACACCACCCAATATACCTACAACGAAATTGGTAACATCCAATGTAAACATGTCGTCACAGAACAGTCGATAGCGGTCAATCACTTGTGGAGGAAACATTTATGGATTGATGGACTACATTGATTAAATTCCAAAACGGAATCCAAATTATAAAATATTAGATTAGATTTCCGCCAGCGGCTTAGCCCGCGTGGTCTTATAAATTTCTCCCCCGTTTTTGCAACACTTTTCATTGCTACTCCGCTCCTATTAGTCGTAGCGTGATGGTATATAGCCTATAGCCTTCCCCGATAAATGGGCTATCTAACACTGAAAGAAATTTTCAAATCGGTCCAGTAATTTCGGAGCCTATTCAATACAAACAAACAATCAAATCTTTACTCTATGAAATATTAGTATAGACAAACGGTTTTCAATGTGTCGTGCTCACCACAGAGGCGAATCTAGTCTCACGTCCAATCTTTAAAAAATATAGCTAAGTACTCGACAGGTGTAAGTTATTATGTTGTGAGGGAGGCACTTGACAGCGAGAGCGACCAGTGCAACGCACAGTTACAGGCTGCACGGTACATCTGTGACTGGTAGTCCGTAGCGGATAGTCAAGCAGCGAGCTCGAGCATTATTTATGATTCATCAAACAGGTTTGGACACACTAGATGCGCGCTCTTTATACACAAAGGTAAACGTACAAGTTATACGTACGTCTCTTTATCTTTATCTTCGTCCATCACGTCACGCGGAACGTACAAAACACAAGCCACTAACTACACACGCATAGTTGTCGATGCACTGTATACAAGTGAAGTGAATCCCAAAGCTGCGCGGAACTCGGAAGTGTCCGCCGGGGTTCGTGTCCAGTCGGTGTCGCTGTCGCTGCAGATGAGCGGGCGCGCGGCGGTGGCGCTGCGCTGTGTCCGAGTAGCGACTAGCGGCTAGTAGTAGTGAGTCAGTGTTCAGTGTTTTTTCCCCGTGCTCGGTCGGCTGGTCCGGGGTGAGGTCACGGCGCGGACCTTGCGCGGCTCTCCGGTTACATGCGCCGCCGCCGCCGCGCTGAATGATATGATCCACGACACCAGACGATTTCACATTTAACTATTCATGAGCAAACTAAACACCTACAGTACACTGATACACTCCTGTACTGGCTTGTAACTGAACGTGTAGGAAGCAGCTGCTGCAGCTGTAGGAATGTATTGACAACAAAGGTATTAGCTGAGGGTATTGGACTATTTTTTCAGAACTTGGCGCGTGTTACAGGATGTTTTTAGACTTTAAAGTTTTGGGCCCCGTGAACACCAAGCTGCGCACTGTGGCTACAGGCTAGAACCCAACAAAAATGACCTAACAACAACAAAAGCTCTACCGTGTCGTGTCATAGTGGCAAAGATTAAACGATAGTAATGGCCGTGGCTATTAGTACCCTTCAACAACACACAGTTTTTCTGTTCCGTGGTAATGGCAGCCAGATAGTCGGCATTTCGGCAGCATGCGAGATCTTCTCGTCCCGATCGACGATGACAAACATTAGCCGTTTTAGGCAGACTACTGCTACTACAGTGCAAACGAGGAATCGTCAGCCCAGACCCCGCTCAGACCCAGACCACACCGAACTCTATGGACAACATGTGTTCTGTGAGCATCTCGTCCAAAATATCCGTATTGCAATTTCAAATGAAATACTTAGTGCGAATATTCATCACCGTCAATCCTCAATCGGAGATCAGGATCATGCACATCGCACATGTCACGCAATACATGTTCGTAAATGTACTGACTACTAGCTTTATTTTTATGGATAGGTTTGGGCATAGATCAACTGGCTTTATTGTCTTTGGCATAGACAAAAAATGGCTCGTCACTGCACTCGTGTGTGTCGTTAGTATCGCGAGCAGGCAGGTGCAGGCAGGTGGCACGTCTCGCAGGGCGGGCAGCGCACTCGACTGAACCATACAGTCCATCTACACTAATATTATAAAGAGGAAAGATTTGTATTTTTGTATGTAACGAATAAACTCAAAAAGTACTGGACCGATTTGAAAAATTCTTTCCATGTTAGATACCCCATTTATCGGGGAAGGCTATAGGCTATATATCATCACGCTACGACTAATAGGAGCGGAGTAGTAATGAAAAATGTTGCAAAAACGGGGGAAAAAATTATAAGACCACGCGGGCGAAGCCGCTGGCGGGAAGCTAGTTTCATATAATTTTGTAACATGACCATATCAAAGTCACGATGGGGTTTGACGTGTCTTTTCATATAAAAACCCCTAAATAATAAAAGGACAAAAAATAAAATAAAAAATAATTGACTGTCTTTTTGATAGAATAAAATGAATCAAAACGACAGTCTATCACCCCAACTCAGAGACGTCACTTAACCTTAATGAATCATTAACAAACAGTGGCTACTATATCTTGACCTATTTTTCCATATTCGCGTTTGTTGTCAGTGTACTAAGATATACTGGGTGTCATTAGCTAATGATTCATTAAGGTTAAGTGACGTCTCTGAGTGCGGCCCTATGACTTTAGCTTTCGTTTTTATTTATTTTATTTCAATATTTCTCTTTCTCCGATTGTTACGGCCGGGTTGGAGTTAGTTCGGTGTAACTTCAAGCCGGACAAAAAGTTTGGCGAGAACTGTAAATCACATTGGGGCCACATTTGTCGCCTTACTGTACTATCCTGCTAATTCAATAACACAATCAATGTGCACGCTACAAATACCTAATTCGGAGAGTTGTATAAATAAATGGTGTAAATTGTGACGACCTTGCGTAGGATTGCGTAGTCACACTACTATGGAACCTGTAGGTACTGATTGGGAAACAATTTTCGTTTGTATACCTCAAGCAAGTGAACACAGGTGCCCGTGGCCGCATTTGTATATGTATATCCAGAGTAACAAGTTGAGTAACAAACAGTTGTGGTACTACAAATTAATTGATCAACTTCACAGTTACAAACACACACATTTTGTTACACACTTTTGATAATAAATAGGCGACAGTTCTGGGAGCACCACGTACAGGAGAGCACATCATACATGACCGTGTACACTGTCGCTGTAGGTACACTGGACCTACGACATGGCGACATACTGTGCGAGTGCGCCTCATGTAACTCATAACAGGCAAAACATGGAATTTATTAACAATTACTATGTATTATTATCTGAACATTGAGTTTTTTACAGGGAACAGGAAAGGCATAAATATTTTAAAAGTTTTTGGTCAAACTTTTAAACTTGCTATGTATTACTACAGTTTTGGTTTTGAATGCATGAATACTGTTTTTATTACCGTAGTATATATATTATTTATGGAAAATGACTTACTCAATCTTGTTTATTTTTATTTGTTCGAAAAATATGCAATTATGTTTATCATTGCATGGCTGTGTGTATTTGTGTATATGCTATCTAATTATATTTTTGAATCCACTGAGGTTATCAGTGTATGTCGTTCTTGTCAATTAATGTTTTGCACATGCCATGTGTTATCATCAAACTGCATTAAAATGTACTACTAGTAGTTTGGTGAGTCGTGTCTCATTAATTAACATGACATGTTGCTAATGGCTATTGCTATGCATGATAATGGCTATGTTAACATAAGCATATCTGGTACAGTGTGGCCAATATTCCGTGTATTTTCCTTGACTTGCACACACTAGCTTATGTTTGAGACATTACAACTTTTACAACATTATAGACATACTGTTTTTTGTTTGTTACTAGTACATTTAGCAAACAAGCAAAATACAGCACAGACACAGTTGTAGGAACACATGGATGTCTGACTCACATCATACAATTAATTAGTTACCCGTCTAGATAAAGCTAAGTACCTATTACAGAACATTAGAATTGCAAAAACCACTAATGTTTTAGCTATTCATTGTGGCATTGATAAACAAAAAAGTAAGTACCATCACTTTCACCATCTAAGTTCTTAGGCTAACATTTAGAGACGATGCTCAGCGTAAAGTAAGGCTTCCGTATGTCAAATTTGTATTACAATTTGACATACGGAAGCGTAAGTTCATGCTGAGTCTCTTCTCTGAATCTCAGCCTTACTGTGTAAGTATATTATTATTTCTAAGACTAGCGGCTGATCCTGGAATTGGCACTAAAGGAGATTTATTATGACTATTGATCTGTCCGTCAAAACAATCCATATACCATCAGGGATTAAATAAACATTTAAAAAGTTTTTTTGGTTATTATATATACCTACATAAATGCATTTAGTAAGAAACAGTTTTTAAACAGTTGAAAACTAAATGCATTTATTATTATTATTTATTTAAACAGTTTTTTTGCATTAAAAACAGGCACACCATTTTTTTGTTGTAAAAAGTAAGTTTAGTTTTAGTAAGCCCTAAAAAGGCCCAGTCACTCTTGTCCCACTCTGAAGCATAACAATGGTGGACATGCATTTATGACTAAAGAGCCCACACCAATCAATTAACTGATGCTGTTATGAGTGACAGACTGACAATGACGACGTCTGTGGTCTAGTGGTTCGAGTACCGGACTGCTGATCACGAGGTCGTGGGTTCGATTCCCACAAGACACAAACATTTATTGTAATGAATTTAAGTGTTTGTGTTTGTCTGGGTGTTTCTTATATATTATAAGTATGTATTTACAAAAAAAAAAGTATATAAGTATTATATCCATTGTCTAGTACCCATAGTACAAGCTCTGCTTAGTTTGGGACTAGATGGTACTGTGTAAAATGTCCCAGGATATTTATTAAAAAAAAAAAAAAAAAAAGGACTTCCTCCCAGCAGAGGAGTGAGTGACAGCCTCACTGTGACAGTTACATGGAGTAACAAACAAGTGGTGAGAACATGGCAACAAGAGCAGCACAGCACACATCACACTATTGTGTCTGTGTGGCTCACCTGCTCCCGGGAGCTTCACACACTATACAATGTTATGTTGCACAGCACACAGCTATATATAGGAACATGTACACACTGCACTCATCATCATTGCCAAATCTTATTAAAAGATTGCAATTTGTGATTCTATATTCAATATATTTTAAGTACTTGTAAAAACTGAAGACTTTAAACAGTGAAGTGTGTAAACACAGACAGTTGTGTGTCAGTGTTACAACACACTGACTGCTGCAATGTTAATGTACTAGTGAGTACCATCAGCACCGGCGTCTGGCGCTGTGCGGGGGAGGCGCGAGCACGGGCGCTCGCCCGCGCGCTCGTGACGCGCGAGCGCGCCTTCTGCCGCGGTTCACTCGCACTCAACAATGCTAATTAAACTCCAACTCATTACTTACTGGTTTTAGTGTAAGCTACTGACTTCTGTTGTGATAAAATTTAATGCAAACATTTGAAGTCACTACCGTATTGTATTATACTAACTAAACCACACAGTTGACCGAAAGCACAACTAAAAGTTCGGACGTGGGGAGGCGACGGCGCCAGACTGGTAGACTCGCAAGACGCACAAGATCAATTAAACAAGTGATGATGTGAGAAGCTTACCATGGTAGCAAGGTAGTAGTGCACTAGTGCGGGGCGTGGGGCACTAGCCGCACTGGGCCCTAGGCGCTGGGCGGTGGACAGGCTGCGCGCGACGAGGCGCTGCGGGTGGCGGCCGGGGCAAGTGGCGCGGCTCTCATGGGCGCTGCGGGCCCAAGCCGTGCGCCAGCTGCCGTCCGCGTGGCTCCACTGCTGCTCACCTCACACGGACACGTAGCGAGCGATCTACTTGTGCTCAGCTTCAGATAGACGATAGCGGATCGACCCAGCCAACGACGCCATCCAAGATGACATGTCGGACTGACTGACATTCTGACAAAGTGACAACTGACAAGTGACCAGTGTTGCCAGACTTTTGAACGACCGATCGTACGATGGGTAAATAAAAAGTCGTATTCCATAGGAAGGTCATGAAAATAAAGTAGTACGTTTAAAAATAACACTTTACTAGTGTATGTTTATCAGACAGACCAGTATGGAGGAAGTATACAAACAAAATTACCCAGTATAGTCACGCCCCTAAGTAATGAGGTAGCGACTAGGAAGAAGTGTAATAAAAAATCAAAATCCCAAAATTAAGATTCTTTATCTTTGTATAGAGTTTTACTACTCATATTATTTAACATTTCTCGTGTTGAAGATAAATCAACACAACATCCAAAGCGTTTTATTTGTTTATCTTTAGTTATATTTTTGACCATTTCTTTTGTTCGCCATGTTCTTTTAACTAGTAGTTACTCCGGTTTTATAAAATATCAAACAGTCGTATGATTTACATACGATTTTAATCTTCTGGTCGAACACGCAAGCAACTCCTAAAAAATCGTATGAATACAACTTAAATCGTACATCTGGCAATGCTGCAAGTGACAACAATATTGACAGGACATTTGACAAATGTTTATTTATTTTACGGCCCTGGATACATGTCTTTTAGGAAACATTAACACATTTTGTCTTCAGTGCTAAAATCCCTAGGATGTCACAGAAAAGTCTAGATTTGTAGGGCTTTAGGAACAAAAACACTCCCTAGAAGTTGCTTATTAAAGATTTAATTAATGTTTTAAAAACTAGAGCGAAATAAAAACCAAATTTTCATTCAGTTAAATTAAAATAAATTTATTAGAATCTTTTAAGATGTCCGATTTATACAGCCGTGTTGAAATTGATTCGCGCCAACTTCAACCCAGACAACAGAACCGTACCACAGAATAGGTAACTGTACACAGAACAGTGTATCTAACAAAACATTGGCGAGAAGCATACGCAGGACGCTGCGCTTTCATTGATGTGATTACGGATATAATAAATAATTAATTAATTATTATTATTATAATAATAATAATTAATTAATATAATTGCCCATCTTTTGCCGATTTCAAGTCGGATAATAAATACAAAATAGGATCTTCCAGGCTAGGTCGCATTGAGGAACGACTTTAAATCTACCACTTAAAAGAAGTTATTATAACCTAACAGTGCTAACAGCATGCAGATACGCCATACGGCGGCGAGAGGCGGGAGGCGGGTGGCGGGCGGCGCGGCTCCCAGCGACGGGACACATCTGCGCCTGATGACGATGTCTAACGAGACGCGTATTCAGTTAACCACATTTACATACAATTGGCAGACGCAGTTGCGATGGATTACCCACTTAGGCCTGTGTTACACTTGGTACACATTATTGTGCAGAGGTGCAGCACTTTAATACAAGGTGGAAGGGACATCGACGCACAAACGTCGTGACAAGGTTTCACTCAAGGCCAAAAATAAAATGACCTAGGTCATTCATGTAGAAAATGATCGGTTATTAACTTATTACAGATATTGACATATTTGAGCGCGCAGTGTATTGCTAAAAACGCGATTATATCGCTTCGCGGTGAATGTAATCGCACGCGAAATCTGAAATAAATCAAATAATAATATTTTAATTATAAATCTAATTTGGGTACATAGAAAATAATGTTTCTTTATTTTTTCTGCAGTGTTTTTCACTTGAACGTCAAGTGAATCACCTTTCAAATAAAAAAAACTAAATAAAAACCGGTTCATCCGTCCGGGAGCTACGATGCCACAGACAGACACACACACACACACACACACAGACACGTCAAACTTATAACACCCCGTCGTTTTTGCGTCGGGGGTTAAAAACACTGCAGAAAAAATTTAAAAATTGATTGATGAAAAGTTACGGAAAATTTCAACGCAGGGGGTCCAGAATCATGTACTGAACTCATGGTATTCGGATGTGCGTCGATGTCCCTTCCACCTTGTTTAATGACAACACAAATACGTACCTACTTATAAATAAAATATCATCCCTGTTTGGCCTTCCCGAGAATGATACCTATTACCTACTTAGTAGCTGTAGTAGTTTTCGAGGTACCTACCTACATCTATACAAATGAATAATATTGAAGTGTCTGTTAGTAATTTCAGATTGATGCTTTTTAACCCCCGACGCAAAAACGACGGGGTGTTATAAGTTTGACGTGTCTGTGTGTGTGTGTGTGTGTCTGTCTGTGACATCGTAGCTCCCGAACGGATGAACCGATATTGATTTTGTTTTTTTTATTTGTAAGGTGAATTAGTCGGGAGTGTTTTTAGCTATGTTTGATGAAAATCGGTCCAAGATGACCGCCACCACAAAATGGCAAATTACATTTCGTGTCGGGGGTTTTCAAAATTTTCACTAATGCATATGAAAGTACTTACGGTACGGTAGTTACTTACATCAAAAAAACAATACTTATTTAAAATATTTCTCTGTCTATCTGTTTGTTCCGGCTAATCTCTGAAACGGCGAAACCAATATCATGATCGAATAACTAATATCATGGAGCGTCTTGTAGCCTATAGGTGACTTTAATTTTGTTAGACTTTTTTACCCGACTGTCCCAAAAATAGGAAAATTCTTGAATTTTTTTGGTACTACACTATCAAACCAGCATGCAACGGTGCACTCTACCTATGTCTCCGAGGAACATGGCGTGGTGTTATGGTGAATGAACTCTTAATCAGTGATAAGGTAGGTAACTGACTATGGTAATCGCCTAAACTATAATTGATTTTGCTTATCGCATCAATTATCGGACTGAGCTGTAAGCAGATCCAACTTAAATGTACCCACACCAACAGATTAGCGATATGTTAAAGTACAGATCCCATGTACCTAAGTACGTAATATGGGTTTAGCAATTTACCGCGCTCAAATCCAAACTACTATTTCATATACTTACAGTTATAGGTTATGATGTGAAAGTAACGCTATCGTATATGTGAGTTAATGTATCGCTTAACTGTGTGTACCACGTCGGGCGCCATTACAGTGCGCGAAGCAGAAAATTAAATAAGGAAGCGCACACGCGTCGCCGCGCGCTGATTGAAAACGTATCGAATCTCAGTATTATCGCGCGAGGACAGGCGGCGGACGAGCGGCGCGCGGCGCCACTCCACGCGAGTCGCGACACTCTCGCGCGAGCCATCACACGCGGCAGCCGCTACAGATACAAGTAATACCTAATAAAGTCCAGAGCACCAGCAGTAGGTACACAGTGTGCCTCTTATTAGTCACTAGGTAGCTTGTGGTGTGTGCGTCGTCATGCAGGAGGCAGGCGACACGTCGGGCGGCGCGATTGCGTTCGCACTCATCTACTTTACGTTTTTTCTTGACAACGTGCTCCTCACTGTCCTAGGTTAGTCGGATCATTCCAGTGTCTTCTTAAACCAAGGTCAGCCATACGTTTTCTCAATAATATTTATTTTGTTATCCGAGTGTTCCTGGTTCTGGAGACTGTTCTCACACATCATTCATATATATTTTTGTAGTTAAAGCTGTTGGTTTTCCAAATAAATAAATCATTGGAATTGACATATTTGATTGATCCGTACGTTATAGTGGACAATTAATATTCTGTTATTGACAAATATTATTGTGATGTCAGTTCCGATAATCCCGGACTGGGTGCGCGGCGAGTCGCTGGCGCTGTGGTCGCGGCAGGGCGTGCCGCTGGCGAGCGTGCTCAACCACACCGTGTACCGCATCGCGGACGACGACACAGGTCCGTCAGCTGTCCTCCAACTACTCCACTGTTTCAAACGATATTATATCTTGTGAATTCCTATGCAGGTGGCGGTTCGCAGGCGGTGGTGGGGGTGGTCCTGGGTGCGAAGGCGGCGGCGCAGCTGCTGACGGCGCCGCTGGCCGGCAGCGCCGTGTGCCGCCGCGGTGCCGCGCCGGTGCTGCGCCTCGCCACCGCCACATTAGCCGCCGCCGCGCTCGGTAACGCATACACTACCACACCCACATGCCTAAAGCTCCACTGACAACTCAAAGTTATTTCAGACTTTGTCCGGCATTGTGACCTGTGACCTGTGACTGAATGTATGTATTTATAAAAAAAATGTATATAAGTATTATATCCACTGTCCACTTGTATACCCATAATACAAGCTCTGCTTGGTTTGGGACTAGATGGTGCTGTGTAAAAATGTCCCCATATATAAAAAAAATGAGCCTATAGGTAGGTACAACCAAATTCATCATTGTGATGAAAACTAATAAAAAAATATTTAATTAATTATGACAATCATAATTTTGCTAGTAACTAATTAGCAAAATTATAGTATGGTAGAATGGGTCGCGTACAGCGTTGTACTGTGGTTGTACAGCGCCTTGGGAAACAGCTTGGTGTCACCTTAGTAGGTATCATGAAATGTTTTTATTTGTAGGTATACATAAGTACTCTCCGATAGACGGATAGAGTAAAGTTCAGATGGTGCAAGCTGTGGTGTGAACTGGTGTGTGTACAGCGTTCGCGTGTGTGAGCGGCGGGCGCGGGTGGCGCGCGGCGCTGTGCGTGTGCGCGGCGCGGGCGGCGCACGGCGCGGGCGCGGCGCTGGCGGGCGTGGCGGGGCTGGCGCTGGCCGCGCAGGCGCTGCCGCCGCCGCGCCGCCACCGCGCCATCGGCGCGCTGCTCGGGGCTGTCGCACTCGGTAATACGCACGATGTCGACCACTATGCCTACAACGTTCTAAGATAATGAAGAGTGATGATGACATCATCCACTCACAGCTAGCGATTTGTAGGTACTCCAACAGTTGCAGAACATCGTGCAAACTCGTCGTTATAAACAAGTAGGATGTAGTTATTATAAGTACCAATACCCGTATTAATTGCAATTGGCAGGCGTGTTGGTGGGCTACCCGTTCGGCGGCGCCACGTACGCGTTGTGGAGTCGCGGCGCACCGTTCCTGCTGCTCGCCGCCGCGCTCATGGCCAACCTTGGTATGAGTATACAAATATAGTACTCAAAGCTTGTAACATAAGGTGTTTTATTCTATTTAATATCAAGTCAATTACACTTTGCTTCCAGCAATGCAATATATGTTTCTGGATAAAGAAGAGTTTAATCGAGTAAGTACTACTATGTGAACAATAAAATTCAGTTCCGCATTTCTGTATATTGTGATCTTCATGAGACTGAATAAATATTTTCGTACCTCTGTACAATTTTGTTTGGTCGCATAGATCTATAATAATAATTATAAGAATTTCCAGCAATAACCAAAAATCTACAGAAGTATACAAGGTGGAAAGGACATCGACGCACAAACGTCGTGACAAGGTTTCACTCAAGGTCAAAAATAAAATGATTCAAATGGTCATTCATGTAGAAAATGATCGGTTAATACAGATATTGACATTTTTGAGCGCGCAGTGTATTGCTAAAAACGCGATTATAACGCTCCGCGGTGAATGTTATCGCGCGCGATTCGAAATAAATGAAATAATGATATTTTAGTTATAAATTTAATTTGGGTAGATAGAAAGAATCATGAACTGAACTCATGGTATTCGGATGTGCGTCGATGTCCCTTCCACCTTGTATAAACTATAATAATAAAAGGTCCGACATGGGTCCCCTGTGGCATTCCTGAGCTCACTGCTCTTTAAAACACTACTAGTGAGATTGTGCTTTTGTAATATCGTTGCTGTTAGTTTGAACAGACTCTACACTACTCTACAGTTCTTAGCGAGATCTATCTATACTAATATTATAAAGAGGAAAGATTTGTTTGTTTGTTTGTAATGAATAGGCTCCGAAACTACAGGACCGATTTCAAAAATTCTTTCACCTTTGGAAAGCTACATTATCCCCGAGTAACATAGGCTATATATCATCACGCTACGACTAATAGGAGCGGAGTAGTAATGAAAAATGTAGCAAAAACGGGGAAAAAATTATAAGACCACGCGGGCGAAGCCGCTGGCGGGAAGCTAGTTTATAATAAAGTACAATGTATAATTTTGATAAAAAATATATACCAGTTGATCAAATGCCTCCGACTAGTCACAGTTGTAATTGTGACCACATGGACCTTATATTTATATGCTCTGTGCGGTTTAGCCGTGCGTGTCCAGCGGCAACGTGTCGGCGTGCGGCGTGCGGGGGATGGCGCGGCGCGGCGCGGCTGGCGCCTGCGCCGGCGCCGTGCTGCTCACCACCTGCGTCATGGCCGCGCTCGAGCCCACCCTGCCGCTCTGGATCATGCACAAGTTCCATCCTCAGGTACAAGAGTCCCGGCCACCCGCCAGGTAGTAGTCAGTAGACAGTCGGCGGCCGGTATTAAGTGTACGTTGTGATATGCAGCGGTGGGTGACGGGCGCGGTGTTCATCCCGGACAGCGCGGGCTACCTGGTGGCGGCGAGCGCGCTGGGCGGCGCGGCGCGACGGCTGGGCGCCGAGCGCGTGGCGCTGGCCGGACAGCTCGCCGTGGCGCTGGCAGCCCTCGCCGTGCCGCACGCCACCTCCGTCAGTACAGTACAACGCACAGTCGCATATTGGCGCCGGAACATGCATAGCACAGGGTGTGTTGCAGGTGTCTGGGCTGGCGCTGCCACACGTGTGTCTGGGCGCGGGGCTGGGCGCGGCGGACGCGGCGCTGGTGCCGGCGCTGCTGGGGCGGCACCCGCGCCGCGCGCCGCACGTGGCCGCGCTGCTGCAGGCCGCCTCCAGCGCTGCCTACGCACTCGGTAACTACACGCTCGCCACTCGCGCTTTCCACCCCCACCATAGCACAAATTCATTTAACGAGTTAGCTCGTATAATTTCATCAAAGTGAATCACTGCAGCCTGAACTGTTTCAATTCTTATACCTACCTAACCGAAATTTACTTTGCTGGTGTCGTCGTTGAGCGTAAACTGGTCGCAGGTCCGGTGGCCGGCGGCGCGGTGTCCTGGTGGCTGGGCTTCGCGACGGCGATGCGCGCGCTGGGCGTGCTCAACTTGCTGTACCTCGCCTACCTGTACCGATCGCTGCGCCAGCACCCGCTCTCCGAACAGGTCTCACCACCCAACTGCACCTTCCATATTGTCTAGAAACGCAGAGAAATAAAGCTTCACCCCGCAGCCACTACGACACAATTTTTTTAGTCGATATGAGTCTCACATCGACGCCTTCGCGTTCCCTGTAGATGACAAGCGATCCATAAAGATTTTGCGCAAATTAAATCAAAAAGGCACCATTTTTTTACATTTTAATAACAAACAAATATTTATTTATTCTAAAATAAATAAATATTTGTTGGTATGATGGGTGACGCCATCTTCAATAATCCTCACTAAGTAATGCTTATTCAAAATGTAATGTCACACTAGACTTACGTGTGTCGGTGTCGTGTACAATGACGTTGGTGTCACTGTGTGGCAGTGGGGCGCCGACGCCGGCGCGCCCGACGACGGCGACAGCGACGAGTGCGAGGCGCACGCGCTCGCGCCCGCCGCCAGCGCCGCCGCCGGCTACACCACGCTACACTAGACACATCGCTACACAATTCAAAATGGTCTCACATTATCTACTTCTAACCAACGAGCGCGTGTTCCTCCGATGACGGAGTTTAGCCTAGAACGATAAAATTTAATCGTCGTAGGACCCTCGGTGGTAATTGGTAAGTGTGGTAACCTACAGTTAGCAGTATACGTAGGTACCTATAGCTATGGAATTGGATCAAAGGTAGGTAGATTAGATACTTACGTACTTACACACACTACTTGATGCGTATGTAACTTAACCATGTTAACTTAATACCTTAAAATAAATAAAAATTCCCGTGGTCATTGTTTTCATTGTACTTACGGTATCATTCCCGACTTGCAATCCCCGCGCCCCCGTATATACATAAATAGCAACATAATCAGCAATCAGCATTTTTTATATTAAGTAGGTAGATGTCGGTGTGACCTTTTGTGAATCCCTGCTTCAGAATACTGGCGTGATGGTATGATGGTATAGAAGTCCGCAGACGAGCAGACGAGCCACCTCACGGTAAGTGGTCATTGTCGGAAGCGGTCATTGGGGAGATGTTGCTATACGTTGCCGAGAGGACTTAAGAGGGTCTTAAGAGGACTGTAGGTAGGTGAGCGGTGAGGCGCCGTTGTCCGGGAACTCCTCAGCAGCACACGTTAGCACAGCGTGGTGTGCGCCGCCGTCGGCCGCGCGCGCAGTAGAGCACTGTACCGCCGCGCGGCGGGCTCCCCGCTCGCCGGCGCGGCGGCGGCGCCGTGCGCCGCGGTGACGGTGATGACGGGTTTCGACGTTTGAAAGTTCATTTGTTTATGTCACCAGTCGTGGCCGACGGATCCATGTCAAAATTACCGTAGCATACACAACGCAAAACAAATTCAATGTGATTAAATTTCAGTGTAACATACTCAAACAAATACACACACAATGTCCAAGAAACCGCTGGGTGAGTAGATAACGTGCTCATAATGTTATACTCGACGACAGTACAACTTGCGTTATGATGGCGGTGAGGTAGCGGGGAACACGGCGCGCCGGGCCGGCCGGCCATCACCGGGGACGTTCCGTCCAGCACCCAGTCAGCGCTGCACGCTGACAATGTGACGCTTTGTCCAACTGTTACTAGGATACTATCTATAGTCAAAAAAGTATCTAATAGGAAGAGAGCATTGATAGTGAATGTTGTGTGATGCGCGCGGTGTGTTGCAGGCCCCGGGCCGGGCGCCTACCAGCTGCCGACCACGGTGGGCTTCCCGCAGCACGACCCGTCGCGCTACCGCAACCCCATGTACTCGTTCGGCACCAACGCCGGCTACCGCGTGAAGGGGCTCGGCCCGGGGCCCGCGTACCGCATCGAGCGCGTGACGCGCGACGGGCTGATGTCGTCGCCGGCGTGGTCGTTCGGCGCGCGCTTCGCCACGCGCTCCACGCTGCGCACGCCGGGGCCGGGCGCGCACGCCCCCGAGCGCTGCCCGCCCATGCGCGAGCCGCGCGCGCCCGTCTACTCCATGGGCGCGCGGCTGGGCTTCGCGCTCAAGCGGCCCGGGCCCGCGCCCAACGCGTACGCGCTGCGGCTGGGCCCGGGCACGCCCGCCTACACCATGGGCGCGCGCGTGGGCTTCATGCCCAAGGCGAAGTCGCCCGGCCCCGCCGTGTACTTCCAGCGCGACACCAACGTGTACAAGTGCAAGTGAGTACATTCACGTTTTCGCATCTTCGCCGTAACATCGTTTTGGAACATTCAAGTTTCAACTTATTTTGCTGATCAAAATTCAGACCACAACTTACATAGCATAATTATGGTCATCCGATTTTTATGTCATATTTATTTATTTACGTGGAAAAGCTAACCGATAACGATAACATTGAGAAGAAAATTGATTGCATTCCGAGGAAGGTTACATGCTACCTACCTTTTGAGTAAACGTGGGCAACAGCTAGTAGAGAATATAATTAGCAGTACCAAAGCCAAGTTACCGCAGTTTTGTGAAGTTATTGCATGTCTATGCACGTTGCCCTCACCACAGTAGCCTACCTACTTTCACGCACGGTCAGTGCTTGTGGCTCCAGTAGGTAGTAGTAAGTGTGAGCGAACTGTTGCCGCAGTGAGTGGTTGTGTTTGTGTGTGCAGGCAGCCGGTGTTCTCGCTGGGCGCGCGGCTGGAGGGCGCCGGCAAGGCCACGAAGACGCCCGGCCCGGCCGCCTACCCGCCAAACCTCTACAACACCAAGAAGGTACCACATTCCTCTGTTCTATGAATATTGAATGACATTAGCTTGTTCACCACTGCAGTAGTAAAGTAGTCTCTACCTCAACTCGGCCACCCAGTCTGCAGAACCTATAAGTTCATTAGTTCAGGCCTACGATCCTTAGCGTTGTCAGTTCAAACAATGTTTTTAAAACGTACTGGTCATCAGCTCCCCCCGTAGCTGGTTTAGCGAGTCCGTCACTTGTAGGCAATGTGTTACTAACTGTTGGACACGATTATATTTCAGAATCCGTACTCATACTCGTTCGGCACAAAGCACGGCGACTACGCGCCGCCCATGATCATAAAAGAGGACACCATGGACTGCCTGTAGCCGACACGTAGCCGACAGCGCGGCACAGCACAGCTCGCGCGGACAGCTCGACACATAGCGACAGCGGCCACGAGACGCGCACAACCGTTATGCTTACGAAAGAGGAGGAAATGTGGCCCGTAGTGGGCTCTGCAGCTCGGTGACCAAAACTAGCACAGTCGAGAGACGTCCAGTTCTGCGGTCTCACTGTCAGCGGAGATTATCGTGCTAGTCTGTGTTCCACCCAACGTCTAGTTTGATATTTGCGTTTGCAGTGGCTTTGGAACGGACTGCTAGTAGCGTTCGCCTTTCGCCCTTTTCTGTTCGCCAAGCGTGCGGTCGTGTGACTCGTTTTGGCTAAGTATTTACTTTTCGCTACGAGTCGAAGGTATGTAGCTCACTCGTTACTAACACGTCCCTGCCAAAATAACTGTGTGCTTGTCAGAGCAGACGGTCGGTGCTGCTGTCCACATACGTAGGCACTCGGGGACGGGCAGTAGAAGATTCCTAATGTTTATGACACGTGCGTAATGTCAATGTGTGCGTACATAGTAACAACAAAAAAATCGTATAGTCCAGTGAAATGTGACGTCGCGGTCGACTTGTATCAGGAATGTTTAGTATTGAAAATGAATGTTGAAGTGTGCGAGTTAACTGTACAGATGTATCCATTGCGAGTTGTGTCAAATTGACTGCAGTGTTATCGAATCGGTCGATAATATTGGTGACTTTAGTGGACAGAGTAGGATCGACGTATTGTAATGTAAAATTTCGGTTGAGATAAAATCGACTACATTAGTATTCAGCTTGTATAATGTACATGGACAGTTAGTTTACTGTTAGTACTTAAGTAAATCATGTGACTCATATCGTTTCTTGAACAAACACTTTGTAAATCGTTTTGTAAGTAATTTTGGGTTGTAGTCTTTTGTGAGTTGAATTGAATAAATCCATATTTTCAATAACGTATTTAATTTATAACAATAATTATTACCTATCTACTTAGTTACACCTAACTAACATTAACAACTACATGTCCACGAGCGCGTGTAGGCAGGGTCGGACTCAGCCGGGATCCCTTCCGGGTGGCTCACCCTCCCCAAAGCCCGGGGCCTGGGACGGGATAACGGTAAAAGGAAAATAATGGTTTTTTAACTCTTAAACAGTGTCAAAACTCGTGCAATTACGTCCAAATCGGTTCATACGTTCAAAAGTGATCGCGCCGTTCAGAAACGACCCGCAAGCCAGGCCCGTGGGGGGCCCGTGCAGGTACCGCACCCTGACTACATGGCGAGTCCGACCCTGCGTGTAGGTATTGTGTGTTGGGCCTGTATAGTATAGTTATGCCGATTGCCTGCTTAACAACGCCGATACCTTACACACTGAGTAGTTTAAGTTTTGTAATGATTCGGCGTGGTTTCTAAGCATGGAATCGCAAATTTGGCGTATTGGAAATATGGGCCCCGCTCACAGAGCCGTCTTCCACAGCGTCGCTTTCATAGACACACAGACACACTGCATTGGATGTACAAGCTAACAATCTTACGCAGTCGTGAACTCGTCAAGCTGATCTCAACGATGTCTGTGGACTAGTGCTTCCAGTACCATACTGCTGATCACGAGGTCGTCGGTTCGATTCCCACAGGACACAAATACTTATAGATGCACATAGGTGCTTGCCTGCCTTGGTTTGTGAATGTCGTGTGTTTCTTATATGTATAATTTATGTACATATTTACAAAAAAATAGTATTCATGCCATCGAGTACCCATAGCACGAGCTCGGCATAGTTTGGGACTACATGGTGCTGTGTTAAATGTCCCAGGATATTTATTAAAATGTATTTATGATGCTGACATCAACACACACAACAACTAAACAAGTGTGTCAATGATCACGAAATAATGGTTTCTGACTTATACTGCAATTTCTTTTATGTTTTACTTTCTGACATGTGAAGAGTCTGTGCCAATTTTCATTGGGACTGCATAATATGTCTATGTTCCTTTTTGCCTCTGATGGATATCTAGGTAAAACAGTTGTAAGGAAAGTAATGATTCACTAATATACACTACACCTCCAGTTAGCTCCATGTGGAGGCAATCCATTGTGATAAACTGGGCACACATTTATAAAATACTACTGAGAATTTCATTGAAATCCTGATAGTGTTTCACATGCAAATCGAACCCTGGACCTTTCGCTCAGCAGCCATGCTCTTGACCACCAGACTGTCTGGCAGTCATTGCCTATTAGTAAGAGACACACTTTAAATGCAGTGTGAATGTGTGACAAACATAATTATAATATACATATATTATGTTGATTGAGTGGCACAGATGAGTGCAGTGAGCTAGAACTTCCTCATGGAGCGCAGCTTGTTGTTGCGGCGCATGCCGGCGGCGCGCACGCGCACCCAGTACTGCTTGGTGGCGGGGTCCAGCTGCTCCAGCGCCGGCGCCGCGCCCGTCTGCAGCTCCCACAGCCACGGCGGGTACTCACTGTCCTCCTTAATCTGGAAGTAACAATACAGTAGGTGCAGTCTGCCGAATTGCCAGGGGACAGGTGTGACTAGCATGAATGCTACACAAACAAAGAAAATAACAAACCTTATGAGCAACGACTAAATGACCTTGGGCTCACATCTCTTGAGAGTCGTAGACAGAGGGGAAGTCTTATTGAAACATAAAATACTCACTGGATATTACAATGTTTCCGGAATTGAGAATCTTTAGACAAGAAATGACAGTACACATCTAAGAGGTCACTCATTGAAACTATGGAGGACATCTTCTTCTTCCTGCCCTTGTCCCAATTTATTGATTTATAATTTATCCCTATTAGCCGTCCCCTGCTCATTCACTCCCTTTTCCATCATATTGACCTTAACACAATCCATCCATCTTTTATTTAGCCTTCCTCTATCCCTCCGTCCTTCTACAGTCAATATCATCACTCTTTTAGTCAAATGCGTTATATCCCCGCTCCTTACGTGCCCATACCAAGACAAATTATTCCCCTTTAACTTATGCGCCACTTTCAAACTTCCTCTGATATACTCATTCCTTATTTCGTCCATTCTAGTCACTCCACACATCCATCTTAACATTCTCATCTCCGCCGCATGTAGTCTTCTTTCATCTGACTTCTTAACGGCCCAGCACTGAACCATACAATACCACAGGTAAACAGTGGAGGACATCATCTAAAGCAAATCAATTGAAACACTTCCTACCAAACCATGCAGTCACAGCACCTACTCTGAACTGCTTTAAAAACAGACTAGACAAAATCTCTAAATCTAAATGACACACATGCATCAGCTTATTCAGCTGCTGGTGTCCTTAAATATATAATAATAATGATAACCTTAACATCTTCCCCGGTAGTGTATATGTTAGAGCCACACACATAATGGACCAGCTTCACCGGGTCACTCTCTACTGGCATCTCCTTCTTCTCCATGGCACCTAGCTTCCCTCCCTTCTTTTTGCCCTTGCCCAGCCCCATCACACCTGAAATATTAGCATTTCATATTGTAACACCTGTGTAGTCTTATCACCTGGTTGGACACTCACCCATCATCTGATGGCCAGCTTAAGCTTGCTTAATACATTAAACAAACATCCCAAGGATGTGGAGGGAAGCTTATTTTCAAACTATTTGAATTAAAATAGAAGTTAGGCAAAGGTATACTAATTGCTGCTATATTTTACTATAAATAAGGCTAATAATCTAATAATCAACCCATATACTGTCCCACTGCTGGGCACGGGTCTTCTCTCTATAGTCCACCACAGCAGTTGGCAGACTTCACATGCCGTCGAGAAAATCTCTCAGGCATGCAGGTTACCTCACGAAGTTTTCCTTCACCGTTACAGCGAGTGATAATTACACACATGATTTCGAAAAGTTAGATTTGCGTGCCTTGGATTCGAACTCGAGACCTTTGACTTGGCAGTCCAGTGGTCATACCCCTAGGCTAACACTGCTTACTATAAATAAGGCGAGCTAAGTAAATTGTTTAATATTGTTGAAAATTCCCCCGAGATTGAGTTCAACGTGGGAAGCACTGTACGATACAGCTAGAATTAAATAATTTTGATGAGAAGTCAATTATAAATCACCCACAACTATTTTTTTTTTATCACAAGTTATCAAAAACAAAACAGCACCTCCTGCAGCGGATGTCGTTTTCTTAACAGCGGCGTAAGTAATGGCAGTGCTGTGCAGATGCGACGAGTGAACGACTAACATCTGCCGCAATGGTACTAACGTCCTATTTATAATTCCTGGATACATAGTTTTGATTTTAATTCTAAGGACGAAATATTGTATTATTGAATCTAGTGAGGTTATAATTACGAAATGAAATATCAATCTGACGTCTGACCAGGGTTGGATTTGGGCACGTTCAAAACGATAGTAAAAAAATTTAAAGGGTAGTATTTGTACAAAAAATATAGTACACTTTATTATATTGAATTAAAAGTCATTAAAATCAATACCAGTTTGTATAAAATTCACTTCTTCTAAGTTTATTTCCTTAAAAAAATATTCTGTATTAGATTTTGCAAATGTTTTTAGATTGTTTTCTCATACGTGTAAGTATCCTTAAACTATTGTATCAGATGTCACTGTGAAAAAAAACAAATTTTAAAGAGTAACCATGGAATTTCTTGCCTGTTATTCTCCATAGGAAACGACCAATTTGGAAATGTGCACCTAGTTTCGACATTTCATAGGTGCCTGCATAAGGTCTATGTGAAAATAAAACTATTTTGATTTTGAGTACAATTTCAACAACAAAAATTGCGCTACTGCCTATGGATTGTGTTGGCAGTTTGTGTCTTATCTTCGTAGGTTTATTATACCTACTGAATATTCTCACAAAGACAAGACTTTTTAAAGGGAACTTGAGGACTGACCGTGTAAAGACCTGAAGTTATGTAATTGGTATTTTGTTTTGTTATTTTGTGGTTTTTGAAATGTTGGATATACAAAGATATGAAATGATAGTATTTTTTGTACTATCCTTAAATATGGATAGTATACAGTACGAAGCATGAAATTATAGTACAAAATTACAAATACTATAATTATAGTACGAAATCCAACCCTGCGACTAACTGACGAATGAATTCTAGGGATGTGAAAAAATAATTAATAGTGAAAAATCGAATGAAAATATTCAATTAAAATATTTAAAAAAATCGATTAATAGAAATCGATTTATTTTACTTGTGATTTTTAACAGTAGCATCTGTTTATGAAGTTATTAGTTTCGTGGAAGTAATCTAACAGATTTTAACTGGAGAAATCAATTGAATTCTTAGATTTTTTTGATCGATGACTCGAGGTCGTTACGGTGAAACATAAGCTAAACCATAATATCTATGAGCTAAACAGTGACCGTGGCTTATGATACTGTCACTCTCAGTTATTGATATTGTGAGTTAGTGATGCGAAAATTACTCGAGTGAAAAAAATATCAACCTCTCCGAGTTCTCTCGGACTCAATTGCATCAAAATCAAAACAGTGCTAAGGGTCAAAAGCCAAAAGTTTAAAATTATTGCATTGATGTAGAAGATAACGAGTTATATGTAAAAGTTTCTCACGGTTGAGAATATTGTACAGAGTTAAGTCGTGATTGCATAATTATTTTGTAAAATATTAATTTAACTTTTTAAATAGTTTAGACTAAAGTACACAGTAATTCGTAGGTATAGTACCTAACATTGTCTGTCTTTTACGCTTTCAAGTTTGTTTAAGAGGGTCCTTCATTATCTCTATTAATATGATAAAGCTTAAGAGTTTGTTTGTTTGTTTGGTTGAACGCGCTAATCTCAGGAGCTATTAGTCCGATTTGAAAAATTATTTCAGTGTTAGTCCGTTTATCGAGGAAAGCTAACAGCTAGAAGATCTAACATTTACCAAAGTTGATTTCGTTATTAATTCGAATTATGAAGATGCTTGTAAGTTTAATCTTTAAGGCTAATATAGAGACGATGCTAAGCATAAACTTAGGCTTCCATATGTCAAATTGTCATACAAATTTGACATACGGAAGCATTACTTTACGCTTATCATCGTCTGAATATTAGCCTAAGTACCTGGGCGACCAAGTTCTGTTCAGGAGAAAATGGATAAAACAAATTTTCCCAAAAAGCCTAGCCAAAATACCTAGCTAGATTGATGTTTGGCCCCGTAAACGCAGTATTGCAACTTTCATCGAAATTGTTAGAGTTGTTTTCGATTTTTCGAGAACGCGATTACAAAAAAAAATTATAATAACAATCATTTATAAGATAGGAAAGGATAGGCCTAAATGATGCCAGATGTAAGGATTGTTGTATATTGCATAATATGCACTCGGAACCCTGCTCATTCAAATTTCAATCTCATCCACTCGAGATCATCTCGAGTGAAAATTTGCATCACTATTCTTAATAACAGATTAACAGCTGTCAATGCTGTCATCTACTATATATTGATTGATATGATAGACAGTAATATCGTAGTAAACAAAACCTTTTTAAAAATATTTGTACATAAATAATACTCAGCCTGGTTTTTAAAATTTAAATAATTTTACCAAATACATTTACATACGTACCACGAGGCCGAGGTAGGTACTTTTATTGGTAAATTTGGTTTCGGTATTATAATTATATTTTTTGACGTTACATTACATTACATGAAAAGATATGTGACGATAAAATAAGTTTTCGAACGCATAATGTGAATTGTTCAATTTAATGAGCAGTGTTTCAATGTTTCAATCTATGTAATGTTGATTTCAAAATCTAAAAGTTTTGATTGAACGTTTGTGCATCCTTGTGAAATCCGGAAAACCCCGGGCATCGAATCGAGTTTATCTTCAAGGAGGGTGACTCATGGCGTTACGATATGTTTTTTAATATCATTATCTGGCGGTTCAGTTGTGTTGCGGCGGCGCTGTGAAGTGGAGCGTAGTGTCATTGTATTTATTGTGAGTGATGTTCGAGTCCAACGAGTTTGACGAAGACGACTGGTTCAAGGTAGGTGAGACCGTCATCGTCATCCGCGAAGGCGCCGCCACAGCCGCCGCACTACCAAACCGTCACACTCGGTCGCCTAGCACTACTGATTCTGATATTGTTATCACATCAGTATCAAATTATCAATGTGATTACTAATTTTGATTGGAAGGTATCTATTAGTAATTATAATCATCATCACAGGTGAATCTGGCTGCACTCAGTGTTGCACATTGTGAAACAGTGCTCAATGTAATAGTAATATGATAATAATGTGATATGCTGTGTACTGTGTCATACAATGGGCATCAGATTGCTTCCATACAAGTTGTTGACATACAAGTATTGTGGTGTTGCTGCCCACATGCACCACAATAAAGTGCAATGTTAAACGGTCCTCACCCATCAGTTATGTTGAACAAACAGTATTCTTAGATAGGTGTGTCCTTCATGCCCACACACTTGTTGATGCAGCAGATCAGATAACACAACAGTAAAGAACTATTAATTGTTATCATTGTATACAAAGCTAAGTGAACGTCAAACTTACAGCTGTTTCTGTGCTACAATCTCTATTTTACATGATTATATGGCCTAGTAGATGCTATGTCAGCATTAAGTATTTATTGATGATCCAGTGCAGTGCTGTCAGTACTGTGTGGATGGCAGCCCCCGTGATCCGCTGTGCATGTGCACTACACTAAAGTTGTAGTTTGTGTTGTCTAAATGATTAAGTGTGAGGCTCTGAGGCTAGGCTAATGTGCAGAATACAATAACAATACCGCACATTTCATTGTATTGTACCTGTTGAAACACAAAATATCCACTAAACTATATTTTGCTTGCTATGTAAACAATCATAACGAAAACTATCACATACATAGGTGGCAATATTGAGCTGACTCAGATAATTTATGTACAAATGAGTCGGTGAGTGTTGCATCAACTTGTAATTACATTAATATAATAATCAGATATGATAGTGTGTGTGTGTGTGTGTTGTGTGAGGTGACTAATGCAGTAATTAGTGTATGTAATACATAATGCCAGTACCAGTAGCTACGGTGCTAAGAGAGTATTTGATTATGATTGTGTTCGTTTAATTTAATTACGAATTTATACAAAATTTAATTGGTTAATTAAACTTCTAGTTGCACTGACTCTCTTTGGGCCATTGAACACTAAGGTAAGCAACTTGTTAAAGTTTTTAAATGAGTAGTATTAATGTTAAACAATATTGTCTAATAAAATTGTTAGAAATCATGAGTACGTCATACCAGGAATCAGAAAGATAAATTATCAAATTCATTTTAAATTTGATATTAATACAGTGTGTAGCATAGACAGTGTTATCAGTGTTATGATTGCACTACTGTGGTGTTGTGTGGTCTGTCAAATGCTTGCATGTTATCTGTGGCTGCACACTACCCACGCAATCCGGTGTATGGTGCGGGAAATGATGTCATGTACTGATTGTTTATAATTATCTACTGTTGTAATTTTGCATACAGCTCATTAACCACGTTTAAACTATGTATATATATATTGTCCCAATCCTGAGCAAAGGCGTCCCTCCATTTCTTCTACTCATATAATCACTCATATGTTTGATGTAGGGCTTTATTTTTGCTATCAGACAATAGTTATGGAAAATGTCTGGAGGTCGACAAAGACAGTAATGCGCTGCGACTGCGATTTGTTTAAATATGGTACTCGCACTCGGCTATGTGTGTGTGTATGTATATATATATATATATATATAAATGTCTGTTGTGTACAGGGTCACTCGCACCAGGTGGTGACGTCGCCGGCGCCGATGGGGCTGGTGCTGTGGCTGTGCGTGGCCGTGGTGGCGGCCGTGCTGCTCGCCATCGTGTGCCGCTGCTGCTGCCAGAGCAAGTCGCGCGGACGCGTCATCTCACGTCAGTTACTACTATACTATACTACACACCCTATTGCATTCAGGCTGGTTTACACGGGCTCGGGCAGTAACTCTACCGTATGTCAAATTGTAATACAAATACAAAAAGCATTACTTTACGCTTAGCGTCGTCTCTGAATGTTAGCCTGTCTCAATGTGTAAACTGTGAGATTAGTGCTTCGTATTAGTGTGTGAATAGTGCAAGTGAATTGAAATCGATCCTATATACTAAGCGACAAGTCGCCTGTAAACCAGCCATTATAAACCATCGGTCTAGTAAGACTAGTGGGGTGTTAGTTGTTACGCATTCATGAAGAGTATACGAACACTGGAACACGTGTAAACCGTCGGTGTGGCGCGAGCTGTTAAAAGGGCAGGCGGTATTGTGAAAGATTTTCCTCTTGCTGCCCGGTGAGTCGGAACACGTTTACGCTGATGATGTCACGTGCGCTCTGAGCTAACGGTCCTCTACTCGAAACTTCGGAACAAAACGCGTGACAGATGAAGCCAAATGAATTCTGTGTTTCCCACTGATGTTATGCCTATTGTATACCTTTTGACTTGGTTCGTTCGGCCCCATGCTTCTCATGATGAGGTAACGTTGAGTCACATTTATGGGTGGTCACAGTGTACAGTGTCGGCAGCGTGTCGGCAGCGTGTCGTCACTGTGCGGTATAGACACTGGTGGTTGTGTAGTAACAGTGTGTGGTGTTCCGCAGCGCCGCCGCTGAACGAGAGCGGCGCGGCGCCGTACCCGCAGCAGCAGTACACCACCGCCGCGTACCCCGGTAAGTACACACGCGTCTACTTACTACTTTACTTGTTGACGCTGTACTGTAGTCTGTAGTGCAGGAAGGCGCCCTGATGTATGTAGATCTATCACTGCGACCTACATCACCTACATCCTGTGGAGGCGCACCTGGACCCCCACAGTACCTAGATCTGTAAATTAAAATAAAGACAGGATTATGGGGAACGCAGCTGATGCTGCCTTTATTCGCTATCAAGTCTACTAAAGGAATGACATTCGGAAATTTGAAATCTTCGAAACAATTCGGAACTACGTTTTAACTAAATTCAAAACATACTTTTTTATACTGACAGCTCTTCAGCCTATCAGGGCTTCTGCGAAGCTTTGCAGAGGAGCCTCCTAGGGTCTTTACAATACCCACTTACACAGGTCTCATTCACAATGATAATGAATCGACCGTTTTAGATATATGTAGACAAGTTGTGTAGTTTCGAAGCGGATCACAAATTGCAATATTATCGGATCGCTCCTAACAAAGTGTCCAGCAGGCAGTATCTGTGTGGCAGCAGGCTGTAGGTGTCTTATTCCTAACGCTTACAATTTTGTCGTCAGTGCAAACGGTGACAGCATACCCCGTGGTGAGGGAAGCGTACCCGACGGCGGCGCCGTACCCCACGGGCGCGCCCTACCCCGGCGCGGCGCCCTACCCTACGGCGGCGGCCCCTTACCCCGCGGCGGCTCCCTACCCTGCAGCGGCCCCTTACCCCGCAGCGGCTCCTTACCCCGCGGCGGCGCCCTACCCGCCGGCGGCGGCGCCCAGCGCTCCTGATGTCAACGGTAAGCTTCTTACATTTGCAGCTCAAGATATAATAGTCGTGACCATATTCTCCATTCTATCAAATATATGAAAGTCGTTCGGTGACGACTCAGCGGCACACAACACTCACCGGGCGTCGCGTTGGTAGCAACTAGCACACGATTATGACAGTTGATATCTAAGTTAATAACCGGTAATATTGCTCAATGAATTAAAGATGTTTGATGAAATAAATAATTTCACTTGAGACGATACTATACACAAAGGATGGGTAGGCCGTAGCTACTCAGGTCTGTGGTTAATCCCGTCAATATTATGAAGATATTATCGATGCCGTGACAAGTGAGTCACGTTAGGGAAAAAAATCGTGACGTCATACATCTGATTTTTGAACATGCTTTCTGATGCGCGAAACATGTTCGCTTGTGGTCTGTGGAGTGTGGGCTCGCCTACGGCCTGTGCTCTGTCTCGCACTGAGCAAACGGAGCTAAATGAAATTATTAATTATTTAGTATAACATAGGTAAATGGAAATAGTTTAGTAGATCGCTATGTAATGTTAACTCAGTGGGACCAATAATGAGCATGCAAATAGTAAAATTGGTGAAGTGTGAAAGTGGTACCAGTGACAGAAAAGTTGAAAGGGAATAGTTTGTGTCAGGATAGTGTTGGGCACGTGATGAGAAGGGATGGCACACAGGTGACTACAACAGTGGATGTGAATGTGACGCGGTGGAAAGGTAGAGGGAGACCACAGAAAAGAATATGTTTCTGTTGACGCCGATACCATTGAAAAGGAAGTGAATAATGGGATTACGGCTGAAAGGAATAATAGGTGGAAAAAAATCACACACGGCGCCAACCCCAAATACATTAGGACAAGGGCAGGAACATAATGAGATGCGGTGGTGTCGACACGCACGAGTGCAGGATGACACGAAGTGCCTGCAGTTGTTTGTACCCGACGACGACACGGCGCTATGACGGCGAACCTTCGTATAATGAGCCGTCCATATGACAGACACGGCGCTAACGGCCGCCCCTACATGGAAGTGGGCGGATTGTATCTGTGCATTGTGTGCGGAGCTCTGCGCAGTCACTGAGCTGCGCGGACGCCACACAACGCGACTGTGTTTTTATGTTACTAGCTGTTCCCCGCGGTGTAACTCGCGTTCAACTATGTTTCCCAAAATTCCCAAAATCCTTTCTTAGCGGATGTCTACGTCATAATGCCGATCTCTCAGCTGTGAACCAGTTAGCCGGTTAGTTTGCTTACTACCCTTACTAATATCTATTATAAATGCGAAAGTAACTCTGTCTGTCTGTCCGTCTGTCGCGCTTTCACACCAAAACTACTGAACCGATTTAAATAAAATTTGGTACAAAGATAGTCTAGAGTCTGAGAAAGGATATGAAAAAAAGTGCTGTAAAGCCAGACCACGCGGGCGAAGCCGCTGTAGTTATGTATATCTAGGACATAAATGTATGCAAGAAACATATGCTAAAGAAATTATTTAAAATTAGTGATTCTTATAAATATTGGGGCGCAATTGTAGATTTTTCTAGAATTACATTTGTAAATCTAGAATCTATAGTCCGCGCGGAACTAGTTGGCCGCGCCTAAGGTATGTGAGCGGCGGGACGGTGGGGCGGGGGCGCTTGTTTTCGTTCACAGTAACCCGCCGCCTCACCCCCGTCCCTACCTAAGGCGCGGCCAACTAGTTCCGCGCGGACTATAGATCATCATCGCGTAGTGAGCAAAATCTGTCTGGGGCTCTTTAAATTAATCTAGACAAGATTATATGGAGTACTAGATTAGATAGAGGCCGGGGTTTAGGTGTGCGTGTTATGGAATAATTTGATATCGAATGCTTTGCTACTGGGCTCTAACTCTCTTCGTGTTTGGTACGGCTGCGCAGTGTGTGCTGAGTGTGTGAACGGTCACGCGCCGCCTTCCGCTGACGTCACGCGTTTACTAGAACCTTGTGTTGTATGAGCATGCAACAATTTTATTGTAGTTACCACAGCACGGGGAAATTGGATACCCCGGCCCAGTTGAACGTTGAACCTGACACTTGCAAATATTTTACACGCTCAACAGACTGGCACGAAGATATCGACAATCTGTGACTCTATTTGTCAGATAGTCCGAATTTACTTTAATCTCGGACGGATTGATTGATTTGACGGATGGTAACCAATCCTTATTAATATTATAACCCTGTCTGTCTGTCTGTCGCGATTTCACGCCAAAATTACTGAACCGATTTCAATGAAATTTGGTACACAGATAGTCTAGAGCCTGAGAAAGGACAAAGGCTACTGTTTGATGCAAAAAAGGCTGTAAGGAGTTGAAATAGGGGATGTAAATACCCAGACCAGCTAGTACTGTCATATAATGTCAATGTCAATAAAATTGACGTGTAGCGCGTTGATCGTTATGCGTCGAAGTTGTTCAAAATCACAAAAACAACATAGGCACTGCGTAGTACGTGACTCTATGTACATTCTAATGTTGTTTGTTTCTGAAGTACTGTATTTACAAAACATGTACAACAGTTTGGGTTTTCCGCCGACGCGCGCCGTCCAACACAATTATATAAATACTAGCTGACCCTGCAAACGTTGTTTTGCCATATAGGGGTGGGTCACCCTTATCATTTAGGGGTATGGAAAATAGATGTTGGCCGATTCTCAGACCTACCCGATATGCTCACAAAATTTCATGAGAATCGGTCAAGCCGTTTCGGAGGAGTACGGGAACGAACATTGTGACACGAGAATTTTATAGGTATATAAGAATAGATTTCCGCCAGCGGCTAATTCCCGTAGAAGTGATTTTTTCCCCCGTCTCTGCAACATTTTTAATGATTACTCCGCTCCTATTGGTCGTAGCATAATGATGTATAACGTATAGCCTTCCTCGATAAACGGGCTCTCAAACAAAAATATTTTTTCATATGACCAGTAGTTCCTGAAATTAGCGCGTTCAACCATCCAGCAAACAAACAAATTCTTCACCTTTATAATATTAGTATAGATATGTGGCCATTGAGGCGAATGTAGCTACTGATAAACAGCCACGAGACCTCAGTTAGTAACGCTCTGTTTGTCTATTAACTTGTCACGCCTAAGAAACTGTTGAACAGATTATAATAAAGGCAAGCAGATGGTTTGTATTCTGAAGAAGGAGGACTATCTTTTGTCTCAGAAAGTGGTTTGTGAGGCGAGTGAGGTGTTTTGTGCGAAACCTTTTGATTGTGAGTTTACTAATTTCCGAAACGGCTAGATCGATTTTGGCGGGAATTGCACTGGCAGATAGGTGAGGTTATAAAGAGTAACTTGAGCTTCATATTTTTGGAAAAAGAATTAGGCTTCCGCACAAAAAGTAAATGTATAAATAAATACAGTTGCGACGCGTAAAACCACGGGCAACAACTATTGTCTCACATTATAACTATTTATAGCAATTTTAATATCTAATTTATATCTGACATTTCTCTGCATTTAATAATCGTTAGGATTTGATCTTGTCCTGTGTGTATCTGTTGAACAGCGACTAGAAGTCATATAAATCTACAGGGTAACTTAATTTCATTCATAAGGATAAGTTTACACATATTTTGGAAGAATGTAGGTGAAAACATACAGTAAAGTTTCCGCAACGCTTTCAGCGTATCCCTTTTATATAGTATATCTATACTGTATACCTGTACATCTAAGTGTATCACTAAACACTATTAGCTCTGAAAACAATAGGGAATATGCGTCTGACTTAAAAAAAGGTCAAATATTTTTTTTTATGAACTTTATCGTTTTAGAATTATGCCTATGTAGATATTTTTTATATTATTTCTTTTTTGATGAGAAAATAATTATTAAAAAGTCCAAAAAAACTGTTGGAAATTCAAATCACTTGAAACGCAACACTATCGGTCAAATGGCGTCAAAATCTACTAAAACAGTGTCTATTGTACGTCGTTGTTTGGTTGAGAGAACGTAGACTTTGACGTCACGGCAAGCGCGCCAAAATCGCGGGTGTTTAAAATGCCAATATCTGTCTCATAATTTAATAAAATTTTTTTGTTACTTAATTTTAGTTTTAAGGCGCAGGATTTTTTTTTACGGCTACATAACGATATAAAGTATCGTTTAAAAATATAAAAAAAAAATGTGCATATTCCCTATTAGGTTACCTACACAATATTGTTTTTGTATGAGCGTGTCATTGGTGTGCGCCCGCTCCCCCGGGGTGTATTACGATGTCGGCTAAATGAATGTGTGTCACGCATCTGCTGAACACCTCAGCCGCCGCCGCCGCCGCCGGGGAATACATACAAGTAGCTTTGACGATGTTGAGCGCTAATAGTGTTTAGTTTGTGTGTTGTAAGTAAAAGCGGTAACTCACCGCGGCGTACGCTGTCCAGGGGCACGCGCGCACTTTAGCCGCGTGGGTTCATTAGTTTGACAACGTGGGTCTACGTTTCCAATGCAGCACGAATTTACACAGCGTGCATGGCACGTACGTGGGCGCCATATCCGAGCAAGCCACGCGTGTGTCATGACGTCAATTTATGCTTAGCGTGTTCGTGGGATGTAGTGGACACGTATATTTTCTTGCAAAGCGAAGTTTGACGCACGTGCGTACCCTCTTTGTGCGCCGCGGTGGGTTTCCGCCTTAACGCGTGTTTTGTTGTGTGCGAAGCTTTCCATGGGATCGCGCCGCCCGGCTGGACCGCGCTAGGTGGGTACCACTGTGACACAGGTGACACAGGACACTGTCCGCACTCGCTCGCTACACGCTACACGCTAGCCCGGCATGCTCTAGTACCGCGACATGACACGGTCACCACTGTCTGTACACGATACAAATGTAGAATCGTAAGTCGTTGAAGAGAATAAACAAGTTCAAACATTGTCTCAGACAGCAGTTGTTACTAAATTGTTCAGACATTGGAACACTCACTTAGTTGTTGTATGGACACCCTCAAATACTTTGTGATAATAATAGTAAATATTTATTATTAAATAGAAGGTACTTTAATTTCAAATAAATTCCCCACAGTAAAAAAATCCTTGCTAAATTGGTAGTCGTGGTGACATTTTGGTTTCGCGTTTCGCCACACTGTAGGCACACTGTATATACATAATGTTGCTAGTTGCGTTTTCTAGGAATCACTGCTGACATTGACGGTGTATCAATTTGCGACATTTAAGCTTTATTTAATCATACTATGTATGATTAGTTAATTAATTGCTTATTAATACAGTAGTCCTGTAGGTCCCCGGTCCCCGGTCCCGGAGGTGCAATGCGATTTAAATAAGCATGGGACACGCCGGCGCCGTGCAGGAAATAGTTGTCAGCAAATAAATAATATAGCATTTAACAATAATAATAATAATGCGTGATTTGTGATCATTTGAATCGCAGAGTACCTACTTACATGTTGTTGTATTTAGTTTATATGCCATTAGTAGAGTTAGTAACCTCCACTCCGTGAAACGTAGTTCAGCTATCGTAACTTTAAAAAGGTAGCATTATTTCTTGTTATTATAAATCCGACACTATCAACATGTACTTGCATGAGAGCATGCTCTTGATGAGGACGCTGTCACACGAGCGTTAGCACGAGGCGTCGCTGCGCTGTGTGCTTGTGCAGTGCAGTGCAGTGCAGCACGCGAGCGAAGCACTAACGATCGTGCGAGACTAAGGCTAATATTCAGAGACGATGCTCAGCATAAACTTAGGCTCCCGTATGTCAAATTGTCATACAAATTTGACATACGGAAGCATAAGTTCATGTTGAGTCTCGTTTCTGAATATCAGCCTTAGACTTATATTCAGAGACGACATCTTCCATATATGTCAAATTGGTATTACAATTTGACATACGGAAGCATTATTTACGCTTAGCGACGTTTGAATATTAGCCTTAGATAGACCTTAATTAGAATATTAGCTTTTGGATAGATAGACCTTTGGATAGCCCCTAACCGCCGGATAAATTTGAAAATGGAACAAATGTATGAAATTATCGGACTATTAATTTAACGGGAACTTATCAGGGGGTGTTGAAACATTATTACTCCTTTAAATCGAAGCAGTCGAACTTAGCTCGCGGTGGTCGCAGAGTAACGATTGTATAAGCATGTTATGTATAAAGCTAAGTATTGTCATATGTGCTGACTGGCGCTAATGATGTCTGATCGTGTGTTGCAGCGTGTCCGCCGTCGTACGAGCAGGTGATGGGAGGCGAGCACGCACACAAGCAGCCGCCCTACAACCCCAACGCGCCGCACTAGACACACACACACATCAACAACTTAAGCTGTCGGGGATTTTGAAATGGTATATTTGGTATAATAATACTCGAAGCGAAGTATGCACCGAGCGATTTCTCATCTGAAGTAGCATTAAGGAAAAATAAATATTTGTCAACAATTTAGTGTACCGTTTACGTCCTCCTTACTAGTTCACTAGAAGATTCTCTAAGCATTAATAGTTTACGGTGCGTTCTAAAAAACCCCCCAACCCCCACCACATACAGTTCGCGCCAAATTTATTGTCCGGGTTGAAGTTGTCGTTAGCTAACTTTAACCCGGCAGTAAAAATCGGAGAAAGAAAAATATTAGATTGTAATAAATAAAAACGAAAGCTCAAGTCGTAATCTGTCGTTTTAAACTATTCTAATCCAATATTTTTCTTTCTCTGATTTTTACGGCAAGTTTAAAATTAGCTCGTGCCAACTTCAACCCGGACAATAAGTTTGGCGCGAACTGTACTACGTCTGCCGCGGTCAACGCAAACAGTGTGCGACGTGCCTGTGACGTTTAGTCGACCATAAAATTGCTTGACAAAAACTTCCGTCAAAATTAAATTTACTCTCATAACTTTAAATCCCTAATAACTTTTACTCCCTCCCCTTTATTTACAATCCAATACACACGTCTTCTTAACCACTCTGTCATTGGCAGAATTGTCGACATCGGCACAATTGCCATAGTGAAAAAATAGAATAGAATAGAAATTTACTAAGGTTCATTATCAATTTGTCAGTTAGTCTTGTAAGCAAAAATAGACCTTGTTGTATTGTGATGTGCAAACGGCATTCACTCTAAGGGTGGTAAAGCAATTTTATGGTCGACTATACATTGAGCCGCTATCGAATTAGTGAAACGATCTGATTCTGTATCAATATGCTTCAGGTAAACATTTAGTTTGATCGCAGCCACAACTGCACGGCTAAACAATTGCGCGGTGCATGGCAATTTGTATCATAATAATAATTATTACGTTCGCTCAGTCGCACTCGGCTAGAAGTACAATCGAGTGCAAAACCTTATCGACTAGTCAGCGCGAGCGAGTCGACCGCGATGTAACGAGTGTGCTCGACAGTACTAGCACATAATAAATAGACAATAGTTTGGGCCAGTGACGGTTACCGCGGACTTTTTCACGAATTAAACTGCAGAAGAAAAAGTATTTGATTACATTACAGGGATTCTGAATAAATATGTTTGTTTACATCTGAATAATTATGGCTCCTTGTTCCATAGTTTAATATTATGTTATAATTTAGTTTAAGTTTAATAACATTATGATTTTATTAAAGTTACGATCCACGTCCACGTCTGTGGTTACTAATAAGTAATACATCTGTTGGCTGATGTCGCGTCAATGTATATGATTGGCTGTTGGACTCGTAATCATTTTGTTCAACCAATCAAATCTGTTGATCAACATGGTATTTTCCGCAGACCGACAAATCAGTAAGAATACAGTTATAATTATTTTCTTTTGAGATTGCTGATAGTATATTTTGTAATTATTTTGGACAGGGTTACACTATTTTATCTGAAATTATACAGATGTATATTTTTTTGATAGTTTTATTTTTATTATGAATATTAAGTGTCGCAGATCTTAATTTGTCTTATTTGTAAACAAATGTCAATTGATTTTATAACAAGTAAACTGAAGCGATGACTGTTTGTAACTGTCGCAAATGTTAAAAACAATGTGTGAGTAATCGTTAACATAACATGTTAGGTACAGTCAACAAAAAAGATAAGTATACAGGCAGATAGTTACATTTTTGTTTTGACAAACATTGTGAAACAATGTATTACGCAAAGTGTGTCAAAACGTAGGTGTTGTAGCTGCCTATATACTGAACCCTAAAGCAGATAATATATATAACACCAGGTCACAAGTCTTATAATGTATATGTTGTATTTGAATTAGTGTACTCAATTGTTGGTGAGCCAAATAAATACAATAAAATAAAATAATAATATATCACAATCTTTGTCAAAACTTGTCTGTATATTTATATTTTTTCTTGACTGTACATGACACGGCGGCGGCGAGCAGGAAAGCAAAACACAAACCGTTTCGAGCTACCGCCGCAACACAAACACACAGACATGTAACTTACAGGTGCCGCACCGCGGAGTGTCGCCAACACCTATAACAATAAATAGCTAATAGTAGTAGTAGTAGGTAACTAGGTGCCTACAGCATGTGGTTTTGTGTTATTGGTGCACGTGACGTGTGTTTTAATTTCCTGGTCAAAGCAGCATAACACTATCGTGGGTGCGTCTAGATTTATTAATAGGTAGCGAAATGTACTCGATATTAAAATTTTACAGTATTTTAAATAAATAGCAAAGAACAGGTTTCATAATACATAGTAACGAATGGCGTTGAGATATATTGTAGACTGAGGGAGGGTACAATAGTACGGTATAAGTGTTATGCAAGGCATTCTATGTCTTGATGAGTCGGACACTAAGGCGATCATAGCGTGCACGAAACGCACTCGTCGCCTCGACACTAGAACTTGTTGTATTTTGGGTGGAGTATGTAAGAAATATTTGTAAGATTTTTTCGATTATCAGTGTTTTATAAATTAATGTTACTATATCTTGTCAATGAAACTATACTCGAGTCTTATGTACTGTGGGTAATAAAATTTGTTGTTAGCAAGAGCAGTCACAGACTGAGCTTGTACTCAAATGTGCTCAGTTTTGCGTAGAGTAAACCTTACGTACACACACACATGCACGCACTGTGCGGTGGTGTGTGCAGTGCTCGAGTGTACATATATGTACATACATACACATGTACCTGTACTTAATTATGATTAGTGAACAGTTTATTGTACATAGATAACCTTGTAGACAAGTAAATGTTGAGTCGCAAACACTCCAAATCTGTTTGTAGTTTCAATAAATAGCTAGGTAGGTACATATCTACTATATCTTCCAACGACAAATTATACTTCTATAAGTAAGTAATACAATGATAACAAAGATCGCTAATGATGTTTGAAACGTGTGTAATACGCTGTTAACATTTTTTCTTTAATGAAAAAAAAATAGTATTAGTAAATCTGAATTTCTTGTATACAAATAAGTAATTGTAATTTCGACTTTATGCTGATTGATACAGTGTTGGTTTCTCTTTCATATTTTACCATTTCTGACCATAGATCGGTGCTGTCCAATGATAAACCTCTTCCAAAAAGTTTACATTTAAAATGTCTACGTTGAATATATTAGTATAGCATTAAAAAAATATACCTTCTTGTAAATTTTGATCGTAGCTAATTAGGTACCATTAAAAAATATTTTACAGTTGCCGTTGTACAGTTGTCTTCTCAAGTGATATCGAGTTGACGCGTACTTCTCTTACTAATGCGTTTGCGTTTACCGTGTAGGTCGATTCTATTTATTAACATTACGTCGTTATCTCTCATGGTGACCTTTACATCATTGACATAAAGTTAAAATTTTAATAATTTTACGGACTTCATGGAAACAAAAACGACTATAATCTATTTAGTGAGGGATCCCTAACTTTAAATTCATAATCTTAAACTAAAATGCAAGTTTAGACGGATCTTTATGAAACCGATCAAATTCTTTTGTTTATGGGCTTGTTTCACTGGCTACTCATAAGTCCCCGTCAAATTATTTGCTAGATAATTTCATACAAATTTTGTTAAATTTTTAAATTTACCCAGCGGTTAGCAGATATCCAGAGGTTGTGAAACAGGCCCTTAGTGTTTTCATCGTTAGTAGATGAGAAACCTACTCTAGTGTCAACGTTAAAACACCTAAACACAAACGCAATAGTAACGGAAGAGATCTCTACAGCCTACTGTACTGTCAGGAGGCCGACGACGATACCTATACCTCAACGTATACCTGTATGCCAATACGAATGTTGTGTTACGACAAGTTAGTACAATATTGCGCATGTGTGCGCGTGCGCTCCACTTGTTGTTACGTCACAAACTGTGTTAATATACTACCGTACTGTGTATGTGTGCGTGCCCGCACGCAGAAGTGACTAGCATTGAAAGTAGACCAGATACCAAAATGGGGCGACCATCCAACTGCGGAATCCAAAAGAAAAATGAACGCAATATATATTTTTTAAATATCGAATGCTCTGTAGAATGCTCAGTTTTATATTAAATTAAAACCTACTTAATGTAAATACCCTCTAGGGATTTAAAACCGAAAACTTTAAAAAAACCTCGTAAAAGTATTTAATTAGATTTATGCAGTGTTACACTTCTGCGCGCGAGCGTACCTACTCGAACTGTTTTAATGTTAAGTATACATTGTGATATGTCGGAGCGGAGTACATGTAATGTAACGTAGTGTAGGTAGGTGTTATTATATAAATATTATGTGTTCTACGTGCGAGATTGTAACAGATGACTATTATTTACTCTATAGATTAAGAATACTGTATTTTTTCCAAATATAATTTAGAGCTTTATCTTGTAATTATTAAGGTGCATTTTGTTATGATAAACATTTTCAATTTAGTTTTCTAAGTGTTCACCGAGCATATTTGAACTTTTTCTACAAAATGTAAGTATTTATAAATAAAGTGCGCAACGCATGGCAGTGTGTGTTTTATTTGAACGCCTCGTCACTTAATCTACCTACACACCTTGTAGGTATATAGATGTCGCGGACACGGACAATATGTACTTACAAACTCACTAACATGTACAGGACTATTGTTAAGTTACATGGACTACGTGGTTTATGGATTTGATAACTTCTACGAGTATTGCTGGAAGAAAACGGGGTCTACCTTATATTTACCTCGAACAAACTCGCCACGTCACTAGCTGGGCCACCAGAAAAGCTGCCAGTGAGTGCCGGTTTCACCGTCGGTCGAGTCCAGGCCATTTTCGACCTTCTAACACTATTACATATTCTGTACTATAACTTTGTTGTGGATGAAACTAGAAGCCTGAATTTAATGCATGAACACAATGTATCTCGCAGTCACAAGTAATACATACATAATTATTATATTAAATTAGATTGTTTAGTGCCATTGCTGTTTATAAAAGAATAACCACAACTTTTCACGGCAGAAAAACTGAGTTGCGAGACTTGGTTTTTTTAAGTGATGTTTTTGATGGGATTGTTGTTTTATTATCACAGGTTCGTAAAAGCAGTTTTATTCTACCCTCCAGTTTTATGTTAGTCTCATGATAATAAAATATTTTGGGACATTTTTACACAGCATTACTCAATACTAAGCAAAGCTGGTACTATGGGTACATTGGGTACTAGACAATGGGTATAATACAAGCATATACGTTTTTTTTCTGTAAATAGATATAATACATAAGAAACAGCCAGATAAATACATACACTCATGTTCATCACATAAATATTTGTGTCCTGTGGGTATCGAACCCACGACCTCGTGATCAGCAGTCCGGTACTCGAACCACTAGATCAGTGGCGTCGTGTGATGATAAGGTTACGCTTGCCCCAGAGGGGGTTTATTATTATTATCATTCAACGTCATGACACCAAGGTAGAGCTGACGATGTATGAGGTGCTCAGGGTCGCACTAAGCCGGAAGGGCCCGGGTGGCTCCCCCACCCCAAAAGCCCGGGGCCCGGGATACAATAATGGTAGATGGAATACTACCGGAAAATAATGTTTTTTATCTCATATATTTAATGTCAACGCTCGTGGGAAGAGGGGCTCGTGGCTAAGTTATAGCAACGCTGATCAATCGATCTGCAAGGTCGCTTACCGAGGTCAGTCTGTGGATGGGTGCCCATTCTTAACACATCAAGACCCCTCCGTGCCTCGGAGATCATGTAAAGCCGTCGGTCCCGGTTGTTATACGAACACCTATGACAATCGTTAGTGGTAGTCAGAAGTCAAAAAGCCTGACAACCAGTCTATCCTTCGAATATCGGTATTGCCCAGAAATTGGGTTGCGGAGGTCTGATGGCAGTCGCTTCGTGTAAAATACTGATATTCAGCCGCATCTGGTTAGACTGGAAGCCGACCCCAACATGGTTGAGAAAAGGTTAGGAAGAAGAAAGATATAATGTCAACGCTCGTGTAACTAAGTACATCAAAATCGGTTGATCCGTTCAAAAGTTATCGCGCCCGCGCCGTCCGCAAGTCCGTAAGGTCCGCAAGTCAGGCCCGTGGGGGGGCCGAACAGGTTGGGGCCCGGCTGGCAACCGCCACCCCGGCTATATGACCAGTCCGACCCTGGAGGTGCTATCGGTCGGTCTACGTGACGTCATATAATTATAAGAAGATATCGCAGTCTGTTGGACCTCGGCCAAGGAGGGCGATGAGTCAGTCACTGCCTTCGTGCTACTGACCTGTGTGGGGGAAACGACCTGCCGTCTATCTACACCAAGGGCTTGTTTTACCACCTCTTTACAGATAAGTCCCCGTTAAATTACTTGACAGATACTTTAATTTTTTAAATTTAAGCTGCTTGTATAGCCGCTGAGGCTATCCAGAGGTGCTGAAACAGGCCCAAAGGCTAATAAGTCTGAATATTAGTGTAACACTACATGTAAGTACCTATGTGGTGCGTTTTGGAGGATGCACCATGCTTAGCGAAGCCATTGGAGGTAGGTTGTGTGTAACTGGTATAGGACCTTAGATTAAACTAAGACATATCTACACCTTTGGTACTCCAAGGTTAAATCAATGACATTTATATTATACCTGTTCCTAATACTATGGTTAAATTAGACTCCTATCACCTAAAAAATCCTTCGGTTGTCTGGAATAGTGGATATAAGTCCTGGTAATTGTAGGTAAGTTATTTCTTATTTAGCCAGTATCGTCCCGCTGCATGGCAAAGGCCTGCCTGCCTTGTCCTGTTGTATAAGTATCCGAAAATAGAGTAAGAATTATGTTAATCTGGGTCAATCTCAAGTATAAGAAGACGACCAGCAATACGCTCAATGCTCACGAGCACTGGTCTCGAGTCGTGAGTGTGACCGGTCACAGCGAGCGCGGCGCGCGAACGTTCGCGGCGTGCGTTGTGTTGTGGCGCACGCGCGCTGTGCGGCGCCGCTCTGCCGCGACAACATCATGACCGCTGCAGGGCTGACACTACTCACGCCCACACAGACACAGACGGACATGGCGAATAAACTCAACACTTTTCAGGTGTATAGAGAATTAGTGACAAAGCTGTGATATTAAAGACCTAGATGTCCACTTTAGCGCAAAATTAAGTAACAATAGGTAGGTACCAGGAAAGCGCACCAGAGTGACGGGATATTTAAAGATACGATTAATCGATACTGTTAAGCTACACAAAATCTTATGTAGTGCGACGCCGACGTAAGAAACTACTAGCACTGAAAGGTGACAAACAATGAAGAACCATTTACGGCTCACAAATTTAAATCAGACGTCAGCGTTCTCACTGATGACTAAAACGTAACAAATCCTTAGATCTATTCTGTAAACACAGGTCCTGTATTATTGCCTACTACTGTCACTAAAGATGAAAATGTTTGGTGTAGTGAGACAGCCCTGTGCGGCGGGAGTGTTGGCAGGCGCCGGAGTGTCGCCGCCACTTGTTGCGACTCCGCGCCTCTCGTCTGTACCATTATGACGATGTTTTCCAACTAGTGGCACACATCGACACTGTGTTCTGTGATACAAGGGGAACATCCCCTTCACTTAGTACCGAGTTACTATCAAGCAACAAGGCGCAGAAGATCTACCCACTATTGGGTTTATTGGCAGCGACGCGCGCGAAATACCTGATCGTTGTAAGCTCGCAGTAGTTAGGCCGAATTATTGTGAAATTGTTTGTGAATATGTGATGTGTAAACATGGAAATATTTGTACGCATCAGTCGATTCGGTAAGATAAAAATTAAGTACCTAGGTAAGTATTTACATAATCGTAGGTAACGCCTTACCCAGTGGCGGCGTAAGACCTAAATTTTATGTGGGCAAAATTCATTTTGCGGGGCCCTCTGCCAGCGCAAGATTTGCATAATTTTTCGGGGCGCGAGGCCCCCTGGGTCGCGAGGCCGTAGGCGGTGGCCCACGTCGCCCACGCCTTACGCCGCCACTGGCCTAACCAATGGTTTTGCTTCAAGAACGTGCCACATAAGGTGTGTCAGTCAGTCATAACTTGGAAAAAATATTGGAATGTTTAAGTACGTCGTCGAGTGAGGCTTCTGTCCTAGCTATGAGGTGGAGTCACAGTGTCGTCGAGTGTTCCGTCGCGGTGGCGGTTACGCGAGGGTGTCTGGTCGTCGCTCGTCAAAGGCCACCATTATCACAATATCAGCGGCTCCGACATGATCTCGTCATGTTCTGCACACGTCCAGTATGTTCGCAGTGTTACGCCTACTTATGATCAATGTGTTAGTTAACAAGAAGTGAAGTGCCAGTTGTTTGGAGATGTTGAGTTTGCCTGTAAGCTCTAGGTGGCAGCTCGCGGTGTAGGGTGCAGACAACAAGAGATGATGAAATGCTGAACTGACGAAGAAACAGAACCTAGTAGGTAGGTAACTACCGATCGTTTCACTGCAGGTGAGCTCGTTCGACATTGTTGATCTGTTTTTAAATTACCTACTATTTTTGGAAGTAATTAGTTGCTGGAAAGGGCTGCTACTGGTACATTTGTGAATTTATGCTATCTAACGATTTAGAACGGGTGTCCTAGTCGGCTTCCAGTCGTACCAAGTTTAAATTTAAAACACCACAAATGATTTCCTTTGTTATCTGACGACCATCAACGTCATCTTCTTGATCATGTCAGCTGAAGGATGGTATGGAGCTATCGAATTACTCAGTACCCAAACAACATAGACACCTGCCTCACAGACTTTTTTATGCTCGACCTTATTATTTCTACCCCCTCTAAACTCAGGTGGTTCAAGCGATCCACACTAGCGCCACGAGTGCCATCGGAAGGTACTAATTAAAAGTAAATGTTCCAATGTTTGTACCCAAGATACAGGCTTGCCTAGTTTGGGGCCAATGGAAAAACTAAGTGTGTAATGTATTTTTTTTTTTGGTCAATACACAATTTTTACGTTTTATGAATTTTTTTTTTAGTTTATAAGTAAATGTATTTAATTAAATTCAAATATGTTGAAATCTATACAATTCTTTTTCTTTTCGTGTCAATGGTAAATCAGTGTGTCGAGTCAATAATAATAATCTCCGTTTTTGTTTGAACAGATACAGCGGCACCGGTGGCGGTGTGTACGTAAATCCTGCCGGATGTAGGGCTTCTGTGATCTGCATAATACGGATAATCGCGGAAACACGACGAAGCGCTAGAATTAGGTAGTATACGATAAGTTTTTCCATTTGTTTCATAGTGTCATGTCATTTCGTAATGTGGCAGTACTTCTGTAGTGTTAGCACAGGTGGGTAATATGAGTACAAACTAACAGTTTATGAACTATGCCGTCGGGTCTTTCGCTGACGGGGTCAGCGCGGGAGTGAGCCCCGGGCCCGGGGACTGCAGTGGCCGGCGGCGCGATGGGCGTGCCGGCCGGGATACCGAAGGGCGCGCGCCGGCCCAGCCACGTCGCGTACTACGTGGCGCTCGTCGGCATCCTGGCGCTGCTCATCATGCTCTGCCTCTACTTCTTCTACTACTTCATCAGAAAGGTCAAAGGTGAGATGAGTTTTATTGTTTTGGCAAAAGAAAGAAGTAGCCATGTCTTTCCAAGCATAAGAAAGGCCACAATAATTTTACACCGATACATACAGAGTACCTAGTTTAATTCTATCGAATGTGTAAATGTTTCCCAGAGCTGAGTACGGTGGACCCGGAGTGTCTGGCGACGGCGTCGTGTCGCCCGCCCGCCGCCACCGCCTACCCCGTGCAACCAGGTATGTATACACTGTACAGTGGGTGTCAGGGCAGGAAGACCATAGAGTAAGAGAATTGAGGAACTCCTCGAAAAATGTGCACGATTGCGAAATAGAATAGGTACTTAACATTAGAACCCACAAGACTACAAGTTCTCGCTTACGGGTCGACTCATGTACGTAATTCAGACACATTAATAGTACCTACTCGTATTTTTTCGATCTGACTCTTGTACCTACTCAATAGTACTCAACATATCAATTTGAACGGTTCCAGTGGTCCGCGACAGTGCGACGGCGATGGCGAAACTGTGCAAGCAGGTGCCGGCGCCGGGCAAGGGCGACACCGTGTTCCCCACGTCCACGTCGCCCGCCGCGCTGCGCGCCAGCACCGGCGACGCCGCGCCGCCCGCCGCCGAGCCGCCGCCGCCGCCGCCGCCGCCACCGCCGCCCGCCGGCGACGCGCTGCCCGTCCCCGAGGCGCGGCACGACAAGGCGCCCGCGCCCGCGGTACCTGCCGCTGTGGCGCTAGAGGTGCCCGCGCGGTAAAATGTACAGCGTGAACAACAATTACTGGCGATGTCATAGAAAATTGGAGATACTTACACTGTAGTGTGTCAGGTACCAGGCTACCGGTAAGCTAGAAGAGCGATTGCTGAAGCCTTGAGAGTCGTTACAATACTACAGTTAGTACAGAGGTACAAAAGTTTATAATAGAGCGATGATAAGAACTCTCTAAGAGGTGCAATAATGAACGATGATCAGGGAACCAAATAAAATAATATATAAATGCATTTTATAATGATTATTTACAATAGTTATTTGAATTTTATAGCGTTATTAAGTAATGTATAATTATATATCGTCAACTAGTCACCACAGTGCAGTGTGACCTACCTATTGGCAACCGTGCGCTACCTCAGCTGCTGCAACAGCATGAATTTTGAATTTCATATTCCTGAAGTTTTGGGTAAACCAAATTTTGATTATAATTTTAACAGTACGTAGTACAAACTAAGATTCTTGACCAATAGATTTTTTATTGTTATTAATGACTTTTAGCTACTACACAAATTAAATATTTGATAGAGTAAGTAAGAGTCAACGTCAAGCAATTCACTTGATTCTACGTAGAACTAAGTACCTCTACCTACCCACAGGCAAGAATGGTGCGTAAAGATAATATTTGATCGTAAATGTGTAATCAGACATGAGTGTCACAGATTTCATCATTTACATAATGTACTTATTGATTTTATTATAATAATCTAAGGATTTTGTATAGGTATTAGTTGAACTCATGTACTTATTATTTTATACGTTAACGTTGCTCAATGTTGACTTGTATCTCGTATTCTCGTCCGAGTGAACGTGTGTGTGTCGACCGTCCAAAGCGTTCCTTTCAAGTTGTGAGCATTATAAATTATTTAAATAGTTGTTTACAAGCGTTAAGATATTTTTACTTATTTTATTTTTACTGTTAAATTAGTTAAGCTATTTATTATGTAAATGTTGATTGAGCGTTTTGTAGCAATACATATTTATAGTGCTTTCACATAATACATAAAGACTTTTTTAAATGAACGCTTCTCAAAATTAGACAATGCAAGCGAGCATTTATACCCTTCTAAAGTTCCAAGACGACGGAGAGTCCACGAGTATGTATGTGTACACGTGGTACAAAATAATATCCTTGCCAAACGAATGTGCCAAGTTATTAGTATTAAGATAGTTTTATGACCTGTAATTATATTATAATATAAAGAAACCTTAAATATCTATACGTTGTTGTACGTTTTACATTTAATAAGTACTCGATGTAAATTAATGTTTTATATACCAATGGCTTTGGATCCAAGCTTTGTGTCTGTATCAATTTGTACCGTTGTTAAATAAATAAACATTATATCAATGTATAACTTGTTGCCTTTTTTATACATCTACTGTCTAATACTAGACCTGCTGATATTTTTTTATAAGTTTTATTTTTTAGCTGCTGCGGTTTCTATAAGTGTCTAGCGTAATATTTTACTCAAATACGCCACTCACTGTTGCCACTTACCACCATCAATAAGAGGAAATGTCGATTGTAGGCAGGTACATACAACGAAACACAGAAACTCGTAACATAAACTTTATTAATTAACACGAAACGATTGACTAGTAGTACTTATTGTTTAGGTACCTACACACGTTACGTGCAAAGTGAAGCCTTTGCAGGCGTTTGCTGGAACCAGCGACCTGACGATATTCACAAATAACTGCGACAAACTGCTTGTGGCAGCGCAAGCGCACACGCACGCGCACACGCACACGCACACGCACACGCACACGCACACGCACACGCACACGCACACGCACACGCACACGCACACGCACACGCACACGCACACGCACACGCACACGCACACGCACACGCACACGCACACGCACACGCACACTCACACACACACGCACACGTACACGTACAAACACATAGGCACAGCTGACAGCACAGTGCGACTCGGATCATTTTCAGCCACCATTGACTTTCAGCTGCCATTAACTAATGGCATACGTTAATAAAAATATTGTAGGCACGTTGCAAAAATGAATCAATAAATTAGACTGCACTCTTTTTACAGACATTCGAATATATTACAAAAATATAGCTAATTGACCATAACAACTATTGTAGAGGTAATTTTTTTCAGGAATGGGTACAATGTACTATATACGTACAATACGGTAACTATGTACGTCTATGTGCGTATGTAGACACACGTTTAGCCCAGGGTGACAAGTGAGGGCGAGATAGTGTGATGTGTGGTGTGTTACATAGCCGCCAGGGCCGAACTCGGACAGTCGTCGAGGGGGAAGCATAAAACTGTTTGCACCCACAAATTTTTAAATGACTAATCGACGTCAACATTCTTATAATTACTCTCACTACATGTCACTTACATAAAATATTCCTTATTGAATAATATAATTATATTTTTCATTCTCACTTATCTAACATTCATCTGGAGTAAAATGTTATAGTCTAACTAACGAGGAGTGTCAGTTATCTTTGACGCTTTACTAAGTAATCTGATTTAACAATAGTTGAATTGGCTATATCTTAAACAATAATATTAGGTAAGTATACACAGATACATACGTATTTTTTCTGAGTAAATGGCTGTACTTGCAAATCGTTTAAAACAACGCAAACTTAACATACTTAATATTATGTTAAGTTACTATCTAGTTGTACTTTAAACTACATAACATACATTATAATTAATTAATTATATAGTTGGCCAAAATACTTCACATTTTATAGAAAGCATAATCTTTAAGGCGTTAAGCTTGACACAGAAACATCATAAGTACAATATTGTATTACGAATTTAAATAACATGCTTAAAAGTTTTAAAAATATCTTTATTTACGTCTATACCGACTGATTCTGATAAAGGTATAAATGTAAAACGCTATTATTACTATTAACGTTTGAACATTTGAGTATTATGCCTTATGTTTGTAATTTGTTTTAGACATACCACACCATCACGCCTGTATTCCGCGAAGCGTTAGGCAGAGGCGTACTAATTTGTACACCCACATTTCGCCGGTATGTTTAGGTCCCATGTGATAGGGGGCGAGCCCATTGCCATCAATCAGACTCCGAGCTGCTACTGGGAATTTCGCAGTTCAAGTTTCAATTTGTTTCGGAAACCGCAATTATTTCATTGGTACAACTACCTATTATACATATTTTCATCAACTTTGGTGTTCAATTAGTTAAATACCACCTCAGGCCTTAATAATTTACCGCTGCTAAGAATAATAAATAAAACAAATAAAATGATGATCCCTGAAGGCAATTCACTTGACTTCAACTTCATTCAGACTTTGTAAGTAGAGCCGCGGAACAAGACAACATCCTTTTTGGTTAAGCAGCGTCCTCGCCTTCTATATGGCGGTCTCCTTGTGATCGTGCGTGGCGTAATGCTGCAGCTCCTCGTAGGAGGGGGGTCGCTCCTCGGTGCCCTCCAGGTCCAGGTCCAAGTCACTCTCTACAATAGAAGCTGGTATTAAGAACTATAATTATTTATTAGGAGTGACGAAGAAAGAAGATGAAGTATTCTTTTGTTTTTATGAGAATTCTTAGTTTAAAATATCGAGGTGAGTTGCCGAATACTAACTACAACAGTTGGGAATAGTCTGAGGTAGAGATGACACTGTGTTGTAAAAGTATGATGAGTATGAGCGTAGTCTAAACTATAAGTACTAGTGATGTTGTGTAGAAATTACATGAGGATATGATTCGTCCTGAATGCCACAATAGACCGGCACTCCTCACGACCTCACCTGAGAAGGCCCCGGACTCGGGCCTGTGTGGTGGCCCCAGAATATCTCCGTCACTAGCGTGCCTCGCGCGCAGGGCCCCCGCCGCCCCCGGCCCCGGCCCTGGCCCCGCGCCGGCCCCGCGCGAGCGCAGCGCGGACAGCGCGCCCGCCTCCGCGAGGTAGCACGCGCCACCGTCGTAGCCCACCGGCTCTACACGCACACACACATGCACGCGTATATATACACACTTGCAGCAAGGCGTACATACATACATACAACAGGGATGTTTGTCGGAAAGCTTTTGTTGTCCCATTCGGAGGATATTGAAGTTGGGTAAAGAAGCAGCAAGCGATGCAAGTTATAATCACTGACGGCATTAATTATTACTATCAGGCTCTCTCGTCCAGTTTGTTCGGGTGTAGTTGGGGTTTATACATATATGTAAAATAAAACAAAAGGGTAGTAACAAATGTTGCGGGACAAACAAATAAGTACCGAGGCATAACCCATCCCTATTCTCAGTACAATATTCAGCCATGCAACACACATAGGTTTATATTTTTTAACGGCAAGATACACAAAAGTTATGGACAATAATTGAAACTCATAAAGCCTGGCTACTCACCGACGGACGGCGGCGGGAACATGTGTCGGTTGGACAAACTGAGCCGCGACTCTATCGTGTGGTGCATCGCGCCGGAGCGGTCCAGCGGCTCGAGCTGGTCCAGCTGCTCGATGACGTCGTCCAGGCAGAAGCCTAGGCTGTGCGGGTGCAGCTCGTCCACGGGCGCCAGCGCGCGCGGGCGCTCCTTGCTTCTGATGGACTCGTTGAACGACTGCTTGTCGTCTTTGGCTTTGTATATGGACTTGGTGTGCACGTCCTCACACTTGTCCTCCGTGTTGTTGTTGATGAGAGATCCTTCCTCATTGTTCTCTCCAATGTAGAAGCTAGAAGTTTCAGTGGCGTCGTCATCCTTGATGTCGGTGGATGTCTTCTCTTTCTTGCCTCGAGACGACTTGATGTTGGTGTGGTGTTTCTTGCATGTTTTGGCGAGTTGTTCGTCGCTCTTGCCTCCTTCGATGGAGGAGGACTCGGGCGTGGCGTGCGGCGCCTCGGGGCTGTCGCTGGAGCTGGAGCGGCGGTCGTGGTCGTTGTCGTGGTCGGGCCGCAGCGGGATGTGCAGGTCGCGGGTGGAGCTCTCCCAGTCGCGGCGGTGCAGCACCTCGTCGATGACGCTGGGCGCGGAGTGGTAGCGCGTCTCCGGCTCGCCGCCGTCGTGGGTGGATTTGCGCCGGCTGCGTATCTCCTCGTGGCTGCGATGCGCTGAAAGCGGCTTTTTGTAACCTGAAAATCATACATTTACGAAGATTTTGGCTTGTTTGTTAGTGTTTAATTTCTTACAATTATCTAGGAAAAGATTAGTCATAACTTATAAACTTTAGAACTAGTACCTACGGACGCAACTTAGGAACGTTTGGCGCTGATTCAAGATCACAACATCACAAGTGGGTCAAGGCATCGGGCCCCGCCTCGTCCTCGAGCAGAGGTCACCCACCCCGATGACTTTGCCAAAATATGAAAGTCGATGAACTGAGTATAATGGCTTAGGCTCTCTTTAGATCACAGTACCAACAATTTTCATGATTACTATTTGTGTAGGAGATAATATTTATTATATGCGGCCAGACTACCCTGTGATTTACATGGAACACTGATTACTGAGAATCGAAATACAATGTATTTTTTACACTTTAGGTATGTATTTCAGTTTATGAAAGTTTTTAGAGCGATGGTTCCACATAAGTAGTTGTTATTTACCTCGTTATCACCTACGGAGACATTGTGACAATAACATAAATGTTGTTGTAGTGTGTATTGTTGTTGTTACCTGAGGTGCCGGGCAGGTGCAGCGACACGGCGCTGCTGCCGACGCGTCTGCCGAACAGATCGCTGGAGCGCCGCCGCGAGCCCGACTCTGTGACGAATGTGTTTTATTTGGTCCCAAGTTGGGCGCCAATTTATTTTGGTTCATTTATTTTGTACCCATATTGCATTAAATTTTTGTCAAGTTTTTTATACTACATATTCTATTAACATAATATGTGTGTGCCAAGGTATACTTATTTCAAATAAGAACAAACAGACCGGCAAGTAAAATCATATTTGACATAATATTTTGGAACATGTCGTTGAATTACACCATAAAGAGGCAGACTTATGTTAGAACGAATGATGACAACTCACCGTGGACGTGCGCGAGCACCGGCCTCTGCGGGTGCTTGCCAGATGTACTGTCTGATAACAACAACGAAACATTTAGAACTACTTAGTATTAGTAGGGAGATTCAAAGACATTCCGGAGATTTATGTAAATACTGTGGTTTAAACGAGATTGATAAGATAGTCGTAGAATATAAAAGGATGCTAATATAATAGTGTTTTACTTAGAACATCAAGCTATTTCATATTTGCCATAAATACTATGACTTCATAGTATCGTTCCGCTAGTAGCTCACCGGAGCTGGCGTCGTCGGGCCAGCAGCACAGCCAGCACAGCAGCAGCAGCGGCGCGCACACCTCGGCCGCCAGCAGCCCGCCCGCCGCCGCGCCCACGCCGCCCATCCTCGGGGCACCTTACACAACACGCAGCACGTGTTAACTGTACGCGAGGGAAATCTCATCTACGCACAGCTAACTTAAATGGGTCGTGAACTAATGTGTTAGCAAATATATACAGATCGCCATTAATAATACTAAAGAAAATTTGACAAACGCGTTCGACATACACAGAAACAATAACGCCATCTTTGTTATTATTGCATGGCATTTATTTTTTAGCCGAGCGCGGACTAGTTCACTTCAGTTTAGAGAAGATCATTTTGGGACCAAGTTCGGGGGTGTCATTGTTCTTACGCAGTAATACACACTATATAAGTCACAGCAGCTGATCGCACATTTTCTTCAGCGTCCGATACACAACGACATCCTCATGACTCTGGTGCGGGACTCCGACCTTCTTGTTGCAGAGGTAAGTTCCAGCGCAAGTGTATGGACGTCAATGGGTACTCGCTCCACTCTATTTAAATGTTCTTCATCGTTAAAGGAAAAGTTTGTTTGTCTGTCGGAGACAAAGTTTTACTTTCGCACAAAATGGCGAGTCAGATATTTTCGGTGTCAGTTGGTGCCGTACTTGTTGCTTGACCCACATAACACTCTCTCCCCCTGTGGGTGCCGCGACAGCTTTTAGTAGATCATGTTAAGGTTAATGGATGATATTAAACAATTTTCCTTAAGAGGGTATTAACAATCAATGATTCACGGGGTAAAAATGGCTATGTCCCAGCCTTTTTCCCACCATGTTGGGGTCGGCTTCCAGTCTAACCAAATGTGGCTGAATATCAGTATTTTACACGAAGCGACTGCCATCAGACCTCCGCAACCCAATTTCTGGGCAATACCGATATTCGAAGGATAGACTGGTTGTCAGGCTTTTTGGGCTTCTGACTACTACTAACGATTGTCATAGGTGTTCGTATGACAATGAAAGCTTATATGTAGCAGTGACTGAGTACTAGGTACTTATACTTATTATATCAAGAAATTAAAACCGAAGTATCAAAGTTCAAATAGTTAATAATATCTTCAACGGTCTGTAGATGTCGAATCTTCCACAAACATTGGTATTCTAGTAATCGCGAATGATTGATCATCAGTATTAGAAAGGGTGTACATACCTGATAATAAACGATAACTACAGCTGCTTTTCAACTTATTTCATAACTTGTAATGGCTGTTATTAACACTGGTTTCAGAACTGTTGGACTAACGGAAAGTTTTGCAACAAAGTCTCACTGAAAATAATTTCCAGATTTTTTTATTGTTTATCTTGAAAATCTGCCGTTTGATTTGACGACGCCAATCACCATGAACGACCCAATTAATTTATTATTTATAAAATCCGATACATTTACGGCACGTTTTTTTCAATAAGTTCTGCTGGTCTTCTATTGATGAAAAATTAAAAAAAATATTTGTGGTATTTAGAGCAGCGCGGCGGGCAGTAGTGTGGTGCGTGCAGTGTTGTGTGGTGTGTGCGCGCGGTGTGCCTGTGGACGTGTTGACCGCGCGCCGACCGGGGCGCTCGCTGCCAAAACTCTCGCCGCGACGAGAGTAAACCTCCGCGACACGCGCCGCGCGCCGGAGACACACCGCGCTCTACTTATATTTTAACAAAAAATACTTAATGAAATATTTAAGACCATTTTAGAAAGAAAAAAAATACATTTATTTAGTACAGCCCCACGAGAAATAACAAATAATAAAAAATAAATAGCAAATACGAAATATACAAGTAATACTAAAGCTTTCAATGAAATATTTATACACTGTACAAAAAAAACTATTAAAGAAAAATACTAATAATAAAAAAGAAACCCCTCTTCTGTAAGGTTCTATTTAAAGGTTTGCTTTAGTTTAAGTAATGTCGGTTGACATAGTTTTGTTCACTGCTATCAAGTCGCTACAATACGCTCTCGTGAAGAATGTGAATTATTGAATAACAAACGTCATAAAGTCGTATTTTCGTTGACAACTATTAGTAAACACGAAAACAGCTGTTTTAATAAACCACACGGAAGATTTCATGCGGGCTTCAAAACAGTTGAATACCAAATCCCGGGCTTTGTTTTTTTCTAATTTTTATGTATGCACTGAAGTGTTACTTACAGTCAGTCAGCGCAGCATCCGTCACCCGGTATGTCGCGGGCGCGGCGGCGTGGCGCCGGAGTGTCGCGCGGCATCGATCCCGCGCGCATCGATTGCGGCGTGCGGCGCGCGCATATCTAGGTTACCGTGACGTCTGCCTGGACGCTGGACCGCGGCTGGCGGGGGTTTGATTTCCGGACTACACAACGATTTTGGAGTAAAATAGTTCTAGGTCTTGAACGATCATCACATCGATTTTTATTTTAGGATTTATATTGCATCATCTTCATTCATCATCTTATCCGGTTATTAGCGAACTGGGTGTACATTAGTACATCTCTGCCTTGCCCTTCGGGGGATACAGGCGTGATGGTATGTAATGTATGGTGTGTTAAGTTATTATTATTATTTCCCTTATTCCCAACTATCTAGTATAATCGTAATACTCGTTTTGGTATTTGGATATGTAAATTATAGAGCGAATGTCATTCTTTACTCTATTTTATATTGGCTTACATTTTACAAACATAGTATTGAATAAGATAAGGGTCAAGATACTAAAAAGAGAAAATACGAAATAGTAACGTAAAGATCATTAAGAAACGAAAGTGATACTTACGTAGCACTCGTAGCACTCGTAGCAGATTGTAGGGCTCGTAGCACACGTAGTAGTCGTAGCAAATCATAGGGCTCGTAGCACTCGTAGGGCTCGTAGCACACGTAGCACACGTAGCACTCGTAGGGCTCGTAGTACACGTAGCACTCGTAGGGCTCGTAGCACACGTAGCACTCTTAGCACTCGTAGGGCTCGTAGCACACGTAGCACACGTAGCACTCGTAGGGCTCGTAGTACACGTAGCACTCGTAGGGCTCGTAGCACACGTAGCACTCTTAGCACTCGTAGGGCTCGTAGCACACGTAGCACTCGTAGAGCTCATAGCACACGTAGCACTCGTAGGGCTCGTAGCACACGTAGCACTCTTAGCACTCGTAGGGCTCGTAGCACACGTAGCACTCGTAGCGCTCGGTAGGGCTCGTAGCACACGTAGCACGCGTAGGGCTCATAGCACACGTAGCACTCGTAGCACTCGTAGGGCTCGTAGCACACGTAGCACTCTTAGCACTCGTAGGGCTCGTAGCACACGTAGCACTCGTAGCGCTCGTAGGGCTCGTAGCACACGTAGCACTGTAGGGCTCGTAGCACACGTAGCACTCGTAGGGCTCGTAGCACACGTAGCACTCGTAGGGCTCGTAGCACACGTAGCACTCGTAGGGCTCGTAGCACACGTAGCACTCGTAGGGCTCATAGCAAATCATAGGGCTCATAGCAAATCATAGGGCTCGTAGCAAATCATAGGGCTCGTAGCAAATCGTAGAGCACGTAGCACTCGTATTGCTCGTAGGACTCGTAGCAGCACGCAGTAGTTCGTATACGCTTGACTAATGCTATTCTACGAGAGCTACGCACAAATTTCCAATTGAAGATAACAGTAATTGTATCATAGTACTATCAAGACAGCGCTAAACACGCATGACATGATTCAAAGCAAATTATGATAAGGTTCAGAATAAGTAACTGATAGGAATTTTTAAATGGATTAATTCCAGAGGATGCCTAATGTGGTCTGTGGGTGTGCGGAAGATTTGAATGCCTGAAATCTTTCCATAATACAAGTAAAAAAGTGTCATGTCATATACTCAATTATTGGGTGGTTGTTGGCAGTGCAGTGCAGTGCGTCGACTCGCTCCTGCCTCCGATGGACTACGGGAATCATTCTCTTTTGGCAAAGATTTATTTAATCATAGTTCCCGGACGGATGAACCGATTTTGATTTTGTTTAAAAGGTGATATAGTCGGGAGTGTTCTTAACTAGATTTGATGAAAATCGGTCTAAGATGGCCGCCGCCACAAAATGGTCAATATCGGTATCAAATGAAAGGACTTGACTCTAGTAGAATAGTGTATAGCGATCATAGCTGTACATTATTCAATTACAAATCTAAGATGGCCGCCGCCACAAAATGGCGAATCTAATATTTTTTCCATGATGTGTCGGGGGTTTTTAATTTTTAATTTATACTGTGTTTAGTTTTTAATTTATACTGTCCGTACCGTCTCTATCTACTCGTATGGTTAACTTTTCATCATCATCTAGCGTATTCTAGAACGTGGCTTTCAATTTTGTTTTTAATTTTTCAGCGTAGAAGTCCCGACTGAATACTGGTGTATTGATTGATGCGAGCACTAGTTATTAATAGCTGCGTCCCACACGCTCCCGGGAGGTACTTGTGTTTGTCGGAATAAATAAAAAATAATATAAATATCCTGGAACATTTTACACAGCACCATTTAGTCACAAACTAAACAGAGCTTGTAGTATGGGTACTAGACAATGGATACATTACTTACATAAATATTTGTTTTGTAAAAACATACTTATACATAAGAAACACCCAGACAAACGCAAACACTTATGCCCATCACATAAATATTTGTGTATTGTGGGAACCCATGACTCGTGATCAGCGGTCCGGTACTCGAACTACTAGAACATAGACGTTGTGGATTGTGAATAGTCACCAGCTCTCACGGCCACTGCTCCGGTAGCCTTAGTAGCTGAAGGAAAGGCTTAGTTACTCCGTCTCTTATGTAAACAACACTTCGGTTTTACTTCTTCTTAATACCTTTTAATTTTTGGGCAAATGCTCTAGGAATTGGGGCCTAGAAGTCTATCGCAATCGCAATTGTCATAATAATATATTCATCCTGAAGGCAGTGAAATCCTAGGGGTATCACCACTGGACTGCCAAGTCAAAAGTCTCGAGTTCGAATCCAAGGCACGCACCTCTGATTTTCCATAATCACGTGAGAGGAGACCTGTGCCCAGCAGTGAGACAATACATGGGTTGATGTCATTGAATCGGTGTGCTCCCACCCCCCCTCAATCTCAGCGTGTTATCACAACAATGTCAAATAGAGACCTTAGTTCCGCCCGCTAGTTCCGCGGGCCGCCTGGCGCATGCGCGGTGCGGCGCATCCAGCGCGCCGCTCAGGCAGAGGTCTTTGTTTATTTAACCGCCGAGTTCCCGCCGCGACGGACGCCGCCGCGCCACCGGCTAACATTGCAACGAATACTGAATATTTACAATTTATATGTGACGTGATTACAGTGAAATTCTAAAAAATTATAAGTGAGAGTAATCATAATGATGGACATGACTTGTCCAGTTGTCAACTCATCCAGCACGGTTGCAGATTTCTGGTAAGCGTTATTGGTATTATGTATCAATGATTGCATGACTGGGAGAGGGATTTTGGCTGTCGGTTTGTGCAGCATGGCATGACAAACATTGGCTGTATCTGTGTGAGTGTTGGACATTGCGCCGATGCAACTACCTGACGGATCAATAATACAGTGATTGCAACGCACAATTTATTGGCCTAAGTATCTACAAACTATGCCGATGCGATGGTGTGAAAGATTTGAACGGATCTTAAGCTTATTAATGCTTATTGTACCTGTCTGTGTCATTTACTTAATTCCTTGAATGTTTCTGTTTTCGTAAAGATAGTTTAGTGGTTAGAACTTTAGCTGTGCGCTCTGCTCCGGGTTCTAATCTCGGATCAATCACATTGAAATTATAATATGTGTGGAGTCTCCGTAATCCTTAAGGAGCCTTTTTTGGATCCGGAAAATCATGGATCTAAGGGTTTACACGCGAAGAAATATTGGGGGAGAGGTGGTGCAAATATTGGCTCTAATATTGTTCAATGGTAACCAACATTTCCAATGTAGTGCAGGCAAATTGATAGGTAGCACCAGCCGCACAGCCGCACAGCCAAACCGATCAATCTGGAATTACTTACTCATTGTTATTGAAATATTGTATTGATACAAATATCGCAAAGACAACGGTCCGTCCTGACCGGGACTAAATTTTCTGCTGTTAACAGCTACAAAGCTATTGAGTTATTCTGAAACTCTCAGTAGCAGCATGGAGTCTGGATTATTGCCCCTTCACTTTAGTGACAGCAGGCTCGCCCCCTCATGAGACCTAATTGGCGAACTGGGGATGTACTAGAATCCAGCAAAGTTATAAAGAGCGAGAGAGGCGATACGTAGACAACGCAGAAACAACTGCCATCCTATGAGCTCACTCTTGGTTGATGCATGGTCTTGATCCCTCAGAAGGCAGTCGACGCCAGATGTTAATTTCCTTTTGTTTTTGCAATAGTTCGTAGAGACATTCGTGAACACAGTTGGGTTTCAGCTAGTACGAATCAGGACTGGACTTCGGTTTTAGGAATATATATTTGAAAATATAATGGTGAGCATTTAGTTTTAGTTTAGGTTTGCTGGGTTTTTTCCTCCTTATTGGGCCCATTGTGCGCGTCTCTTAGTTCTTACTCCAACAACCTACCTAGGCTTTCCCAGTAAGTTAGCAGCCTATTGAGACCGCCGCAGGCTTCAGGGAGCGATGCTGAAGATTGAAGAATTTGTGCCCGTTGATCTGCCACGCTTCTGCATTCCACAAGCTTAATTATGTTGTGGCGTTTCTTCTGTTTCGCCTGGTTCTCCATAAATTATCTGCATACGGGGCTTGTTTAAGGGTCAATGGACATTACTTGTAATCTTTCATATTTTAATCTGATGAGGTTAACGGTAAGCTTTTTTGATGCCACTTGCTATGATTAGCACTTATTGCGATTATCAAATTGTGGTTTTATGTATAGGTTTATAAAGCACATAGGTTTCTTCGAAAGGATGGCTTGACATAGGTATCACCAGTTATTTGTCACACTTGCAGCACGATGCAGCCGACCCTGCCCTCTTGGTTATGGGACCGGTATGCGCGCGAGCAACAGCGCGCAGCGCCGCGCACGCGCACTGATGAGTATGCTATCTACGACGTGCTCAAAGACGGCAGACACATTTTTAAGTAGGTAATCTTTTCTGATTTAGTAATTAATTTTAGAGGGGTACGGTATAATAGGATCTTAACGGGTGGCCGTAATGTATTTGTACATGTAGGCATGCATCTGTTCCTCTTTCAAGGCTAATGAGATATTCTGGTATATCTGAAATTCTCGTTCTATGTCACATTGGTATCATTTCTAATCCTGGTTCCTTAATAATAAAAAAAGGTATTGACTATCGATATGACACGTACGGTTTTTATGATATGAATCGTAGAACTGATGGCCGCTGGGGCAGAAAGGTTCTAGAGTGAAGACCACGCACCGGAAAGCGCAGCGTGTGACGGCTTCCAACGAGATGGACCGACGACCTGGTAAAAGTCGCTGGGAGTCGTCTGGTGCAGGAAGCATACGTTCCATCCATGTGCAAGTCAATGGGGATGCCTTTGTTCAGCAGCTCTTTTGGCTGATATGATGATGATGCTGATGATCTCAATCTTAACTTCAGCATAGGTGTTGTTACTAGTATCGTGTCTAAGCGAAGATTAAAGTTAAGTTCGTCAGCGGTTGGCGTGTTGGCCGCAAGACCAAACACTGTGTATTGTAACGTTTGTAGAGTGGTCCGCTTCGGCAAAACTATGGTGCTGAGCCGTCAGGGGATGACCAGAGCGCGCGGCGGGGGCGGTGGGGGCGGCGGGGGCGGTGCGGACACGGCCGCACTCGCCTTCTGCCAGTACCAACGCTCCGAGAACACTTGGCCGTGTAGCGAGGCCGGTATCAAGGTATCATGTAACGTCTCTATATCCATAGAAAAGTGGCCGAGTAACTAATAAGAAAAGATCATGTCATGTCAACGGTATGTTTCGTTCGCGTCAGCCGGCAGCCCGGTGTTTTTCTATTCTGTTGTTGTTCTGATACCCTGTTCTGATCTATCCAGTTCAGATTCGCTGCTTTCTATTCCTATCTAGCTGTTCCCCGCGTTCATATATTTTTTCCCAATCCCGTGGGAATTTCCCAAAATATCGTTATAAATTAAAGCCTATAAGTTATTCTGATGTATAAACCATAGTACTGGTAGTTTTTTCGTGAAAGAGTAACATAATATAATCCATCCATCCATACATCCTCACAAACTTTCACATTTATAATATTTATAGTTTTTACTATTTTTTAGCCTCTTTTGTCTCCCACAGGTCCCTAACACTATATCCTGGGCTTTTTAACCGACGAAAAACCGGAGGAGGTTCTATTATATTCGTCTGTATGTATGTTTTTACGTATATTAGCCAATTGCTCAGTCAATTGTGAACCGATATTTAAAATTATCTTTTTGGTTTTGAAGAATAAACCCCGTGATGGTTCCAATTTCAATTTGAAAGATAAATTCCCTAAGCTCCTGTTTCACAACTTCCCAATAAGTTCCTGTTAAATTACTTGGCAGGTACGAGATAATTTCGTACAAAGGAGGTCATCGAAATCGGCCCAAATGATGTACCGAAGGTACACTTATTGGAAAAAATACCCTGTATTACGCTGGTTAAAACTGTAGTTGTACTTTTTTTTAATGTTGACTGGGGATAAGAAAAATAACTTTTTTGAGAAAAATCATTCCTTCATTTTGGTACACTATTATCGGTTTCGTAATTATTTCATAGTAAAAACTTACAGTGTCAGTTTCGGAATGTCAAACGCACGCCATTACGGCAGATTATTTCATGGTAAAAAGTGTAAAAACTATCAACTTGACAGCTGCCATGTACCTCCGGTACAAATTTGGGCAGAGTTGTATGGGCTTTTGATGACCTCCTTTTGTTTCATTTTTTAATTAATCCGTCGGTTCGCGGTTATGGTGAAACAGGCCCTATGGGTAGTAAAATAGGGGATGATTGGTTTCCGAATTTTCCGATTTTCATTTGTAAACCGATTATGGTGAAACTTGGTACAGATATTATGCAGGTAGTTCTAATGACCCTACAACATAATGGACACTAGTTACCTGATGATGGAGACGGAAGACAGTCAAACAAACAAACAAATTCAATTGAATATGTAAGTATAATATGATCTTCGTTGATTGATTGTTTGGCACCGACACTAAATTATTACTTTTTTCGTCGGTATTTTTTTGTTAAAAAGTAATTCATACTTACTATGTAGATGTACGCTAATATAATCTAGCTAAGTAGCTGTTATTTTGTTCCGATTCTGCAGGGCTACGTATTGTATTCTGTTTGTCCGCGCAGAGCATCGCGGGCGCGGCGGACGCAGCGGGCGCGTGCGCGACGCCGGCGGCGCTGTATCTGGCGGTGGTGCACGACCTGCTGGAGGAGGTGCACGACCTGCTGGAGGTGGTGCTGGGGCTCGCCTGCATCGTCATGATGATCCGCGCCATTGGCACGTGCCACAATATGCTGCGCAATTCATATATCCTCAATTGTAATTACGCTTCCTATAACGACTCCTCCAATTTTAATTTCCGTATGACTCCGCGATGCATTGCCAGGCAAATCTCGTTCTCCAGAGACACAGGTCTCTCTATAGCTCGTCGGCATTCTTATCCCTGTATTATTCTTATATCTACCCACTAGATTAAAGCTAGAAAGTCTTCTCTCATACTGAGAGGAGAATCGTGCCCAGTTGTGGGACAATTTAACGGGTTGACGATGATGATTTTCTCTTATATTTTTGACACTGTATTGTATAAGATATAATATTTAAATGACTTGTCTGATCATTGCAGTCTTACCGTTCTTGGTTAACTCGGACTTCGAGTCGGAGCCTCCAGGCGACACGCCGCGACATGACCCTATGGACGGAGGTGCGGCATCTTTATTAGTATATCTACCGACCAACTACTGGACGTATAATAAATATATATCGTTAATTAGTTCTATACAGATACCATAGTGTCTATTTAGAATATGGTATATAGACATAGAATATCATTTTAAGTCGAATTACCTAGCCTTAAATACTATTAATATTCTTGTATGGTTGAGAGTGCTGGGCCGTTATGAAAACGAATGAAAGAAGACTACATGATATGAGAATGTTAGATGGATGTGTGGAGCGACTAGAATGGACAAAATAGGCCGGAGGGAAAGAAAGGAAAAGGAAGAAAGAAAATAACAGGAAGTTTGAAAGTAGCCAGTGGCGGATAAGTTGAAGGGAAATCGTTGGTCTTGATATGGCCACGTGACGGGGGATGAAACGCATGTGACTAAAAGAGTGATGACATTGAATGTTAAAGGACGGAGAAAGAGATAGTATATGAAGGTCAAAGAAAAGACGGATGGATTGTGTTAAGGAAAAGGAATTGAATGAGCATGTAAGTAGCAGGGATGAATGGATGAAAAGGATAGGCTGCGCCAATCACAAATAAATTGGGGCAAGGGCAGGAAGATGATGATAAGATACTGAGACTAACATTCAGAGAAGATGCTCAGCGTAAAGTAAGGCTTCCGTATGTCAAATTTGTATTACAATTTGACATACGGAAGCGTAAGTTTATGCTGAGTCTCTTCTCTGAATCTCAGCCTAAGTATTATTCGGTTCAAAATTTTAAATATGTTCTTTCGAAAGGAGTGTGCAGCCAGGAGTCAGACGAGTGGTCCACGCCCAATGTGACAGCCACCAATCGTGAGTACCTACCTACACAAAGCTACTGCGGGACTTTACATAGCGCTAAGAGTATGAGTTATTCCCGGTATCGAGTGTAGCAGGGTAAAAAGAAACGTTTATGAGATGGCACTCGAGGGAATACTTACTCTCTTTTGCCTTCTTTTAACATATCATCGTTTTGGAATACCTACGGGAAAAAAACTTTAAGTTGTAAAATGCCTTGGGATCACTAGATCAACGATTCATCTAGTGACCCCAAGGCGACTGCTACACTAAAAGTTGTGGGTTCGATTCCCGGATCGAGCAAAGTGTTGTTGGGTTTTCCTATTAAATTCCCAGAAGCAGCTCGGAGTCTGGATATGATGTACTCGGTTAATGGCATTGAGCTCGCTCTTTATGGTCGCGTTACTTTTGCATGCACTCAATTGAATAACGCGACCATTAAAACAGTCAACTTAACTCAACTCCCACATTCAACTGTTGTTTGTGTATATTAGATGAACACGTGGCGCATTCGGGGCGCCGGCGCCGAGGCCGGGCGGCGCCGGTGCGGGCGGGCTCCAGCGAGAGCGGCGGCCCGCCGCGGGTGCCCATGTACACCGGACGACTACAGAACATGCCACATGATCACGTACAAAGAGAATTAGAGCGGAAGACTTCAGTCGCACCAAAAGCGAAAAAAGACAAAGAAGTGTAAATCAATGAAACTGCAGCGACAAATAACGCAACGCCCGACAATAAACTACATGTGTCAAGTATTCATTCATCAAGAGATCTCAATGTTAAAAATTATACTACATAATTATGCTTTCATATCCATGTATTAAAGTTCTGTAACGAACAAGATCTAAGCTGTAGTTGTTCAGATAATTATGATATCAGAAACCGCAGTAGGCAAAGACGATTTCTTACTGTATCTTCATTCCATTTCCATGTATTCAACATTTAAATAGGTCAGATCAGACAGTAGTGTAGTTTAAATCTAAGTCAACGTATTTTTGATGATATACAATAATTGTATTTAGATTATCGTATAATTATGTCATATCAAAGTTAGCATCATACAATTACGTATAAAATATGAACATAAGTGTGGTATATACCTGGCCGTAATAGTTGTAAGATATATGTATAGCATTCTAACCGATATTTCTTACTAATTAGTAGGTACATACATCGGCTCCTACTAGTGTTTATTTTATTTTTAAATAAATGTGGTTTAACAAAGCACTCTGTTTTTATTCCTGCGATTATTCACATTTTCATAAAGAAGTCATAAAGCTGTTTTGATTATTTGGGTTATTGTAGACAAAGGCGTCAAATAAATATAAGTAAGTATTGGTAATTAGATTATTATGAATAACTAGAACAACTAAGAAGAACTGTCGTGATGTTGCAAGAAGGGCTGGCGAAAAATCATGTTTAAAAGTTGATGTGCTTTATTAATATAACTAAAACAATTTACATATATGTATAAATAAATAATTACTAACTAATTACTAACTAAATGTAGTTTTAAATACCTAAGTAAATTAAAATTTATATCTAGAAAACCATGCTCTCTCGAACTATTCTTTAAATGACAGTAGTAATAATTAGCATACAGCTTGTCAGAAACAAATATCTGTTACTGGTCCTTTGTGTAGGAATATTTCAATTCCATATATTAATTAAACTAGTCAAAGAAAGCATGATTGTGATAATAGTACCTATGGTTTACAGATTATAAATGCAATTTGAGCTTCGATGACCTCTATTAACTAAAGAGTAGCTAACTAGCTACATTACAACGAGTATTTCTACAGGCCGACCAACTATTTAGTTATTTTTTTCTTCTAAGAAACAAATGAACAGACAACATGTTTTAACTACATTACGTGACAGGTTTCAATTATGTCGACACTAAATTAACTATGGTAAAGTGATAAAGTCTAACTCCACTAGAGATCTCACCTCCCACAATCCCATTTCAACATAATTTGGTACGAACATACCTACTTATGAAATAATTATTTAAAAACAGTCTTAATGTCACAACGTTAAGAAGCGATAGCACCGATATTAATATTACTTATTTAATGAACGTAATAGGAATACCTACATTCATACCATAATAAAATTCTTCGTTTCCAATAGGGGATAATTTATATAATTGACTTTACAAGGGCTTATCACCAGCTATCGATTCATTATCATCTTTTGGAATAAACGCCCAAATATGTAGTTAATATTTGAAACGTAGAATAACTAATTGATAGTTGCCTAAAATATCAATTTAATAGTTTCATGAACACAAACAAAACTATAGTTTTAGTTCCGCGGTAAAAAAAGTAAAACAGTTTATGTACTTAGATGAGATGATGTTGTCATATTAAAATACGTACTGTGTATAATTAGTTCATCTAGATGACATTCTCTTAACAAGGCGGTGTTTTACTTCTAGTTTACAATTCGTTGTTCTGACGACGGCGCACGTACCTGGCGAAGTAGTCCGGTCGCCAGCACTTGCACGAGCCGGGCACCAAAAACCAGTCGTAGTACAGGCGAACCTTTATATGAATAGTAAACATTAAGATAACTGAGTAAAACAGGTGATTCTATGAAAATAATATAGTCTATTATTTCCTCCTCATACAAACGTTTTACATGTCAAATAATAGATGCTAGACAATGCCCATTTTGACCTTGAAAACCAAGATCTTTTAGAAATAGCCGCATGAGGATAGTGATGGTACTGAGTATTACCTGGTAGCACCCCATCTCGTCGTGTCCATCGCAGTGGGGCGGCTTGTCAGTGCTGGGCTCAGGCTCCGGCTGCTGTCCTGCGTGGTTCTGTAGGTACTGCTCGTAGTCCTGTGTAATACGATTCTACGCTATTATTACCTTTGAAACAATGTGGCTAACACTGGTAGTACTTAGTACTTACTTAAGTACTGGCATTTATGACTAAGATTCTGCCGACTTTCCCCATTTTATGTCTAAAATGGCTTTTTGACGAAAGACCTGTCCAAACTGACGCAAACGGCACGCAGTCATCTTGTTAGTAGTTCAACCATTATATAATATTATAATAATATGGGTTTTATAGTCAGATGCATGTCAATATCAGACCAACATTGTAATTGTAGTAATTGGATTATAAGATATTATCTAATACCCTCGATCTCGTACATTCTAAAATGGATTTATTGTGTTTATATTCGGGGACGCCGGCAGGCACCAGACGGGTGATCAGAGGGGTTACTGGGGTGGCTTTGCAGAAGTCCACCAGTAAGTCTTTCTGCAAGTTGCTCTTCATTTACTTCATCTGTTCCTAAGATTTCCCGTCTAAATAGTACATACATTGTGCATTCTACTACGAGATAGAAGCTTGGATCACATAAGGGTTCTTGTTTTATTTTCATAATTGTCAGGTTATAATTGTCGAGTCCATAGTGTCCTGTTGCATTTCTACTGCTGGCCCTATATTGAGTGGTTTTTGGATTTCCTTTCTGTTGTGTGTCACCTTCTGAAATGGTTGGTAATAACTTGGTAGGGTGATAATAATAATGATATAGCTCACTGGTACATGTTTGTTCTGTCGCGGCGGGTAGTGCAGCTCGGCGACCAGCAGCGACACCCAGCGCGGCGAGCTCAGGCAGCCGCCGTCCAGGTAGTGGCAGCGGGACTGCATGCATCTGCGAACATTATGTATTTTCCCATTCTATCCACTGCTAATGATCGAGCTAAGTGGTCTCTACTTCAGCTTCGAATACAACTAAAGCTCTTATACTCTTTCCGAGACTTTCTACTGCCACACTGACTTACTTGTGTTGCTTGTAAACTTCAGTAGACTGACCTGGTAACTTCGACGGTCTGTGTGAAGTATCCCTCGTAGGGTATCTGTACGACGTAGCGCCACACTCCCTGGTAGTTGCGCGCGAACACCGGCGTGGCGTACTCCACGCGCGCCGGGCAGGGCGTCGGCGGGCCCTGGCACACACACAGATACACAATCTTTACCAGATTTATAAACGGCCCCTTTTGCTACATGCAAAAAGGCAATGAATATAGAAAATAAAAAGAAATTTGTAAAAAAGTTGCTGTACAACAATACATGCTACAGTTTCCTACTCCTACGCCAGAATCCTGAATATAAATAATAAAGCTACCTACAAAAAATCATAATGTTGGAATCAATTGCGCAGGATGCAAATGAGGTTTATTGAGAACTTTTTAACAAAGTTACCTCGTATCTGTGTTGTTGTGGGTGTTGTGCTGCATGAGCCTGTGGTCCGGGATCCTCGCGTCGCTCTACGCTTGCGCTCGATTCGCTATCACCATTGATAGCGCGGTATAGCATGCAGAAACTGAAGGACAAAATAAATACATTATTATTTTAATTTACTTTCATAAAATGTTTGTATGTGTTTTAACATTTCAGTACATAGTCAGACTTTAATGAAGTTAAGTACTTATATTTACAGTGGCTGATGGCCTGTTTCGCCATCTCTGGATAGCCATTAACCGCCGGATAAATAAATTCAATGCAACAAAATTTGTATGAAATTATCTGCCAGATAATTTAGCGAGAACTCACTAGGAGGTAGTGAAACAAGCCGTAGTTGATATGAACAAGGTTAGTGAGAAAACTGTACCGTGAAACGAAACGCATGACGCAAGGCTTTATTTTTCTCTGACCAATGACCACAAATAATTTGACTTTTGACAATGACAGTGACACATGCACACATGACAAATAGACGTCATGTAAATTGAGGATTCAACTTTCAGTTCACATTTTATTTTTTAGGTTAGATATTTATTTCGGTGTAAACTGCACATAAATGTTTTCTCAACGTATTGCTGTATTAAAATGTCTTCAGCATTAGTGCGACAGGCGCTCGAACTCGTCGATCAAGCAGGCATGTGCCAAAAAAACCGACAAACGTAGCGTTTTAAGTTTTTAACATTTTAAAGATAGAAAATATTGACTATTGTTGTTTGTCTACAGACAGTGGCGAGGCAAAGCGTGGTGGCCGCAAAACTCGGCCGCGACACACAGGTCAAGGTTGGTCCAAACTTTACTTACCCAATAAACTACTGATATAATATAATATATTAGTGTTGCGTCACGCCACTTGTCGCGAGACGATTATACTACACGTATTACAACGATTAAGAATAGCATTTTATTGTACAGTAATCCATTTTATTACCCAGATACTTGTATAATATATAGCGACATTCCTTTCGTCATCATGTAGTATTTTTTGATAAAAGTAATTCAAGCATCATATTTACTTAGATTACAGGCACCTCTACAAGCCTAAATCTAAAAAGCGTCAGGAGCCGGTCAAGACGAAGGAACAGGTGGCAGAGGAGAACGTCAAGAAGTTACTGAAACTATCTACAGCTGCAGCCGACACTGCTGTGGCTGACAAGGTATGATTCTGTTGCTTTCTACTAGATGCTTTCTTTCTTATTAATTTCCCATCACTGGTTATCTGTGAGATAAGTCTAGGTACAATATTATTGTATTTAATAAATGAAGCATGATTATTATGAGCCTACTGGACAGACAAATGCCTCTAAACTTTCTTTAATTTGGTAATGTTACATTCTCTTTCATAAATTTTATTTTATAGATAGTAAATAAATATTCTGGTACAGTCAAATTTACACAGCACCATCTATATGGTACAACTGACTCATAGTCTAGGTACTGGACAATGCATATAATACTTATAAATATATACTTATAGAGGTACATAAGATATTATCTATTATATATACATATTCCCTTTGTCTATCTGCTTTTAGATTTTAGATTATATACTTAAAGAAAACAATAATATTATGTCAATATCTGTAGGTCAAATAAACTGAAAACATATCAAGGAGTTCAATTCCAGTCAAGGAATCATTAGCAAATACAGAAAAATAAATTCTTTATGCTGTCTTGAGTGTTACGGTTCTTTAATTAATATATTCAAGGTTAACTAAATGGTATTAAAGGGACATTAAAAATACTGGTTAACTGTGAGTGTACAACAGTACACCTCGGGTTCACAATAGTCCAAGTAAATTCACATAATTTTTCACAGTGATACTATAGCATTCAATTAAACAATAACTACAAATAACTGGAGAACATAGGTGAGATGGTATATTTCCACTATCCAATTTCAAAGCCTGTGATAATATAGAGTTGAATGTCTCATTAAAGTAGATTGTCACTGAGTCTTGTTACTGGTAGCTGTTGCTCTATAGAAAACGATTGTTCCACATTATTGTGTCAAGTGATGCGTGACACTTGATTAGGTACTACATGTGTGTCCTGTGTGAGTGCCATTCATGTACAGTGGTGTGCATGTGTGTACCATTTGTGTGGCCAAGGATTCAGTTAGATTATGATGGTGCAGTATGTGTTGAGTAATGTACTAACACTCCATTTATTTTGTAAGTATTCAGAAATAAACCTTTGTTGTTATCTCACATTAATAATATTATGTTTCTATTTTATCAAGTGTAATAAACAAATACAATACTCAAATACATTATATGTGTACTTCTGCTAACTAAGGGCTTGTTTCACACCTTACTGATAAGTTCTCGTTAAATTATCTACAAATTTTGTTCTATTTTTGAATTTATTTGGCAGTTAGCAAATGTACCGAGGTGGTGAAATGTGCCTTTAGTGTTCAGTTCTATGCAGTTACATATCAAATATGTTGGAGTATAAAATGTATAAAACTTTATTTTAATACCCATGGATCTATTATCTTCGGGATGGCCCCAGGATAACAGAGCAGGAGAGCAGTAAGCAGAGCATTAGAGTTGTGTGGCTTATGTAGCTGTGACAATGATATGATATGATACATTGTCATTATTAGCTATAAATATAAATACAACATTAGGGGTCAGTTTTACTGCCTCTGGATAGCCACTAACTGCCAAATAAATAAAAAAATGGAACTAATTGTATATGAAATTATCTGCCACCTAATATAACGTCAGTAAGCTGTGAAGGCCCTAGGTATACTTATAGATACTTTCTCAATGTCATGTTCAAAATACTTGTTTGTTTTTAGATAAGACACTATGCACACTATAGCATACTATTTAGATAATAGAATCACAGTTGGTGATGATAACGTATAGATGTTTTTGTTGAGTATGTATTACATAAAACAGATTGTCAGCCTTTCAATTTGTCTTGGTTTTAGTAGTGCACCAGGCACTTAGTGAACACTACAAATAGAATTGTTATGACAATATTGTATATTGTGATACATAACTGTTCCATCTTTTCTGTAATTATTGTATTTAATGTAGCATTCACGATGGCCGTCGATGTCAATGTCCACAGATAGTGGAGCGCGCTATAAAGCGGAAGCCTCTCGCCGACAAAGTTGAGATCAAACCGGACGAGCACAAGTCCATCCTGTTCCCCGACGACGAAACCTTCCAAGACTTCGAGAGGGAACTATTCTGCAGCTAAATATACACATAAAAACCCCTTAAGTTTAAATATTAGTGAATACACGAAGCTGCTGTATTTATTGTTGAACAAGGTTGGGAATTGTTTGAGTGATGCGAATATATGGACATACCTGATGCACTGATCGGCAAACTCATTCTGGTGACAACCAGCACAGTGTTTGTTACGTTGTCACTCTGGGTCAACTCTTACCCTTTTATAGAGGAAGGTGAGTTGGTTTTATGAATATACATAGTTTTAAATGATTATCATCGTAAATTCTTTTTAAATAAATAAAATAGTTATCTATAACAGCCATACTCGGAACAAGGCCATATCAATGTCGGTCTCTGGCGTCTCGTCTGTTCCGAATGCAGACAACTCAGAAGTAGATTGCTGTCACCGCGCAATCAATCCGTCTAATTAGTATTTCACCTTTCTTATAATCGAGTTCGACTGTTTTATCAAATAGGATAGTTGACTGGTGTTAGATTTGTTCAAAATTAGCCTTAGTAATTTTTTTAATATTTATACATTGAAATTTAGTTAAATTAAAATTATTTATATACTGAAACAATAAGGGTCTATTCCTCATCTCCGTCAACGAAGTAACGGGCACCCCTCAAGGTAGCCGAGACATAACGATCCGTTAAACCAAATGTCAGGATCTATTTTTCGGATGGGTAAAATCACATCGGGAGTAAGTACAACTGTCAAACTGTCGCTGTCTGTGTTGTCATTCATTCTTACTTTAGGCCCCGAATGAATCGCGCGGTGATACGGAGTAGGAGAAGCTCGTAATAAAGACCGAAACTACGGACTTCGTGCTTAGGCAGTAGACCCCCAGTTCACATACGCAGGCGTTAGGACGGCGCGGTGTGAACGAAGCGCAAACTAAGTTTGACAGCTGTGTGTTCTCCGTTGCAGATTCGTGGCTGTACGGCGTAGTGCCGGACCCGCAGTTGTTCTTAGTGTTGTGCGGTGCATGGGGGCTGCTTTTTATCGGCGGCCTGATGTGCTTTACCCTGGCGCAGTTGCGCCCGCACCTGTGAACCGCACAACGCGCAGAAACATGAGTTTCAACAGGAGCGAGTGGATCATCATAGGTACGACGGTAACAACTTGCTCATACCATCTTTATAAGTTAATCAAGTAATACTAGTAATAATATTGTTTAGGAATATCGGGTGTGACGTGCGGCGGCAAGACATCGCTGGCCAACCGGCTGAAGGAGGCGATATCGCCGGTGTACATATTCCACCAGGACAAGTACTTCTTCCCGGACGACAGCCCGCGGCACGTGCGCTGCGTGGGGCTGCCGCACAACAACTACGACGTGGTCACGGCGCTCGACATGGAGGGCATGCTGCGTGACGTCACGCTCACGCTGCGCGGCGACGACCGATCTCACGCGAGCTCGCAGGCGGACGCGCCCGACCGGCTGCGCATCCGCGGCAAGAAGTTCCTCATCGCCGAGGGGTTCACCGTGCTCAACTACCCGCCCATCATGGAGATGTGCGACTTGAGGTCAGTGGCAGAAGCTTTTCGTTCATACGCATTCTTAATAGGTCGGGCGCTGGGACTGCGCCGGTGCGTTCATCAGAGATCCACAGTGTACTGGAGATGGCCGTGTGTTTTGAGTGGATAAGAGTCCGACATAACTCTGACTTTCCTTACTGGGGAGACGGAGAGTATCCATAAGGAATTTCACACGAAATAAAGGGCCGAGCACTCCATGATGTGTTTATACCAGGGACTGGATCCGGCATGACTAAAACCGGTATTTATTCGGTTACAACATATACATATATTTTTTTGTATTTTTAAAGGTTACTTCAATTGAATGAAACCAGTATTAATACCGGTAACCGAACTTTTTAGATAATAATAATAATCGTTAATAAAAATAATATTTGTTTTAATACCGGTTATCTAAAAAGTCCTTGAGTTTAAAGTTAGATAACCTAGATAATGTTTCTTCTTCTTGGTTACCTAGATAACTCATAGCCGATAAGTAAGCCAAAATTGCTTGATACTGGTACCGTAATTTTAATAGGTTTTCGGTCCCTGGTTTATTATAGGGTATTATCGTTTATTCAGTCTAGTACGTAGATAATCGGCAAGTGAAACTTTAATGCGAAAGTAAATATTGTGTGATCATTTATTTTATAATAGGATTGTTATTGTTATCGATCGTGCATTTATCATTGGATACGACAATCTGATCAGAATGTGTATTCAACAGATTCAACTTAATTTTTTAATCGAATCAAATTAAATGACGCACGCATGTTTTACATGTAGACGAAAATGATGATACAATACATAATTAGATAATATTATGTGAATACATTACTTATCGTATTAAATAAGTGACACAAAAGTTTTTAATGGGAGAGTGTAACGATTTTATTGTCTAATAGACAAGACATTTGAAAACTAATAACAGTACCTAGTTTAATTAACATCAGCTACAATACATTTAATTTATACAAAGTGTGATAAGTACATTGTCAGGGTTAGCAAGTTCTTTATATCGTAAACTTGTCTGGTATGTTTTACTGGCACAATATTGCTATAAAAAGAACTTTTTGTGACTAGACAACTTATTAGAATTAAGTTTACCCGTAACCTTTGGTAACTTTGGAATTTTATAATTTTAATATAACGCACTCACTAAAAGAGGCCTACGTCCACCATGATGAATATAACGCTGCAAGCGTAACGCGTATCCGTAAAAAAGAAAGTTTATTCAATGTCATACAGTAGCATGTACGAAATCAGGATATTTTTAATAAAATGAGTAATTTTATTGTTGTGTTGTGTTGTGTAGGTACTACTTCATCCTGGAGTACGGCGAGTGCCTGTCGCGGCGCGTGCACCGGCTGTACGACCCGCCCGACATCGAGGGGTACTTCGACCAGTGCGTCTGGCCGCAGCACATCAACTACAGGGCACAGGTACACACACACACATATCGAAGCGTACTTCGACCAGTGCGTCTGGCCGCAGCACATCAACTACAGGGCACAGGTACACACACACACATATCGAAGGGTACTTCGACCAGTGCGTCTGGCCGCAGCACATCAACTACAGGGCACAGGTACACACACACATCGAGGGGTACTTCGACCAGTGCGTCTGGCCGCAGCACATCAACTACAGGGCACAGGTACACACACACATCGAGGGGTACTTCGACCAGTGCGTCTGGCCGCAGCACATCAACTACAGGGCACAGGTACACACACACACATATCGAAGGGTACTTCGACCAGTGCGTCTGGCCGCAGCACATCAACTACAGGGCACAGGTACACACACACATCGAGGGGTACTTCGACCAGTGCGTCTGGCCGCAGCACATCAACTACAGGGCACAGGTACACACACACATCGAGGGGTACTTCGACCAGTGCGTCTGGCCGCAGCACATCAACTACAGGGCACAGGTACACACACACATCGAGGGGTACTTCGACCAGTGCGTCTGGCCGCAGCACATCAACTACAGGGCACAGGTACACACACACACATATCGAAGGGTACTTCGACCAGTGCGTCTGGCCGCAGCACATCAACTACAGGGCACAGGTACACACACACATCGAGGGGTACTTCGACCAGTGCGTCTGGCCGCAGCACATCAACTACAGGGCACAGGTACACACACACACATATCGAAGGGTACTTCGACCAGTGCGTCTGGCCGCAGCACATCAACTACAGGGCACAGGTACACACACACACATATCGAAGGGTACTTCGACCAGTGCGTCTGGCCGCAGCACATCAACTACAGGGCACAGGTACACACACACATCGAGGGGTACTTCGACCAGTGCGTCTGGCCGCAGCACATCAACTACAGGGCACAGGTACACACACACATCGAGGGGTACTTCGACCAGTGCGTCTCGCCGCAGCACATCAACTACAGGGCACAGGTACACACACACACATATCGAAGGGTACTTCGACCAGTGCGTCTGGCCGCAGCACATCAACTACAGGGCACAGGTACACACACACACATATCGAAGGGTACTTCGACCAGTGCGTCTGGCCGCAGCACATCAACTACAGGGCACAGGTACACACACACACACATACGTAGGTACCTACTCCTGATGTGTTTTTACCCGTAAGAAAAATTGAGCTTGACACTTGTTTTAATGGATGTTGTCTGGGCTACTTTCGGACGGGCCCGTTACTTAGTTGACGGAGATAGGGAGTAGACCCCCTGATTAGAGTGGAAGTGAAACCGACGCCGATAGTTGGGATTAGGATAAAGATGACGATGAGGACTACTTAATAAAATTATTATAGATAAGTTTACAAAAGTATTGCAATGACTTTCTTACTTGACTGCAATAATACAAGGTAGATATTATTGCAAAAAGTTTTTGTAATACTTAGTTTGCATTTTCTTTTTATTTTCGAAACGGATAAGAGACGCCTGTGCCTCGACCATGAGTTTTTCTCACTAGACTCGCTAGCGACGCCGTAAAATATTTGTTTGGAAAACACTCGCAGCGCATCTAGCGGTTACGTAAGGAACTAAAATGTGCTATGAGATTACAGCGTTTCGATGCGTAAAAAACTTATCGAAAGTCATTCGATAGAACTCATGGTTGAGGGGCTGAACGGGACAGATTGTAACACGTATGTTTGCATTTCATTGTCGACAGATGGAGAAGGACAAGCGCGTCAAACTAATAGACGGCTCCAAAGGGAACGCGTTCGAAATCGTGATGGCCGACCTGCGCGCGCTGCAGACGTAGCGCGCGCCGCCGCCGCTAGCCAATTGTATAAGTTATTTTAGATAAATATACAGTATAATTGTTCTATTTCACAATCATTCAAATTTGACAAATTTGAATACTGACTTGTCCATGAAGTGTCATTATAAGTAGGCTGCTCGATTTTGATATGCGGTGTCGATTTCCAAAATCGATCTAGCCTGAAGAAGTTAGCTAGATAATTTGTAAAACTGTTACCATTGAACAAATTGTCCATTTCATGACTATGATAAAGATAGATAATTATATTCGATGCACTGTTAAAGTAAATGGTATAGTAATAGAAAAATAAGTTATGCCTTAAATTATAAATAAATTAATAGCCCCCACAAAACGTATTGATGCTATACGTCAGATAAATGCACGCGGGTTCGTACTGCGGCCGAACATCGCGAGTCTTGCCTCGGACTGAGGCAGCGTTTTGCCTCGAGGCATTGTTCCTCGAATTTCGAGCTGATACGCAAGGTCAGCGCACGACAACAAGTGTGTTGTGAACGTGCCGCCTGTTAGCCACGCACTGAGTATGATAATCGCGTATCCACTAGAGACAGCCTCGGGTCAAACGGCTGCCTCCAGGTTTTGTCGTGTTGGCAGTCAGGATTTTGTTTTTTTTATTAATTATATGCTCTTGTTTAATAGTGTTAAGGACTATTAAAGCATCAGCTACAGCAGCACCTACGCGCGTGTGGTGCCATTGCGCTTTTGCTGTAAACTGGATTGCGTCACCTCACTTTTATCCGCAACGTGCTTCGACCCTCTGCCTCAAGGTGACCACCCTCAGTCTGCCTCGAGTAGAGGCTGCTCGGCCTAAGGCTGCTCGAATGGATACGCGGCTGTAGACATTGCGAGGCTAACAAGTTGCACGTTTGCGATGCTTGATAGCTATAGATATGGTTTTATATAATCGCGTGCTAAACTTACTCAATTGGATAGTTGATAATAACTGTTATTAGATATTGGAACCAGCCCCCCTTATTAAGAACAATGGTCTTTGAAATACCCAATAACACGGGCCTGGGAATTGAACCCAGGACCTCTGGCGTAGCAGTCACAGTTACGACCACTGAGATACATAATAAATAATGGATATTTTACTTCAATTTTGGGTTTATACGACAATGGTTTGTAATAAGGGGGGATCCATGTCAATATTTTTGTTATTACGATGATAAAATATTTTAGTATGTGACTCGATTTTATATTAAATAAATATATTTGGTTGTCAGAAGATCATCAAAGTCATCGACTCATCATCATCAGTGAGTTCGAACCTCATAGCGAGGCCGACTGCCTCAAGTAGAGGCGGAATGAGTAAATTAATTAATCCGTCGATCAAATAATCGTGAAACATCTATAACGTAATAAATACGCGAGTAATGCGAGTCGATGATACGAGCCTTCAGTTATTGGGAGAAGGATAAATTGTATCTCGCTCACATACAGTAAGCAAGACAAAACTACCTACATAACAATCATTAATAATTAATTATTGGCTTGAACTTGGCGAAAACTAAATGAAAATAACTTTTGTCAACTTTATACTCATCTTTGTTCATGAAAAACAGACAAATCCTATATTATATGTATATCAATAACAAAAGATATATTAGCAATGTTTAATATTTATTATATGTATTTTTGTATTCTTTACATACAAATTTGCTACCGTAACTATTTTACACCACAAGTCGCCTTACGCACATTACAAATAATTATTGGTAACTTTAATATGCATATTTTAGGGACAGCATTTATACAGGATCATAGTGTTCGTGACATTTGGAGATACCTTATTTAGCAGAGTCAAATTGCTATTGGATATAATGCAATGTCTCTGATATACCTATGCCTCGAGTGTTACCACGAGCTTGAAATGAATGTAGCCGCTAAATTATGTAGAGATCGTCTAATCTAAACTGATATTCCAATTCCCTTCCATATTCCAATGTGTGCGGCGTAGGTGTATAGACGCAATATAGCTGTAAGTCTTCGAAATTAGGCGCTTGGACATCGGCTAGACACGAAAGTAAAATAAGGTATGTGAAGCGAAACAGTAGCCGCCATATTATTACGTCGTACTGTCATGTAAATAAACTAAAAATTGTCAACTGATCAACGTTTGAAGTCATGATTTTGTTTGTTTTCATAGCCAAGTGACGTCATTGTCATAACCACAGAGAAACATGGCGTATAGCGTTTTCGTCGTTTACGCGCGAAAATGTAAAATGTTAATGCATTTTTATGGCCCATTTAATCATAATTTTGTGTATTATTTTGGTTTAATAGAACCTTAGGATTAAATTGAGATACTTTTTAAGAGTGTAGTACCCTTTTGTCGGATCTGTTGACCAATTAGTCCATAAATGACACGATGACAAATTGTGGAGGGCGTTGAGTTTTAGATGAGACGATATCTACTAAGGTGTATATAGTCTATACAGAGTTTTATGAAATGTCAGAATACTAGCTTTGCAAGGAACACCAAGCCAGACATTAATAAAATAAAAAGCATAGTGAGTGAGCGAGGCTGCTGCGGGTGTGCCGCGTGGCCGAGGCGCAGCCAGCCCGCACCGATATATTTTATAAGTATTGTTAAGTTATTCATTTGCAATAAATTTTGATCATGTAGCAGTCACTTGTTTCATTTTGTAACTGATCGGTGTGAGGTTTCTTCTAAGTACTTACATTAAATAATTAGGGTTCCGTACCCGAAGGGTGTCAATGGGAAAAGTTGTGTTAGTATGGTATTTTCGATTTTTTATCGTTGTTGTCAGTGTTGCCAACTGTTATTATTGCTGTTGAGATGCGTTCCGTTTCACCCATAAGTGCGGATAGAAAATTATTGGTTAAAAAATAAGAATAAGGCCCTGTCAACGACTTCTGAGTAGCCGCTAACTGCTGGATAAATTAAAAAAGGAACAACATTTTTAAGAAATTATCTGCTAAATAATTTAATGGGAACACTCGTATGGAGGTGTTATAGGCTCTAAGTATGTAAGTACTCACACGCCGCCGTTGTCGCAGAACTTGCGGCTCTCGCGCGGCGCGTCGGGCTCGGCGCCGCTCCCCCCGCCCCCGCCGCCCGCGCGGTGCTCGGCGCGCAGCGCGGCGGCGTCCACTAGCGCCGCGCTGTCCGCCTCCTGCACTGACCGCTTGTTGCGCTCTTCTAGACTGCAATTACACTGCTTGTTAGCAAGTTACAAAAGCACACGGCAATAACATTGACATGAATTTTATCAAATTCAGATAGTTTAATTTCTTAAGAGCCACAAATTGATAATATGGCGGCCATCTTAGTGACGTAAAAATGACGTAGCCGCACTCAGTACGCGTTAGCACCATTAGCTGGCAAGTACGGCCAATGACGTCGAGTGGCACGTGCGGGACTGACAGTAGGTAGTGCAGGGTTACCGTACCGGTTGTGGTGCAGCTCGGGCGGCGGCTGCGGCGGCGGCAGGTGCGCCACGCGCGGCAGCGTGTCGTCGGCGCGCAGCACGGGCAGCGTGCGCGACAGGAAGCGCAGCGTCTGGTTGCGGATCAGCTCGCTGCCGACAACATACATCCCTCGGTCACCATAAGGATTTTCCGCATCAAAAACAGACAAGCCGACTCGACGCTATATCACGTAGTGAGTGCATGACCCTGTAGAACATGACTAGCATGTGACATCCTTACAAAGCATCATATTATATCATGAGTAGTTACTTACAAAGGGTAAGGTTCCCCGTTAGGGTTCTGCCCCATGGGGTTGCGCGGGATGACGCCGCGGTTGAGGTCGCCGCACAGGTTGTTGGCGGACACGTGCGGCTTGTTGGACTCCACCTCCGCACACGGTGACGTCACCTGCCGGTACGGCGGAGGTCGAACCCTGGAACAACAACATGCACAATACAATAAAATAGTTCAATATAGAGGTTTCTATTGTGTCCTGATAAGCGGCTGTCTTCGTAGGACCAAATTGTTGACATTTTGAAACAATTGTCAACTGTAAGTTAATCTAGTAGGTTAATCTACCAAAATATACCACACGACCAGTATTCAAATTAGCAATGATCGCAAACATCCATCAAAAGTCTTAAGCTTTTGTATTTTTATAATGTAGGTAGGTAACAATCAATAACATAGGTAACGCCTTTGTCGAAGTCGGATCAATCAATCATGTTGACGGTGTGACCCGCCCTAACACAGGAACTTGATAACGAAGCATTGTGAGACACGCGATACAAAACATGTCAGCTTTCAATCACATGACGAGCTGTACGAGCTGTACGACGAGCGAGGTACCATATGTACACAGAGACAGATGTTAGTGAAAGTGTCCGACACGCCTAGACAACGCGTGAGTTGTACCTAAACAAGCGTTCCCAAGAATCAACAAATTAACGTACCTACCTATTCTCTAAGGAGGTGTCACATTGTGTTGCAAAATATCTAAGTTTCAAACGAAGAAAACATACCTACAAGAATTTTATTTATGTTGGGAGAATTTTGTTTATCGAGGAAGGCGATAGCTATTGGCAGTAGAGGGAAGATTGATAACGTTGCGTGGTAAAAAGTATGTTGGAAAGAAGTGACGGGTCCAAGATTTAGGTTCCGGAATCAGGAGAGGCTAATACAGAGAAATTTAGGTATCAAGTTTCATTTGAGATATATAATGGGTGAACGCTTTTGAATCGGCTGAATCTGCTAGGTACTGGGTGGAGAGACATTGATAAGATTGTCACAACACAGGGATACAAGGCGTAAAAAAGAAAGAAAGATAAAACCCTGCAGTGGGTGATACTTGACGCTGCAAATCATGACGACGATACCTCACCTACCTACATAATTATCGTCATAATTATACTTAGTCATCTTCAGTTTTAACGACCGATTTTCTCTCCGATGGGTTATCAGGGTAAAGCCATGTGTTAATGGTTCCGATTACCAATTGTGTAAACATAGTCCATTACAGGTAGGTATGATGTATGAACTCTCATGACGTGATTGTAACAACAGCTGAGACAACGATTTTAAATGAAAGTGAAAGCCAAAGCTAAATAAATGTTATTAGCTGGTACGGTCATGTCCATCTTGATTATCTGCAGCGCGATGCTTGACGGAACTCGCGACGAAAGTGAGAATCCGGCTTTAGTATTCGCTATACCTTAGCATTGTTTTTAATTACTACAAACATACGGCTCCTGTAGGTATTCCTAAAGGTTGGCAGGGCTGTATTATTTGGAGTTGCAGTACTTAAACCTTTGTTCAACCCTTCAAGGAATACAAAACAAGCATGATGGTATTTTTATACATAATTAGCTAGTATCTCAAGGTCTCACGTAGGGGGCGAGCCTATTGCCATCCGGCCATAATTCTAAACCCCGAGCTGCTACAAAAAAACCCAATAACACTGTTCGACCCGGGAATTGAACCAAAGACATCAAGCGTATCAGTCACCCCCTTTTTTTATATCACTAAGGTGGCATACAAGCATACGGCCCGCCTGATGGTAAGCGGTTACCATAGCCTATGGACGCTTGCAACACCAGGGGTATCACTCGCGCGTTGCCGACCCGAAAAACCTCTTAGAGGTTTATGGAGGATTCACTGCGTCGACAGTTTGAGGGAATATTCCTCTTACTGCCAGCGCAGCGCATCCTTAGAAGGAAGGAACACCTTTAAATTTAATGGATGCTACTTGAGTATAGTACACGACGACGGAACAGTCCAACCTCCAACCACCATACTGTGTAAAGTTCGATTCAAACTTAATGGCGGCTCGGAACGTTAGCATCTTGACATCTAAACCGTGTTGGTGGTCACCTGGGGGGCGTGGCGTTGGGGGACTCGACGAACGCGTAGTACCCCTCGGGCGGCTCGTCGGCGTCCGCGAGCGCGTCGTCTCGCGTCTCCGCCGGCGCCGGCGCCTCCGTGGCGGACGCCGCCGTCGGCTCTGGTAGCACCCGCCGTGCCGTGATGCATAAGATCTGTGGACAAGAGTACCAGTGATATACAGTATTATTAGCGGTAGCGTAATTTTACGTCTTTTTTTTTACTAGGCCACTTTGTCCCATTGCTGGGCAAAGGGGACGCCTTTGCCCAGCAATAGGACAAAACCAAGCCGCTTCCCTCCTTCCAAGCCGCTCTTACTGTTGACTTAGGAATGAATCATTTGACAATCTTGGGGTAATAAAAAAAGTATTTTGTGAGGTTTCTCTCATTATAAAGAGGTAATCGGTGTCGGGCGAAACACTGTTCGAATTTCAAAATAAGATCATGTTGTTGTTACGATGAGGCTATATTTTCATAATTTTACTTCAACACCACGAACAATGGCCGAATCAAGACGTTGAAGGTGCGGAAGAACCCATCTAAACTAAACAAAACTTTATTTTATTACAGCATTGGAAACATCATCCGTAGTGATTCGAAGAGCACCTGCAAGTACCAGTACCTACATAATACATACACAAGTCTTGAATCTTACTAAATAAGAGTAACTCACGACACTCCTCACATACGGTTCACGAACTTGGTCTTTGACAGTCATTCAAAGGTTCACACTCGAGGTTTACCAACGAGCGATGGAACGCAGCATTCTGAGTGTAAAACTTACAGATCGCATAAGAAATACAATGCTGCGTTCCAAAACTCAAATCGTCGACGTCACATGCAAAGCCAGACAGCTCAAATGGGATTGGATGGGGCACGTATGCCAGACGTCCTGTGGGCAAAAGTTGCCACAAATTGGATCCCACACGAAATGAAGCGACAGCGTGGTCGGCCCAGATTAAGATGGCGTGACGAACTCGACTCCCACGAGAGAGACTGGATCCTTAAGGCAACAGACAGAGCGGCTTGGAAGGAGGGAAGGGAGGCCTTTTCCCAGCCATGGGACAAAGTGGGCCAGTAAAAAAATGTAAGTAGAGGCTTCTAATCCAACATTGTTACTGCCAAAATAAGTCAGCGGTCACACTGTCACTCAAGCGTCAGAAACTCAGAACACAACAACAATACGACATTGTCGGCGCAAACAAGACAAGTGCGCTAAGTGTGCCGCGGTCGTGGAACAAGGGCAGTGGCACGCGCGCAGTTCTAGATTATCGCGAGCGCGCGCGCGCCAGTGCGCCGCGTGCCTTAGCTGCTAGGTCACTGTCGCCGCCTAGATTAGTATAACTTAGCTATAAAAGGGATCGGTAGCTACTGTCCAGTTGTTGTGTAGTAAGGAGAGAGCTCATGATACTATTACTAACGTATAGGTACATTATTTACTTGACTTAAGGGCCTGTAAGCATGTTGTTTCACCACCTCTAAATATAAGCTACTGCTAACTAACCGCCGCATAAATTTAAAAATGGAATAAAGTTTGTATGAAAATATTTGTCAAGTAATTTAACGGGAACTTATGAGGAGTTGGTAAAACATGCAAACAAACATGTTGGTAATCACATTAAAGTGATTATTTCTGGACAAGACAACAACTTTTCTATAACTTACACAAACTTAAAATTTCTATTCAGATAAGTTCTCTCTTACTTATCCCACATTACTGTAATTTACTTTATATGTACTTTAATTTTCTAGTTACCTACATTAAAAACAATCTCCAATTTAAAATACATAAAGCCGTTACAATAATGTTCTCACATTTTTCGTTGTTGTTTTCGTTGTGTAGGCCTTTTCGCTGTCTACTTTATACATAAGTTATGATCTAGAAATACCCCGTACACTGTTCCACTTTTATGTAGTGAGGCGCGTGTCGTAGGGTGAATGTCCCTACAGTCGTCCAACTCGAACCACCGGCACCGTTAGCGCACATAAACATTAATTTATGGAAATATTCAAATAACAATAAAAATATTATAATAATCCCCATACAAACTAGTTTAAGCTCATCATTAATTTTGTATTCGTAGGCGTAAATTGGTCGTAGAAAATTCTTTAATACATATTTATTAAATATCTGATATTTATGTTTCGTTAATCTAATAAATACAGTGAATAGCGGCTGTTTTAACTATTTGAGTTAAATTAAAGAAGTATCGATTGCGAGTTCAACAACATGATCTCTTTCTGGAAATCGAATCAAGATTAATGAATTCATGATCGGTGCGATCTTTGGGGCGCAACAGAACTGTGAGGCCTAAATCAATACACACGCCTAATCCAGGGCCGCCCGTCCCGGCTCCGTTGCAAATTCTTAGTTATGTTTGTTCTAGAATAATAAGTAAAATGTCCAAGGACCAAATGTCAGTCATCTGACATCATGACCTCAGAACCGCCTGTTACGAGAAAGAAACTCTCATGTTCCTTCATATTGGTGAATTCGCCGTAATGGTCAGTAATGTCCACAGGTGTCATCACTATGAGCGACCTCTGCGCTGCCACTGACGATGCTGTAGAAGTGGCGAAGGTTTGGGCACACCTCATTTAATTAAAAATACTCGTACCATCGACACGAAGAAGAAGATCACTATAACTAGTACCATTCTATCACAGTACATTGACTGTGATTCTATGCTATGAGTGTTATAGTTATTCGTGTAACTACTAGAACATCTCAGTCATTTGCCTAGCTAGTGTTGCTCCACTTTCAATTGGCTCGCATGTGAGTCGCGTGCCGTAGGGTGTGCGTCCCGGCGGCACCGTTACCGCGTTGACCCGCATACCGGCCGAGCGCAGCCGAGCCACGCCGCACCACTGCCGCGTCCGAAAACTACACTTCAGACGACCGTTAAAAGAAATTGACCATTGGCAGGAGACCAGTGCCTATGCCAGTATTACTACAGACGTAGCTTCCGACCATCAATTTCTTCTCTAAAGGAGTCAAGTTAATTAAGATAACAACTATGTGAAAACAAATAACAATAAAACTCAAATGTTTTTTTGTTATTGTAGATATTTCTACTGGGCTAATTTCCATGATCTATTAGGGGAAAGTGAAAACATAATTTGATATAATTTTCTCAGAGTTGAAAATATGAAAACAGTATTAGTTGTGTTGTGTTGACCTTAAATACAGTTTAATTGATTTTATTAACGACTACGCACAATAATATAATAATATTTTAAGAAACGAGACGCAGCATTGGGTCACGCTTCTTCTGCTACGTTAGTTCTACCATTTTGACAATATAATACGGAAGTATCGCTTACACTCGAGCCTCGGCACTGATAGAGATGGGTTAGTGACGGTAGAATTTTGACTATAAGATTTAAAACGATTACATTTAGGTCATCATCATCCTCCTGCTCTCATCCCAATTCACTTGGGGTCGGCGCAGTATATATTTTTCTTCCATACATCTCTATTAGCCATCATCTCGTCATTCAACTCCTTTGTGGTCATATCTTTCTCACACAGTCCATCCATCTTATCTCTGGTCTTCCTCTTGCTTTATATTCTTATTAAAACCATTATAACTATTTAGGTACATGGGGAAATTTTAGGAGTCCAGGCAGTAAAATATAAAACATTAAAATCTCTTTGATGTAAGTAGTTGTTTCTGATTTTTATTGGGGTTCCTTAGAAAAAGGTCCATAAGGTACTAAGCGAATGCACGCAGTAGCTCACCGAAGTATGGCAGCAGGTGTAATCCGAATAGAGCACGGCCTAATAATATGGTTCTGTCAGCAAACCTACATAGTCAAGTAACTGTAAAGATGACGGTTGCAACAGGGTGAAGCGCCCAGTAGTTGGCTCATAGCTGTCACACGCAGTTACCCGCGGTTCTCCACAACCGCATCATTATTCCAATCTACTTTTGTTACGTCTCTTTTCTCAAACACATAGGGTTGATATTCGTGTAAAAATTTAGCAATATTTGTGTCATCTTTGGGTGATGAGACACCACATAATTGTAGCGTTATTTTAGAGTATCAGTAGCTCTTATGTCAAAAAGTTAAGGTTGATATTGGTTAAGTTTTTACGTCTTTGGGAAGTCATTAGCGAGGGACACCAACCATGTTTCGTATTACGTTAGGCTATGTTTAATGACAAACGTTCTCGTTAGTGGAACAGTTTGTTTTCTTGTACGTCTGGGTATGGGCCCATTTCAGATATTAGTACTTGATTTATTTACTAGCTACGTACGTTGAACATTATGCAAGAACCAGTATCAAATACCAAAATAGTTTTATTATAACTTACGGGACCTTTTAATTTACTTTTAAGAGATAGCACTAAGTTTACTGACATATAATTGGCGTAATTTATTTCTAATAAATCATTTACACTACATTTAGTCAGGATTGTTCTAAAGCCACCTACTTTCCTTTAGTCGGTGAACCTGAAAGAATTACTTTCAGCGTTTCATTATATCAATTTATGTCAATTTACTCTTCTAGTAGAGTGAGGCGAGTAATTCCCTTTCATTTCACCATCACACAACTCAGATTATATTGTGACACACATTTTTTATTCGCTACCACTAAATTGCACTTTCTTACGGCGTGAGAGATTTTGTTATACCTACTTACTTTTATCTTTCAATTATTTATAATTTATATGAACTACATTTTCAGGAGCTTACAAAACTTAAAGTGTTAATAAGTAATTAAAGGCTTAGCTAACATGAATAAAATTTCAGTAAATTCTTATAATTATGCTAAATACATTGTTGTACTTAATGAGGTAATATCCTGGTGGAGGTGTCATTGTAAATTAGATATATGTTCTCAACAGCGAATTATTTACTTGTTCTTTGTCAAAGTAAGAATAAACTAAACACTCATTAACTTACTGATTAAATACGGCTTACGATGAAGGGCGATCATCATTCTGCATCGACAAGCAGACACTACAAAAAGGCATTTTGAAAAGCATCCCACTGTTTCATATGGAACTTTTACTTGGTCGAATGTTATTTCCAAGGTTCCTTAACCAACTACTAAGTACCGTTATAAATACACTTAGGTACTGTTATATTGTTCTGCAAAATAATAATCGTTTGAAGCTATTTATTTACCTCCACATTACCACTAAATAGAAGGAATGAACTTGACATACGATTCATAACACATGATCGACTTCAACGTTACTTTGTGTTACGCGACGCATTAGCGGGCACGCGCCAAGTGCCGCGCTCAACAGGTGCCGTTACCGCGCGCGGCAAACAGAGCACAACGCGGTGCGGACACGGATGACAACCGGATCTTTTACCCTAACACACAACATTTTGATAATGATATGGAAAAAAAATATACTACTCAAGAAGTACTGAGTAAACTAGTTTTAAAAAAAAGTGAAGATTCGAAGAGTATTTCACGCGCAACCGTCGATGTGCGAGTAGAAATTCTCAATAGCAACTTGAAGTTTGGATTTGTTTCCGGTTAATGGCAATAGGCTCACCCCTTATTACATGGGATTTATAAACATGCTTTAATTCAAACTAGCTTTACGCCAGCGGATTCACCCGCGTGGTCTGGGTATTTCTTAATAATTTCAACCCCTTACAGCCCTTTTTTCGCATAAAAAAGTAGCCTATGTCCTTTCTGAGGCTCTACATTATCTGTGTACCTTTCATTTAAATCGGTTCAGTAGTTTTTGCGTGAAAGCGCGACAGACAGACAGAGGGGAATACAGGCGTGATGGTTGATAAGTGTGTTATCTGATAGATATATAAATATGGTCCGCTATAAAGGAAACGAGTTCAATCGTTCATTTCGATCAATTTGGATACACCACAAAAAGGCTCGAAGTCGGTTTTCTTACAAAACAATATATGTTTATTTTTTTGTATGAAGATATCTTCGCTCCTTATGTGTATTGTTCATTGGGTCACTATCAGCACTCGCTGGTCGTCGACCCACGGGCACACGGGCCACGATGGACGACCGCTCATACTTGTTAACTGGGTGAAGGTCACGCGCATCTCCGCTAACGGTACACAAAACTACGTCACTGATAATCTCACTAACTCAACACTAATCGTACATTAATTGGAAGTGAGTGACATTGTTGCTTGGAACTTTGGAACTAAAGAATTTTTTTTTTAATCATGGCTTTCTGCCAAAGTTCATGCATTGATTTAGCAGTAGAATACACCTCTAAGGCTGATATTCAGAAACGAGACTCAACATGAACTTATGCTTCCGTATGTCAAATTTGTATGACAAATTGACATACGGGAGCGTAAGTTCATGCTGAGTCTCTTCTCTGAATCTCAGCTTCAGGCTAATATTCAGAGACGAGGCTAAGCATAAACTTATGCTTCCGTATGTCAAACTTTCATACAAATTTGACATATGGAAGCATTACTTACGACGCTAAGCGTAAAGCTAAGTAGAAAGTTTACGCTTAGCCTTGTCTCTGAATATTAGCCTCTACTAGGGTTTCTGATTTCTCGACCTTTTTTATTTCCCGAGGCACGAGAATTCTCGACAAGGATTTCTCGAGTTTCTCGAGTCTCTCGAGAAATTTTGTATTTTATTATAATACACGATGTTATTTTAAAATATTTACTTTAATACAAATTAGACTGATAGATGAGATCAATTAAATGAAATGGGAAATTTTTGGTTACTATAATTAGCACTTATTAATTAACAAGTATTCACCTAACATAAATTATACAAATTATAACCATCTGGTCCATATTCTCGTAAAAAGTAGTAGTAGTAAGTAGGGTATTACTTAACTTTTTCGTAATTATTAGGTCCCTGCCAGTTCCCAAATGTGCAAATAGTATTTAATCAAACAAAAATAATTAGTAAAATTATTTTAACAAAACTTCTATCATTAGATAACTAAGAATAAAAACATATAACATTGCATTAAACTTTCATTTAATTTTAGTTCTCGCTTGTCAGTTACATTTTTCGTCGGTTTTTATTTCATGTCAAGAAGTTATTTATTTTCTATTTTTGTAGCTAATATCTAAGTTGTTGCTTAGTTCTTATAAAGTTAAATAAAATAAACCCAAACACGAGATAGTCGCTGTAAACCGTTGAGAATTTCCTTCGACTGTCTTCCTAGGATCATCAAAACTATATATAAGTATGTGCCAAGTTTCAGTACAATCGATTCACATGTAAAAATTCAGTAGATAAAAATCAATCATACCCTATTTTTCTACCATCAGGGATAACTTTAGATGGGACCACCAATTTGGAATTTTTTGGTATAATTTTTGAAATCGGTCCACATTTGACCGAAATATCGGGGAATATAATTACGTAAAAAACTATATATAAACCCCCGAAATGTTAACATTTGATTTTTCATCGGTTAATTAAACTAAACCTTTTGCTGCCAATGCCTCTAGATAAACCTTCGAAATGATAATATTCGATTTTCAGTAGGTTAATTTAACAAATAATTAAAAATGCCATATCAAAGTATAAACCACCAAAAGACACACGCAAGAAGCAATACTGGATGACTGACGATACTCTGAAACTAGTTGAGAAGAGACGTGAAATGAAGGCAACAGGTGCTAGTGTTATAATGCTCAATAAATTATCTGCTCAAATACAAGCAAATTGCAGAAGAGATCACAATGCCTACCTTCGTAAAATTTGCGAAGAGATCGAAACGCATGCAGATAAACATGAACCCAGAGACCTTCATCTTAAAATACGTTCCCTCACAAGAAGTCTGCCCTCCAAGAGTTGGGCTATTGAAGATAGTCATGGCAATGTCATAACAGAACTAGACCGTATTTCTGAAACGTGGAAGAGCTATTGTCAGACTTTATTCCAAGACTTACAGTCGCGAAACTTTCCCATCACAGAGCCCACTAATGAAAATCTGGAGCCACACATTCTTAAGTCTGAAGTTAGGGCGGCTATCAAACACCTGAAGAATGGAAAAGCCACAGGTATAGATCAAATACCCATCGAAACCATAAAGGCTCTAGGTGAAAACGGAACCGATATCTTTCACACCATATGCAATAAGATATGGCAAACAGGAGTGTGGCCAACTGAGTGGACTCATTCAGTTTTTATTCCCTTGCACAAGAAGGGCTCGACAAAGAAATGTAGCAACTACCGTCTTATTGCACTAATATCGCATTCAAGCAAAATTATGCTACATATTCTCAACGAGCGACTGAAGACTTACTTGTCTAAAGAGATTGCACCAGAGCAAGCGGGATTTGTAAAGGGAAGGGGCACTCGTGAACAAATTTTCATTGTCCGCCAGATTATTGAGAAGGCGCGAGAATTTAACAAGCCGACATACATTTGCTTTGTTGATTTTTCAAAAGCGTTTGACTCAGTAAAATGGCCACTTCTTTGGAACACGCTGCTAGAAATGGGCACACCAAAACACCTGGTACACATTCTGAGACACATATATGAAGAAGGAACGGCCTCAGTGCGGACCGAGGATGTCATGTCAAGCACCTTCCATCCTAGTGCAGGCGTCCGTCAAGGATGTATTATATCGCCGCTTTTGTTCAACGCTTACACTGAGATCATAATGCGTGTCGCGCTTGAGGACTGGTCAGATGTTGTTACTGTTCGTGGCTATAAAATCACAAATTTGCGGTACGCTGATGATACCACATTATTTGCGACTAGTGTTCGCCATATGGAAGAGTTATTTCTCAAAATGGAGCGTGTGAGCCTACAGTTCGGGTTAAAAATTAATCGCAGCAAGACTAAAATAATGATTGTGGACCGCGTTAACAATAATTCGCCCGAAGTTACTCAGATCGCGAACTGCGAAGTGGTCCAATCCTACATATACCTTGGCACTTTAATCTCGAACAACGGCGGTTGCGTAGATGAAATAAAACGACGTATGGCGATTTCTAGAACTGCAATGGATAAGATGAAAAAAATTTGGAAAAACCGAAATATCACGAAAGCCACTAAGATCCGGCTCGTCCAAACATTGATATTTCCCATATTTCTATACGCTGCTGAAACGTGGACACTGCGAGAAAGTGAAAAAAAGAAAATAGACGCTCTCGAAATGTGGTGCTGGAGAAGAATGCTTGGAGTATCGTGGACTGAATTCCGTACCAATGCATCCATACTCCAAGAACTCGGCATTAAGCAGCGTCTATCTTCTGTAGTACAGTGTCGTATACTGAAGTTTTTTGGACACGTGTCGAGACGGGAATATCACTCCATAGAGCGACTCGTAGTGCAGGGGAAGGTGGAAGGCACCAGACCGCGCGGAAGGTCACCCATGCGATGGACCGACCAAATTAAATCATGTGTGGGCGGGCCCTTGCACGAGTGTACTAGAATGTCCACCAACAGAAAACGATGGCGAGATATCGTGAGACGCATAACATCTGCTCCCGAAAACGCTACTACATGACGACCACGACCGCTCTGCCAAGAGCGAAACGATATAGAAGAAGAATTTAACAAAACATTTTCCTCCCAACGACTCGGGAATTCCCGAGTCGCTAAGATTTTTTTCCCGTCTCGACTAAAGACAAATTTCTCGAGATTTCCCGGCTCGAGAATTCTCGAGCAGAAACCCTAGCCTCTACGCTTACAGGCTTAAAGTCTAACACGGTGAGGTGTAACTTCTGCATGATAAATAGGAATATTCGAGAGACTATTAGTGTTGTGAACTACTTATATAATATTATAAAGAGGAAAGATTTGTTTGTTTGTTTGTTTGTTTGTAATGAATAGGCTCCGAAACTACTGGACCGATTTCAAAAATTCTTTCACCTTTGGAAAGCTACATTATCCCCGAGTAACATAGGCTATATATCATCACGCTACGACTAATAGGAGCGGAGTAGTAATGAAAAATGTAGCAAAAACGGGGAAAAAATTATAAGACCACGCGGGCGAAGCCGCTGGCGGGAAGCTAGTTTATTATAAATATATTAAATATATATTTTATTTATTGACACCTAGCTTAATAATTATTGTAATCATTATATAATTTTGGAAAGCTGTTTAATTAACGTTTTTTTACTTTCTCGAGTAACGTGTTTCACAGCGGTATTACCTATTCTGTGTGTACAAGTACAAGTATGAATTACTAGCTTTTGCCCGCTGCTTCGCCTGCGCGGACTTAGGAACGTTGAACCCGTTTCTCGAAGGAACTTTGTATTTTTCGAGATTAAAATGTAGCCATTGTCCTAATCCATGGTATGTATAAGACATCACCATTTCAACTGTCAGCCATTTCGGTTTTGCCGTGAAAGACCTACAAACATCCGAACTTACAAACTTTCACATTATAATATTATTAAGATATCTACCTATCATAATGTCTATATTTAATAACCGCCTTTTATGGTAAACAGGATATAACAGTTCTTCAACCTATCAACAAGCAACACTAGTAATATTCTGAATTCAAATGATGAACAGGTCCTGTGGAATGCGCACACGCACCGCGCGCGATGCTGAGCGTGGCCGTGTGACGTGCATTGACCCGGTGAAGTCGACCAGTGGGTGAAGGTCACGTAAACTCCGCAACGGTGCATGTCATGTGACATCACAGCATATTAATATCACTTAGAAAGTGGTGATAGAGCCTCGGCCGTGTTGAGGTCACTTGGGCCTTGCAAAGTTTTTTTTAAATAAATAAATAAATATCCTGGGACATTTTACACAGCACCATCTAGTCCCAAACTAAGCAGAGCTTAGTACTATGGGTACTAGACAATGGATATAATACTTATATACTTTTTTTTTGTAAATAAATACTAATAATACACAATACATAGATACACCCAGACAAACACAAACACTTAAGTTTATCACAATAAATGTTTGTGTCCTGTGGGAATCGAATCCACGACCTCGTAATCAACAGTCCGGTACTCGAAAAAAGTTACAATCCAACCTTCAGATCGTGGAACGAATAGAAACAAAATGTCTGGGAATGACATAAGCTTTCGACATATCTGACGTATACAAATGTAAACGTTGGGAAAATACTAGAACGATGAACTGATAGAAAAGTGCTGTTAGTTGCATATCATGTATGACAGGCGAATTTGTCCGTAGTCTTACAAATTGAACAGCTTTTGAAACAAATTAATAAACAACATTTTTGGTTAAAACTCATTTATCTCGTGGAGAAAGCAACATTTTGTTTTTTTTAAAGTATCTTGAAATCTGGACCAAGTCTGATAGGGATCTTGTTTATTATAAAACATAAAGTTTTGTATTTAAAATTAGGTAGCTATGATGGCAGGGTAATTTCGGTCTCATCACAGAACTTGCAAGGTGTTTACTAGTTAGGTAAGTATAACTACTATTTCTTGTGTTTGTAGTTGAATCATGCATCGATCCATTGGTTTGTTTAAAAAACAAAAAAAAAAAAAAACTTGTCCTATCCTTCCGATGTCAACAGGTCATCGATCCCACTCGTTGCTTGAGCAATTTAGAGATTGTGGTTGAATCTACAATCCTACCTACTTGGTTACAAGCTTACAAGTACGACCTTTCGTTGCCCTGGTTTCTTATGAACAAAAGTATTCAATATTTCAGTAATCATGTAATAATTGAATTGGTTCTAAAGTTACCGAATCTGCTACAAAATTGTTTAGATTAACTTACGGTTAACGACCTCTGTTAGCTTTACATTTTAACAGTTCTCAATATCGTGTCATAGTGTAACAAATTCTAACTGTGATCGTGTCATGCTATTTATCACACATATTATCTATACTATTATAAAATTGTAAAAAAGTCATTTCTGTACATTGAAGATATTTAAAAAAAAACAATTGGGTTAGAGTATATAAACGATCGCGAACCCAAAAATGTGATTTTTAGAATTCTTGTCTGTTTGTCTGTTTGTTAGGGGTTGGCGCTAAACCTACTGAATAGATTTGAATTTTGTATGAACTGTTGTAAAGCATAATTTCCAACTTAAAAACTGATGTAAAGCTTTTTTCAATTATTTGAATAGATCCTTGGATACAGCTTGACCTCTCTGTTGTATGCAAGCCCATAGAAAGAAGAGATCATCATTTTTTTTTTTTATTCTTTGTTTATTTACAGGACTTTTATCGTGTTGATATGCCAGTCCTATTGTTACAAAATTCATAGGAACTACCAAATGTTACTTAGTTTTAACTTAAGAATTTACACAATTCAATTGTTTACACATTTTATAAACCTGTTCAGCTGCCTTCGAATTGGGATCAGCTAGAATACTCTGAAATACACCAATATTTTGTTTGTTTATTTGGAACATTTGAAAAAATTGTTCCCGGCTGTCACGATTCCGTTTACATTCCATCAAGTAATGTTGGACATCATCTACTGTGCCACAGAGTTCGCAATTTGGTGTATCATTTTTTTTCATCAAGTGTCCAAATTTCCTTGATGGCACATGACCGGTTCGCAACCTTAATGCCATAACAACTGAGTTTCTGTTTAAAGATGTGTCTGCAAACCAAGGGCCTCGAGGAGGTTCACTTTGAACAGTTTTGTACCAAATACCTTTTTCTTTTGATCTTCTGTCAAAATATTCCTTCCAACTATCATTACAATATGTTTTGTGAATGTTTAAAATTTCAGAGTAATAAGGTAAAATTTCGAAATTAATTCCTTGATGCGATCCTAGTTTTGCTAAATTATCTGCCTCCTCGTTGCCCTTTAAACCTATATGTGATGGAACCCATTGCAATTTCAGAGTTACACTTTTACTAATAAGAGTATAGATTTTATTTAGAATTTGGTAAGATATTGGTAAAGTTCGTTTTCCAGTTGAACATTTAATTAAATGAAATAAAGCACTTTTGCTATCGATAAAAATTACTACCTCTGAGAATGACATTCTTTCTACGTATGACAAAGCTTCTGAAATTGCAATGAGTTCCAAGGTCATGATGGATACATTCTGTCTTATTTTATAAAAACTTTTCACATTTTCAATTGGATCATAGAAGGCGGCTCCTGAATTATTACCAGATTTAGATCCGTCAGTGTACAATTTATGCCAATTTGAATATTTCGTATTGAGCTCTTTAATTACTTCGTACTTTAAGTAGTTATGTTCATATGTTCTTTTGGCATTGATAACACACTCAAGCATGGGTATAATAACATTATTAATATCTATATAAGAGACCCACACATCCAGTTTAAACATTTCTAGTGGGTAAGAAGAGGTAATATTGTGCTCCTTAGTTTTTTGGTAACTTAACGCTAATAATGGTTTTTTCTTATTTTCCCAAGTCTGGTTACAAGGAATGCTATCAATGAGTGCATCGAATAAGGATAAAGTCACGTTGTTTGCCCATGACATAGCTTTAAGACAATATTTTAGACCTAAGTATTTTCTTCTTATTTCCAGTGGGGGAATGCAGAGCTCGCATTCCATTGCATGTATTGGTGTACTTTTAATAAAGCCACCTACTATCCGTAACGCCTGATTTTGGACTTTATCTAACTTAGATACATTGGTTTTAGCACTATTGTCATAAATGAAACTCCCAAAGTCCAACCTACTTCGTATTAAAGATATATATAGTCTTCTTAAATGTTTTTGATGAAGTCCCCAAGTTCCACCTGCAAGTACTTTAAAAAGGTTTAAGAATTTTGTGCATTTTTCGACGGTCTCATTAATGTGTTTCTTCCACAAAAGAGATTGGTCAAGCCATATACCTAGATATTTAACACGATCAGAGCATTTCAAGGGATTATTATTAACTTTTAATGTAACGGAACATCTTTTACGCCTCCTGGTGAAAATGCATACGGTTGATTTGTTTGCCGATAATTCTAGTCCAAGTTCTCCTAATAATTTAGACATAGTATTTAAAGCACTTTGTAAATTCATTTCACAGATTTTTAGATTATTATTACTCGAATAAAATACGAAGTCATCGGCATATTGAGCTATATAAACATTATTAATTATGTTACAAATATTACTGGTAACAATATTAAATAATAATGGTGATATTGGGTCACCTTGCGCTAATCCTTTACTGGTAAATCTTGTTAAACTCAGATCGCATTCTACTTTTTTGATAGTTAAGTAGCGTTCACTTAAAAATTGCCAAAAGTATTTACATATAGATTTTCCTATTTTTAGTTCATCTAAAATTTTAACAGTTTGAAGGACAGAAACATTGTTGTACGCATTTTCTATATCTAGAAAGCACGCAACAGTTGGTTCGTTTTTTGAGAAACCTAGTTGTATACTGGTAATTAGGCGTACTAAACAGTCCAGACAAGACTGAGCTTTTCTAAAACCTGTTGTAAATTTAGAAACTATGTTATTTTTCTCTACGTACCATTCAATCCGTTTAGCCAAAATGTTATGAAAGGTCTTGCATAAACATGACATCAATGAAATAGGTCTGAGTTTGGGAGACACCACAGTATCTCTAGTAGCCTTAGGTATGGGTACTATATTAATACTCCTCCACTGTGTTGGTATAACACTACATTTTAAAATTAAATTATATGTCCTAAGCAGATATATTTTTGCAATTTCTGGGAGATTATATAACATGGAGTACGTTATGTCGTCCAAACCAGGCGCAGTATCTTTCTTTTTTAAATAATTCCTGAAAAGTTAAATCGGATTCAAGTAATTGATTGACTGAGAAGAAATTTGGTTCATCTTCCAAAGCTGAGTCTGGTGCCAGAGAACACAGTAAATCTTCCCGTTGCTCATCAGAAGGAAGAAATTTAGTCTTTTTGTAACCTTTAAGCCATCTCATACGATTCCACATATCAGAAACCGAAGTCGTCTCATCCAAATCAGAACAAAATTTCTTCCAGTCGTTATTTTTTGCAATTTTTAAAAGTGAGTTAGCATTATCTATTTTGGTTTGTAAAATATCATAGTTCTGCGGTGTGGGATTTTTACGAAATTGAGTTAATGCCAGTCTTCGTTCGGCTACTACTTTAGAGAGGGGCGGAGACCAGTACGGTTTAGGTTTAAATTTACTCTCTGGGTTATTGCAAATCTTTATGTATGGAATAAACATATCAGCAGACTTTTGAATTTGTTCGATAAAAAAGTTATAACTATCCTGGACCTCTAAAATATTATTTATTTTTTCAGTAAAAGGTTGTACTAGTGACTCTCGATAGGCTTTCCAATTTGCTTTCTTGAAATTACGTTTCCTAGACAGGTGAGGAGTATCATAATAGTTCATAGTGCATTTGATAACTAAGTGGTCGCTTCCCAGACTCTCATTGAGGACATTCCAAGAGAAATGTGTTGCTATATCAGATGAAACAAAGGTTATATCCGGGGAGGTCTTCTGTAGATTATTATTAACCAGTTTGATTCGAGTATGGCTTCCATTATTTAATGACATGTAATTAAAATCTATTAAAGAGTCGAATAATTGAGTGCCTCTTTGATCTGTTTTATAGGACCAGTTAGAGTGATGAGCATTAAAGTCTCCGGCAATCATAGTCTTATACGGAAACATAGAAAATAACTGATCCCAATCTGCTTGGCTCGTCCTAACCGATGACGGACAATATACACTAATAATATTTTCTAAATTTTTACAGTTAATTAGTTTCAAATGTACCACTTCTATGCCAGTATTATTTAAATTAATTATGTACTGCACAACATGGATAGATTTATGAGACAAAATTGCTACCCCACCATAGGAGTCGAATCTATCCTTTCTAAAGATGTTATAGTTGCTAATATTTAAATTATGCTCTGGGTCCAACCAAGTTTCACTAACAATAGCTATATGAATTTTTTCGCAATTTAAAAGAACATCAAAGGCCACTAGTTTAGGCTTAAGACTTTGGGAGTTCCATTGCATAATATTAATAACAATCTTTTGTTTATTAGCCATTATTAATGTCATTAAATATATTTTCTAACCAACTTCCTTCACTAAAAATATTTCTTAAAAAAGTCTTACATTCCACTAAAATAAACTTTATGACTGACATAACTTTTTCCTCACATGAAGTATTAGCAAAAAAGATGTATTTTAATTTATTCCATAACTTATACAGTAAGCTTTGTCTAACATTTTTTACCTGTTCAGAGTCTATTGTACATTCCTCTTCTTGTATACTTTTTCTTGTGAATTTTTGGTTGCTCTGCTGCTGTCTATCATTACAACTTGAAATATTGTTCATATTGTCCTTCACCTTGTCACTATACAATACTCTTTTAGATTTTTGAGTAACATTTTGGTTAGATATTTTGCTTATAATAGGGCTTCCTGAAACATTCTGTTCTTCGTTACTTGTTTCTTCTGTCTCCATATACCTAGTCTTAATGTCGTCTTTTGGTGTATCTTTCCTAACAAAGGTTCTTTCTTCTTGTAAGTTTTGACTCTCCTGCAAAGTTGCTTCCATTTCTTTTTCTTCAGAGTAATTTTTTCCTTCATTTAAATATTTAACCATGGCTTTTCCATATGTAATATTTTCCCGTGCCATTATTTCTCTTATTTTCTTTTCTTTTATAAATAACGGACATGATTTGTCTATCGCCATATGTGGCCCTTTACAGTTCAGGCAGATGTAAGTTTGTATTTCACAATTAGCGTGATTGTTTCCACATTTAGGACACAGGATCTTTTTAGTAGGGCAAAATTTGATAAAGTGTCCGAATCGCCAACACCCAGAGCATTGGGAAACTGGGAATACAAAAGGTTCTACTGCGAAGCGACAGTCATATGCTTTTACATATGGTGGACAATTAGCCCCCTTAAAACAAATACGGATAGATTCACAGTCAACCCATTTTCCTTCTGTATTGAATCGTTTAAGCCTTTTTATAGATAGTATCTCCGTAATAGAATTAATATTTTCTAAGATTTCATTATCCGAAATGTCTAAATCCACGCCTCTAATTAATCCATATGATAATATTTCTACTGTCGAAGAACACTTATAACCGAGTTCTTGAAATTTTTTATTATGTAAAAGAATGTCGGCATCCTCCTTCTTTTCAAAACTTATAATGATTTTATACGGGCTTTTCTGTTTAATATTTACTATATTACGTATATTTTCTAACTTTAACAGTCTAGCCATCGCCATTTGTTTCGGTAAAATTTCAATAGATGTAACAGATATATCAAAAACCTCCTTAGAATCAAGATCCATATGAATGTTATTATTATGTTGTTTACTGCTTGACGCATCGCTTCTTATCAAACGTTTCTTTCTCCTTACTACGGTGTTAAAGCCGTCTTCACTGCTCGCCTCGCTTGTTTCTCGTAATCGCTTTGTGCCACAAAGGTCTTGCTCACGCTTATCGCCGGATTCATCCATATTTTTTTAGCTCGTTCGCATATTTCACTGAAGCCATCATCACTCTTATCGGTACTTAAATTGTCATCCTCACTATTTTCATTCTCCTCCTCCATTAATAAAAACTTTAAAGCGGGTAACACTTAAAAGTATATTATAATGTACTTGTTGCGATAGGATACGTGCGTAGCGTACGCTTACCTGAGCGCGAGTGAAGAGATCATCATTGTTGGTTTTTTGTTTTTTATTTTCTATTTAAAAGTCCATCGTTCAACTAAAAAAATGAGGTATATCTCATTCCACTCGGTTGCGTAGTTGCTGAGATAGAGCTTGACCTCTCTGTAGTATGTATTCCTATTGATATAAGGGATCATTATTGTTGGTTCTTTAATTAAGTTGTCATATGCGCAGAAATCGTGATTGTTGATTAGTTATAAACGTTTTAAGTGGTATAGACTTAAATTAAACAATAGTTGTAAAGTTTGGTTAGAATTACGAGTTATTACGACTAACTGAAGCTTCCGTTTTCTTTTACACAGATATTCACAAACACATATTTTCACAAACAGCATCACCTCAGTACCTCATAAAGTACCTCAGTACAGTCAGTACCGAGACTAATTGTCGACCGGAATCGAACCCACAATATTCATTGAGCTTAGCGCCGTTATAACTTAGTCACGAGGCCCTTTTTACAAACCTCTAAAACACTACTTCAAAATACAAGTTTTTTATGAATGGGTTCAATTTCTAATCCTAATGTTGTTTCTACATCCACGTAAGCAAAGCCGCGGGCAAAAGCTAGTAATTATATATATTTACTTTGTATACGCCTAGCTACACTGCTACACAACTATAATTTCATTGCGAGTTTTCTTTTCACACAATCTATATTTGATTGATCATGCTGCCAATAAATAATGCTAATTGCCCATTATTGACCATTGATTGCAAACATGCCCTTAATTTCCTGTGCCACTAATAAAAAAACTCGATTGTTTTTTTTTTCATTGGTCAATGGCGCACCTTTTACTGTGCTTTTACTCATTAATCTAAGTTTACAAGTGGCCTTAATTCTTTGAACACTGTTTAGGAGTCATCCATATATGCGCGAGAAAGCTTAACGGGACTTGTTTTATCCTCAGAAACTCGAAATGTGTGGGTAGGTAATCGTTCGCGAACTATTTGACGACATCGGTCAGAATAATATTCATACACACCATCACCATCACGCCTGTATTCCCCAAAGGGTTAGCAGAGGTGTACTAAGGTACCACAGTTCACCGGTATGTTTAGGTCCCATGTAATGGGGGGCGAGCCTATTGCCATCAACCGTGCACAAATACAGACTCCGAGCTGCTACTGGGAATTTCACGGAAAAACCTAACAACATTGCTGGACCGGGGAATCGAACCCAGGATCTCTAGTAGTCGCGCTTGGGACCACTGGACCAACGAAAAATAATATTCGCCTGCAAAATGAGCAATATTCAAAACAATAACAACAGCGTGAATTTACGACAGTCATTTGTCATTCCAAAATTGAAAAAAATCCAGAGATGACATCTAAGAAAAAAGAAATCTTGAATGAAAGGTTTTTGAGTTAAAAATTGGACTCCATGAAGTGTATGCGTGCGTAACAGATCTTAGCATACAATAAAAGTTACAACGCGAAGCGAATTCAAAATTTGAATCAGAATAATCTCACACAGTCTTAGTAGGTTTATAGAGCAATGGATGGCAGTTCCAGAGACAATGCACAATTGTATTGGTCTATAATTCCATCAAGAGGCCTACGTCTATGGCACGCGTCTCTCATAAAATATTCAATAGTAACGGCACCATAATATCATCTGCGTAGCGATATAATTCGCTCACATTTTTAACATTCTTTATAAGTAGTACGATTTCGGAATAGATTGTTCTACTATGATGAATATTTGATTGATGTTCATTTAGGTGTAGAATTTGACTAAAATTCAGCATGAAAGTCTTATTAGAGTATTTTTTCAATATAAAGGTACCCGGAGCACAGAATAAACACAAAGCAAAAACATTATTCCGTGTAAAAGAAGCCGAAAAGAAACCTACTTTACTTGGGGCCAGCTGGCACGGCAGACGTATGTCTTTTCTTCCATAAATCTCTATCAACCATCATCCATTCTCATATTTTTTCCAGTCATATCATCTCTCACAAAGTCCATCCATCTTTTTTTTTTTGCCCCCTTTTTTCCTTGTCCACACCCACCCACCACATCTTAAAATCTATACAAAATAATATTGTTTACAAAAACTGCGGAAAAAACCTTAACCCCATTTCGAGTGAGTCAGAGTCAAAAAAGTGGAAGTGAACACAGAGATGCGTTTACTTGCGACCTGCGCCTGCGCCTGCGGTGCACCAGTTGTCAGAAGGAGAAAGTCTTGTTTATGTGGTGGTAACGTCCTCGAAAACAAACCATCTGATTTACATACAGTTTTTGGGTATTTACCGTTGGGTTTGAGCCTGCTGACGTGGTCTGGAACACTTAGTGGCGGTTACACTTGGAACCGTTAAAACAACTACGTTTCTACTAGTAGGTAAAAAACTTGATGTGTCTGATACCTATTAAAGACGGACACATTTATTTTGCACTTAATTCTAGCACATCAAGTCAATCATAATTAGTAATCGCGTCCTCTAAGCAGCACACCATGCCGATAAGATAATTATGGGCTGACCTCCACTGACTTTTTGACATTTCGTAAGTACCAAGAAAAGAGGTCAGCTTGTACTGAAAATGTATGGCACGGTCTCTTCACGATATTTTCCTTCATCTTTACTGCAAATGACAATCATCATTTTGAAGACTCAGAGGTGTGTGCTTTGGATTAGAAGTCAAGACCTAAGACTTGGCAGTATATATATGGTCATTATTATCTAGATTATCGCTATGATCGCTACTAACGCGCCATATGTCGCAAAAATATGATGATTTCCATAACCCGCTGTATGTAAGTGGGACGACATGGTAACTGATTCTTTTACAGTTACGAAATTCCCGTTTATGTAATGTACGGCTTCCAGTTTTGTGTCTTTCATCAGATGGACTCATGGTCTAGTTTTTTTTATGAATTTCACAAACATGGTGATTATGACGGAATGTGGAGTGGCAACCAACTGTAGGAATACTTAGCAGAATACAAGTAGATATAAAGAAGTTTTTAATATAAAATTCTCTTTGGCTGCGCCGTATTCATATAGTAAATTGTGACGATACTTATGTCTTGGTAACTTAATGCTTTCTTTATATCTCCACCGTCAAATTGATTCTTGCGGGAACCTCTTGAGTGGTTGATGTTTCAAAAAGTTCTAGCAGTTTCGTACAATAAAAAAGCTAAAAGAACATAATAATAATAAATAATTTATTTCAAGTAACATGGACTCATATAATGTTAGTAACAATTTCTCTTAAAATCTATGTTAGTAGTAGTTAGTAGCGGACACCTTGGAGCAGCGGTTCATAAATGAGCAATCAAGTCTGCTATTTATCATACTCAGGATACTGTTGGCGCTGCCCCGCACCCTTTGCAACAAGGAAGTGCATCTCTTCCGCATGACTGCATAGAAGCAATCTACCCTAGCATCAGCAAACATCCCTGACGCGCTGCAGTACCGAGGCAGCCCCATCAGCACCCTGAACGCATTATTATACTGGACGCGAAGGGCGCTGTAAGCCTTTTTGGTGAAATGTGCCCACAGTCCGCACGTGTAGAACGACGTGCAGTAAGCTCTAAATAGAGTAAGTTTGACCTGTGTCGACGCACGTGCGAATTTGCGAGCAATCATATTTGCCCTCACAGACAGCGCCCTTCGCTCCCTCTCAATGTCATTATCGTCCTTGAGGTCAGAGACCAACACATGTCCAAGGTACTTAAACGTATGTTCTCTAGTTAGGGTTACACCGTTCAGTTTAACTGGTGGCACATATTTTTCACATATAGCAACCAGTTGCCTTAACCCACATACTGAGGCACTGAGCAGCACCATGTCATCTGCATAACTTATATTGTTCATAGAAATGCCATCAATATAGCATCCGACTCTGGTGCTACTCAGCTCCTCAATCAGTTGGTTCATATACAGATTAAACAGTGTGGGGGAACTAAGCCCCCCCTGTCTTACCCCACACTGCAATTTATACGGACAAGAAAATGCCCCATCCCATCGGACGCTGTTGACCTGATTTCCATACCAATATTGAATAATATTGATAATTTCTGGTGGTACCAGAAATTATCAAATGGTAATGTATCAAAAACAGATTCTTTCAACTTCACGAGGATGATATAAAATAAGACTGTCAATTCAAAAGGGACTTCAATTTGTGACTAAGTAAATGTACCTATGATTTGAGCAGAGAAACGTTATCACCGGAGCGTATACACAGTTTTCAGCAATCGCTGGCTCCAAGACGTGGAACGATTTTTATTAGACTTGTTCCTTTTGTAATCGCACAATTTCTCCAATCGTATCAACAAACCAGGCGCTTTCTACCACCGCTGCACACATAACTATGTCTCCACTTATTTATGACGCTATTCCTCATTGCAATTTAGTTCTGTTCGTAGAATTAATTTGTTATTGAGATCAATTCGGAATACTTTCAATGAAACTCGAAAGAGGTTTCATTATAGAAACTGTTGATTGAGTATCACATCCGGCTTACATTTTTTATCGCTAAGTTTAGGAAAATTGATTTGAATGGTACATGTCCTGATAGGTAATTATAATTACCTACTTACATCTTAAACAAATAGTTAGGTTTAGCTTGTGTAATAAGTACTACCAAAAAGTCTATGACTTTTGTCGAAAATGTTAATCAGTATAAAATATCTAGCTACCATCAAATAAACATGGACTCCTGCTGAATCAATGTGATATTGCAGGCATTCGCTACCAATTCTTAAAGGGATTAGATTTTTCAAATGTAGAATTGTGTAAAAAGGAAATTTGAAAATTTAAAAGATGCTCGTAGTGACTTACCAAAAATATGAACGTAGATCGCGTCATATTGTGCGTTGAACACAGTAGAAATAGTAAATCACAACACACGATAAAAGTAGCACAATTCACCTGAACATTTATGAATTACATAAAATCCAAATTGAAAAAAATTTGGTGATAAAAATATTAAAACAACTTTCCAATGGCGCGCTTGCGTGCGCGGTCTGCGTATGCGTATAACTTTTTAAAATATTTTTTTCTTGCGGTAGGCGCGGTCGCATTCGGCCGGCGCGTTCGGAAATGTTCACTGGCACTGCTGGCTGCTTCTAGCGGGACATGCGAGAGAACGGGAATTTCAAAATGCTTGGAGAGAGGATATCTTACAGAGCTGTGAAATTACGTGTGTTTAATGTGTACTAGTATGTGCACCACTAAAGAGATAAGATTTAAAAAAAGCTAAATTAGGTATGTAGAAAGTGTTGTGTTCCTGAAGAACAAATGACAAGAGTTAAAGATTTGGGATATTGCCCCCGTTAACAGTACGATAGGTTTATGTAGACAAATTACATTGACATTTTAACTATTGTAGGGGGTAATACTCTATCAAAGAATACTTATCCGATAAGTTAATTTAATCATAATTGTTATATAATTGTTGACATCAGTGTAATTAAAATTATATTATTATGTTAATATAATGTCAATGGTGTTATTACCGAATCCAGAAATTCCGTAACGAAAAAAACCTAACACCCCCGAACATCTCATTTATTTAATAAAAGAAAAAAAGTTGTTTTTTTATCGGTCACCACGCTTAAAGTGTAACTTGAATTAATATCAAAGAAAAAAAAACAAAGGAAAAAAAAATACTGCATTAATAAAATAAATAAATAATTATAATTGCATAAGTTGATAAAAAATGCTATGCAATAGCTTTACCGCGGCAGTCTCCGAGTGCCACACGTCTTTTTTATTTTAAGTAAAAAAACTCCTTTAGGTTTTAACATCAATTATTACAATAGTTTAAAAGTACGGTAGGTACTTACACTACAGTTTAACAACTCTATGAAGATCCGTGATGTATTCGACGACACGAGTAAAATGTAGTAGATCACTCAATGAGAGGCTGGTTGTAGGCCGAGGAGCCGTCATTGTGTCAGCAGAAGACCCGTATTTTTGTTTTTACCCGACTGCCGAAGGAGGAGGGTTATTAACTTTATTACAAGTCATTGAAATAAAACAAACACCTATGGATATTATTTTAAAGCGTAAAAAGTAGCATTATTTTATTATCTAATATTCGCATACGAAATAAGCTATTTACAAGTGTTTCTTATAAGAACTTATATAATATATTTGTTTGTATAAAATAAACGGTTTCATTTCACTGTTAATTCGTTGCCGCCTGACCATTATTTAGAAGCAATAAGACGCAAGCTGCACGTTGCTTTTCACAAATAAATAGGCACATTCTAACTCATTTATTTATTTGTGGTATAAATAAGGCGAACTTACTGCCATACTTATGGCATTATCTACCACTCAACCGAAACAAATTAAAAATAACAATTGATCAGTACCTCGACCATGAGTTTTTCTTACTAAACTCGCTAGCGATGCCGTAAAATATTTGTACGGAAAACCCTCCAAGGCTTCTAGCCAGTGGCGGATTTATAGATTTGCCGCCCGTAGGCTATTCAATTTTTCCGCCTCTAAATTTTGATATCTTAGTCCACAATCATATCAATTTTCTATCAATAAAATTCCAACTTTATAATTTGTGCTCCATCATCCTCGTTACATCAACTTTTCCCATATAGTTATTATTATTGAGAACTATGGTACCGTGTTAGATCCTTGATTATTTTTACAGCAAAGAATTATCAAAAAACATTATTTTAAGAAAAAAATATCTCAATCGTATACCACTTTTAAAGTAAGGTAAGGTATGTCTTAAAACTATACAATACTTACAAAATATGAATTAAGCTTACGTAGAAAACATACATTCTTACTGCAAATAAAATAATTAACTGATAAAATGTATCAATTTTCTAATGAGCAAATTGTCTCACTTCATATTTTGTGGAGGGAATTTTTTTATTGTCAAGTCACAGTCGTTCAACTATCAGTTATTTGATTAATATGATCTCTATAAGATATTGAACTAGTTTTTTCTTTAATAAAAATTAGTCAATTATAGTCAGTATTTTTATTAGACCATCGATATTATATCGATTGAATTGGGTAAGCAGATCTCATAATTATTAGGTACACGGAGAAAAAATTATAGCAGTTATCAGTGAAGAATATATGTAAAAATTACTAAATTTCGATTATAATATCGAATCGCGATATTCTAAAAGTTCATAATCATTAATGTATAATAAGTAAAGCGTTTAGGAGTTGTTCATGCAGAGATGTTGAAATATTTATTAATTAGCACTGTATATGAGAATATTTCGTGTTTTGTTAAATATTTTAATTTCTCTCCAATTTTCGAAATTCGTATTATGTGTGTGTATTATTTTTTTTTTATTTGTAAACCGAAATAATAAATTTATGAACTAAATTTGCCGCCCTAGGCTCCAGCCTACTCAGCCTGCTGGTAAATCCGCCACTGCTTCTAGCGGTTACGTAACGAACTAACATCAGCTATGAGATTACAGTATTTCGATACGTTAAAAAACCAATCGAAAAGAACTCGATAGAACTCATGGTTGAGGTACAGAACAACATAGTACGTGAGCAACACGTCACATGTTGTCATTCATAAGGAAGCGACACACATCTGTGGACATTTATCTCTACTATAATCCTACTTGCTACTAACCGCCGCACACTGCTGGCCGGGAATACCCTGACGAGATTTTCCTTATGAGCCGACTCATAATTTGTTTACTAATTGAAACTTGTTGATAAATATAACAAACTAGCTTTCACCTACAACACTGTTCGCGGGGATGAGTGTGGTGTGTTTTTTAACTATTTTGTTTTGTATGTATTACTAAATCTATCTCTGTATGCCAAACATTATTATAATAAGTTAATTTGGTTATTATAATAATATTTGTTATTTCTCATGTAAGTGAATTCTTATGGGAAATAAAGATATCTCTAACCTTATCTCGGATATTACCAATACCTATACTAACTTTACATCATTATAACGTTATGCAGTAAAGATTACCACAGATACATATTAATATGCCTACTCGTAGTCATGTAGTCTATAGACTGTAGGATGTGAGTACACCCCTAGTTTCAATTGGTATTGCGTGGATATTGAATCAGTTTTGGATCAAAGGGTTTTCAGGAACACGCTTACTTTACTTGGCTAAATACCGATATTTTTTGTATTATTTTTTACCCGAATGTCCCAAAAAATGGGGAAATTCTTGAATTTTTGTTTACTTGACTAGATAACTGTGGGAGTGCAACGGTCTTTGGCAACGGTGCACCTCTGCCTACCTAAGTCTTTGAGGAACATGGCGCGATGTTATGGTGAACGAACTCGGTAGCTATCGTTAAACGTGTCAAATGAAGTGTCAACTGATAAACATAATTATGACTTCAATGACTTCGTTTGTTTACCTAGGTGAAATCAAGACCTCAGAGAAAGATGGCGTCCGATCGTTTTCACCGTTCACGCGCGAAAATTTAAAATGTAAAATTTAAATGCATTTGGCACTTAACGATTAAATTACAATTATCGTTAGGATCAAAATGAGACACTTCTAAAAATGAGTGTATTTTGCATATGACTCGTGTGTTACTGTTATCAATACAATTAAAATGTAAATATGTAATCTTAATTACAAAGAAACAATTCTTTATCAATTTAAATTAAATTGTTTAGCTTCAATATAAATTATTTGTTTGTATTCGATTAATTCATCTGAGGTACCTACTAGGTAATTGGAAATAGTCCTTATATCTTACGAAGACCTGTGTGATAAATAATTGTCTCCGTTGCATCTTTTGCAAATAAATGACGTCATTGATTTCGTCCAGCATCACCAAGTACTGAGTCTGACGTCCCGAGTCCCGAGTAGTCGACAGCGACAGGCCGTCCGTGGCTCAACACTTATTACAATATTTTGTACTGTATCCACCTGTACATATAAACAAACATATATTTTTAATTGCGTTTGCATTTGAAAGTCACGCAGCTACGCATTCAATACTTGCTCTAACAATGCATGTTAATAAAGGTGGCTTAAAAAATTAGATACGTTATCAGTTTACGGAAAATGTTACATTGAACGGCGGTCAATTCCTCAGACAACATCACTAATTTGATCGTCATTCGTTTTTTGCCCGTGGGACTCAAGTGTAGTAAGTAAAGTGTCATGCCATGCCTAGGTAGCATCGACGACGCCCGACAACTCCAACACTGCTCTATCCGATAAGCGATTCTTTAACACCTTATGAACTGAATTGGGAAGTAACGCGTCAACGTAAACACAAAACCTTACTCCGTTTGGTCATGCAGCTCATACCACCTTCCCAAGATCGCTGGCTCTGTTCCTTCGTGTGTATTTGCATTTCATTTCATTTCAAATTACATCTATCCATCCTATCCTGGGCTAGGGTCAAATGAAAAGGTATAAAAAACAGTAGAATGGCGTCCCGGGTTAAAACTTCACGAGGAAGAGTTCGTAGCGTCTATCTCTTCTTGTCTTACGTTTCTGATAATTCCGCTCCCACTCATTAAGTATGACAATGTCATAAACTAGACAAAAACAATACGCACCTACTCACCTATCTATGTATTACTACAAACTTTACGATCATTGTGTTAAAACAAAGACATACAATTACTTTTAAATCTCTTTGTGTTAAAATAACTTGAAATAATAGAGTCTATAGGTTAACTTTCTTTAGAAATTGCAGACATATGCCACAGCCTGTCTATGTATTTACAGATACCATTGTCACAGTACAGGGTATAGAGTCAGAAAAATTGTTGCTGTCAGTGCCGTGTCCTGAAAACGGGTAAGCGATGTGGCCACCTACTAGCGACTGTCACGTTTGGATAAACTAGACGACGTCTGTGGTCTAGTGGTTCGAGTACGGGTTCGATTCCCACAAGACACAAACATTTATGTGATGAACTTAGGTGTTTGTGTTTGTCTGGGTGTTTCTTATATATTATAAGTATATATTTACAAAAAAAAGTATATATGTATTATAACCATTGTCTAGTACCCATAGTACAAGCTCTGCTTAGTTTGGGACTAGATTGTGCTGTGTAAAATGTCCTAAGATATTTATTTAAACTGCGGTACAGTTCTCGCCAAACTTATTGTCCGGGTTGAAGTTAGCGCGAGCTAACTTAGTTACCTAGTACCTAGTTACCATGATCAAAGTGGTCCAAGTCTCCCACCTAGGGCCTGTTTCATTACCTCCTGAAAAGTTTCCGTTAGATAATCTACTATATAAAAATAAGTCGGGTTTTCCTTCCTGACGCTGTAACTCCAGAACGCACGAACCTATTTCCACGGTTTTGCATTCGTTGGAAAGGTCTCGGGCTGCGTGAGGTTTATAGCAAAGAAAATTTAGGAAAAAATTCAACAGAAAAGCGGGTTAAAAAGGTTATCAAGACCACGCGGGCGAAGCCGCTGGCGGAAAGCTAGTTTCATATAAAATTTGTTTCTAAGTATTTTGAATTTATTTTAAAAGAGTTAGCAGTTATCCAAAGGTGGTGAAACAGGCCCTTTGGTCTTTTTTGTGGGTTACGCAAAAGAGGTTCAAATGGGCAACCTTTTTTGGCGTACCCCGCAAAAAAAGTTCAAATGGGCATAAACACAGCTTACAAATAATTATGTTCATCAGTGTACTTATTTCCTTAAGGAAAATAATGAATGAAAAATAAAACAGAATAGTCCTGCCCTGCGCTCCTCGTATAAGTAAGGTGTGTGTCAGTGCGGTCGCGTCAGTGCACTGCAGTGTATCGTCATGAGTGCCATAGTGTTGTACGCGGTGGTTTTGTGCGCGGCGGTCGCGGCGGTCGCGGCGGTCGGCGCCGGCGCCGGACATCAGCACCACGGAACAGGTGATTAAGAAGTTCACTATTTTTGCCCCACATTAGGATTATTAAGGCCTGGTTCACAACTTGATAAGTTCCCGTTAAATTAGCTGGCAGATAGGGTCATACAAATTTTGTTCTATTTTTGAATTTATTCGGCAGTTAACCTTACCAACTGTAAAAAAAACTGCCTCAGTCTCGGGGTCGTAAGCACGAACTACTGAACTAAGATTCCCACCCACTGTTCCCAGGTTGGGTGAAATTGGCTAATGTGCTGCTGCACTCCCACAGCAGCCCTTCGTTTGCAAGGCTAGACATCTGTCTGTAGAAGAACTAAGTAAAAACTGCCTCGAATCCCACCCGAGACAAATATTTTGTGCGCTCTATTTGTTACGAGTCTGGATATAAGTTCGGGTAGGTTAGTGAACTCTTGAAATAAGGCTTGTTACTCCATACGGGAGCACATAATAGTCGTAAGTACTGTATGTATTTGACAGAAGCGCCTCATGCAGCGTGTTCGGGCCCGGCGGCGCGCAGTGCGTCCGGCGTGTTCTGCGGCGCCGTGATGCGGACGCGCCGCGGCCGAGACCTGCTCGCCTTCAGGGGCATCCGGTACGCGCGCCCACCCACTGGGGAACTGCGCTTCCAGGTGAGGACTGCTTTACGTAGGACTAGCTGCTCCCCTCGCTCCCCAAGTTACTCGCGTTCATCCAATAAATGAAATTTCTAAAATCAGCAGCCTAAGTTACTCCTTATAACATTAGCTATCAGCGAGTGAAAGTCCCGTCAAAATTGGTCCAGCCGTTTCAGATATTAGTCTTAGCAAACAGATTTTTAGCAGACAAAGATTTTTAAAATAGATTTTTTGATGTAAGTAGCAGAGTGTATGACAGAGTGCGGGTGTTTTCCTTAATTAAAAATAAATGACAGAGTGATCAAATATGTTGTGTGTGTCGCAGCCGCCGCAAATGATCCTCAACTACAGCGAGCCGGTGGACGCGACGGCGGACGGGCCCGCGTGCCCGCAACCCGTGTTCAACAACTACCCCGTCGACGAGGACTGCCTGCGACTCAACGTGTACAGGCCGGCTGGAAAAATGTATGTCACCCTATTCCACTTATTTCTGTGAAGTCTGTATTACGCATACGGCCCGCCTGACCATAAGCGGTAACCGTAGTTCATAGACGCCAACAACAATAGTAGTATCATCACTCGTGCGTTGTCGCTGTGGTATCACGTATAGTTCTCGTCAATCTTATTGTGCAAGTTTAACAAAATACCTTCCTCCTCTCTCCTACATTGCCGTGCCCGACAGGGTCCATGATTAATGATGATGATGATATTTTGCATTGTGGAGTGCAATAAATATATTGAGTATTGAGTATTGAATCATCACACAATCCATGTATTTGAGGGGGTAGAACTCTTTTGCTAAGTTCGTCTAAGTTGACACAGTTCTCGCCGATCTTATTGCATTGTCCGGCTTGAAGTTGGCACGAGCTAATTTCAACCCGGCTGTAAAATATGCCCTCAAACTGGGCTCAAACAGATTAGGAATGTCACAAACATCAAAACTTCTGTGATGTCATACTTACCGCGCCTATGTCGAATCTTAGTTACGATACGGATTAATCATGTGGGCAAATAGTACCGACGGCGATAGAGCATTTATTGCACAAAAAAAAACCATACGTGCTAATTACGAAAGCTGCAGACGGAGGACTTAAAAAAAACCAAAATTATTTATAACTAATTTATTAAAGGTAAAAATTACAATTAAGTACTTAAAATATAATAACGACTACGTTCGGCGATCGATACGAAAGTGACGTTCTTCATAATTCGGTGCGATGGCCCGATGGTCGTCACGTTGCGCGAAGTCAGCGCCTCGTGCCCGGTCCTCGTGTCCGATGGCTGATGCAATTGTTATTTGGGGCAATTTAGGTGAATGCATAGTCAGCTATCGTCTAACTGTACCATGGTATAACACCTCCCGCCGTAGTTCAGCAATTATTTGAGCACTTTTGTCGAAAATAATGTTGAATAGTGATCTGATGTATCTGGTTGACGTGAGTTCGCAGCATCCGAATTGCTGTCTTGGCATGATGTCTGATTAATCTTTTTAGCTTGATTCTCTGAAGTATTCTGTCGCTTCATTAAATATCTTCGGATAAGAACATAGCTGCTCAGTACAGTTGCACTTAACAAGATTACGTACAACGGTATTGTAGTATGGTAAAAAGTCGAATCTTCTGGCGTCCTAATGTCAATCGGTGCCTGCATGGTTATCTTGGCGTTGCTGGCATGTAGATTTTCCAAGTTTATAGAGTTTAGGGTCAGTACTGGTTGCGATGATGAAGTTGGTTTCACATCTGGCGGTGGTAAGTCTATGATCTTCATAACTTGTCCGTTTGTACGGTCATTGCTATTGATGATTGTGAATTTGGATGTTCGCAGGAAACAGTCCTTTGGTAGTACAACTAGATAGCTCCCCTGTAGAGTCTTGTAAACGTTTCTCTCGCACGACGTCTGCACCTTGGTGGCTTTCGGGAGTGAGATGGTGTAATGTCTGTCATCTAGTCGCTCTAACGCTTCTCTGGTAAGTATGACGGGGGTGAGGTTACACGTAGAGTCGATTTTCTGCGCTGTGATGAGTTGTTGGATGCAGTCGACGTGATCTCGTTGGATGAAGCTGGCCTTCCTCTCGCAGAGATACCAAGTGTTTGCCTTCGGACATTCTGTCTCCATGTACATGAAATCTGACTCGTATATTACTATATAGGGAGAGGGAGGTATAAGGATCTCATGATTTTTATTAGGGATGATGGATAACTTATACAAATCATAGGTATCGGGTAAGGCAATCGGTATTTTAAACACTATAATTACTTTATTATTACTATAATACGATCCTAATTTAATTATGTCAAAGTAGTCCCTAAGACTAATATCTAGTATTTCTTCCTTATTATATAAACTACGTATTCTAGCTAGCATTGCTTTTAGCGCATTTAAGTTTAGCATTGAATGATGCGTACTTTTTGCGTGAATAAAAGCTAACAGATTTTCTATTCCTACTAATTCCTCAGAAAGCTCTTCTATATTATCTCCGAGAATCAAAAGAAGTTGTGCTAAATGGGCAAAGTCAGTAAGGTCTATATTGGCAATGTTTGTAGTATTTATTAATCCGTTAACCATTTCCGTAATTCTTTTCTGATTGTCCGTTATACTATCTAATACTTTCGAATGTTGTGTTATCCATTCTTTGCTTAAACTTATATGATTATTAAATTGTGAAGTTAATTCCTGTTCATTGTCCTGAAGGGCTTTAATGGCATTATTATAGTATATTGCATCTGTATAGTCTAAGTTGCCTGAAATGCTTTTTATAACAGAACCTAGGCCGTCTATCAGTCCTCTTTTAACGCGAGTAGAAACAAACGTCTGTAGTTGGTCTGAAATTTTACTTAGCTTGCTGTTAAGATACTCAATATGAGGTTCATATAAGGAACGGGTTTTATTGTTTAATTGAGGCCGGATGTCAGCTAACTGGGATTTTATAACTAAAACTTTAGATCCTATGTCATCTATATCAATCAATTGTATAAAAGAATGATGCTGAGATATGATTTTACTAGGGCCTTATTTAAAGGGGAGAAGTCCTGGTCCATCTCCGAGGTTCTCAAGTGTTATCTCTTGAGCAGCTACCGCCTGTAGTAGGAACATCAGGGTCAATCTGTAACAAGCGTGCACCTTTAGGCACTCTTTTCAAACGGGATTTAGCTACAGGACCACGTTTTTTCTTTGTGTAAATATGTATTGGCAAGTCTGCTAGTACTGTATCCTGTGTAAACCGTGGTGCTAACTTTTGACGGCTAGCCAAAGGGTTTTTAATAAAAATTTGTTGCTCGGGGTTATAAGATTCTTCTGGTTCGCGACTTTTATTTAAACTTTCTATTATATCAGATCTACGGTTTAAAGAATTTTCACTTATTAGCTCATAGACTTTTTGCATTCTAGAACGATGACTTTGAATGTATTGTTGCATTAAATGTCCTGTCACATCTATATTTAATGGATCGCGAGGGTCAAAGTGACCACTTATGACTTCCAGAGGTCTACACTTGGTGAAGCTATGAATGCTACTATTGTAAGCTAAAATGGCGTAAGGCATTAAGTTGATAGCGGACTCGCTGCGATGCTGTAATTTAAGTATTCTTAAATGTTCTAATAAAGTAGAATGTAGGCGTTCTACCATTCCGTTCTCATTGGGCGTGTGGGCTAAGATTTTATGGTGTTGTATATTATGCAACCTAGTAAATTCTGAGAAAAGCTGATTGGTGAATTCAGTGCCGCGATCAGTTACTATTGTTAATGGTACTCCATGATGGGTGCAGAATATTAACAGAGCCTGAACAACACTCATAGCAGTGCCATCCCTCAAGTGGTATGCTTGAGCATACTTAGAGAAGGAATCTATAATTGTCAAGAATTTTTCAGTTTCTACTGTAAAGAGATCAAGGTGAATCACTTCGAAGGGTTTAGCTGGTGGTGGAACTAAATGGAGCTGTTGCCTAATAGGATTACGGTCGTATTTACTTTGGCCACAGATATTACATTCGTTAATATATTTCGCGATGTTTTCCTTCATCTTGGGCCAGAAGTATCGTTGTGATAACGCAAGGTAACATTCATTAATACCGCGATGGTTGGTTTTACCTTCATGGTACTTCTGAATTATTTCCTGCTGGCGTAAATATTCCTTCACATTTTCGAGCTCTAATTTAGTTAGCACTAGGTTCATAGAAGAACTTTTGAAGTGATTTTGTATAATTGGAATGATAGAGTACATTTCTAAAGGAGGGGTTATTAGTATTCCTGTTTTAACTTTAGGGTTAACATATTCCTTAATTGCGTTTACAACATCTAATTCAAGGTTGGACTTGCTTAACTGTATAGCTGTACGGGTGTGAGTATCAAATGGCTTTGTAACTGTAGTTCTACCCTTAATGTTACCTACAACTGTAAAATGAAGTTGTCTGTTGAACCTATTGAGAGGATCGTCTGATATTGGGACTTCTAATATGGGTTTTTCTGCGTCAGTATGGGCTGTAAGAGTCCTTGAATCATCTAACGTGGGTTGATTAATTGTGGGGTTGGCGATAACAGAACTAGTTTCCTCATTGCATATTTCTATTCTAGACAAGGCGTCAGCGTTAGTATTACATTTACCCTGTTTATAAGTAACTGTAAAATTGTACTCGCTTAACTTCAATCGCCAACGTGTTAACCGGGAATTGGGCTCTTTGAGACTCATGACCCATTGTAACGGCTTGTGGTCCGTAATGATTTTAAATTTACGCCCGAATAAATATGGACGGAAGTACTTAGTTGCCCATACAATCGCTAGTAACTCTTTTTCGATCGTGCTGTAATTGATCTCACTAGTATTTAGAGTTCGAGAGGCATAAGCAATAGGCTTATCGCTACCTATGGGACCTTGCGAGAGTACGGCACCTATGGCTAAATTAGATGCATCTGTAGTAAGAATGAATTCCTTTGTAAAATCGGGATATTGAAGTATGGGGTCATTGGTAAGAAGGGTCTTACACTTTTCAAAGCAGTTAGTATATTCAGTGGTTAGAGTAATCTTTGAGCCTTTCTTTAAACACTGAGTGAGGGGTTTTGTTAAGCGGGCAAAATCTGGAATAAACTTACGATAATATCCAAGCAATCCTAGAAAGCGTTTGATTTCAGTGGGTGATTTGGGTAAAGGGTAATTTTGGATAGCAGTTATCTTATCCGGATTGGGCTTAATACCGTCTTTGCTAATGATATGGCCTAAATACGCGGTCTCTAACTTTAAGAATTCAGATTTATCTAACTGAATCTTGAAGTTAGATTCCCTTAGTCTTTGAAATACCTTTTCGAGATTGTTCATATGTTCCTGTAAAGATGTACTAAAGATGATGACGTCATCAAGATACATAAGACATATGACGTTTTGCAAACCTCTGAGCACATTATCCATGACTCTTTGGAATGTAGATGGTGAATTTTTGAGACCCATGGGCATTCGCAAAAATTCGAAGTGTCCATGTTCTACATTGAACGCCGTTTTTGGTATATCTTTGGAGTCCATCTCGACCTGATAAAATCCGCTCGCGAGATCAAGCGTGGTGAAGTATTGACAGTTTCCTAACTTATCTAAGATGTCAGCAATATTTGGGATCGGATATTTGTCATCGATAGTTTTTTCGTTCAATTTTCTGAAGTCCACGACAAGTCGCCATTTAGTTTTTCCCGAAGCGTCCGCTTTCTTAGGCACAACCCAGATAGGTGAACTCCAGGCAGACTGCGATGGTCTAATGATACCCTGCTCTAACATTTTTCTAATCTGATTGCTAACTTCCTCTCGATGTACGTATGGATATCGATAACTCTTTGTATAAACTGGTAATTCGTCGGTAGTTTTAATTGTATGCTTAATTTGATTAGTAAAAGTGAGGGCCTCGCCTTCTATGTAAAATACGTCCGCATACTGTGCACACAATGACTCTAAGTTAGCGCGTTCCTCTGCATTTAAATGGCTAGTACGTAACTTAGATATAACATCCTGAGCTCGCGATGAGAGCTGTTTAGTACGCTTGCACTCAACATTGTAAGTTTCGGCTGTAATTTGACGATCAACAGAGAATATCACATCGTTTCGACTAGGGTTTGAAACTTCTAAAATACCTCGGTTATTATTAACTAACGTGAGACATTCGCCTATAATACAGTTTGAGATAACTTGTTCCGGGATAAATGCAGAACCATCTTGTATGTTAATCGGTAAATTAATTAATTTGGAAGAACGAGCCGGAATAATGTCCTCATACAAATTAACGTTACGCGAATCATATACCTGAATAGGATTAGTGGCATGTCTGGTGTTAAAGCGCATATTTTTATAGTCTATGTTTGATTCCCATTTACTTAACAAATCTGATCCTATTAACCCATCAAAGTAGTTATGAAAACGGTATACGAATAATTTTATATTATCCGATTCATTAAATTCATTGAAACAAGGTAATGTGATCGTGTTATTAGATCGGCTAGTTGCATGGAAATTTACAACTTCAAATGGTTCATAATCTAATTGTATGGATGAATAATATCTATGTACGGCTTCAGGGCTAATAAAGGACTGATTAGCACCTGTGTCGATTAAAAATTTTAAAGGGGGATCCGCGATTTGAATATATGGAAGTTGTCTTTGTGTCTGTATATTTATCTCTATTTTGGCTTGTCGGACTTGGGGTCCTTGCAAAAATCCTCCTGGTGGGCAAGTGGGCTAGAATCTTCGGAAGGTTCGATAACTGAAGGGGGTATATCATTGTAATAAAATTGATCGTAATAATTGTTGTCCGAATACGTATAATATTCATAACAGTCCGGTTCATTGTAATAAGATTCCGCATATTGTTCATAGTAGGGGCCGTATTCATAGTCTGGACACTCGTTAAAATTTAATTCCCGTGACTTAAAATAATTACTTGACGGTGGGTTCCCTGACTTGCTCCAGTCATGTCCTCTAAAAGGCATGGGTTTGCTAACAAAGTGGCTTACTCCACTCATAGGGGTAGGTCTTTGGGGTGCGAACCCGCTAGAGTTGTTACGTGGGGGCATTTTAAATACATTACTACGTTCACTATGACCAGGGGGTAAAGCTCTGAACATCTGCTGTGTACGTGTCGGTCCTCGAATAGGTTGAGGCATATTACTATTGTTAGGCCTCCAAGCCTGCTGACCCTGTGATGGATGTAGGCGTGAAGGGCCTGGCATAGCATAATTAGGCTTAAAAGAGGGCACTGAAACGGGTGGATTATTCTGAATTTTATGACTATATCCTGTAAAATTATTAGGTTGTTTCCTATCAAGAAAATTATCATTACGCTGTTGCAAATATAATGTGTTAGTTTCTTCTTGTACATATTCCAACGCCTGCTCTATAGATACGGGACGCATACAGCGAATACGAGAACCTAAGGGGTCTTTCAATCCGCGCAAGTATGATTGCAACGTAAGTTTTTTATAAAGTTCACGCTTAGCTTCAACAGTGGTAGGCAGATTATCGTGCAATGTAACATAGGTCATAATAATGCTAAATAAATTTTGGCAGCGTTCATAAAATTCTTGTGGGGTATTATGGCCTTGAGTTAGCAAAGAAAGGTCGTTATAAAGAGCAGTTTCGTCACGTTGATCTGCAAAATTATTTACTAAAGCGGTACGAATGCCATTCCAGTCCGTCGGGATACCATTAGAATTTATAAGTCTCGCGGCATTGCCGGTAACTTTGTTTAAAATACCGTTAAGCAAGGATTGGTTCTCTAACTCATTACCCGGAGTGGGTTTTAAAAATCTTTTAACTAACTCATCACATAAGCTTATAAATCTAGTTAATATGTTAGGGTTCCCGTCAAATTCTGGGACTAATCTAAGAGCTTTGAAAATAGCGTCAATTGGGTCTCTTTGAGCCATTGCACTACTTTCCTCCTCTATAATACCTAAATCTCTATTCTGATCTAATCTACTAAGCCTTACGTCCCTAGTAGGGGTACGTGAACCAGATTGCCTAGGATGAAAAATCTTGAAGGATTAACGTAAGACTGGAATGGGATTAAATTACAAGGAAGCAACACAAGAGCGATTCAAGTGTACTCACAGTTTCATATCTTGGTCTCTCTGAATCGGCATCGATGTCTGGATGCACCGGCTACAGCTTACCGTGGTTCAGGATACTCGATGAAGGCTTGACAGCACACGCAGCGGCTATGCGGAGCCGACAGGATCGATGCGAGAGTCCTTATACGCGCCGCGCACTGCTTCGAGTATCCTACCGACTGCGCCAATTACGAAAGCTGCAGACGGAGGACTTAAAAAAAACCAAAATTATTTATAACTAATTTATTAAAGGTAAAAATTACAATTAAGTACTTAAAATATAATAACGACTACGTTCGGCGATCGATACGAAAGTGACGTTCTTCATAATTCGGTGCGATGGCCCGATGGTCGTCACGTTGCGCGAAGTCAGCGCCTCGTGCCCGGTCCTCGTGTCCGATGGCTGATGCAATTGTTATTTGGGGCAATTTAGGTGAATGCATAGTCAGCTATCGTCTAACTGTACCATGGTATAACATGCTATATACGGGATTCCATCGGACGAATCATGTCAACCAATATTCAAAAAGCTTGGTTTGCTACCAAACCTTCGTTATATTTGTATGAAGCATGTATGTTTGTACGTAAATATAAAGAACTCTTCAAAACAGCAGAGGATGTGAGTTTTCGAAGTCGCCGAGACCAATTCAGACTTGTATTAGAGGAAACTCCTAGGTTATCAAAATATAATAAAAGCTGTCTAGCCATGTGTATACGAATTTATAATAAATTACCGAATACTTTAAGAGCACTTAATTCCAAACTATTTAAAATAAAACTGTACGAATGGCTTAATAAAAATAACTTCTAGACTTTTTTGAACATAAATATACTTAAATTGATTTCGTCAAAAACTTTTGCATGCTTTATTTTTAAGCAAAACATGTATGTACCTATATTTTTATTTGTAACACCTTTATATACCATGTTTTTACGCAAATAAAGCTATTATTATTATTATTATTATTAAAAACGAAAGATCAAGTCGTAGTTTATTCCAATATTCTTCTTTCTCCGATCTTGACGGTCAGGTTGAAGTTAGCTCGTACCAACTTCAAGCCGGACAATGAAATAAGATCGACGAGAACTGCATCAACTTAGACGAACTTAGCAGAAGAGTTCTACCGTCAAATACATAGATTGTAGATCTTTACAATTTATTTGTGGCGCAGTGAGCGGCCGCTGCCCGTGGTGGTGTTCATACACGCGGGCGGCTTCTACTCGGTGTCGGGGCGCAGCGACGTGGCGGGGCCCAGCTACCTGCTGGACCGGGACCTCGTGCTCGTCACCATCAACTACAGGCTCGGCTCACTCGGTACGTCGCAACCTTGCATTGTGGTTCTCTCTTCAAAAGGGCATTTCAGAGTTAACATACCATCACGCCTGTATTCCCCGAAGGGGTAGGCAGAGGCGTACTAATGTACACCCACATTTCGCCAGTATGTTTAGGTCCCATGTAATAGGGGGCGAGCCTATTGCCATCAACCGGGCACAAATCCAGACTCCGAGCTGCTACTGGGAATTTCACAGAAAAACCCAACAACACTTTGCTCGACCCGGGGATCGAACCCAGGACCTCTACTGTAGCAGTCGCGCTTGGGACCACTAGACCAACGAGGCAGTCATTTCAGAGTTACCCTACATTGTTAACTCGCATATCAGATATATTCTACGATTGTCTGGACTTTAAAAGAGACCATGATTCTCTGGGTCGAACGCCGAAACAACGGCGTTCTCAGAGGTCGTCAGTTAGGATTTAGGAATGCCGGCGCCATCTAGTGATTAAAAAAAAAAGCTTGTAAAAGTGTCTACAGGATCTATTTACAGACATTTTAATAATAACAAAATGTATAATTTCATCAATGGGTTCCGTTAATGCTGGAAATGCTATAGCTTGATGTGTAGCCGTGTATACCTACCATCTACAGACCCTCTAATTAACTTATTCGTGCGCAGGTTTCCTGAGCACAGGTGACAAGTACGCTCCGGGCAACAACGGGTTCAAGGACCAGGTGTCGGCGCTGCGCTGGGTGCGGCGCAACGTGGCGGCGTTCGGAGGCGACCCCGACCAGGTCACCATCGCCGGCTACAGCGCCGGGTCCTTCAGCGTCATGCTGCACATGATCTCGCCCATGTCCAGAGGTAACTACATACATAATTATATAAATAAACTGACAGCAAATAAATTACTTATATAATAAATATTCTGGGATATTATTTACACATTTTTTACATTTTGGCTCTAGCTTTGCTAAGTTTGGAACTAGATGAGTTCCAAACCAAAAACTAAGCAGAGCTTGTACTGTGGGTACTACTGTACTAACTAGACAATGGATATTTGTAATAAAATATATGTAAATAGGTTCGGGTTTTTATGTAATGTAATAATTAATTTTAAATCTAATTGAATTTTAGTTCGAAAATAAGTACTAATTAATTTAAAAGAATACAAAAAGAATCTCTCCGGCGGGGAATCGAACCCCGGTCTCCCGCGTGACAGGCGGGGATACTGACCACTATACTACCGAAGACTTGATACTCGTGATCGAAATTACGTACCTATTTATACCGATTATACCTAGTCTATAAGATTGATATAATAAACTCCTTTTCGTACAGTTTGGGTGTACTAAAGTGTTAGTTAATTAATTAATGTTATGTATTTTACATACGTTTTTTAACGTGTGACAGGGAGCTGTCCAATTTATTTTATTAACTGAACATTTATACTTACAGTAAATGTTTAGTTAATAAAATAATTTTATATTATAGTTTGGTGTTTCTTTATCAGGTTTGTTCCATCGAGCGATATCAATGAGCGGCTCGCCGATCTCTCAGATAGTGATACCGCGCCACCAGCGCCACCTGGCGGTGAGGCAGGCGGAGCTGCTCAACTGTCCCACTGACTCGTCCAAGGCTATCATCGACTGTTTGAAGACCAAGACTTATAAGGAGTTAGGGGACTCTTTGGATAGGATGTTTGTAAGTCCCAAGACACTATTATCCATCTTTTTTATATCTTATCCATCGTTAACGATGATATTTCTGTCTGAACTGAACGGATGAAGTGATTTCCGATTTTGTTTTTTTTTGTTTGGAAGGAATTAGTCGGTTCTGTTGTTAGCTATGTTTGATGATCGGTCCAAGATGGCCGTCGCCACAAAATGGCATATTAATTTTTTTTCACAACTCCCTCAATATGGGTAATTGGGTATCAATTGAAATCGAAGATGCGAAGCGTTTTTTTTTTCATTTACTTTTGTTGTATAGGACTTTGGTTACGACCCAGTTCTTCTGTGGGTGCCGATCCACGAGCCGGACTTCGGGCAGGAGCGGTTCATTCCGCGGCAGCCGCTGGCCGCGCTGTGCGGCGGCGACCTGCAGCCGGTGCCCTACATCGTCAGCCAGACGCAGGACGAGTTCTTCTGGAAAGCACTCAGTAAATCATTATAAGACCAAATTCATACATACATACATACACCCAATCCTTTTTCCCACAGAATTTGGGAATCGCTTGCTTATAGTCCACACGGAACTAGTTGGCCGCGCCTTAGGGGGTGTCCATAAATTACGTAAGGTGTTTTTTTTAAATTTCTATCCCTCCCTCCCCCCCTGGTGAGATGTCGTCAGATTTTATTCAACCCCTTCCCCCATCCCCCAATCTCACGTGAGATTTTTCAAAATGTGGGTTTCTTACGTAACCCGTTGGATTGTTATCGTAAAAAGAAAAAAAAATGCTTCGTGCTTTTATTTACGACTAGTTAAGACTAGGAATCAATATTGCTGAAAGTTTAATTATAAGTGTAATAAAAATAGTTTTTTTTTTGTTTCAATCAGAAAAAAAAATTGCGTGATATTTGCCGAGACCCCCCCTCTCTCCAACGTAAGATTAGACGAGATTTGACTCGACCCCCTCCCCCCCTTAAACATCTCACGTATTTTATGAACGCCCCCTTAGGTACGAACGGGGGTGAGGCGGCGGGTTACTGTGAATGTGAACAAAAGCAAGCGCCCCTGCCCCTCCGTTCCACCGCGCGCAGGCGACCCCGCCCCTCCGTCCCGCCGCTCACATACCTAAGGCGCGGCCAACAAGTTCTGCGCGGACTGTAGTAAAATGTACTTATTCCAATTTCTGTCCAATCTAACGTTGCCGGTTAGAAAAAAACGGTACCACTCCAATTAAAATCCATCTAACTTCTCATTTTCTCGATCTATTTCAGATGTCCTACGCAACGCGTCGAGTTACCAATCGTGGCACGACGACTGGGACCATTTAGCGAGGATAGCGTTCTACCTGCCGCGGGAGGCCTCCAGCCCGGCCGCCGAGCGACTGAAGCAGGCCTACCTGCACGGGAAGGACCTCGCCAATGACACAGCCACGGCAGACGGTTTCGGGAAACTGTACTCTGATGCTGTGATTGGGTTTGGAGTCCACAGGTAACACTCGTGTGACAATTTTAGTACCAAACTTTGTGGAACTTAATTAACGACTGACTCATTCGATCTTAACGCCATCTGTGGAACTAGATTGCCACAGAAGCCACAAGTTTGTGCGTTAAATATTAAAGAATGATCTCTGTGTAAAAACATTTTAAAATGATCTACGGCGCGGCGTAGCCGATTGTGAAATATTCTGTTAAGAAAAAAAAAATATAACATTTCCACATTCAACATGTACAATTATTCTCGGTAGTCGCCAACAAAATAGGTTACAACATGAATTGGAATGTCAGGCACACAATGTTTTTATAAATAATAGACGACGAAATAGGTCTGTATTTTCGAATGTTTGACTAAATCTTCTGTAGTATCGCCGCCTGTCACGCGGGAGACCGGGGCTCGATTCCCCGCCGGAGGGATTAATTTTGCATTTTTTTTCACGAATGAGACAAGTGAATTTAGCATAAGTGTTCTTTCTGGTAGACTGGTGAATTTGATGGCTCGACACTCGCCAAAGCCGGTGTACTACAACGAGTTTGGTTACGTCGGCAACAGCAGCCATTACGTCGACCCAGACACCAACAAAACTATAGGTGAGAATATAACGATATACGTAGTTATAAGCCCCGCAAATTGATAATGAGCCTGGCGGCCATCTTGGCGACGTAAAAATGACGTAACCGCTCTCAGTACGCGTTAGCATCACTTAGGCAAGTACGGCGGATGACGTCACGTGGAGGTTAATTAGACAAGGTTCCAGCCCATTATCAAGTTGTGGGACTTGTGTTTCCAAAAAAAACCTTCAAAATGGCGCTGCCACTTGTCTTTGGCTGCGGCAGGGGCGACGGGTTTTTATAAGAGATAATTAAAGCCATAGATTTGATCATTGGACTGCCAAGTCATTTAGGTCTCAACTTTGAATCCAAGGCATACCTATTCCGTTGACCTTTTGAAATCAAGTTAGCTTGCAGCAGACAGAGCACCACCACGGCAAGAAAATGACGTTCTCCTAGGTGCTGACTTCTTAGGGCATTTGAAGCACTATAAGGAATTTTGCGGTCCGGCAGTCCGATTTTTACCGGTCCGATATGGATTAAAGATATGGATAATCGATAAAGCCCTTGAGCAACTCTAAGCTGCGCCGCACTGTTCCGAAAAAAGACGGATAAGTGCACAAGCCAATCATCCGGTTTTTTCATGCCACATCGGACCATAAAATGTCGGACTGCCGGACCGTAAGATTCCCTGTAGTGCGCAAACGCCCTTTCTGTGTTCTTTACATCATACAAGAAACCAGCAGTTTTTACCCACATTCTCGAAGCTCTCTGAGCTGACCCTGACATTGTTTGTGCAGCGGCAGCTCATCACGACGACCTGCTATATCTGTTCAACGTGAGCTACAGCTTCCCGCCCGTGCCGCCATCCGACAGCCAGGACTCGCAGATGGTCGACAAGATGACCGCCATCTGGTACAACTTCATCAGATACGGGTGAGTGCAAGAGCATTAATTATAAGATTCACTCAAATAGTTATAAGGGAGCGTTGTGGAATGTAAGATGACATAGTATCGAGGGTTGAGAAATGCATGTTAAGATGGTTTGGGTATATAGAGAGGATGGATGAATGGAGATTGACGAAACAAGTATACATGGCGAGTACGAATGGAAGAGTCGGAAGAGGTCGGGCACGGCGAACGCACCACAACCAAATTGCGGATGTTCTTAGGCAGAAGGTACGGTTAAGAGCACCCTAAATCGACGAGCATGCATGGGGAGGTTGATGAGTATAGATGAAGCGAAAGTGTTGTGCCAGGATCGCAGCAAGTGGAAATCTATAGTCTCTGGGTAGGCAGAGACTATGGGAAACAGGCGTGACACTTTGTTTTCTCAAATAGCTGTTAAGTATATAAGGATTTTCTTCAGTGAAAGTCTTATGGCTGATGTTTAAATCAATGGTACTGGACAGGGTAGAGTTTTCTCGACCTCTTCAGCGCTATACGGTTTCTATCCTGCCTGGTTTGGATGAGCCAGATCATAAGTCGAATGGAGAAACCTCAGCATTAAGTGGTGATTACTTTAGAAAATAACATTACATTTGTGCGCAGTGACCCGAACCCCAAGGGCGACACCCCGGAGCTGTCGACGCTGTCCTGGCCGGCGTTCCGGCCCAGCGAGCGCAAGTACCTGCGCGTGGACGACCAGTTCTCCGTGCACCACAACCTGTTCGAGGACAGGTTCAAGGTGTGGGAGGAGCTGTTCCCTCTCAACTATGATACGTGTAAATGACCTGAAGATATTTAGTTATAGATATATTAGATGTAAGCTTGTTTAATAACAAATAAAATTGGTGTCTAGTATTGGCTTACAGCCGTCATCCCCCTTACCCAGTTTAGTCTTTTCTATAAGAGCGCATAGGACACACGCACAGGCTCAAGGTTTTATGTATGGGCCAAATTTTTTTATCAAAAATTACTTTTTATTTTCCTTAAATGGCGCCCAATACAATAGAGTTGGTCAGGCCGCGGCACTGCTCTTACCCCACATAAGTATATGTATATGTTACAAATATTTGTTTCTCATTACTAATAAGTATGATGATGTTATCTGTTCGTTGGTGTTGATTTATTAAATATTTTGAACGTGTTTTTTATTTAATAAAGATGATTACAAGTTATTATGTTCTCTTTTAATTATTTTGGAATGCCTACCTATCTAATTCTTACATAAATAACTACTTACCCATACCTTTTATTGGGGCTGCTAAACATCCTCATATATTCCTGCCACGCGGTGAGGCAGAGTATGTCGCACTCCCAAATAATCCCCCCAATCCCAAAAAATCCCGCTTCCCTGTGCCATTGGGCACTTAATACTTATATTTTCTTGTTTATATGTATGTATAAAAAAAATATTAATTCCTAATTAAATTATTAGGAATTAATAATTTAACTATTGGACTATAGCCTAATCCCTCTCATATTGAGAGGAGACCCGTACCGAGTGGGACAGTATATGGGTTGATTATTTATTTATTTATTTACAATTAAATAATATTTTACAAAATAAGAACTTACGAGAAGTTCATTAGGGACCTGTTATACAACCTCTGGATATCTAATAACCGTTAGATAAATAAAAAAATGGAACCAATTTTGTATAAATTTGTAAATAATATAAATATTTGTTGATTAATTTACCGGGAACTTATCAGTAAGCTGTGAAACAGACACTAAGAGTTTAAAATCCATGAATTTAAATGAATATAATATTCTAGGGTTTTATGTTCGTCCTTGAACTTGGCTGAAATGATTAGTCATCAACCCGCGGTCTCGAAAAACGCGTCAAAACAAAATTGGTCACTAATTACTTACTTTGGATTACCACTACACAGATATAATATGAGGAAAAACAAAAACCTAGTATAAATATTAATTAGGTAGGTAAGTACCACTATTGCTTCGTAGACTACTAATGGAATGATTATGCTAAGTACTGACGATTCTGGTTAGAAAAAAACCCAATGAGTATATTATAATGTTTCCAACGATAGGTACTGTTACCCTAACTAGACTAGATGTAACGACGATAGGTGCAGGAATAGCAGCCGATAGACTAGGCACGCGCAGTATAGGAAGACCTATGACAGGTAGATGATATTGATAAGTAGCTGTTGTTTCTAGCCCTGAATAATGCAATGTCTGACAAAGGAACTAAGGCAGCTTACTGTAGAATAATATTTCTATGTAAGTAAGTACACTTTTCAATAAATATTTTGACTTTGACTTTGAACATATATACTATCACGCCTGTAAACCCCGAAGGGCTGTGCAGAGGTGTACTGGTACTGTACACCCTCATTTCACCGGTATGCTTAGATCATATGTAATAAGGTGCGAGCCTATTGCCACTAACCAGACACAACTACAAACATTGATCTGGCTGAGAATTTCATAGAAAAACCCACTAAGTATCATTTCGCTCGACTTGGGAATCGAATCTTGGACGTTGAGCGTAGCAGCCGTGTCGCGCATCGCGCTTGACTGTGACAAGCTTCTGATTTACTAAACCAGGAGCTTGCGACCCGCTCGCAGTTGAATTTCAGGGAGAACCACAGCAGGCCAAACCACAACAAATGATACCTACTTGAAGCTTTTCCTTGTTTTTGAAATCGTCCTTCCTTTAACTTTTTTTATGACTGCGCAGATGTGACTGCCTGACTGGTCTAGTGTTCGTTAATACAGCTGATGAGTGTGAGGTCGTGATTTCGATTCCCAGGTCGAGAAAAATGCAAATGAATTTTTCTCCAATAAAATTAGTAGCAGATCTGTCTGGGATTGGGTTTTTACTTGGCACCTAAAATACATAAGCGAACTGTGGATGTAAAGCAGTACCCGTCTGCTTAACCATTCGGGGAATACACGCGTGATGGTTGATATTAATTGCACATATAATATATTTATTATTAAATTTTAATCTAAGTCCTCAGGTAAACAAAACGCATGTATACATTGTTATCGCGCTTAACACTGAACTTTCTGACATTTGTGTCACCTTTGATTCTAGCTACAGCGATATGAAATAAGTATTACAAAAATATTTATACTTAGTATACTTCTATACTTATTAGTAACATAATTATACACTCACCCCTGTATTACTCGAAGGACTAGGCAGTTGTGTATATGCATACACAGTTCGTGTGTATGTTTAGGTCCTCAAGATGGGACCTCAAAATATCCACGAAATTTCAGAATTTTCTCAATTATGCCATAGGCGCGAGCCACCGGAAAAATCCCAACTCCGAGCTGCTACTAAGAATTTCATAAAACGAAAGTACTCAATAGTAAGTATGTACCTACTTTGTTCGACCTGAGAATCGAAAACAGGACCTCAAGTGTACCAATCGCGTTAAGGACCACTGGGCTAGTAATATAATCTTTTTTATTTAGATTAAATTTTTTTAATCACTCTAGATATTGATACTAATCTGCCGTAATGGCGTGCGTTTGACATTCCGAAACTAGCACTGACAGTTTTTACTATGAAATCTTTACGAAACAGATAATAGAGTGCCAAAACGACGAGATTTTTCTTTAAATTAAAAGTGTATTTTCTCATCCCCCCGTCAAGATTAGAAAAAAAGACGACTAGAGTTTCAACCAGCGTAATACAGGATATTTTTTCCAATAAGTGTACCTTCGGTACATCATTTGGGCTGATTTCGATGACCTCCTTTTTATAGAGATGCCAAATAAACTTTTGCTCAAAGTGCAAAAGTTTGCAGAATAAATCTGTCAATAATTGTGAATTCTATAAAAGCCCTAGTTTTCCTGTACACAGCTCAGTCGCGCCCTCTGTGTCGCACAACATGTTGCTCCGCGCGCTCGTGTGTGTGTTGTTTGTCGCTGTGTGCGTGTACGCACACAAACATGAACATAAACAACATGAACATCATCATGATCACGGACACACACACAACACAGGTTTGTTTGTAAACATAATTGATTAATGAAAAAAAATAAAAAATAATTATTAAAAGTGTTAGACTTAAGAACAGTGTGATTGTGTATGAGTAAGCTAAGTATATTAAACTTGTTTGTTTTCACTGACACGCTGACATTGAAGTTCTCTAAACATCTTTTGTCTTCTCTGGAATTATCTTGTCTTTTAACTGTAACGCCTCGTAAGCCACGCCCAACTAAAACTTTCTTAAAATATTATGAAGATGTAAAAGCATTCTAAAGTACTTCTCAAAATCGCAACTTTTAAATGATTTTTTTCCAAAATCGATGTAACAATGTTTTATTATAGTAAATTAAGAAGTACCTAGTTACAAGTAATTTCAATCAAGTTTCAATCTAGTCTATCTAGTCTATCTATAATATAATTAAAAATGAATCACTAAATGTGTTGCTAAGCGCAAAACTCGAGAACGGCTGAATCGATTTAGCTAATTTCTTTCTTGTTGTGATTGATGTAATCTGAGGAAGGTCCATATGGAAAAAGAAATTGAAACGCAGGCGAAACTGCGCACGATTGTTTACTTCCAATAATCTGTCTAGAATACAATACCTGATAGGAGAGTGACATGACATGTCCCTGTAACTTGTTTAACGTCTCATCATGCCTGACGATATTAATAATGGGTTTATTAAATACAATTTTTCCGGACAAGATTTGTCGCATTGTTGTGATACTTTTCTCATATCTAGAGTCTACAAAGTCTCCTTCGAGCACGGCACCCACCCAGACTATCAGTGGGCCTGTCGCCCGCAGTGTGTCCGGCGCCTTTCGAGGCTCCTGGATGGAGACGCGGCGCGGGAGACGCTTTGAAGCCTACAGGGGCATACGATATGCTGAGCCACCTGTTGGCGCGCTGAGGTTTCAGGTGAGATCAGCTCCCGTCATATCATCGACCCATATACTGTCCCACTGCTGGGCACGGGTCTCCTGTCACCATGCGAGGGATTAGGCTATAGTCCACCACGGTAGCCTAATGCGGGTTGGCAGACTTCACATGCCATCGAAAAAATCTCCCAGGCATGCAGGGCTCGTCATGGTTGTAGTGAACGTTCCTGATTCCAAGGCCAAGACAAATGGGGCAAGGGACGGCAAGTGCGGTCTGTATTCGGTATGAGTCGGTATACTCTGCGAGGTGGCGAGGATCCCTGAGGATTTTACCCAAAAAATATTATTATTACCTAAAAACCCTTCATCCTTAAGTAGACACTTACCATAAAAATAAATAACTCCTTTTAAAAAGTGTATTTACAAAATGTTAAAAGCATGCACGTACTCAGACATTACAATATGTGCGAAGTGAATAACCTTATGTTTTTTGTGAGAATAACACTTAACTAAACACACTTGCAACCAGTTTTTAAAGAAACAGGAAAATCTTATCGTATATTCTTGTCCTTGAAAATACTCTTACAATAATGATAGTTTTTGTACCAAATAGTTTTGACTTGAATGTGTTTGACTACTTTTCTATAACGATATCTATGATATCTGTACACAAAATCATCCACTTATTTACTCCAATGGCACGGGAGTCCACTCAGAATGAGAGCGGCTACAGTTCAATAATGCTATCGTAAAATTGTGCAAATGAACACAGAAACTACTGTTATTGAAACAGTAGCTATTGAAATAAAACTCCTTTTTACCCGACTGCCGAAGGAGGAGGGTTACGTGTTTGACGCGTATGTATGTATGTATGTATGTATGTCCGTTCCTATGTCCGGTCGTAACTACTCAACGGCTCAACCGAATTAGATAAATGACACCTCATTAGATTCGTCTTGATGGCACGACTGTCACTGAGTACATGAAATTAAAAAAAAAACAATATGGCGGATTTTATACGCTTTAATGTGCGAACTGATTTTGAAAATTATCTTTAGTTGTATCAATTTATATTTTAAATCATCATTTAGGATCTATCTAGTGATTCTATGATGATTTATAAACTAAAAAGAAGGAAATAAAATCAATTATTAAAAGAAACAAAAAACCCGACTGCGTAAAAACTACTAACTAAAAATCTAAAAACAAGCTCTGTGATGTTGGAAAATGTATTGCAGGCGGGACAAGCTGTTCGTTCATAAACAAAATTGTTTCTTTGCTTGTCCCGCATCACAGAGCTTGTTTTTAAACTTCATAATATTTTGTATGTACAGTATGCTGTACATACAAAATATTATGAAGTTTCAAAGTTCCTCCTCTCTCCTACATTTTCCGTGCCTGACAAGGCTCACACATGTTTCTTATAATACCTACTATTGTAACATCTATTTAACTTGTGGAGTTGATTGAGATTGAGTATTAAAATATTTTGTACCATTCATTTTCTCCTTGATAAGTCTTCTTTCTTCCCTAACGTAACTTTCTTTTCACAATATCATCCCCAGCCTCCTAAGTTAAAGCTGGAGTATCCGACTGAGGTGGATGCGAGTGAGGAGGGCCCCGCTTGTCCTCTCCCCGTGCCGCCCACTTACTACGTGGATGAGGACTGCCTGACCGTCAACGTGTACACGCCTAATAACAACAGGTAAGAAGACAACACCCTTGTCGCTCCTACTAGGCCACTGCTCCAGAAAGCCTTGGAGAAATTGAAAACTAGAAATCGAGATGAAATAAGGAGTATCCGTACTAAAACTATAAATTAGAAAGTAGTTAATACTGTTTGTCTGACATCTCACGCCTGAACCGCTGTACAGAGTTCGATAAAACTATGCAAGGAGATAGACTGTATTCGGAATTCCCGAATTCCATTAAGTATATCGCAATGACAAAACTAGTAAATACAGTAGTCCTTTTGGAATAATGCTGGTACGTATTCTAGAAACCTGACTCGTCAGCTGAAAGTTTCATTGAAATATAATCCGCAGTGAAGTCTGATCATTCAAATTGACCAAAACATTAGGGACTGTGTTTAATGAGTAAATAACATCGATATTTCACTACACGTCACAGTTCCAAACCACTACCAGTGATCTTCTTCATCCACGCTGGCGGGTTCTACTCGATGACAGGTCGCAGCGACCTCGCCGGACCTCACTACCTGCTTGACAGAGATGTCGTGCTCGTCACCATCAACTACCGTATTGGATCCTTGGGTAAGCAGTCATTTTCACTCAGTCAGTCAGTCTGGCTGGCTGCACAATATTCGCAAGTGGACCGGCATCAACAGCGCCGCTGAACTGTTCCGTCTCGCGAAGGACAGACTGAAGTTTTCCGAAATTACAGCCAACCTCCAGTAATTGGAGAGGGCGCTTCAAAGAAGAAGATTAACGATAGCAAAAGCGATAGGACTTCTTCTTCGCGACAGAAAAATGCTACGAGATCAGCAGAGCTTCTTTCATTGTATATATGCCTTATAGGTTTCATGAGCACGGGCGATGCGTACGCGCCGGGTAACAACGGCATGAAGGACCAGGTGGCGGCGCTCAAGTGGGTTCAGCGCAACATCGCTGCGTTCGGCGGGGACCCCAACCTGGTTACCATCACCGGCTGCAGCGCGGGCTCCATCAGCGTCATGCTGCACATGATCTCGCCTATGGCCAAAGGTATTTGACCTCCAACACATAACTTTTGTTGGTAACTACTTAAAATAACCTTACTTTTCTGACAGTGTCAATATTGTAACATTTGCTTTAGTCACCAGTCAATGTTAGTCTATTTAGAACACTTGCAATCAAGCGAGGAAGCAAAACAGTAGTTTTCTTTCGAACTTGAGTTTGATTTTAGATCTCTTACAGGTTTATTCCACCGTGGGATAGCGATGAGCGCTTCGCCCATCAACAAGGGCCCCATGGTGACTCACCAGCGCCACCTGGCGGTGCGTCAGGCGGAGATCCTTAACTGCCCCACTGACAACTCCTCCATCATCGTCGACTGCCTCATGACCAAGCCCTGGAGGGAACTGGGCGACTCGCTGCCAAAGTTCTGGGTATGAAAACATCATAATTTATCAAATTAGGTACCAAGTAGGAGTCGGAGAGATCCGGATTTATGTTACAATACGTAGCAAACGCTAATTTTAAGGTAAAAAAAGCAGATTCTATCTTTGTTTTCTTGAGGAAGCTTTCTTGAGAAGACATACTGCCATAAGTCAAGATTATTGAGAAATGAGATGAGATGAGAATGTTAATGTTATTCGGCTAATCGTTACTCTTATAAATGCTCACAATTTCCAGGAGTTCGGCGAAGGTGACCCGGTAGGTCTGTGGGGCCCTGTGGTAGAACCAGATTTTGGTCAGGAGCGGTACCTAGCCATAGACCCTCTGGATGCCGTCAAGCAGGGCAAGATGCACACAGTGCCCGTCATCATCAGTCAGACCACCGACGAGTTCTTTTGGAAGGCTTTCCGTAAGTATCTTATCTTATTTAAATGATTTTGTATTGAAAAGAAACGTCAGGCTTCTAGTTTTATCTACGACGAAGCTATTGGAGTCGAAAATGGCCTAAACTTCGAGAAAAGAATGGTACGGCCGCGTCGCTTTTTGGCTCGACTTGCAAGACAGATTTGAAATCAACAGCTCAATAGCGATTATAATTCTTATATTATCGCTGGTGTATTTAGTAGGTAAATTATCGCTGAAATAGAGAATAGTCTTCTTAACGTAGGCTATGGCACGTAAGTATAATGTTAAAAAATATCTTCCAACTTCTCATGAAATGTTACATTGCAGCGGTCCTTCAAAACGAAACTCTACTGAAGAGTATGAACGATGAGTGGGAGAGAGTAGCGCCCATCTCCTTCATGATCCCCAAGGAGAACAGCACGGTGGTGGTGAACCGCCTACGGGAGGCGTACTTCAAGGACAAGAAGCTCGCCAATGATAAGGAGAGTGAGAAGGCGCTGGGGAGACTGTACGGAGACTCCGTCATTGGGTTCGGTGTGCACAGGTAATTTTTTTATACCACATGTGTGGCAAACAAACATACGGTGGCCCGTTTGATGGTAGACGGTTACCGCAGCCTATGAACTCCCACGCGTTGATGTCCCTCCAAAAACCTCTTAGAGATTTATGGAGTATTCACTGCGACGAAAGTTTGAGGGAATGCATCTCTTGGTGCCAGCGTAGCTAATCCTTTGGAGAAGCTCTGACAACCATACACACTACAGGAACACAACACGCAATAAAGTATGTTATTTGGCTGCAGTTTTCTGCTAGGTGGAGTTACTTCCCCAGACGGGCTGCTCCAGATTTGAGCGATAAATTGCTGTGCCTTGTGCGCCTCTCTTATTTACTATACTTACCTTAATTCGACAAGGCAGGGCTGGAGCCTCGATGGATGAAATTGTCACTCCTAAATCCCTTCAAAATCTCATTCATGTTATGCTCCACCAGAATGGCGAACCTGATGTGTCGCCACTCCAAGCACCCGGTGTGGTACTACGAGTTTGCGTACATCGGCAACCACAGCCACTACGAAGATCCTAGCGGAAAACCAAAGGGTAAGTTAAGTAAAGTACCAATTTTTCTGAATATCAGCCTGCCACAGAACAAAAAAATTATAAGGGATCTTTTTCGGTGAGTAAATAAGTTTACAGAGTAGATAAAGTCAGAGGTAGATAGATGAACAAAGGTAGGTAGAAGAATAGAAATATTTTATCAAAAAGCGCTGAAAAAGGTTTTAGTTGCCAAATGAAGGAAGGTTATATAAATATAAGTACCCTTCCTTAGTGTTTGACAAAAAAACACAGAACTAAAACAATGAAAGCAAGACAGAGTCACGTGAAACTTTTTGTATGTAGTTGTGCATACAGTTTTTCTCCTTCAAGAAGACCTGAACCGTTTATGACGACACTGGTAACTGGTATCTGTTGACAGGCGCGGCCCACCACGACGACTTGATCTACCTGTTCACGCTGAGCTACGCGTACCCCACCATCCCCACCACCAGCCCGGACTCGCACGTGGTCGACGAGATGACTGCCATCTGGTACAACTTTGCACGATACGGGTGAGTTTGATTATTGTTGACTTTTGCACACATTGTTTAGGAATGGGCACACGTCCACCTTATCGTTGAGATCCTTCAAAAAGGTCTGGTGAGTAGTACTCGCAAAGAGCGTTTTTAAAGAAATATGATTTATCAAGTAGCGTTCGGTTGTTTTTGCTTATGTTTTTGCTTTTTCCCCTATGGGAATAATGCTAGAGTCATAGAGTGTGTACGTTGTGGGGTACAGTTAAATACCTATATATAACAGTTGAAATCTCTTTCTTTCCCAATTAAATTCAGTTAGAAGTTATGATCGCCAAATCGTCGGCTTCACAGCTACACATTGGAGTTGCAATTAAGTAGCTACTATGATGCGGTGCAAGGTCAGCTTACACTGGCAATGTATATCTTGATATACAGTATTCGTATATAAGTTAATAGATTTTAAGTCGGCTTTTCCTTATAATATTGTGTTGACCAGTGTTTCTATCCCCAGTGACCCGAACCCTCGCGGAGACACTCCGGAGTTGTCCGCGCTGGCGTGGCCGGCCATGAAGCCGGCGCAGAGGAGCTACCTGCAGCGCGGAGACCAGCTCGTCATACGACAGAACATGTTCGAGGAGCGGTTCAAAGTGTGGGATGAATTGTACCCGATACAGTATTAGAATGGACCGAGTTGTTCGTTTAGTTGTAACTACTAAGTCTTGAATGTGCTGTAAAATAAAATTTAATTGTAATTATATTATTATAATTATTTGTTTTTTTTGTGTTAAAAAGTCTGAGTGATAAGATTTTAATATACTGGAAGTCCACAAAAATAAAGACATTAATATGCCATACTTAAAATACCAAAGCGTGAAGTATTCGCGCATGATTGATGAATGCATATTGATGCACAGTTCACCGGTATGTTTGTCGCGTGTGTGTAATAAGGGGAGAACCTCTGCAACTGAGAATTTCATAGAAAAACCCAACAACACTGCTTGACCTGAGAATCGAATCCGACATCTAGCGTAGCAGACGCGCTTACTACTAGACTTACAGGGCAGTAGTTTTAACAATTTATTCTACTATTAGGTTTTCGCCAGCGGCTTCGCCCGCGTGGTGTGGGTGTTTCTTAAAACTTTCATCCCCTATTTCAACCCCTTACAGCCCTTTTTCACATTAAAAAGAAAGTCACATTAAAAGTCTATACCCGTCCAGTTCGGTTCAGTAGTTTTGGCGTGAAAGCGAGACAAACATACAGACAGTTACTTTTGCATTTATAATATTAGTAAGGAGTAAGGATTTACCTGCCTCTGACAATTAATGTCAACCGACCGTCTAAAGATGTCCTTATTCATAGTAGCGTGTGATTGTGTATATTGTATACCTACGTACAATTATACAGCTCACTAACCTGTCGGGTTTCCCTCTGAACACTATTATATTTTTATTTGTCATCTTTTCCTTGTAATTCAAAGTCAAAGTCAAAGCCAAATGTTTTATTTCAATTAGACCATATCAATAGGTACTTTCGAAAAGTCAAACTAGTTGCACGGTTCCAAAAAGTGGATCTTATGGAGAAGAGCCGGCAAGAAACTCCATAGACACTCCTTTCAAAAAATGTTGGTTATAATATTATTATTTTATTTACAATCTCGTTTTGGATAGCTACTGAGAATAGTGCAGTTTGCATAAGATTTACCTATTCAATATTATTTAAAGAAAATAGTAAAATATTGCAATAGCAAGTATGAGCTGACCAGCCCCGACAGATAGCACCCGTTCACGAGCATGACGAGTGTATCGGCGTCGTTCTACTCAACCATGTTGCAGGGAATAAAACGACCCGACACACAACGCCACCATCAGCAGGACATTTAAGCGAGCATGACAAACTCAAACTGCTAGACAATCGGCATGTACAATAAAATAACAACTAAAATTAAAGGCACTTACCAAATGCAATATAATAAACCTGCACGATGCTCAGACTTTACAGTTACCATTTTAGATAATTAGAAAAGCATATAATGTGTAATATTGTTGTAAAAAAAACTAATCAAAACTAATATAATAAGTGCGTATATATTGACAATGTCAAATTGTGTCGTACAGTAGATTATGGTCAAGACAACCCCTGTGGAGCCGGACCAGCATTTTGCCACACTTTTTATCTAAGAGATAGTCTTCCAATTTATAGTAAGTAAGCTTGTCTGGACAGGGTAGATTTCATTACATTTTTGAATTAATTGTCAGTAAGTTTTAAGATTACGTCCGGAATTCTATTATAAAATCTTACACTGTACCCCATAAATGACGTATGGACTTTATGACGTATGAACAAAATAATTGTTAGTAAACAAAGTCGTTTTAGGAAAAGTATTTAATAAACATTCAGTGATTTGGTAATCTATTAAAATACTTTTGATTTGATAAGTAGACCGCTATAGCCAACAAATTGCTTCCGATAACAGCCATTTGTTTTGAATTTTCAGGGGCCGTGGCTTCATATACATATTATAATGTAGACTAGCTTTCCGCCAGCGGCTTCGCCCGCGTGGTCTGTATATTTCTTATAACTTTCGTCTTTCATCCCCTATTTCAACCTCTTACAGCCCTTCTTTCGGATTAAAACGTACCCTATGTCCTTTCTTAGGCTTTAGACTATCTGTATACCAAATTTCATTGAAATCGGTTCTGTAGTTTTGGCGTAAAAGCGCGACAGAGAGACAGACAGACAGAGAGTTACTTTCGCATTTAAGTATAATATTAGTAAGGAGTAAGGATTCATACAATCTAGCATGATCTACTTTTCCCAGTGACTCGATTTCTTGTAGGTAGATATCAGCTGTTGCCCGCGCACGTCATCTGCCCGTCTATCACGGTGACTGCACTCTGCCCTACGCCTACACTAATCCAGAGCAAGCTAGTAGCTCTGGGTTTTTCCAAACCATAACAAATAATACTTGAGGCTTTTCCTTGTTTTGAGATGTTCCTTCCTTTAACTGTTTTTATGACTGCGCAGATGTGATTGCCTGACTGGTCTAGTGGTCGTTAATACAGCTGATGAGTGTGAGGTCGTGATTTCAATTCCGGTCGAGAAAAAACGCAAATGAGTTTTTCTCAACAAAAAAAATAGTAGCAGTTGGGATGCTGGATTTGGGTTTTTAAATGGGACCTAAAATATATCAGCGAAATGTGGATGTAGAGCAGTACCCGTCTGCCTAACCATTCGGGGAATACACGCGTGATGGTTGATATTAATTGCACATATAATATCATCATCATCATCATGTCAGCCAAAAGAGGTCCACTGCTGAACAAAGGCCTCCCCCATTGACTTCCACAGGGACCGGACGCATGCTACCTGCATCATCATCACATATAATATATTTATTATTAAACTTTAATCTAAGTCCTCAGGTAAACAAAACATAGGTATATATTGTTATCGCGCTCAACACTGAACTTTCTGACATTTGTGTCACCTTTGATTCTAGCTACAGCGATATGAAATAAATAAGTATTACAAAAATATTTATACATAGTATACTTCTTTACTTATTAGTAACATAATTATACACTCACCCCTGTATTACTCGAAAGATTAGGCAGTTGTGTATATGCACACACAGTCCTCAAGATGAGACCTCAAAATATCGACGAAATTTCCGAATTTCTCAGTTATGCCATAGGCGCGAGCCGCCGGAAAAATCCCAACTCCGAGCTGCTACTAAGAATTTCAAAGAAAGAAAGTATCCAATAGTATGTACCTACTTTGTTCTTGTTTGTACCTGAGAATTGAAAACAGGACCTCAAGTGTACCAATCGCCTTAAGGACCACTGGGCTAGTAATATAATCTTTTTTATTTAGATTACATTTTTTTAATCACTCTATAGTGATACTAATCTGCCGTAATGGATGGCGTGCGTTTGACATTCCGAAACTGACACTGACAGTTTTTACTATGAAATCTTTACGAAACAGATAATAGAGTGCCAAAATGGCGAGTTTTTTTTAAAATTAAAAGTATTTTTTCTCATCCCCCCGTCAAGATTAGAAAAAAAGACGACTAGAGTTTTAACCAACGTAATACAGGGTATTTTTTCCAATAAGTGTACCTTCGGTACATCATTTGGGCAGATTTCGATGACCTCCTTTATAGCTAAGTAGTTGATAGCTGTCAGCTTGAAGTGCAAAAGTTTGCAGAATAAATCTGTCAATTGTGAATTCTATAAAAGCCCTAGTTTTCCTGTACACACCTCAGTCGCGCCCTCTGTGTCGCACAACATGTTGCCCCGCGCGCTCGCGTGTGTGTTGTTTGTCGCTGTGTGCGTGTACGCACACAAACATGAACATAAACAACATGAACATCATCATGATCACGTACACACACACAACACAGGTTTGTTTGTAAACATAATTGATTAATAAGTGTTAGACTTAAGAACAGTGTGATTGTGTATGAGTAGGCTAAGTATATTAAACTTGTTTGTTTTCACTGACACACTGACATTGAAGCTCTCTAAACATTTTTTGTCTTCTCTGGAATTATTTTCAGGACAAGATTAGTCGTGTTGTTGTGATACCTTTTTCTAATATCTAGAGTCAACAAAGTCTCCTACGTGCCCGGCACCCACTCAGTCCATCGGTGGGCCCGTCGCCCGCAGTGTCTCCGGCGCCTTCCGAGGCTCCTGGATGGAGACGCGGCGCGGGAGACGCTTCGAAGCCTACAGGGGCATACGATATGCTGAGCCACCTGTTGGCGCGCTAAGGTTTCAGGTGAGATCAGCTCCCGTCATATCATCGACCCATATACTGTCCCACTGCTGGGCACGGGTCTCCTGTCAGCATGCCAGAGATTAGGCTATAGTCCACCACGGTAGCCTAATGTGGGTTGGCAGACTTCACATGCCATCGAAAAAATCTCTCAGGCATGCAGGTCTCGTCATGGTTGTAGTGAATGTTCCTGATTCCAAGGCCAAGACATATGGGGGAAGGGATGACAAGTGTGGTCTGTAGTCGGTATGAGTCGGTATGAGTCTGGTATACTCTGCGAGGTGGCGAGGATCCCTGAGGATTTTACCCAAAAAATATTATTATTACCTAAAAACCCTTCATCCTTGAGTAGACACATAAAATAACTCCTCTTAAAAATAAAAATGTTAAAAGCATGCACGTACTCAGACATTACAATATGACGTGCGAAGTGAATAACCTTATGTTTTTTGTGAGAATAACACTTAACTAAACACACTTGCAACCAGTTTTTAAAGAAACAGGAAAATCTTATCGTAAATTCTCGTCCTTGAAAATACTCTTACAATAATGATAGTTTTTGTACCAAATAGTTTTGACTTGAATGTGTTTGACTACTTTTCTATAACGATATCTATGATATCTGTACACAAAATCATCCACCTATTTACTCCAATGGCACGGGAGTCCACTCAGAATGAGAGCGGCAACAGTCCAATAATGCTATCGTAAAATTGTGCGAATGGACACAGAAACTACTGTTATTGAAATAGTCACTATTGTTATTTAAACTATACTATAATATTTAGTACCATTCATTTTCTCCTTGATAAGTCTTCTGTCTTTCCTGACTTCACAATTTCCTCCCCAGCCTCCTAAGCTAAAGCTGGAGTACACGACGGAGGTGGATGCGAGTGAGGAGGGCCCCGCATGTCCTCAACCCGTGCCGCCCAACTACTACGTGGATGAGGACTGTCTGACCGTCAACGTGTACACGCCTAATAACAACAGGTAAGAAGACTACACCCTTCTCGCACCTGCCAGCCGGCGCCGGCCACTGCTCCAGAAAGCCTTGGAGAAATCGAAAACTAGAAATCGAGATGAAATAAGGAGTATCCGTACTAAAACTAAAAATTAGAAAGTAGTTAATACTGTTTGTCTGATACCTTACGCCTGAACCGCTGTACAGAGTTCGATAAAAATATGCAAGGAGATAGACTGTATCCCGAATTCCATTAAGTATATCTCAATGAAAAAGCTAGTAAATACAATAGTTCTTTTGGAATAATTCTGGTACCTAGTCTAGAAATCTGACTCGTCAGCTGAAAGTTTCATTGTAACATAATCCGCAGTGAAGTCGGATCGTAAATAACATCGATATTTTGCTACACGTCACAGTTCCAAACCACTACCAGTGATCTTCTTCATCCACGCCGGCGGGTTCTACACGATGACAGGTCGCAGCGACCTCGCTGGACCTCACTACCTGCTCGACAGAGATGTCGTGCTCGTCACCATCAACTACCGTATTGGATCCTTGGGTAAGCAGTCATTTTCACTCAGTCAGTTAATCAGTCGTGGCTGCGCAATATTCGCGAGTAGACAGTCATCAACAGAGCCGCTGAACTGTTCCGTCTCGCGAAGGACAGACTGAAGTTTTCCGAAATGACAGCCAACCTCCAATAATTGGAGAGGCACTTCGAAGAAGAAGAAGAAAACGATAGCAAAAGCGAATAGAACTTTTTCTTCGTGAGAAGCAGAACTTTTCCTCATTATATATACTTATAGGCTTCATGAGCACGGGCGATGCGCACGCGCCGGGTAACAACGGCATGAAGGACCAGGTAACGGCGCTCAAGTGGGTTCAGCGCAACATCGCCGCGTTCGGCGGGGACCCCAACCTGGTAACCATCACCGGCTGCAGCGCGGGCTCCACCAGCGTCATGCTACACATGATCTCGCCCATGGCTAAAGGTATTTTATAATTTTTGTTAGGTAGTTACTAATCATTTTTTTTATACTTTTCTGACGGTGTCAATATTGTGATCAATTTATATTTTATCCTTTCATCATCCGCTTTAGACACCAGTAAATGTGACTTTAGAATCTTGCGATCAAGTGAGGAAGCAAAACAATGTCTGCTCAAAGCCGCTATAGCTCTTTCTTCAAAAGGCCATTTTAGACATTTCCCTGCACTGACACTCACATATTATCTTGACTGGTAACTTACGTATGGACTTTAAAAGAGACCCCGATTCTCTAAATTTGTCTCTTTGTAAAAGTGTCTTTAAAATATCTATATACAGATAGATTCGCGGTCATCTGGAAGGTAAAGCCAAATTGGCCTCAAAGAAACTTGGAGTCCTCAATAGAGCGAAAGTCTATTTTCAGCCGCACCATAGCCAGCAACTATATAAGGCGCAGGTTTGGCCGCATATGGAATACTGCGCTCACCTTTGGGCTGGGGCACCGCAATACCTTCTCCTTCCTTTCGACCGTTTACAGCGTAGAGCGGCTTGGATCGTCGGCGAACCCGAGATCTCTGGTCGATTAGATCCTCTGGCCTTACGGAGACATTGGGTCTCTATGCGTCTTTTACCGTATTTCTTAAGGGGAGTGCTCTGGGGAATTGTTCGGGCTAATACCTGCCGCTGAGTTCCACCATTGCACCACACGCCATAAAACCAAGTTTCATCGTCACCACCGCGATGGTTGGCAATTCACCACAGTCCGGTTACTCGCAACTTTTTACCGAGAACTTGTAAACTATGGAATAACCTCCCTGCGTCGGTATTCCCGAACAAATACGACATGGGTGTCTTCAAGAAAAGAGCATACACACATTTTAAAGGCCGGAAATGCATCGGTGACTACTATAATGTCGCTAATGTCTATGGGCGGCGGTAGTCACTTACCATCAGGTGACCAGCATGTTCGGTTGCCCCCTCTGTTATAAAAAAAATAACTTTTATCATTTAGGTAGTAATTTTATTTCGAACTCGAGTTTGATCTTAGATCTCTTACAGGCTTATTCCACCGTGGGATAGCGATAAGCGCTTCACCCATCAACAAGGGCCCCATGGTGACTCACCAGCGCCACCTGGCGGTGCGTCAGGCGGAGATCCTTAACTGCCCCACTGACAACTCCTCCATTATCGTCGACTGCCTCATGACCAAGCCCTGGAAGGAACTAGGCGACTCGCTGCCAAAGTTCTGGGTATGAAAACATCATATTTTATCAAACTAAGTACCAAGTAGGAGTCGGAGAGATCCGGATTTATGTTACTGTAACAAACGTTAAGTTCAAGGTAAAAAAAGCAGATTCTATATTTGTTTTCTTGAGGAAGCTTTCTTGAGAAGACATACTGCCATTAGTCAAGATGATTGGGAAATGAAATGAGATGAGAATGTTAATGTTTTTCGGCTTATCGTTACTCTTATAAATGCTCACAATTTCCAGGAGTTCGGCCAAGGTGACCCGGTAGGTCTGTGGGGCCCTGTGGTAGAACCAGATTTTGGTCAGGAGCGGTACCTAACCATAGACCCTCTGGATGCCGTCAAGCAGGGCAAGATGCACACAGTGCCCGTCATCATCAGTCAGACCACCGACGAGTTCTTTTGGAAGGCTTTCCGTAAGTATCTTATCTTATTTACATGACTTTGTATTGAAGAGCTCAGGCTTTTAGTTTTATCCACAACGAAATTATGGGGGGTCCAAAATGGTACGGCAGTGACGCTTTTTCAACTGACATCAAAAAAGGAGGAGGTTCTCAATTCGACTTAATTTTTTTTTATATTTGTTGCCTCAGTACTTTCGACTGGGTGAACCGATTTTGATTATTCTTTTTTATTCTAGGCGGTGCCAAATTACTAATTTATTCAAATATGATTTTCGTTGATTGTCTGTTTGGCACCGACTCAAAACAAGTTAGAAAGCATAATGTTAATATGTTATTTTTTGCTTTTTAGCTCCTATGTGTTTTTTGGAGGCGGTTTGTTTTTTGTTTAAAATTTTTGCTCGACTTAACATATTTGAAATCAACCTCAATATTGATTATAATTCTAATAATAATAAGTATAAGAATTATAATCGATATTGAGGTCGACGCTGGTGTATTTAGTAGGTACATTATCACTGAAGTAGTAAGTAGTCTTCTTAACGTATGCTATGGCACTTATGTATACGTTAAAAAACATCTTCCAACTTCTCATGAAATGTTACATTTGCAGCGGTTCTACAAAACGAGACTCTCCTGAAGAGTATGAACGATGAGTGGGAGAGAGTAGCGCCCATCTCCTTCATGATCCCCAAGCAGAACAGCACAGCGGTTGTGAACAGGCTACGGGAGGTGTACTTCAAGGGAAAGAAGCTCGCCAATGATAAGGAAAGTGAGAAGGCGCTGGGGATACTGTACGGAGACTCCGTCATCGGGTTCGGTGTGCACAGGTACACGCGTTGATGTCCGTCCAAAAACCTCTTAGAGGTTTATGGAGTATACACTGCGCCGAAAGTTTGAGGGAATGTTTCTCTTTGTGCCAGCGTAGCTAATCCTTAGGAGAAGCTCTGACACCCATACTCACTACAGGAACACAACACGCAATAAAGTGTGTTATTTGGCTGCAGTTTTCTGTAAGGTGGAGGTACTTCCCCAGACGGGCTGCTCCAGATTTGAGTGATAAATTTCTGTGCCTTACCTGTCTTATTTACTATACTTACCTTAATTTGAAAAGGCAGGGCTGGAGCCTCGATGGATAAAATTGTCACTCCTAAATCCCTTCAAAATCTGATTCGTGTTATGCTCTACCAGAATGGCGAACCTGATGTGTCGCCACTCCAAGCACCCGGTGTGGTACTACGACTTCGCTTACATCGGCAACCACAGCCACTACGAAGATCCTAGTGGAAAACCAAAGGGTAAGTCCTAAATTACCAATATAGAACAAACAAATTCTGAATATCAGCCTGCCGCGGAACAAACAAATTATAATAAAAACAAGAGGTCTGTTAAGGTGACGAAACCCGATCTTTGTACTAATTAGTTTACAAAGTAAGTAGGTAAAGAGGTAGATAGATGAAGAAAGGTAGGCAGAAGAATAGAGATGTTTTATCAAAAAGAAGGAAGGGTTTATAAGTACCCTTCCTTCAGTGTTTGAACTAAAAACACAATGATAACAAGACAGAGTGAAATTTTCTTTAGTTGTTTATACAATTTCCCTGCTTCAAGAAGACCTGAACCGTTTATGACGACACTGGTAACTGGTATCTGTTGACAGGCGCGGCCCACCACGACGACTTGATCTACCTGTTCACGCTGAGCTACGCGTACCCCACCATCCCCACCACCAGCCCGGACTCGCACGTGGTCGACGAGATGACTGCCATCTGGTACAACTTTGCACGATACGGGTGAGTTTGATTATTGTTGACTTTTGCACACATTGTTTAGGAATGGGCACACGTCCACCTTATCGTTGAGATCCTTCAAAAAGGTCTGGTGAGTAGTAGTCGTAAAAGCGTTCGTAGCAAAAGAAATTTGATTTATAAAGTAGCGGTTGTTTTTGCTTTCCCATATGGAAATAATGCGAGAGTTTGCTGTGGGATAAGGTTAAATACCTGATCTATAACTTTGCATAACAAAAATATTCCCTTAGGTATATTATGAAATTTCTTTCTCAATTTAAATCAGTTAGTATGGCATGTGATCGCCAAATCATTCACTTCAAAGCTACACATTGGAGTTGCAATTGCCATGATGCGGCCATGGTCAGCTTACACTGGCAACTTATATCTTGATATACAAAAGCCGTCCTTAGTTTTATAGATCGGCTTTCCCTTATCATATTGTATTGACCAGTGTTTCTATCCCCAGTGACCCGAACCCTCGCGGAGACACTCCGGAGTTGTCCGCGCTGGCGTGGCCGGCCATGAAGCCGGCGCAGAGGAGCTACCTGCAGCGCGGAGACCAGCTCGTCATACGACAGAACATGTTCGAGGAGCGGTTCAAAGTGTGGGAAGAATTGTACCCGATACAGTATTAAAATGGACCGAGTTGTGCGTTTAGTTGTAACTATTAAGTCTTGAATGTGCTGTAAAATAAAGTTTAAGTGTCTATTATTATAATTATTTGTTTTTCTTTTGTGTTAAAAAGTCTGAGCGATATGATTTAAAAGTACTGACATGAAACTCCACAAAATTAAAGCCATTAATTTACCACCAGATCCAAAATACTTAAAATACCAAAGCGTAAAGTATTATCGCGATTATTGATGAATGTGTATGATCCATGACAGTTCACCGGTATGTTTGGTCCCGTGTAATGAGAGCAGAACAGAGAGGTTCTCCTATGTTGTTAATTCTCAGTAGCAGAGGCTACTGAGAATTTCATAGAAGAACCCAACAACACTTTGCTTGACCTGAGAATCGAATCCAAGACGTCTAGCGTCTAACAGGGCAGTTAATTTAAGCACTTTTAACAATTTATTCTACTAGCGAAAGCGAGACAGACAGACAGATAGAGTTACTTTCGCATTTATAATATTAGTAAGGATTTACCTGCCACTGACAATTAATGTCAACCGACCGTCTACAGATGTCCTTATTCATAGTAGCGTGTGATTGTGTAGGTATATTGTATACCTACGTACAATAAAACAGTTCACTAACCAGTCGGGTTTCCCCCTACGCGAACGCTATTATATTTTTATTTGTCATCTTTTCCTTGTAATTGACATGTTTTACCAGTTCCTGAGTCTTAGACGTTAATATTTTGTGTTTATTATCTCTCATAGAAGAGGAAAACAAAATAATTGGTTGTAGTAAACAAAGTCGTTTAAGGAAAAGTATTTGATAAATATTCAGTGTTTTGGTACTCTATTAAAATACTTTTAACTAAAAAAGTTGACCGCTATAGCCAACAAATTGCTTCCGATAACAGTCATTTGTTTTTAAAGTACTTATTGACAATGATAATATATTTAATGTCGTCACACATCATCATTATTTTGATCCCACAGTCAAACTGTTTATACAGTTTTGTGGGACACTGTTAGTTCATAAGCTGTATCATGTACCCTTTCTTACAAATATAATAAATAAATAATCACAAATAGAAATATCCCGAACAAAGAAATAATGAAACTATAGGCCAGGGATGGGCAACCTTTTGAAAGTTGCGGGCCAAATATTAGAACACTAAAGATGTCACGGGCCACAGGTACATAAGAAATAGGTAGAGAATAATGCTAGTCTGTTTCTTGTCGGCGTTGATTATACACGAGATTTGAAAATATTTCGCGGGCCGGATCAAAGGTCTTGGCGGGCCGCATCCGGCCCGCAGGCTGGACGTTGCCCATCTATGCTATAGACCATACAAAATTAAATGGTAAGGGAATTGAGTCTGATGCCACGCAAAAGCTGATCCCTCATCAATAAACCCACATTAGGTCCTATAGCGAAACCACAAAGTTTGCAGAATGCCCCAACGAATTCCCACAACATCAACAACCAGTACTTAACTACATACAAAAGTAAATAAATACTTAAACTTCTTCTTGTCAGTGTGTGGCGCGGTCGTGTTGACCACATAAGGAAAATGTTGTCCAGAACATTATTATTATGCAGTATCGCGTGTGCAGTGTATGCCACGCGGAATGATGCAGGTCAGTGCCAGGAAATAATAAATAATGTCATATTATTAAAAAGGAATTACGTCACGTGTCTTAAACATATTTGTTAGCAAGTTGGGGTCTTATTTCAAAACGCTTTGAGCTATAGATATAAACGCTTTGAGTATAAAAAGACAACTTACTACTTAATATAATAATATTATTATAAAGGCGAAAGTTTGTATTTTTGTTGCTCTTTTACGGCAAAACGGCTGAATCAATTTGGCAGAAAGTTGAAATGGTGATGGCTTATATCTTAGATTAGGACTTATACTGCATTTCATTCCCAAAAATTCAAAGTTCCTACAGAAAACGGTTAAAAATTCCTAAGTCTACGCACGCGAAGCCGCGGACAAAAGCTAGTTCAATAACATATAAGTCTTTGTCATTCTGACGTCTGTAAAGTGAGACGGAATAACAGTGACTACCCTCCTGAGAAGTCCCTTAGCTATAATGGGCGTCTTCGGGATTACAAGCAATCAGCATAGACTTTAATACTTTACTAGCTTCCCGCCAGCGTCTCCGCCCTCGAGGTCGTCTTTTCCCCCGTTTTTGAAACAATTTTCATTGCTACTCCGCTCCTATTAGTCGTAGCGTGATGGTATATAGCCTATAACCTTCCCCGATAAATGGGTTAACTAACACTGAAAGAATTTTTCAAATCAGTCCAGTAGTTTCGGAGCCTATTAAATACAAACCAACAATCAAATCTTTCCTCTTTATAATATTAGTATGTAGCAGAGACGAGCAACGGTTATCTTAGAGTCGGCAAGTCGTCATAAAGCAGACGCTGTTGATGATGTCGTTCCTAACGCCCTTGATATGTATGACATACATAATTAAAGATTAGTTGATAGCTTCCCTTGATCCAAATCACTAAAGCAACTGCCGACATAACAGGTCCTCAACCGATTGGGAATGAAGTTGGTCCGGTGACTTACTCCGTGTCGGGTCAGTTTCTGGGCTCCTGGATGAGCACGCGGCGCGGGAGGCGCTTCCAGGCGTACCGCGGCATACGGTACGCTGAACCGCCTGTCGGGGAGCTGAGGTTCCAGGTTAGTAATTAACATACCACTACGCAATACCTCGGACTTCTGAAAACCACGAGGTACCTATTGATGATGATGATCCCTTTATTTCACAGCCTCCGAAACCTATCCTGAACTACAAGGGAGTAGTGGACGCCAGTGAGGAGGGTCCCTCGTGCCCGCGCCCCACCAGCCCAGGATACCCCGTAGATGAAGACTGCCTCACCATCAATGTATACACGCCACATAACAACAGGTAATTGAGGCTACACTTCAACAGCGCTGACAGATCCTCACGATATTTTCCGGCTACTGTAAAGCTAGTCCAAAAGAAGACTAAAGTATCCAACCGAATAGAGTCAGGTGTTTGTTTAGTATGCACGTTAAACTACGTCGATTTTCCAGTGTAGCTAATAAAGAATTTTTTTTTTCAAACCCGCAATTAATAGAAAAACAAGACATCATGATTCCAAATATAGGACTAGGTGCACAGTAGGCGTTTTCAGGAGCAATTTGTGGTTTCCAGCTCAAAGCCTCTGCCGGTGATATTTTTCATGCACCCCGGCGGGTTCTACACGATGTCAGGGCGCAGTGATCTCGCCGGACCTCACTACCTGCTCGACAGGGATGTCGTGCTCGTCACCATCAACTACAGACTCGGATCACTTGGTAAAATATAACTTCTTAACGCGCTTCTGAACGTACCTACTCTATTCTAATATATTGCTATCTGTATGTCATCATCATCATAAACCCATATATACTGTCCCACTGCTGGGAACGGATCTCCTCTCAGTATGAGAGAGTCCACCACGCTAGCCTAATGCGGGTTGACACACTTTACAAGCCGTCGAGAAAATCTCACAGGCAGGCACCTTTGCCATTAAAGCGAGTGATATTTACGCACATGATTTTGAAAAGTCGGAGGTCATACCCTTAGGCTATCACTGCTTCATGTATGAAAGCCATGTCAATTACAGATGGTATACCCTTAATATGATTTGCAGCTTGCTCATGCTTGCTGAAGTGTTGAGATAGGGTCCTATTTTGACGCCCCAAAGATGACGTTACTATACTGATCTTTGTGCTACTATTGGTTATTTTGTCTTGGGTTTTTAGTATGATTCCGAACCTGCGCAGCTTAAACCCTTATTCTAGTTAATTCTCTATGGATACTTTTCCCTCTCCAGGGTTTCTTGCCCTGGGAAATAAGCTGGCTCCAGGTAACAACGGCTTCAAGGACCAGGTGGCAGCTCTGCGCTGGGTGCAGCGCAACATCGCCGCGTTTGGAGGGGACCCCAACCTAGTCACCATCACGGGGTGCAGCGCGGGAGCCGTCAGCGTGATGGTGCATATGATCTCGCCAATGTCTAAAGGTTGTCTGTACTGCTATACTTTAAGTTTGAATACTGAGGTTTCTTCAACCGAAACTTCAGCCATTATTAAAAAAGAAAGAGCAAAAATCACATTCATAGGAAACAGTTACTTGTTGATGTCATTGTCAGGTCACTTTTACCGAACTTTAACCCAGTGTTTTCAGCTTTCTAACCACCACGACTTTTCTGCAAATAAGCGTAAAATTACAACAAAATAATATGCTCTAACAAAATATCTATAAGTACAATATTTTGATATTATCCAGGACTGTTTCACCGCGCCATATCACTGAGTGGTTCTCCGACGTCGAAGCTGCCGAGTCCTCCAGATCGCGTGGACCTTGCCATTAAGCAGGCGAGAGTGTCCAAGTGTCCGGGAGACAACACCACCGCGCTGTACGAGTGCCTGAACACTAAGAGATGGCAGGACATCGCTGGATCATTGCTGGGATTCTTTGTAAGACGCTTTGGTATTTTTATTATTGATCTGGGTCCCAGTTGGGTCCATTAGAATTACAAATTTTCATAAACATGTTCACTCCGACCCGGGACAGTAAATATTTGTTCCGTGTGGAGATTTTTGATCTGATTTTACCAACCATCAATCCGTTCTCCAGGATAGGACAAGACAAGCTTCTGTGTTTCAGAGATTTCATTTGAATATTTCCGATGCTGGGTTAAAGTAATTGCAATGGGAAAAAGTTTCACACTATTTACTAGTTCTGTCTTACTTTGATATCCGCAGGAGTTTGGCTTCGACCCCCTCAGCCTATGGCGTCCGGTCATCGAGCCAGACTTTGGCCAGGAGCGGTTCCTATCCGAGGAGCCCATGGTTGCTATCCGAGAGGGCAGGATGCACTCCGTGCCATTCATTATCAGCCAGACTTCTGATGAGTTCTTCTGGAAGGCTTTTAGTAAGCGTTTTAAACAAAATATCCACTATCACCATGTCTCATTCTACTCTATCTCTCATATTATTCGTCACATTTATTAATAGGAAACGTATAGTATGTGTACTTCAGAAAAATAAGATGTTATAAATATCTTGTTTGGCCTGCTCCACTCAAAATCGCTGTGGTTCTTTCTGCAAAAGGCCATATCAGTGTAGTAATATCCGCGAACTTATACGAAGTGACAAATCCTGAATCGCGCAAATAAAGTTTACCGTGCAACTGGCATAAACATACAACCGCCCGACATCAACAGCTGTCGGGCAGTGGCCCACCAGGCATAACACCCACCTGGTCAGAGGATCCTCCCTTTGGATGGAGATACATCCAAGCTCGTCCCTTCACATCAGTATACATACACTCACTCTCATTCTGAGAACCCTCGAGATCAGTATAAGACAAGTATTCAACTTTACAGCGGTCCTGAACAACAAAACTCTTCTGGACACGATGAACTCCGAGTGGGACCGAATAGCTCCGATCTCGTTCATCCTCCCGCGGAACGAGTCTAGTGACAGGCTCGAGAGGCTGCGGCGCGCGTACCTCGGAGACCAGCCGCTGCGGAACGATGACGTCAGCGCGCGTGGACTGGGGCATTTGTATGGCGACTCATTGACCGGCTTTCCTGTGCATAGGTAGGTACTAGAATTTCAGTAGCGCCAAAAGTTAACAAAAAGATTTCGGTCGCGGCCGTAAAGGTTTTGACAACGTAATAAAATGAGATAGTAAGATAGGCATACCAACCTCTCGGTCACACAGCTACTGGTAATATACTCGTATCTTACTTAAACCGAAAACTTCTCGTAAACGGCTGAATCGATGTCGATGAAACTGTTTACGTGTGTTCGATTGGCTAGGTTTACTACACAATTGCGATCGAGTTCGGGGAATTTTGACATTTTGCACAGAACACAGCTAAGTAGTTTGAAATATTGTTCGTCACCAGAATGGCGAACCTGATGTGTCGCCACTCCAAACATCCGGTGTGGTACTCAGAGTTCGCGTACATCGGCAACCACAGCCACTACGAAGATCCGGTCACTAAGCAACCAGTCCGTGAGTACCTAATATAACATACCATAGAGATGACACTTACAGGATTTGAATCATCCTAGATACCCAGTTCATCATAATAAGTCGATTGTGGAAGGTAAATGATGGAAAAGGGATTGAATGAACGGGTGACGGCTAACAGGGATGAATGGAAGAAAAGGATAGGCCGCGCCGCCCCAAATAAATTGGAACAAGGGCAGGAAGATGATGAAATAATTTTAATTACAGAAAATTTTAATAAAATTTTACTTAGAATGCTAAAAAAAAACTTAATTACACTGCTATGCTCGAGTAAAGGACCATAGACTGCACGAACGGGATCTGTAGTTGCAAGAGATTATTATAAAAATTCCTCAATGAAAACAGTTCTATTTTGTTGTACATTTTATATAGACCCAGCGCACCACGATGACCTAATGTATCTGTTTACGCTGAGCTACCGCTTCCCGACGATAGATGTCGCTGATACACCAGACTCCAACATGGTGGACAAAATGACTGCCGTGTGGTACAACTTCGCTAGATATGGGTAAGATATATGCTTATGATAACTAATGTAAAGAAGTCAGCAACATTATAATAGCTAATAACTAAGCGCTCAAGGATCACTCGTCAATCTTCGATCAATAATTAATTGATCGAAGTTGTCAATACAAGCTATTATTTGATCTAAGAATGCCTGACAAAAATAGTATAGCAATATTACAATATATTGCAAAACGTCGTAAGCGTTCCATTGCATATTATTAAAAAATCAAACTGGCACAGTAAGAAGGTCGCGTTCAAATGGTTTGAAGTTAAAGTGTCGCCGTTTATAACCCACACCATTTTATGCAACTTAACATTTGGCCTAAGTATAAGCATATCACAATCTTGATCAAGGACGAATCTAGCCTAATTAAGCCTAATGATGTTAAATATTACTAGTCTAAATATAACTAACTAAATATAACCAGCCCCGCAGTCTGAGCCTGTCATTCTAACTTAAATGTCCTGCTGATGGTAGCGTTGTGTGTCGGGTCGTTTTATTCCCTACAACATGGTTGAGTCAAACCGCGCCGATACACACGTCATGCTCGTGAACGAGTGCTGTCTGTCGGGACTGAACTAGTTTAACGTTTCAAAAGTACCTACCTACCTATTTATATGGTCTAATTGAAATAAAAATATTTTGAATTTGAATTGAATTTGAATTCCTCACAGTCATAGCTAGATGAATGTGCCTACTATTGCCGCTATCAACCAATCTAAAAAAATATTACTGCCTCTCTCCAGAGACCCAAACCCGCGCAAAGACACACCCGAACTGGCCTCCCTCTCATGGCCAGTGATGGAACCAGGGCAGAGGAACTATCTACGCATAGACAAGGAGCTTGCAGTCAAACAGAACCTCTTTGAAGATAGATTCAAGGTATGGGAAGAGTTGTATCCGATCCAATACTGAGGAGTTTGTAATAACAAAATCGCTATAGTGTTTGATAAAGAACTAAGTACCTAGTACTTAGTTGAAATAAATTGTTTTATAATCTTCGTGTTTTATTTCAACCAGAATTACCCACCCTATTAGGAAACTATAGCCATATAAACAGACTTATAATTTAGTTACGGTTCTCGCCAAACTTATCTTATTGTCCGGCGTGAAGTTGGCACGAGCACTTCAACCCGGCCGTATAAATCAGGGAGAGTAAAATATTTGATTAAAATAATTTAAAATGACAGCCTACGACTTGAGCTTTCGTTTTTATTTACTATTTCTCTTTCTTCGATTGATACGGCTGGGTTGAAGTTAGCTCGTGCCAACTTCAAGCCGGACAATAAGATTGGCGAGAATTGTAACTAAAAAAATGCTCATTGCGCATTTATAGTATAATAATATCGTCACTTGTGCTAGAGTTCAATAAACAGGCAGGGTTAATGACAGTATGTCAAAACGCAGGAGATGTTAGCTGCCTCTATACCAATCACACCATTACCAAATCCTGTCATCACCATAGAAAGAGGTCGTCTGCTGAACAAAGGCCTGCACAAAGATCGGTCTATTGCCACCTGTCGGGGTTTGTCCCACTGCGCTTTCTTGTCCGCCAAACCCTTTGGCGGAACGGAATCCCAATATATTATGTCAAGACGTAATATCGAAAACGCCTGCCTTGTGTGTTGTAGCAATGTGTCACTCGTGGGATTTCAAGCTCACGTGCAAGTATGACTTATATTTCGATTAACACCGAAATAGACTTTATTGCGACCACAAGAAATACATTTTTAAATAACCGTATTCTGTCATCTCATACAAAAACATTCAGAAATGTACTTTATTTAATTTGCGTAAGGGAGAAGTTCGTTTATAGCAAGAGGGTATAATAATAATAATTATAAAATAAGGCCTTCGAGTGCCCTCGCGCATGCGTATCGTTGGCATCCCGATTGTGGCCAGTTTCTTCCCTCCCCGTGGAAAATAGTGCTGTGGGAATAAGTTGAAAATGTATTTAATAAATTATCGATTAAAATAATAAAACTAAGTAGGTATCTCCACAAACAAACCATTTCTGCAATTTTTATTGTTAACTAAATTTTGTTTATGCAGAATCACAAACTTAATTATTACCTATTAATTTAAGTAGGTAGGTAATAACTTGGGTAAAGTTAAACTCATATTGTGAGCTATAAAACAAGATGAACTAATATGCAACATGCAATCATGTATTTACCCACTCGCCTCTTCAGAACATATAATTATTTTATGGGAGTAATGTGTAGTTAGATGATAACACAGCATCATGATGAACAACTCAGTAATTTTGTAACAAAGTACAGTTCACTCCAAACTTATTGTCCGGGTTGAAGTTTGCACGTGCTAACTTTAACCCGGCCGTAAAAATGGGAGAAAGAAAAATATCGGATTAAAATTATTTAAAACGACAGCCTACGACTTGAGCTTTTGTTTATATTTATTAAAATCTAATATTTTTCTTTCTCTGATTTTTACGGCTGGGTTAAAGTTAGCAAGTGCCAACTTCAACCCGGACAATAAGTTTGGCGAGAACTGTACTTAGTTATGCTAAACTATGCGTCGAACGAATAGCTTGACAATTTCACATTATTAATTGGTCATTGACCGTAATACGCTGAGCGAAATAACATCGCGTTCGTCTTCGCAGTGAAAACAATCGATCGCTTACACAGCGAGCACAGTAGAGCAAACACCATCGATTGTCGATGTGTGGCACAACGTGGTACCTCCCTAGAGCCGCCATGACACTTTGCGAGTGTTTGCGAGCTCGAGCGTGCCCTACTACGCGTCTGGCACGTACCAGAAAAGAATATTCGATTTTTAAATACTAAAATTCCATATAGGAATTAACTGAATATTTTAGGTGAGTCGATTTTATTTTTAATATGAATTGTAGTTTAGTTCATCACTATTGATAGTGTGTTCTGTGATTGATAAGCATTACATTTTCAATACATATTTTATTTGATTTTGAATGAATATTGTGTCATGTAGGTAATTGATTTGTATCTAGGTGGTTACAAAAATCTAATAGGTCTTTACCTAGTTTCTTTTAATGAAGGAAAAAGGTCTTTACCTAAATAACATTATTATTTAATTTATTTATTTATATCTTTTAGGACTACTATCAGCTAAAATAACAAAAAAAATACAACTAAATAACACTAAGAAGCTAAACCGTTGCAGCTTCTAATTAAACTTAGGGCAAATCTAAAGGTTTATAGTATGATTTTCTATTCCAGAAACAGACTAGAGCGTTTGTTGATGCCGGCCGCTTAGGCTTAGAAACTGTTAGCAATTTTAATTTAGGTAGGTATATAAAGTGTTACCTAATAAAATTATTGTAGGTAGCACTATATTAGAAAAGATTTATTTATTTAAGAAAATAAGCTCTGTTTTGCATTGTGATCTGTAAACAGTGTAAAAAATAAATTATTTTGATATTGTGTCATAGATCAACGCCCAACACAACACATTTCGTTCGCAGAGGCGACAGACGACACGAACACGACTGGCGTATCTATAGACTTATTATTATTATTTTTTATTTAATTAATTCATTGTTACATAAATTGGATTTCTTAGCATAGTGCATACAGTAAAATTTCTTGTAACTAACAACAGACCATTAAAATTGTTGACCCCCAAACCAGACTTTTGTCTGTATCTTGGGTGCCAATTACTTATGTTATTTAAATTATTTGTTCCAGTTGGCTTGAAGGTTGAAGGTGAAGGCCGAACGGCCTTACATCTAGCAAAATGGCGGGGAGCTGGTGGAGAGAACCGGACATGGGGGGTAAGTTAATCTTGAATCGTGCATGACAACATTTCGTTCACATTTAGTTATTTTTTTATACCACTAAGGTGGCAAACAGATCGCTGTTAGCAGATAGCATACGGATCGCCCGATGGTAAGCAGTTACCGCAGCCTATGCACGCTTGCAACACCAGGGGTATCACTCACGCGTTGCCGACCCTAAAAACCTCTTGGAGGTTTATGGAGTATTCACTGCGCCGACAGTTTTAGGGAATATTCCTCTTGCTGCCAGCGCAGCGTATGCTTAAAAGGCTCACTGCAGTAACACAACACACAATAGTGTGTTATTTGGCTGCAGTTTTCTGTAAAGTGGAGTTACTTCCCATATGGGCTGCTCCAGATTTGTGCCATAAATGACTGTGCCATACCTCACTTAATATAAGTTTATAATAATTTAATATGGTACAAAAAATATTGTTTTAGAAAGAGAAGGAAGAAGGAGAGTAGGAGAGCGTTAAAATATTTTACAGAACAATAGGTACAAATTGTGACATTATTTCTTTTTAAGTATATTTATTCATTAGATTCTTTGCTTATTCCTTCAATAGGTACTCACGCTCTTTCTTCAGTCTACTAATTTAAAATGATTACTTTTGACGATCGCACGTGTCGTATAAAAATAGCCACTGAATACAGTTTTTGATAAACAGATCGTTGCTTCCCGCCAGTGACTGACAAAACAACCGGTCTAAAATGTCTGTTAGTAATTACCGTTAACGCAGCAAAACTTAGGTGATTTGTTATTTTTTTCTAGTTTTTTGCTTGACTAGTTTAGTCTATTTTGTTACACGTGTTAATAAAACGAGGTGAAAATACTAAATTAAATAAAAATCCCCTCATTTTTTGGTAAGACAAAATTACTACTAATTACTAAAATTACTAATAAGCACGATAATCTGTTGTAATTTATACAGAGCCCAAAGGAATAATATAATAATTACGCAGACTACGGAAGCCTGAGAAGTGCCAAAATATGCCTTTGTATTTTTATTTTATACATGTATATAATTTCATTATCTCTTAACATAAATGCCCTCATCCAGGCATGTGGCAACGAAATAGTTGATTATGATAATTTTGTAAAAATAACGTTATTTTTGTTGTTTCCAGTGATGTCGGCGCCAGTGTCGTCGGGCGAGTTGCAGGGCTGCGCGGCGCAGCGCATGTGGCGCAACGCGTGCAACACGCTGGTGGCGCCCGACGCGGACGACGCCTGGAAGCAGCTCGTGGAGGCCTCGCCGCCTGACTCGCTCTGGCATACTCTTAGGAACTGCGTGGCCTATCAGGTAACGGGTTTCTTATTGAGTCCCTTTTCTTGTAAGATTAGGCCAAGTCCTAGATGATCTTGAAAAACAATTGTAAAATCTTCATATTCATAGCAAACTCTAGTTGTCCCCTATTATAAATTTAACGGACTTATTACACTTGTACGCTTGTGGAACGACGACTTGCGGAAGACCGCGGGCAGTTGAAGCCGTCTAGATAAGGAAAGCTCAAGATCAGGCTCTGTGGCATTCACTAGGAGAGACCTACGTCCAACAGTGGACGATTACAGGCTAATGATGATGATTACGCTTGTATTCCTCGATACATTTAGGCAGTGGTGTGCCTACTAATTTAGAATTTCAGTGCGCTGGTATGTTTAGCTCCCATGTTATGCCGGTGAATTTAAAACCATTAATCCTTAGATTAATAATACATCTAAGCATTAACCCGGTACAAATCCAAACAGTCGCCAACGGCAATCAGATTTAAGGATTTACGACTGACTAGATCTGACCGTTCCCACAGTTACAAAGTAACAATAATTTTAACTAGAGGCAATTTGTTTCTGTCATCGTTGTTTCATAAACATTGACTTCCACACACATGACACACATACAACTGTCGTTTCGCACGCGGGCACGGCACACAGTAACACAACATCTGATTACTCCGTTATTCCTGTATTTCAACAAACGCATACGAGAATATCTCAACAGCCATCCGCTTCCACAAAAATGTTCCAAACGCGAGTACATTTCAAACTTCACTATACATTGCTGGGTTTCAGGCAGGTGTATGGCAGAACTTGCTAAACAAGGGGATGGACGATGTGATCCAACCGGCGGCGTTCAAACTGGCCATTGTTTTGCGGCATACGCCATCCGAGCTCACAGTGAAACTACTGACCGAGTTGCTGCGTCTACATCCGCAGTCAGTAAGTATAAAAGATTCATTCTGACAACGCAATTGCATACAGATAGCCTGAATAATTGAATTACATTATCGCCTGCAGTCAGCTTAGTGCAAGATGGTCACTTTAATAGAAGTTTTGCATGGGATATTGTACTGCCCGTTCGTACAAATACCCTAAGTATATTATAGGTACAAGTAGGTTGACATTTTGTAAAAAATGTGTAAGTAGATAAGGAGGAAAATGTAACACGAGAAGTTTTATCATCTAACTAAAACAACGTGCCGCGGAATGCTAATTTCGCTTGCACGAGGTCAATATGAATGAGATTGTCTCCAATTTTATGATATACAGCAGACTAAAATATTATGTTTACAATCTAACTTGTTTATTAGATTAAGTATGTTGATACTTTCGTATGCTTGTTAAATATTAAACGTATTTTTTTTTATAACACACATTGAGTTTGCGAGCAGTGTCTGAAATAAATTACACTGGTTGCTTCCAGACAGATGAGCACCATTATTATATTGATTGGCTGATATTATATCTGAATCATTCTCAAATGACGATATTTTCTTTATATTTATTTTATATATATTTGGTTACTAAACAGTGATGTATTATTTTTGTTTCGTTAAAGATATAACTAAAGTTTTTTAAGTTATTGTGAGGTATCTTCTGTCTATGAAATATAAAATAGTAATTATTTATTTAAAATTACTATTTTATATTTTTGGAAGATAATTCGATTACTATTCGTAGGAAATCTAAAACTATTTTGTGCACCCAGTCAACAAATAACTAGGTTCTAAGTTGTTATTATTTTAATGGTTATTTTATTTTGCAGCAAGACCTTATGTCTTACATTCTCGCGCTGCTCACGGACGATGAGGCGCAATGGTGCGGCAGCAACTACAGCCCCGAAGCGTCCTTGGCCTCGTCTGCGGAAAACAGTGTCGAGGAAGAAACGTCCGGCTCGGACAGCTCCGACAGCAGCGACGAGGACGGCGTCGAACCCAGCGACAACGAGGTCGACGTTGGCAACGAGGCCGACGCCGTGGAGCCGCGGGACCCGTCAGACGTGCCGGTGGCCACCACCCCCGTGCCCACGATGGTCGAGCCCGACTCCACGGAGACGGCCGTGCCCGACTCCACGATCGCGGAGGGCGCGCTGCCCGAGTGCTCGCCGGCCGACAGCTCGGCGTCGGGCTCGCCGGCGGGCGCGGCGCCGCAGCGCGACCTGCAGCTGTTCGGCGACTGCGAGCTCGCCGTCATGGGCGCGTCGCGCGAGGAGTACGACGCGCACGCCAAGCTCGTGCGCGCCGAGTACTCCAAGCTCACGCACGACAACTACGTGCAGCTGCGCATCAAGGTGCCGCCCGCACGCTCACACACTCGCACACACTCGCACCACTGTACTGTCTGTCGGTGAGAGAACATACAAATAACTTTCTTATCGATTTCAGGTCCTGGACCAATTCTCTCATATACCGAAGCTGTACCACACTCCAGAGTTTGAAGGCCTGGAGGCGGCCGCCCGCGAGAACATCGAGCGGGAGATCAGCACGCTGCGAGAGCACCTGTTGACCGGTCGGAGGGACTAGTATTACCCCTACCAGGAAGGCCACGTTCTTGAAGACGACGAGGAACTCAGTACTGAAAGCGATTAAATGTTTACTCGACACTCAAGCTTTGGCGAATTACCTGACCGCATAAGTGTATCGAAATTCGTAAAAAGATAACTGTTCCCACTAAATTATAACTGATTAACTTTCAATATAATACATAAAACGACACCTAGGATGGAGAGCGTCAGGAAACGAGATTATAACCCTGGACGCTTACAATATTTCCAAATATGGTCCCAATCTCACAATTTAAATTAAAGGGTCCCCTAAAATTCTTGTCATAACATAAGGGCTGAGTTAAATTATCAAAGTACAGACAAAGTCAACTGTCAACCGTCTCTCAAGGACTGGCGTAGATTAATGATGGCGGTAACCCAACTAGTTAAGCATGGACGTATGAAGTCAATCATCACATTTAGAATAAAATCACACGTGTGGCTAAGGGGCAAAAAAAGAAAAATATACATACTATCATTTCTTTGTTAATTGGCTTTAAATTTTTAGAAAAATGACTGTTCAGTAGACAGCCTGCAAAAAAATTGATGCCGTTGTGTAAGTATTAAACATGTTATTTGCGAGGTGGAGCGAAAGGGAAACAGTAATATTATTATGCTGCTCAAGGTAATTTTAAGAAATGATCGAGTAAACTTATATTTCAGCTACTGTGGTTCTGTCGTTCATGAACGTGACGTTCCTGGCAGGTCCAGAAGGCGCCTGAATATGACTTGTGTATACACAAGCTAGCACAAGTAGGCTTCTTGTGTCTGTGTGACTTGCAGTTACAGTCACCATGACTGTAGTAGGCAAAGACATTTCCAGTTTAGTGTTATTCCATATAGTAATTGGTGTTTATTTTAATTATAATCATAATTTATGATCCAAAAAAATCCTTACAATGAAGTTTAGGGCTAGCTGTAATAGTAATTATAGTAAAAAAATATAAATTAGTATCTGCAATCTACATAATAATATACCTACTACATGTATTGATACAAACATTCCTTATTATTTAGATTATATATGTTTTATAGTCTAAGATGTTCCCAATCCACGTAGTTATTCTATTTACGCCACGTATTATTGCTATAACTTCGTTATAGAAATAATAATTGTACAAACATTGCATTTCAAACTAAATCTTATTTTTTTTTGGTACTAAATTAAAATACCGTTAGTTATAAAAAATGACTGAACACTTTTATTTTAAATTTCGAAATAGGTACCTATGTTTAAAAAATGTTTTGCTAATTAAAATGTTTAATAATATTATTGGCATATTATGAGCAATGCCACTTCTGTTTTATTTTAGTCTATGTACAGTCTAGTGTATATCTGTAATAACATGCTTGTAGTTAGGTAGGTAAGTAGGTGTATAGTTTTAAATTCTGCGCTTATTTTATGACTATTAGTAAATAAGTACTAATAAGTAGTTAGCAAGTGTCTCTGCGTATTATTTTTATTTATTTATTAGAACTATAGGTACCTACACAAATGACATGGTCAATAAAATTATAAAATAATAAATATACATGTGATAATATTAATATTGTTTTTGATTGCCTTTATCTTTTCAGAAGTTAAAAACTATGGTTGCTTATTACACAGGTCACTACCACCACCACATTTAAACCTAATGGGTCTTGTATGGTGCTCGTAGCGACAAATACTTCTTGCATTATTATACTTACTACTTTTTACAATGTAGTTTTTTTGCCATCGTTTGCCACCGTTGTCTATCGATTTATCTACATAATTGAATTGAATACCCCGCGCCTCTCGAGTCGGTGATGTGGTGTTATGTAGTCTAGATATTAAAAATTTGCTGAAGATGGCGCTGTGCTTAAATTTTCAGTTCCTTTTTTTCCCCGTAGGTACCTAGTCGATTTTATTCTTTATTTATCTATAAATTGTTTATTTACTTTTTTATTTATTATTTTTATTATCTGAATTGACCCATACCAGTAGCCGGCCAGATCCAGGCTTTTACAAAAATATATTTACGCGTAAATATATAAAACATTTTGTGTGTATTGTTTGTATTTCATAATATGTATTTAGTAAAAAGATGATATTTTGACTATCTAAACAGATAATTCAAATTAATTTATATGCATAGATCACCTCAATTTTGCTAAACGTAATGCTCTAAGTTTATTATACATATTTAATATATTATTGATCGATAAAGTTTCCATTCTCAACCATTTAGTCGATTCAGTTTACTGCAGACTTACTATTACTTATCTGTATCTACGTTATGTTTTGACAGACGATTGAAATCTCTAATTCTCTATGAAAAAAAAAACATGGCGATGGCGTCTTCGTCGTAGCATTTCATTGAAGTTGTATGATTTTCGTTGAAATAATATTTTCATAATTTGACTATTAGTAATAAAACTCTTGTGTAAAGTGTGAAAACGCGTGTAATTAAGGGATTATATAAGCGTCTCAGTGACTGCTACGCAGGTAAACAATAGCACGGCCAGGAGAAAGGTTATTGAACGGCGATAATATTTATAGGCCAACTGACATGGAAGAAACGGGACAACGGCGTCGAACGGTTTGTGAGTACTGTCGCTTTATTTGTACGGGTGATGTTCACAGGCGTGTGCGATGTCGTGGCGAGGCCGTGACGAGAGGAACACGAGGTGGGGCGACGACGACAGGTGGGCGGAGGGCCGGCCGCGCACTCCCGTGTGGGAGCCGCGGCGGAGCGCCAGCCCCGACCGCCGCGAGCCTCGCGCCGATCGCCACCACCACGAACGATTCGACCGCGAGCGCGATCGCTATGACCGCGATAGGGACGACGACCGCGACCGCCGCGACCGCTACCGCCGTGAGCGCGAGCGGTACGACCGCAACCGCGACCGTGACCGCCGTAGGTCTCCCAAGCGATACGATGACCGAGACCGCGACGTACCGGCACCGCCGTCACCTCCTACCATCAGTGACGTTGATCGCAAACCCAGTTCTAGGTCTAGCAGCCGTTCAGGCAGTCGCGAGCGAATGGACTTAGACTACGAGAGCAAATACGACACCAGGGACAAACACGATGACAACCAGACCATCAATGCATCCCCAGGGGATTGGTTTTGCAAGTGTGGATTGTACAACTTTAAAAGACGTCAAGTGTGCTATAGACGCAACTGTCAGGGAAAAAGGTCTGAAGGCATTGTCTATGGTGGTGATAGTGACAGGAACACTTTGTCAGAAAGTGCTGGCATTACAAAGCGCTTGTTGTTTAGAAGGCTAGATGCCTTGACAACTGAAGAAAAAATATTAGAGGTTATTAAAGAGAGATGCTCTAAGGGTGTTTTAGATTCCATTGCTGGCATCACTATTGGTAGGGAAACTTTAACTGGTGCATCAAAGTGCTTAGCATACATTAACTTTAATTCTATTGCTGACTCAACAGCAGCTCATTCTGAACTAGCACATCTACAGCCCCATTTAGAAATTGATGGCAGGGAGGTTCTGGTTAGTTTCTATAATGAACCTAAGAAAATTCAAAAGCCTTCAAATGCCGATTACTCTTCATATTATGCTCAAATGTCTAATTATAGTTCTAGTGCTCAGGCTATGTCTGAGGCTGACCGTGTGAATGCAGCCGCTGCTGTCGCACAGTCAGCTATATCAGCTGCTCAAGCCCGCCACCTGGCATGGACGCCAGTTAGTGTCCCTGTATTTGTGGCCTCCACTGCACAAGCAACTCCCTCAGTCAAAATCCCCACTGGGGATGGTAAAACTGTGTACAGTGCCCCTGATGTTAGGACTTTTATGTATGATGAGACTTCTGGGTACTACTATGACCCTGCCACAGGTTTATATTATGATGGCACTAGTCAGTACTTTTATAACAGCCAAACAAGCCAGTACATGTATTGGGATGCCACCAGCTCCACATACATAGCAGCGACCCAGGCGCAACAGAATACTGAGCAACCGAAATTGCCAAACCCACCAACAGCCACCACTGAGAACACCATAGCCAAAGAACCTGAGGAAAGGAAAAAGAAAGACAAGGAGGACAAAGTGAAAGTTGCCAAAAAGATAGCCAAAGACATGGAGAGATGGGCACGGACTCTGAACCAAAAGAAAGAAAATGCTAGAAGTAATATTGTTATGGAACAGCCTTTAGATACTGGGGCCAGCAAAGGCTCTGCAGATATTGGCTTTTCTGTACTAGGTTCTGGACCTTCCCTGACTCATGTTAGAGAACTATCTCCCCCACCCTCCACAGGAGACGAATTTCTGATGAAACGAGTGACTGATACAGAGCAATCCTTTGATAGTGACGAGGGCATCATAGACTGGGCCAAACTGACCTGTCTTATTTGTAAACGACGATTCCCATCACCTGATGTGCTAAACAAACATAAGTCACTATCCGATTTGCATAAACAAAACTTGGCGGACTTCCGTAAGAAGAATGATCTGATACCGCAAATGAATGGCTATAGAGACCGAGCTGCAGAGAGACGAATGAAGTTTGGTGAAGATGAGACACCAATAATCAGAAAGCGGTACGATCCACCTGACTCGATGCCTCCGCCGATGGCGCCGCACCCACCTCCATCAGTCGTAGACACGATTGGAGGAAAAATGCTGCAAAAAATGGGCTGGTCTGAGGGTAGAGGTTTAGGGAAAGAGGAACAGGGAAGAATCGCGCCCATTGAAGCCGAACAACGGCCAAGTTTGGCTGGACTAGGGCAGAAAAGAGGCATTTACACTCCAACCCCTGGGGAAACCTACAGAGACACTGTCAAAAAGCTAATGATTGCTAGATATAAAGAGGTCGTCGGACAAGAAGAAGGGAAATAGGTGGGTTTTGTACTTTACTACTTTCAATGCAATAATCATGTTTATTTTCAGGGTTTGGATTACAGGTCAGTCGAACATTTCTGATCAATTTAGACTATAGTGTTTTTATGTCACCTTTATCTAGCGCTATCAACATTTCAAGGTTCTTCAATAGTTATCAACTTATCACACAAGACTGATTGTATGAAATATGAATTGAATCTCATTTCTTACATGTTAAGAACTATTTTTATGTCTGTGAGTGCTGGGCGTTATCTATGGACATAAGTGTTATAATTGCTCATAACATGGAATCAACTTTCACAAAAAGAATTTGTCAAGATCACATGCGAAATTCAACTTTATGATCATGTAGATGAGGTCTAAAGGTTGTGGTACATTGGTAAACAAAAATACTCTGATTCTAATGGTCTGATTCTGATTTCACTACACTAGATGTTGGCGCTCAATGCTTCTTCTGAGGGTCGTCACTCAGAAATCACGGCATCCAAATGGTAAGTATTGAATCAGGTTGAATCCGATTATACCTGTACCTACCCTAATGTTTATTTTTTCACAGCTATAGACAGGTAAACATACAATTACCAAGGAGGCTGAAATACAATTTTTACCCCTCTGCAAAAGTTAATGTTTTTTTAAGGCTGTGTGGAGTTTTACCTTACTAATCTTGGGAGTGTGTTCTTTTATGGTTATCATTAGCAGTATTGTTTAGCATTCCTCAAAATCAGCAAGAGGTAATCTTACAGATTATAAATGTAGGTATCCAGTGTAATCAAGATTTCATTGGGTGTTATTAGGAACATTTAATTTTGTGTCAAAGCATTAATAAAACTTTAAAATGCCAGCAGTATCGTAAGGTGTTAAGATATATTTGTAGGTATTAATTTATTTTAATCAGTGGACTTTAAAACTAGGTAGAATTCTAGGCTTGCTACATAGCTATTGAATTTTATAGCAATGAAGTCTGCAATCCATAATAATAAATTTGAATGTTCCTTTGTCTTTGAACATCTGCAACAATAAACCGGTAACATTCAGTAATAAACTGCTAGAAATGTTATTATACGACATAGCGCAAAATCGAAGCAACGAAGAAACTGGACAGATGGACAGAATTGTGATAGACTGTGACTGTAGTGATGTGTCTGAAGAAACGGTGTCTAGTCTATACCAACCCACCGCCGTATACTGATGTGTGTGACCATTTACCTTACAGAGTCTACATGCCAGATCCTGCAGCCAGTTGCCAAACATTGTTACAAACCTGTATACTCATAGTAACATAGAGAAAACTTAGAACATAATGTGAGATTAAAAACAGCAATTTTTTTGTAGTGATGTGCGCTCCAATTATGTCATAGGTACATAAATTGTAAAAATGTTAAATGCCTATTTTTTTATTTACATTTTAAAGAGTTATATTCACATAGTTTAGTTGTTATTTTCTATTTTCTTAGGTAGTATTGTTAAAGAAAATATATTATTAAGGTATATTTGAATACAATGACACATATTTACATTGCATTTATTTTTAGTTATGTTATCCATCTTAGAATATTAATTATTGGCAGACTAATAGATTTTAGTAAGGCCCTTAAATAATAATTGTGTCATAGTGTCTTGGTAAATATAAGTTTCAAATTGTAGGAGAAATCTTTTAGGTATGGTATAATTTGGCAGTTGACCAATCTTCGACCTTATTGTTTTAGTAATAAGGGCGAGAAATAGTAAATTCCTAAGATTGTGGATTGTACATACTTTGATACTTCAATATAAGATGAGAGAAGTGTGTGTTTTAAGTGATTGTGGGTCAGTTTTTGATCAATGTATCTAGAAACTCAATAATATTAGTATTAGGTATAGTAAAGTTTATAACATGCTATAAAATTAATGTACAAACTTCCTACATAAACCGATTGCTGTCCATCTAGATAGAATTCATTTTGTTTTTTATTTGAAGCTAGAATATTTTAGGACCATGTTACGTTGTTTTCTTGGTATGAGAGGATAGAATAGTATAAAAATATTTTTAATTGTATAGACTTTGCATAGTCTGCTAATAAAAGACCCAAAACGAACTTGATTTGTTTAAACATTTGATGTTATTTTATGTAGGAAACTCCACATGGAACATATTTATGTTACATTAAGCCTAAATACCTAGTAAGTAATTTAATCAACAAATTACGAACACATTATAGCACTATTCTTATAGTTCTGCTGGCTATTTCACAGATTTCCAGGTAACAATCTCATTAATTATGAAACCGTGTACCAATTTTACGCTTGAATGGGACAACTCACGCAATAATATTATGAAAATGATGTAATCGGTGAATTGTTAAGATCGTTTTGCACAAAAGTACTTAGCTGTAAATGTGTATGATTTGTGTGAAAGTAACTATTTACTTTGTAATACCTAGGTATTAAAAGTTACGTAGTGATAAAGGTTCTGCTAACGCAGTGGTAAAATCCGCGACTGAATAAAATAAATAAACTGCTGGAGTGACCTCGTGATGTCTGTCTCTGGGACAATATTCTATGGGAGAAGGATGACACGAGAAATGTTAAATAAATCTGCTTATAAATTCTGTGAACTTGTTATAATATGGAGAAGCGTAACGTAAATGTGTCGTTCATTCTTATTTTTTTACTTTAATCATGTTATACTTAGTGGATTCACGAGCGATAATAATTAAATTAGATAGGTCATTAATTGTAAACAATACGATTTTTCAGGATTTTAGATTGCTTAAGATTTTATTGAGCATCGATATAAATTGTATATGAACCTAAAATATGATATTTTGTTTTATTTATTGTAGGTACCTATTTGTCTTCTTTCTTTTTCACTAAAACTTTTCAATTTGGTGAAATATGACTAATCCTTACTAATATTGTAAATGCGAAAGTAACTGCCTGTGTCTCGATTTCACACCAAAACTACTGAACCGATTTAAATGAAATTTGGTACCTACAGAGATAGTCTAGAGTCTGAGAAAGGACATGGCTACTTTTTAATGCGAAAAATGGTTGCAATAGGGGATGAATTAAGAAATACTCAGACCACGGGGGCGAAGCCACTGACGGAAATCTAGCTAGTACCCATAGTAATTATAAAAGGGCCTGTTTTACCATCTTTGGAATAGTTAACCCGCTAACCGAGCGGTTCAAAAATTAAAATGGAACATACGAAACTGTAGGGACCTTAAAATAATAAGTAGGGAGCTACAGTCATAGATAACTGGAATGACATACCTTACACATGTAATGCTAATGTGGCTATTATGAACGGCGTAAGATTAAATTTGAATTGAGTTATTTTACAACATGAGTTGAACGACTAGGTAAGGATTTTTAATGGCTGTTTTTTTATGTTATTAATCTAAGAGTTTTATGTTGTTAATATTTTCTGTGTGGACTTAGGAATTTTTCTCGTGGGTATCCGTGATGAGGATTGAAGTTAAAATCTAGTTCATACGCTCTATTCCAAATTATAGCCAAAATCCATCCAGCCGTTGTAGCTAAAGGGGTAACACAATAAAACAAAGTAGGTAGGTACTTATAAAAATAACAATGTATGTAGGTACTTAGTTATCTTAACCAAACAAACATTCGCATACAATTTTTTACCCAACTGCCGAAGGAGGGTTATCTAATAATTCCATAGGATCAGAGATCCAGTCTGATATTGCAACCCTGCCAGCGTGGAGTGACGACTTACGGAAGGCAGCTTGGCACTTGGCTATGATTGGATGAAAATAGAACTGAAGATAGGCTTCTGTAGCATTCCCTTTAAAAGGGGCCCACGTCCAGCAGTCGAATCCAAGCCGATTGATGAATTTATGAGGTCGTAGTACTATTTTAGTTGTTCTGGTGATTACTTAGGTGCTCAAGTTAACTCCCTCTGTACGTAGAGTAGCCGTATGGGCTCAGTAGCAGCGGTATGTGGTAGTGTTCCCCGTCTTTGGTGTCAAATGCTATCTGGAACAGAGAAATTATAGGGTTTTTGTTAGACTTATTTTCTGCTGTAAAAATCCCCTACTACATAATACTATGCGTAAGAAAGTAACTGTCGGTTACGCTTTCACGGCTACAACGATTTGGATGAAATTTTCTACAGGGACAGATAAATAAATAAATACTTAAATAATACCAATCTAATAAAATTATACTTAAGTAATATACGCTAAACGGATACCTTTAAAGTGGTTAGCCTTGAATAAAGTAATTTGAAAGTTTTGGTAAAGTTATAGAACTTCTGTCAAGAAACGGCGAAATATCAGTAAAGTATTACTTAAAGGTTACTTCTATTCTGATATAAAGTTGAAGAGTTTGTTTGTTTGGTTGAACCCGTTAATATCAGAATCTTTGAAAAAAATTTTCAGTGTTATCACTTATCCCGTTTATCGAGGAATGCTATAAGTAGACTATATAGCCATATCCAAAAGGAGCGGAGTATCTATTTTTTTACAAAAACGGGGAAATGCAACTTTAACGGGAACGAAGTCAAGGGCAAAGGTTATATAAACTTATATAAATAATATTGACCAAAATAAAATTACGGATCTTCAAAAGTAAACTGAACGGTAGCAGTTTCACAAAATATTTTAGTAAAATGTTAAAACTGCGCAGAATAATGTAATAATTAAATAAACAGGAATAACAGTAAGTAGGTACATACCTCCACAAATGGGTACAACGTCTCCTTATCATTCATTTTGTAGTAATCACCAACTTTGAACAATAGCTTGTAGGTTCCTCCCGTCATTGATTCAGTTGAAAATGGAAATTGGATTCTTCCGTCACTGGTGGTCATAGTGCTGTGCCATAGTGTCCACGAATTATCTTTTTTCTTGTATAATTCGACAAAGACTCCCACGGCCGGTTTGCCAGTGGATATATCTAATACATGCGTCGATAAAGCGGGTCGCGACATTATTTACCTACGTCTGCTCACTATAACCGTTGAAACACACTACTTCCTTTATATTGTTATACTCTGAACTACTTGATAAAGATGCTTTCTCACGACAACAAATGCTTAGTTTCAACATGTATGAATAATAAATATTCAATTAGATACATAATAGCACTGAATCCTGGACTTTAATCGCTGAAGATAAGAGTGGTTTTGGATTATTTCTATTGTAAAGATAACACATAATCAGATGTTGTTGATTCTTGGGCAGATGACGTTATATTTGAATCAAATATTTTGTCTCGATAGACGCGAAATAGCGAATATGATGACTTTAAATTTTATTATTGTTCAATAGATTACAACTAGATACATAATTATTAGGTTCCTTGGATGCTTTTGTATCTACTGGGGCTGGGGCTCGGATGTATTCAGTATTGTCAGATAGCAGAAGATTAATTTAGCATTATTCAGTCGAAATTCTTGTTATTATGCGAATGTCTTAATTACCTACAGATTAAGTAATATCATTATTTTAATTTTAGAGAATGAGGAAAAGAAAGTTATTACTTAAGTAGGTACCTAGGTTAAGACTTAGTATTCAACTTGAGCGTTACCTCATAACTACATAACTACATTTGGCCCCTAAAAACAATCGGTGTTACGTAACACATAACTTTTTAAATACATAACTCCACTATATAGTATAAAACAAAGTCGCTTTCTCTGTCCCTATATCCCTATGTAGGTATGCTTAAATCTTTAAAACTACGCAACGGATTTTGATGCGGTTTTTTTAATAGATAGAATGATTGAAGAGTAGGTAAGGTTTTATGTATAATACATACAGAATACAACATAGTACAGAAAATACAAGAAATTCAAACCCATTCGAAGCCGGGGCGGGTCGCTAGTTGTATAAAAAACAGTAACTTTTAGGATCATAAATAGGTGTGATTCCGTGTGATTAGAGCAAAACAAAATGTGCCTGTTCCGTGAGCGGGTACCTACTTATCAAATTCTGCGTTAAAATCGACGTGTCGGTGTCATTACATACCTTTACACTTCTTTCACTTCACATAGGTACCTTTTAAAATTATTAAGGGTAGTACCTAGGTATTCTAGACTTGGTTAGTGTGATAATTAAGTAGCTATTTTTATAACGGCACAGCACAGTACAATTTTAGCAAACCGATGAAAACGAAAATGAATAAGGTATTTATTTTCTAAAAAGGTTTACAAAATATATGGTAAGTAGCTGTGTTCCCATTTTAGGTCACGATGCTTTGTACCTAAGCCTCAGTTGGCTATTTCTCGTGTGCCGTTGGGATGGCCACAACGATAACACTAACTTGATATTGAGGCCGCTTTTAGAGGTTTGAGAATTTTAGGTAGGACCTAAAATAATTAATTAATTTTTGACCCAAGTACCTAATTGTAAAATAAAACATCCTGATTGTGTGGAACCCTGCATAGACTGCATGCCTCAGGGAATCCAAAAAAATCTTGATGGTTCCAAGTAACAAAAAGGTAGTGGGGCAGGTAAAGTGATAAGAAAACGTAATACAACTAAAATCTTTATTAGAAATCTATTGAAACAACACTCAATACCTAGTCGATGGCGCCAGAGTTTAAATCGAGACCATTTTTTCTAATAAAATTCTTCTTTATGTACACGTCTGGGTGCATAACGTCCTTCCTCGACGATGGTTCTAGAATGCTCTCGGCGACTATGACGTTGGGGCCTGTTTTCACCATTTTATCCTTCAACCGGTCCTGTTCGTAACCGAACATGTTTAGACTAGGCTCCCCGTGCTTCATGTAGTCTATCCGCCATACCGGTGGGTCCACGGGCTCCACTTTGTAGTTCATCCGCTTCCTCCCCCCTCCTCCCATGTTCATGTCTGGTGCTTCCACAGACATTGAGAGCTTCTCCTCGGAATAATCACCGAAGTCTTTCCTTCCCTTCATTTTGTCTTTGTACTTTATCTTGTGGGGATAAAACTTTCGTATCTTCTTTCGTCCGTTGTATAGCGTTGTCCTAGAATTGTCCTTTTTGATTTTACTTTTCTTCTTTGGTTCTCTCTCTCCTTGTTCCATATTGCTCTTAGTAAGTCTTTTTTTATGTTTTCTAATTCTTGATTTATCTGGCTTACCTTTACTGAAATATCCTGTTTCGCTAACTTGTAGAAAATTCGACAGATCTTCGCTGTTTATCGTTGGGAAGAGCGTCAAATGGTATCCAGGCATCGATGTGGTTTTCTCCATCGATAGTTTCTTGTACTTCAACTGCTGTATGGAGCGCTCTATTAGCTTCCTGAGCGTTTCGTCTTCTATGATCATGTCGCACGGTATTGAGGGGAAGTTCTTACACAACACGTTCTGCATCAAGGATAGAACATTCTTAGGTTGTTGCTGGTCGTTGCGCGGTGTGCCAGCGGCGGCTATAGTGTTGTCTTTTTGGAAGTCAGAAACCATTTTGGATATGAGCGCGTCATTCCTCATCATCATCGTGTGTGACTGCACGAAGTAGAATGTCAAGGGGAGCAGGTTCAAAAATAGCCGCATCATCACTGATTTTGGTATCTGCAAGTTAAATTTAGTTTAGTATTTTCACGGATTTTTTCGTGTAGTTACCTACTTACGCGAACGTGAAGGTTTTAGGGTTTTACTACGGTCACGTTCCTTGTTTTCCCATTGTCCAGTTGCCCATTTCTATAGAAACCGCTTATACATAATACTTATTAAAATCTTCCGATCTCGACCTATCACGTACTTAACTTTGACAGAGATAGGTAAGCACTAAGTTGAGATACTCGTATAGACTGCTGAACCTACCCTAGTTAGTAACTATCGCTAGTCATATACATGTGCCCAAGTAGGTAGACTACAAGTTTTTGGTTTTCAAAGTTTGGATATTGTACTAAAACTTCATTTCTAGTAAACGTAGGTACTTGTACTTTTATAGGTCAAAGGTCAAAAGACTCTCAACGTTTAATTGTACATGAACTGCACATACGAAATTTACTCTATACCGCTTTCATAATTTTATGTTCTGAAATTCGTTAATAGGTTTTATTTTCACGTTAAAATATTACCACAGAGTGAAAGCCTACTTATCGTTTTTTTTTAAGAAATAATTTCTTTTGCGACCGAAGGAGAAAAAAATATATTTCCACTTACTTTTATCAGCTTCTTAACCTAATAATGTTCCTAATCCGTGGTGCGAATCGAAATGAGACCTCTTCTAGTTTGTGTTCACAGGATGTGAGCAAAAGTTTTGTGTTTGTAAACCTAACTGTGTTTGTCCAACCGTCCGGTGTTTACAACAATATTATGGTTTAGACGCGTGACTTAGATGTTTGGCTAACATGTGAACTAACTAGGTACCTACATAAGTATTCGGTGGGATTGGCGATGGTTTTTTGTTTATTGGCATAACTTCCTATTATTTAAGTATTGAGTGATTCCTTGTGTAGACGACGACTGAGCGCAGTTGCTTACACGTTCTACTCATACGGAGGGCTCATGTTAGCGTTCCTTTGGATATCTCGGAGCCCTTCCACAGAATGTGCTGGATCTGGTCTGTGCAGCCTGGTTAAGTCGGTAGGAGTTCTACATAAGCATTGTGTAGCCTAAAAAGGTAGGTAGATTTGTTTCAACAAAGTGGTTTTTTCAGTGCACACTTTCGGAGTTACAAGTGCTGTTACAACATGCCTCATGGTACTTAGTGTTATAAAATAGGTACTAGAATATTATAAATTCCAAAGGACGTAACTGTCTCTATTTTTCGGGTAATTTTCACACCCTAATCACCGAACAGATTTCTATAAAGTTCCGCAAAGAGACATATCACGTATCTTATGTCTTGATGTTGTCATTAAAAAGCGAGTGCAAGTGGAACTACGGGATATAGCCAGTATATTAATTTAAAAAAATACATGTACAAAGAAGGAAATTAAATTTAGTAATAATCTGCAATTAGCGCCATCTATAATTTGAAAGTGAAAAGATACACTGCCATCTAGTGACGAATAGCGTCAGCACTAAAAACAGTAAACTACAGGTTAGTAAAATAATTACGCTATTCGTCTATAGATGTCACTAGTTGGTTCAAAGCGCAGAATAATTAAATACTAAAAGATGAGGAGTAGGACGAAACAACGCTAGCACGGAAAATACAGGTTAGTCGCTTTTAGATAGCTAAAAATAGATAGCAGATGTGCAATGGTTTGTCCAGCAGTGGGATGTGGTATGGAAAAAATACAAAAAAAAAGTCTCAAAGATATTTTCTCTTATATTAGTACATATTAAAATAGGTACCTACTTAGGTAAGTAGGTAACTGTTTTGTAAGGAATAAAGTATTATATTAATTGATGTCCCTTTTGTAGTGTTAATAACTAATTATTCAGGTATTTCGGAGTGTTGCTATAGGATTTTTATAGTTTTTCGCGCTGTCCTTTAACTACTTATACATATATTTTAATATCAGGGTGAAAAACAAAAACGTATGTAGGAACATACTTTATGCACGTTTGCAAGTTACCTCAATAAGCCCCAAAAAAGTAAAAAATGAACTCCGACTCGACATTCGAACTCTGTCGGGCCGCGGCACGCGACTACACACTTTACAGCCACAAAAAGACCTCTTGGACCGAATGGGGAAAGGGTTGAAAAAACAAGGAGTTGTCCGAGTGGCGACGTGGCGGCTCTCCATCAAACTCACTTGCAGGCGAGCCAGCCGACGATAGAAAAAGAACGCGCCTCTATGGCCAGTTGCTGAGCGAGTATTTTCTGTTTTTGTTGGTCAGCAGAGCGCTGGAGTAGTGTGGATGCGCTCCAGGTCTTTTTTTCTAAAAGAAAATACTTTTAAATATTTAATCTAGGTATATTAATACAATAAAGAGAAAAGATTTGTATGTTTGTAATGAGTAAACTCAAAAACTACTGGACTGATTTCAAAAATGCTTTCACCATTAGAAAGCTGCTTTAATTTTTTCCGATTAACATAGGCTATAATTTATAAGACCACGAGGGCGAAGCCGCTGGCGGAAAGCTTGTATTGTCAATATTTTTTTTGGCCCTCCATATTCCTGTTCGATGTTAAAATATCACAAGAGGTACATCATATCATTCACCATTCTCCTAGGCTTTTTCTTTTTTTAGGCGGCGGCGGCTCAGCTTTGCCCCTGGCGTTGCTGATGTCCATGAGCGGTGGTTACCACTTACCATCAGGTGGACCACCTGCTCGTCTGCCACTGTAGCTACAAAAAAACAAATCTCCGTGTTCGCAAACAGTTCATAGTATAAAGGCGAAATTTTTTAAGTTTGGATGTTTGTTGCTCTTTTACTGCAAAACGGCTGAACCGATTTGGCTGAAAGTTGAAATGACGATGATGGCTTATACATTGGATTAGGATATAGGCTACATTTTAATCTCGAAAAATTTAAAGTTCCTAACTCCACGCTTGTGAAGCCGCTGGCGGAAAGCTAGTACAGTTCTTACCAAACTTATTGTCCGGGTTGAAGTTGGCACACGCTAACTTTAACCCGGCCGGAGAGAGAAAAATATTGGATTAAAATGACAGCCTACGACTTGAGCTTTCGTTTTTATTTATTACAATCCAATAATTTTCTTTCTCCGATTTTTACGGCCGGGCTAAAGTTGAACCCGGATAGTAAGTTTGGCGAGAACTGTACTAAGAAGTACAAACATAGTGTTGCCAATTTACTAATAGCTCAACTAGTCAAATTGAGACAAAGAAGTACCGGAGGCATATTCCTCCCTATTCTTTCGTGTCGGGCAGTGCAACCGTCGCGTCAGCTCGGTGACACAGCGCCGTCATTTGTGGCTCTAACTAATGCGTGTGTATGTGCATGTGTGTGGAAGTCGTGTGTGTGTGCGTCGTTGGTCCAGTTGTGTCGGCGGCGGGCGGGGAACGAATGTCTTCCCATTTAAATGAATGGGTTCGATATTTGAATATAGATTTATCGGATTGCGGTCGTATTGGGAAAAAAAGAAAACAGCTGACACACTGAGTACACTTCGGGTAAGAGATATGTCATTTTACATCTATCCTTAATAATGGATAACTAAATTATCACATTTTCTATATAATAAAAGGGTTTCCTTTTATTATGGAAGGGAATAATGCTGTACCTACCTAACTATGTTCAGGGTTGAACTGATCCAGAAGCCCTTCCGGCTCAGTTCGGGTTTGCTGGTTGGCGGGTTGGCCCCACAAGTCCGGGGCCCGGGATGGAATAGTAGTAGATGGAATATTTTCGGAAAATAATGCATTTTTCTAAAATAATGTCAAGTCTTGTGTAAGCACGACAAAATCGGTTGATTCGTTCAAAAGATAACGCGTTCAGAAACGGTCAGCAAGCTAGGCCTCGGCTCGTAATCGCCCCCCTGACTATATTGGCCAGTCCTAAACTATCATACCTTATATTATGGACACTTAATTATACGGGGCCATTAGTTTTCGGGGAGATATACCCCTGCCCACAGTACCCACCCATTGTGCGACAAACCTATCTCTGTACGCCTCGCCTTCTAAGACAGAAGTATCCATGAAGACGTTTTTTAGTGGGAGTAGGTAAGATACAGAGCATACGAGCCACCTGATGATAAGCAACAATGCAGTCTACAGACGTCAGCAACACCAGTGGTATCACTCGCGCGTTGTCATCTTGACACCCCAGTTGTTAAGTCTCATTTTCCAGTAATACAGGTTACATTACTTACTGGATACATTACGGTATTCCCCAAGGGGTTACGCAGACGTGTACAAATGTACACCCACGGTTCGGCTGTATGTTGAGGTCCCATGTAATAGGGGGCGAGCCTATTGCCATCAATCGGGCACAAATCCAGACTCCGAGCTGCTACTGGAAGTTTGACAGAAAAACCCAACAACACTCTGCTCGAGGGAACCAAACCCAGGACCTCTAGGGCAGCAGTCACGCTTGGAACCACTAGACCGATAGTAGAAGCTAGTATAATAGAAAAAGATCTATAAGTAAGGTCTTATAGTAAAGTATCTTCGTAGACGAGTTCGTAGACGATAACTGCTACGCAGGCTACGCTCGTAGCAAAGTGCTACGAAAATCTATTTCTGAATAAATAATTTCTTTACCATAATTTCGTTGGCCGATGGACAGGATTAACTTATTCCTATAGATTTTAATCGAAATAACGTAAAACATGAAAGGCCTGAAAACATGAATATGGTGAAGAACTTTTAGCTAGTTTTTTTTAGCTAGCTTTAAGAACTGATGTCAGGTAGGTTTGAAGGTTCGCAAGCGGTTACCAGGGTTACCACGCAGCGTGGGACAGCTTACGAGACTTACGGTACGTTTTACCACCTCTTAATAAGTTCTCGGTAAATTACTTGGCAGATAATTTCATACAAATTTTGTTCCATTTTTTAATTTAGGTATCTGGCAGTTAGTGGCTATCCAGAGGTGGCGAGACAGGTCCATTATGTTACCTATTCGTTATTTAACTGTCTGTCTGTCAGCACTATTAGTAGATATTATAGAAGACTGTTACCTGCGTAGATATCGCTCTACAAGAAAACCTTAAAAATCCCAAACATTGGATGCTTGTATCATAGATGGAAGACAAGTGATCTGTTTCTGAAGGTGGAAAGGACTTGGGTTCGATTCCTCGTTAAGTAGGTGGGTACTGTTATCAGTAGCGAGTTGAACTTAGATTGTCTTGTAATAAATTAGTCAAAATGACATTTAAATGACTACTACAAAGAATAAAAAATTTAGAATCTCACTGCTACATAAAATATTTAAATCTAACCGACAATTCTGTACCTATAAAGTGGGATTAGGTAACTTAGTCGACTACAAACGTCAGTGGAATACTCTGGCAGTAAATATAGATAACCTATTGTGGAATACAGACTAGAAGGTTTGTATAAAATAAACATAGGCATAACTATACCTATTAAATTAATATCTTCTACCCAACTCAGTAGGCAAAATCTTCATTGGATGGAATTCAAATTCGTTCTCATTTCAAACGCCACTGGTGTTGCCTACGTTGCAACAGTATTGCTACAGTTATCCACCAATGGCGGAGCTCGCAACAGTTTCAAACACCGCGATTGGTCGACGCGATGTAGCCAAGCGGGGGCGGGACCACTTCATTAAGGCGAATGTCGCGAAAAAATAATTTTTATGTCGTTTGTTTTTGGATAGTTATGTTGGATATAAGGGAGGGGTTGAAGTATGAGCGTGCCTACTTAACACTGTGTTGTGGTTAGTATTACTAAGGTGTTGTTTTAACTTAGGGTAAGTATCTAGGTAGGTACTATCGGCAGATTCTATATCTGACCACCGTAAGGCTATTCCTGCTTGCAGCGCTCGGCTGCTATAGGTACTAGCGCTTACCTGCGCTCATCAACCAATAACATCGCAGCATTGGGGTATTTGCCGAGCCCCTTGTTTTTGTAATTGAAAAAAGTCGGCAAAAAACCAAAAAACTCATTTTTGTTTCTCCGTAGATAACAGTCAGCTGAGTGGTGTGATTTATTTAAATGGAAATAAATAGTTATACGTAAGAACGTTTTAACCTACCCGGATAGTCGTGTCTATCATATTGACTAGGTATTTCACTTGAATATAGTACGCGTCATGCAGCAAGCATACTATGTCTCAATAAGAGTATAGGTAACGTATTAATGGAGTTTAAACTATTTACTTAACATCATTCACTAGCAATTATTTCTCAAACTATAATAATTATAAGTAATAAAAGGCACAACAGACGCCTCCCACTCGTTCCCAAACAACATAGGCACTGATGAGGCTTCTCAAACAGCGCTAGATAAAGGAACACAACACAACAGTATACGCGAGAGCTCTCGTTTCGCTGAATTACTTGCTCAACACAATATCCGGAGCATAGCGACATAAATCGTAGAAACAAAAGAGATACGGCACAACAGGCAAGGGAGATAGTGTTCACTGATTTAAGGTATGGTGGTCTAGAGATTCGTGATGTTCGAAAGACGATTATATTTGGTACTATACTATCTTTCCGCCATCGGCTTCGCCTGCGTGGTCTTATGAAATTTTCACCTGTTTTTGCATCATTTTTCATTGCTACTCCGCTCCTATTAGTCGTAAAGTCATAGTATATATAGCCTATAGCCTTCCCCGATAAATGGGCTATTTAACACTGAAATAATTTTTCATATCGGTCCAGTAGTTTTGGAGCCTATTCAATACAAACAATCAAATCTTTCCTCTTTATAATATTAATATAGATGGTAAGAAATGAAGGTTAAGAGCACCCTAAACCGACGAGCATGCATGGGGAGGTCAATGAACATAAACGAAGCAAAAGTGGTGTGCCAGGATCGTAGCAAATCTATAGTATATATAGATCACGCTGTTTAAAGCATTTTGCCAGGTATTTTACACGAGTAGCCTATGGACCAGATTTACACAGAAATCCTACAATGCCCTACGCATTTGATACAACAACATCTTCAGGGCTATGTTCCGGCTCCCACGCTACTGTAGCGCGTCGGGTATGTTTGCCGATGACAGCGTGGATGATGTTTATGCAGTAATGCGAAAAAAGGTCGCCTCGCTAGTGAACAGGGTGCGGCGAAGCTCGAACCGAGTCCTGAGGATGGTGGATCAGCGACTCGATTCAGCCCTGGTTGCACTGTTACTAGCACTATGGATCTGATGATCTGAAAATAAATGATTTTTATTTTATTTTTATTTATTTTTATAAAAATCTATAGTCTCTGCCTACCCCTATGGGAAACAGGCATGAAGCCATGTACCTATGTATGGTAAGGAATGAATGTTTCATCGTTATTTTTCATCAACCGTCCCATTCCATTAGTTCAGTTCCTTACCTGACTTCCTTACGTGTCGCGGTGAACCCTCGATACTTTGTCAGAAGGTAAGTAAGTATCTGTTATACTCTACACATTTAGCTGATGCTGGTTTCGACCATGGATGGAGAGGAAGCGCGACGAGTCGCGAATAAAAGCGTTACATGGAACAGAATAAAATCGAGATTGTATTATAGTTTACAGATAGTGCAGATTTTATTGTGCATTAGCTTTCATTTATAAACTCATCTCAGAGGCGTGAGATCTTATGTGCTAAACAAAATGGGCCAAATAATTATTATTTATTTAATACATAAAGAATGAACGAAAAAATGGGTCTTACTAAGCCAGTACGGCTAATCTAGATCCTTCTGCTCTGTCTGAAAGAAAAACATCCTGAAAATAAACCACATACAAAATGAAAAAGCAATATAAATAAATAAAAGCAGCATTATACTATATCTTCCTAGCTTCACCGGGGTGCGGGTGCGCCGCGGGGAAGGGCAGGGGAGCAGAACGATATTCAAATTGCGAACATTTCATTTTAACGCTTGCGAAGATATTCGCGCGCTCCCACGCTCCTGTAGTGATGGGGCAATTAAGTCTGGTTTATCGATGTTTGAATTTCATTCGACTTTAAAAATATTCTGCCATGAGAAATATAAGCAATGTTATTGTCATAGACATATCTAGGTAATAAACGAAATATCAATTGCTAATAATTAGGAAAAAAGGTATCGTCTTCTGACTTCAATAGCTAACTAACTTTTAAAAGCTTACTTTAAAAGATAAGGGAAAGAGAAGTAGAGATTTTTTTAATACTTACGAGGGGCTCGTGGCTATGTTATAGCAACGCTGATCATTCGATCTGCAAAGTTAATCTACGCTTGCCAAGGTCAGTCTGTGGAGGGGTGACCATTCTTAACACATCGAGACACCTCCGTGCCTCGGAGAGCACGTAAAGCCGTCGGTCCCGGTTGTCATACAAACACCTATGACAATCGTTAGTCAGAAGTCAAAAAGCGTGACAACCAGTCTATCCTTCGAATATCGGTAAGTATTGCCCAGAAATTCGGTTGCGTAGGTCTGATGGCAGTCGCTTTGTGTAAAATACTGGTATTCAGCCGCATCTGGTTAGACTAGAAGCCAACCCCAACATGGTTGGGAAAAGGCTAGGAAGATGGAAGATGGACACTACTTAAGAACACTTTTACATGACTTGTTTTGTTGTTTTTGTGACTTTTCTGTTATTCTTACATGAAAACAATAATATTTTTTGCTACTGTTCTTTTTGTTACAATATCTACAGGTACATAAATCTTTGATCAACAGTTACAAAAATATTTTCATATACTTACCACTTTAACTAAAATATTGACACCAAAAACAACGTAAGAATAAAATTTACGAATTATCGACATAATAAATAGTATGTTCCCATCCTTATCCTAAGTTGAGACGTTTGCGAAATGTTCACATTTCGCGAATTGATCGTTGCTCTGCGGAATTCTCATTTGCGCCTCGTTCCTCGCCCCCCTCCCCCGCATCCCCAGAACTCCCCCGACACCCCGCTCAGCCACACCTGTATCTGTTCCTTATAAAGGATGGTGGAGTTTTGGGAATTATTTTATCATGTGTGGGAATTTGTAGAAAATGTAGCGTTGGCAGATATTTACATGTAGACTAGGTAATTGATCTATTGTATATTTTTTTGCTTTTAAATTATAGTTAGCCACTGCATTTTTTTACTTATCTTAAAAAAATCCTTTCTTAGCCATGCCTTCTTATGGAACAATACAACACGTAAGTAACACCTAGATACACGTGGAAGGGAACTGAGAATTTTGCTTACTAACAAAACCAGGACTGTATTTTATCGATCTTTATAATGTATAGCGCTTCGGTATCGTGTTCCAATCCTGTATACGTACTGATAATCCCAAAGAGTTTGGTGAAACGGTTAAATATAATCGGAAGTCATCAAAACACCCCGTAGAAAAATTCCCGATCGGCTTTAAACACAAAACGCGCAGATATTCAGTTATACATTGATAATTACTCGACAACCTCCCGCCCCACCCCCCGCGACCCTACCTCCTCACGGCCCTCTCATTGTAATTTAAATCGAATTCCCGCCGACAAGTAAATTGAAATATTTCAATTTGAACGCACCTTCCGCTCTGACGTTCGATATTTGAATTTAGAATTAAGATGGCGACGGTTACCGTTAAGTTTGATTTTATTAAATTTCTTATCCATAAGCTCCGATTCATTTAACACCCACCTATAAATATCAAGTTATATTCCCTCATCTCCACTCTGAACCTTTTATAGGTAAGTACCTACTGACCTGGAATCCATCCTAATTAAAAACTTTCATGTAGATACATAATTTATTTATGTATCTATAAATAAAATACTACTGACTGAATTTAGACTGACAAACAAAAATTGCACAATGCTATGACTCTAAACGAGCAACGAATATGCATTAATTATACCCTAAATCTAAAAGTGGAACATAATTTAGATGACAAGATATTGTAGTACAAAACAGTGGTATACAAATATATGTCACATCGAATCGCATGGTGAACTACTTCTGTAATATGACCAACAAAAGTTATCGCAGCGATCTAACTGCGGCTGAGCATATTCCACGCATTACAGCCACATTAACTAAACAATCAAACAAAAAAACTTCAGAACAATAAAGAAATAAAAACGAAACGGAATCCACGACGCGAATAACAAACATAATTGTGTTTTTTGTGCTTCATTCAATACACTCTTTGTCCGTATTAAAAAAAACTGGTTCTCAAAAAAGTCACCTTTATAAATTAAGTTTCAGCATCTACCAACCAATGGGAAACCAGAGGCGGGGTCTTAAAGCTTTCCCATTGGAGGACCCGAGCCTCTCATCTTACAACATTTTATATAACCGGATGATACAACATATACAGTTAACACTATAGTCAGAAAGGGACAGAGATATACGTTTTAATACAGTGTGTCGTTTCGCTCTCGTTCCGTCTCTGTCGCGCGACGCGGCAGCAACTGTTCGGTTGAAAATGAATCAACAGTGTTCGAAACAACTCGGTGGAGTGCGTCGCCTTAACTGTAACGTTCGCGTTCCAAATTCGAATTGTAATTCTTATTTTAAATTTTAAAATTGGGAAAACATTACAGTGTTGCCAATACAGAATGTTATTGTGGTGTTGCTAGTCGGTTTGTTCGGTTGTCAGTTTATTTGTTGTAAAGTTGGATTATTATTTTGATGGAGATGTCTCTCCCGAACGGTGTCGACGTCACGCAGTTGGTGCAGCACCCAGTGTTGGCTGCTTTGCCACCTTTTTTCCTCAGAGCTTCAGAACGATATCAGGTAGATATTTTATTAATTTAACTTTATAACGCTTTTTTCTTCCTGAAATATGTGCTCTTGAGTGTCTTCATTTAATTGAAGTGCCCATTAATAATAATTCTGACAATGTTTTTATTCAAATGCCGATTATATTAAAAGTAACAAATTAGAACATGTTAAAAATTTTTACCTTGCTAGATATGTAGGTAGTAAAAAAATGTTCTATAACAGGTTTATTCAAAATTGTCCCATTAGAAAGTTTGTTTAACCAGAGCAATTTCTTTTTAAAATTTGCTACCTATCTGTCAAAGGTGCAAAATGTATTCATTTCTAAAGGAAACTACTAAATATTTGATAATAAAGTAATTATTATCGTTGCGTTGCTTAGTACTTAGGACTTCATATCATGTCAATGGTTAAACAATATTCGAGTACCCAATATGAGGCCACCTCAAATTCAATGGCGTTAAGTTTGCCGCGTATTCTTTACATACCTACTTAAGAATTAAGTAAGTAGGTACGTAGGTAAGTACTACTCCTAGTACTAACATAATTAAGACACGAATGATGGGTACTATACTGTGCAGATTTGTAGACTTTGTTATCAGTAAGACTGCTATAGAGATTATAAAAAGTTTCTGCGAGAATATCATCCGTCGGCACTGCGGGCGGCGGATACATTTTAGATAGGTACTAAATTAATTAGGTATCTAGTTATTATTTAAATCTGACATCCCAAAATTCGGATTAGATTTAAAAGCTCGTAAATTAAAACTGGGTTTCCGTTGTTTTGATGAATCTCGAAACAATAGTTTTTTCTTTTATATGTGCTAATTGATTATTGATGGATAAAGTAACCTACCTAGATAATGTTTTTTAAGCTATTGCATAGCTTTTATCGCGGGCCTTGAGCGTGGGGACCGAATCCAGAAATTCCGTAACGAAAAAAACCTAACACCCCCCACTCCGACCGGTACAGCGGTGTGTGTTTGTAAACTTTTTTTTTTGTGTAAATTAATAAAATAAATAAATAATTATAATTGCATAAGTTGATAAAAAATGCTATGCAATAGCTTTACCGCGGCAGTCTCCGAGTGCCACACGTCTTTTATTTTTCAGTGTTTTGTTTAATGTTATACCAACGAAATATAAAATAATGGTAGCGGTATAAAGCAGAGGCAGGCGCAATGATCTCTATGATAGAGAAACTTGCGAAGGTACAGTTAGTTGTTGCGGTAATTTAACTTTTATTTTTAAACTAGCTTCTGCCGCGACTTCGTTTCCGTAGAAATGGCATTTTCCCCCGTTTTTGCAACATTTTTTATTGGCCGTAGCGTGATGATATATCCTTCCTCATTAACCAGGCTATCTAACAGTGAAAGAAATTTTCAAATCGGACCAGTAGTACTTAGATTAACGCGTTCAATCAAACAAACTCTTCAGCTTAATAATATTAGTAATAGATAAAAACGTCTTAATAACATAACTTACCATCACGTCTCTTTCCATTCCCCGAAGAGTTTCGAGGCTGGATCTGTGCCCGGTTAATGGAAATAGCGTAAGACCTAAAACATACTGTCGGTATATTTTTAAGTCCTACGTGGTTACATAGTACGACTCTGCCTACCCTTCGGAGAATATAGGCGTGAGTAAAGACAGTTGGACTCGTAAATATTAATCAATGTTCTTATTAGTTTCAATATTTTTGCACAAAATCACTTATTCAAGTCACTTCACCTGCGCGGCTGTTTTCGGAACGGTTGACATAACAGTGAATTATTAAGGTCAATAAAATTATTAACTATTCCAAGTAGTAACATAGGTATATATTTTAACAATAATGCTCAAAGGATCGTTTGGTTTCCGAAGTTATAGGTTTTGTACTATCCTTCTTCTTCTTCTATTTAGGAGCTACGTTCTTGTTGGTGCAGCGTCTTCCACCGCTCCCTATTGAGAGCCAACTCCTGGACCTCCTTATACGTCGCGACTTTCAGTTTCTTTTTTATTTGTGTTATGTACTATCCCTTTATAAATATTACCTACTCTCCCGGGGCGAGTAGCAGTGCTTGTTTATATTATATCAGCAACGTTCAAACGAAGCACAGCAGTCGAGTGTGAAATTCTTACTGTTATTATAAATGCGAAAGTAACTCTGTCTGTCTGTCTGGCTTTCACGCTAAAACTACTGAAACGATTTAAATGAAATTTGGTACAGAAATAGTCTAGAGCATGAGAAAGGACATAGGCTTTTTAATGCGAAAAAAGGGTGGTAAGGGGTTGAAATAGGGGATGAAAGTTATAAGGAATACCCAGACCACGCGGGCGAAGCCACTGGTGGAAAGCTAGTTGAAGATATGTGTAAACAAGAACAGTTAGTGGCAAGTCTAGTGGTACTAGTTTTGGGGTGGTTTGAACTGAACTGTTTTAGGTCATCATCAACCCATTAACTGTCCCACTGCTGGGCACGGGTCTCCTCTCAGTATGAGAGGGATTAGGCAGACTTCACACGCCGTCGATAATATCTCTCAGGCATGCAGGTTTCCTCACGATGTTTTCCTTCACCGTTAAAGCGAGTAGGTATATGATTTTAATCAAAAACACATTGCACGATTGAACTTTAACCCACTAAACGTCGTTTGTACACCAAGTGTATAAAAATTTGGCGATTTTTTTTAACCAAGGAAATTCATAAAACTTTATTTTTCCTGCTCAAATTGCAAAAATTGTTGGGAAACGACATTTCCCCGCAGGTCGCACCCATTATCGTTTGAAAGGCCCCAAATAGGCCAGTAATTATATTAAAAATAAAGGATTGCCCCTATAAATACAATGTAAAAAGTATCCGAGTACAAAAGTATCAGTTTCAAATAACACTTCCCGTAATAAATACATTAAAATTACAATTCTCAAACCAAATTGTTAGTAATTACACAAATTAGAATATTGTGTCAAATCTCCCCTCTAATAAACATGTTACATTGTAATATAACACTTTTTGTTTGTAACTGTGGCATGTAATTTGTAAGTAAGTAATACTATTAATGTAATGTGATATTTTAATGGTTATTGGATTATGAAAGGAATAATGGAAGTATTTTGTAAATGATACATGTTAGTGTGTTTGTGTGGCCAAAGTATGGGGGTTTGTATCCGGGTTGAAACATTTTGGTTCTTTAATTTGTTTTTGAATAGGTGACCCTCAGCTGCTTTTCATGTTATCATATGCTAATTCATAATCTCGTTGGTCTAGTGTTCCTAAGCGCGACTGCTACGCTAGAGGTTTGATCCCCGGGTCGAGCAAAGTGTTGTTAAGTTTGTGAAATTGCCAGTAGCAGTTCGGAGTCTCGATTTGTGCCCGGCTGATGGCAATAGGCTCGCCCCCTATTACATGGGACCTAAACATAAGGGGGAAATGTGGGTGCATTAGTACACCTCTGCCTACCCCTGCGGGGAATATAGGCGTGATGGTATGTTATGGTATTTCAAGATTCAAGATTCTAAGATTTATTGCTTTATTTATTCATAATCCTCATTTCAGAATTGCGATGCGGGTTAGGCTATATAGTTACTGGGGTGTCCTAGTGCGGCTTTCTTAGGCATGGATGTTTTTTCACGATGTTTTCCTTTACCGTTTCAGTGAAAACAAAAAACAAACCGCCTCTAAAAACACATAGGAACTAAAAAGCAAATAATAACATATTTACATTATGATTTCTAACTAAAAAATACTGTCGAATTGAGAACCTCCTCCTCCTTTTATTGAAGTCGGTTGAAAATTAATATGCACATGACTGCGAAGCCTACAAAAGGACAGAGCAGAGGTGCGTGTCTTGGACTCGAACTTGAGACCTATGACTTGGCGGTCTAATGATCATATCATCAGGGTATCACTGCGCTATTTCCACATTTAGCATGCTTTAATTAACTTGACGTGATAATTTTGTAATTTAAGACAAACTTTCGTTTTACACTTAAGAAGACAGCCTCCAAAACGTCCACCCTTCCTCCTTCTAGTGTTTTTCAAAGCATCTATCCTTCTAGTCTAGAGGTATCTTATCACATTAATTTTACCTAGTAGATACGCGCATGAAGTGCAAATATTGCGTGATCGATATGACGATAGCGCTCGTAATGGTTTATATAACACTTTAATGGCTTCTAGTCACAATGTTGGATAAATTGTTTGACCCTAACTCCAACAGGTATTAAGCTGAGAGAAGAGCCTTTTTTGGCCTCGCACAGTTGCCAAATCTTTTATACACTTAAGTAGTTTTGTTTTATTGATTAATTTGTGTTATCCAAAATAAAAAGTTTTGTTTTTTTTTTAAATTTTATTTCTTTCTATTTCTTGTACCTTCCATTTCTTGAAATCAATTCCCATTTCACTCCATACTCTCTATTAATTATTAACAACATCATCCAATCCATAACTCTAAAATAAAATCTATTTCTCTAACTCCTAGAACAGCATAGAAGAGCTAATCAACAACATGCACCCCGAACATGCTTACTTCAACAATGTCACAGCCTACAATAGTAGAAAGAAGTTGCTACATAATAACCAGTCCACTCTGCCCCACCAGCGGACGCCGAAGTGCGCGCGCTGCCGCAACCACGGCGTGGTCTCCGCGCTCAAGGGGCACAAGCGGTACTGCCGCTGGCGGGACTGTGTCTGCGCCAAGTGCACGCTCATCGCAGAGCGACAGCGCGTTATGGCTGCACAGGTGAGCCACGTTGCACAGATTTGTGATTACATGTTAGAGGAGTTGCCAGAATGCACATTTTATGTTTGTTCTTGTGCAATTAGATAATGTTAATAAATGACAGCTAGCTTGTATTAGCAGAGCCCAGTGACTGGGTTGGAGAGATGAGATGGCGATGTTTAAAATAATGATATTCAGGAGTATTCAATTTAAATTGACATAATGTTAGCAATGATGATGGAGAGAGTACTTAGTGTAAAGGTTCGTTAAAGTGCTTGAAAGTTACGTATTTCATCAATATTAGATACTCTGTCTTACTTAGCCTTGACTAGGAAGGAGGAATAATCCTTCAAAGCAATCCCAAACTATGGTATCTATATAGCGTCTGTCCCCAAACATCTTTAACGCTACAGCTTGCATTATAGATTGGGTATTATGTTATGTTATGTTGGGTATAGTTCAGTATCACAAAATTTACAGCCAGAAATCTGTGCAGCCAGATTGCACAAATTGTGCACGCAGTGACGTTGTCCTCGCTTATATGTAACCCCAATAAGACTTGAATGATATAGTGCTATGTGTAACGCATAGTTCGTACAGCACTCGCCGCATGTGCAGGTCGCGCTGCGCCGCCAGCAGGCGCAGGAGGAGAACGAGGCGCGGGAGCTGAACCTGCTGTACGCCAGTCAGACCACCAGCGCGCCGCACCACTACAACGACCTGCCCGATGATTCACCAGGTAACAGTTTAATCAATTAATTACATGTATTAGGACTAAAAATAATGGCTTTCTAGTGATGTTAAATGGATACATTGTGGAAACAACTCTTTATAGGTTTTCCTATGTATTTGTATAGGTATAACGCCCGTTATTTATTACATCGAACCTTTTTTTTTTTAAACCGTCCCATGTCATCATCGTTCATCGTCAACCCATATACGAGTATACCACTACTGGGCACGGGTCTCCTCTCAGTATGCCTCTCCTAGCTTAATGCAGGTTGCCGAGAAAATCTCTCAGGCATGCAGGTTTCCTCACGATGTTTTCTTTCATCGTAGGGCGATTGATTGATATTTACGCACATGATATCGAAAAGTCAGAGCTGCTTTGGATTCGATCTCGATTCTGGAACCGTTTGACTTGGCAGTCTAGTTAGTTGTCATACTCTTAGGCTATCTTAGGCCCTTAGGCTACTGCTCCCGTAAACGGGGAGAAAAGAAGACACCAAACTACTGCTGAGAATTTTATAGAAAACTTAACAACATCTCGACTCAAGACTCAAGACAGATATTAATTCGTTAATTGTTATTAAGTACTTTTACCCAAAATGGGTGTGTAGGTAGTTATATAATACGTTTACCATTCTGTAGTCGTCATTCCTAGATTGGGTACCAAACTACGAGACAGTTGTCGACTGCCCGAGGGTATCCTAAATCAAGAACAGAGTGTGTGTCGTGTGATCATGTCGCCAAGAATCTAATCTTACATGTCCCGAGGCGGCGCTTTCCAACCCGCGTCACTGTTGTCACTTACACACATCTAACTGATACATGTGTGTGTACGATGAGCTACGTGACAACCCTGCACTTGCTGCGGTTTGTTTATGGATGGGTGGCGATCGTAATTGGTGATTCTCAGTTGATAGAGTCGCCTGTATTTATAGCTTTTCGAGCGGTTTGCTATAGCATGATATTCGATTATGAATTTAATAGACACAATTATCACGCCTGTATTCCACGAAATGTTAGGCAGAGCTACTTATACCTAGGTGTAGAGGTGTTTAGGTCCCATGTAATAAGGGGCGGGCCTATTACTAGTAGATAACTTAATAGATACTTAACCAAATTAAATTTTCAAATCAAATTAAATAATTTATTAGTCAAAGAAAAACTAAAATAAAATAATCTAAACTAATATCATAAAGAGTAAAGATTTGATTGTTTGTGTGAATTGAATAGGGTCTGAAAAAACGGGACTGATTTTCTAAAAAAAAAAATTGAAAATTCTTTCACCATTAGAAATCTTTACCGAGTAATATCGGCTGTAATTTATAAGATCCAGACCTCGCGGGGGGAGCCGCTGGCGGAAAGATAGTACCTAATAAAGGGATATATTTACAGTTTATTCCATAACTACCGTCACGACTGTATTCTCCAAAAGGTTAGGCTGAGGTACATTGCTGTATCCCCACAGTTCACATTTATTTAGGTACAGTTCGCGCCAAACTTATTGTCCGGAAGTTGGCACGAGCTAGCTTTAACCCGGCCGTAAAAATCGGAGAAAAAAAATATTAGATTAAAATTATTTAAAACGACAGCCTACGACTTGAGCTTCTGTATTTACTTATTACAATCTAATAATATTCTTTCTCCGATTTTTACGGCTGAGGTAAAGTTAGCTAGTGCCAACTTCAACCCGGACAATAAGTTTGGCGCGAACTGTACCTACGCATTGTGTAAAAGGGGCTATCGCCATTAACCCGCTCAAATCAAATTTGCAACTTGCAATTGCAACAGAATCCGACCTGGAATCGACCCCAGGGCCTGTAGTTCAGAAGTCGCGCTTATGACTGACTACAAGACATAATGAAATCGTTGTGCAATTAAAATTAATAGCAGAATCGATTAATAAAACCACAAAACATTGCCAGCGAACTAAAAACTCCTCTAACACGATAAAAAAAATACAGTTTAAGAAAATAAAAAGCGCAGCGGTACCAATTAAGGTACAACAGTGATAAGTGTTGCCACTCTTACCGGCGCGGCGGCAGAGTGGGGGTTAAAAAGTTGTAAAAAGTCGCGACGTATTGTTGCAGCGACGGGTTAGAACAGGCTCGTGTAACAGAGCCGTTTATTTTTCCCTGTTTTTCTTTTATGCCAGCTACGGGTGGAAAATGTTTGTTGGCGGGGTTGAATTTCAACCCCATTTAAACAAAAAGGCACCGGGCGACCGAGCTCTACTCTGGTGAAAATAAAGAAAACGAATTTTCCTAGAAATTAGACCTGGCTAAATCGATCTTTCGCCCCACTAACATTATTGTAACTTTTAAACGCATCGAGCCGTTTTCGAGAATGTGATTAAATTATTGGAATACAAATATTGCTCAATTAATAATTACGTAGTTAAAGGATGAAACAAACAGGAATTAATGCTGTGTACCTCCGATGATCTTGTGGAATGTTCCTAAAATTAATTAATCAACTAAATTATCGTCTTTTTGTTTACCTACGATAAAGTATGTTTATGGACCTCCTGTAAAAAATTCTTGCTTCATGGGTTCTTGCTTGAGCCATTACTTTAGGGTATTCATTGTCAGTCAGTGACTGTTAGTTTTACTTTTTAGTCTTGTACAACCTTTCAAAATTCCCAATTCCTGACGCGTACTTTTGCTATTCGTATTTAAAGTCTCAAGTACAATGAAGCACACACGTGCGTCAAGTCTCGCCATCATTCGATACAGTCGCGCTCAAAACGTCATTACTCTTAGACGCTTCAATTTTCGCTTGCAATTTTGTCACTGAATAGCGTTGTGTGGTACAAGTTGCGATATGAAGCGATTTCTTAGTATGTTTCTTTTTTCATAAATTGTTTTTACCATTTCATTTGTCTGGTCAGATAGACTCTCATGTCTTGTCATGACTACCGAGTGTAATTTCGAGTCAAGCACGGTTTGATTGGCCTTTTCTATGAATTGCTTAGTAGCAGAAGCAGTTTTTATTTTTGTTTAAGGGTTATTGGTAGGTATTACAAACACCGGTCACCGTCGCGAATAGATTTTATTGCAAGCGTGAAGAGTTAGCTAGTGTGCGTGTGCGTGTGCGTGTGCGTGTGCGTGTGCGTGTGCGTGTATGCTATCAGTCCATCACTTTATTTATCAAAAGTTACTTTATGCGTTTGAGTCTCTTTGTCTCTTTATCTTGTGATATTGTAATAGTCCATATTGTTCCAGCGTTTTTCTATCAAAATGCTTTTTGACCATTTCTCCTTTTATACTATCTTTATTTAGTTTATTAACTTACTATAGAAAGATCATTTATTAGTAAAAATATTATCCTGAAACGTAGAGAAATTGACTCAAAGTTCAATTTTATTTGTTAAACTATCAAATCAGATAAAATAATTATTATATTTTTGTATTTTTTAAGTATTGTTTGTTTGTATGTTAAGATAATTAATTAGTTATTTTTAATGAAGGAAAAAAATGAACTTGTTTATAATCAGTCGATTTTTTCCTTCATTCAAATAATTATATAATATTTCAATTTCTTGGCCCATTACCTCAAAAATTCATCTCAACATAATTAAATTCGGTCTTTTCATCACAAAGTCCACAGACCTACACCCACTCCCAAGAGTTTCAGTCTGGCTAAATGTATGAGTTAAAAAGTACTTTTTATTCAAACACCTGTGTTAATTGCAGCATTGCGCCTTTTACAGCTTTCTTCATACAAATGTGTATGATTCGCTTTGCTTGCCATGTGTGTGCTACATCAAAGTGCGACCCCTACCGTGATTGGGGGGAATTAAGTAAATTGGATTAATACCGTGTTGATGTTTTGTAGCGTAGGTGAGGTTTCGCTTATTTTTCTTTATGGAAATAAATGATAGGTACTAGCTGATAAAGATAGAGATAGTTAATATACTACTCATTATTAGACACAGTTTATGTACTTAAGTATGTGAAGATTATTATTTAATACTAGCTTTTGCCCGCGGCTTCGCTTACGTGGATGTAGAAACAAATTTAGGATTAGAAATTGAACCCATTCATAAAAAACTTGTATTTTGAAGTAGTGTTTTAGAGGTTTGTAAAAAGGGCCTCGTGACTAAGTTATAACGGCGCTAAGCTCAATGAATATTGTGGGTTCGATTCCGGTCGACAATTAGTCTCGGTACTGAGGTACTTTATGAGGTACAAGGTGATGCTGAGGTGCAGGGTGTTTAATTTAAGTCTATACCACTTAAAACGTTTATAACTAATCAACAATCACGATTTCTGCGCATATGACAACTTAATTAAAGAACCAACAATAATGATCCCTTATATCAATAGGAATACATACTACAGAGAGGTCAAGCTCTATCTCAGCATCTACGCAACCGAGTGGAATGAGATATACCTCATTTTTTTAGTTGAACGATGGACTTTTAAATTGAAAATAAAAAATCAAAAACCAGCAATGATGATCTCTTCTTTCTATGGGCTTGCATACAACAGAGAGGTCAAGCTCTATCTAAGGATCTATACTAATAATTGAAAAAAGCTTTACATCAGTTTTTAAGTTGGAAATTATGGTTTACAACAGTTAATACAATATTCAAATCTATTCAGTAGGTTTAGCGCCAACCCCTAACAAACAGACAAACAGACAAACAGACAAGAATTCTAAAAATCACATTTTTGGGTTCGCAATCGTTTATATACTCTAACCCAATTGTTTTTTTTTAAATATCTTCAATGTACAGAAACGACTTTTTTACAATTTTATAATAGTATAGATTAGTATTTATCTTTGTTCGAAGTGTCTTCTCTACAATAACATGAAATTATTATGCCAGTGTTGAAATTTTTTACCTATATTGGATTATTGCTCAGTTACTGTTAGAGCATAGATTATATTTTATTATCGGTTTACCCGGCGTGGTCTGGGTATTTCTATTTCAACCCCTTACAATCCTTTTTGCGCATTAAAGAAAAAGTCTCTAGACTATCTGTATACCAAATTTCTTTAAATCGCTTCAGTAGTTTTGGCGTTAAAGCGCGACAGATAGACAGACAGAGAGACAGAGTTACTTTCGCATTTATAATATTAGAAAGGATTATTTAATTTTGAGATGACTAAAAAGTTTTAAATCTTTTGCAAAGAAAACCGGCTTCTAGCATTTTGTAATTTCATTAAACCAATAACTATTAACATCGCAATCGAAAAAAAACGAATTGATAGCTCATTCTTTTGTTATTACGCTTATTACAATATTACTCTTTGATTAAAATATAATGACACTAGATTAATAAAAAATTCCAAGATAAGTAATAATTCCAAACCGTTTACGTAATGTAGTAGAAAACTAAAAATATTACAACAAAGCCAATAAAACAGCGCGACATAGAAGCGAGTCACATTACCTGTAGTAACGGCAGTTGGTTATTAAATTCGTGGCTCGGCACTCCGTGTGTTTTCCTCTTACACTTTCTAAATTAATGGCATTGAATTATGAGTTAATATGAAACTAGCTACACACTACACAGTGTTCACTCTACACTGCATGTTAGTAATGTGGCGAAAGATCCAGCTTAAAAGACTGTTGGCAGTTTTGTTAGGTAGTTTAAGTATTTGACTGCTTGTGAAAAGATTTTTAAGCGAAAGATAATTTCAGTATTTTAAATTCATTGTAAAAGCTCGTCTTGGGAAGTACTTCCACCTTAAAGAAAACCGCAGCCATATAACACACTTTAGTGTGTTGTGTTCCTGCAGTGAGTAAGGTTGCCAGAGCTCCTTATAAGGATGCGCTGCGCTGGCAGCAAGAGGAACATTCCCTTAAACTGTTGGCGCAGTGAATCCTCCATAAACCTCTAAGAGGTTTTTGCAGGATGCTGCGGTAACTGTCTACCATCAAACGGGACTCATGCTTGTTTGCCACCCTTGTGGTATAAAAAAATATAACTACAGAGCAATTCTTATGCAATTTCGAACTATAGCTAAATGAAATGTAAGCTGGACGATATTAAATGAGCGTGGCTGTTTCACGTACAATATAAGAGAGTAATGTTTATTACAGTGATATAAGTATTGTACGAGGGGACTGCGCATAACGCTTCGCGCCCGCGTGCCGACATGCTTGGGACCGCACCGCGGTGCAAGCGATAAGAAGTAGCGATTTTTGTAAAAAAGTATCGCTAAATAGGTAAATTGAGCGTTCAATGTTAATTTAGCGACGTCACTTTTTACCAAGTGCTTATGTACCATGTATGTACCATCCTGTATTCCCCGAAAGGGTAGGCAGATGCGTACTAATGTACACCCACATTTCACCGGTATGTTTAGGTCCCATGTAATAGGGGGCGAGTGTGTATGTAAAATATTATATTTCTGTTCTAACAGAAACGAGTAAGAATCTATAAATACATTAAGTTACTTTATGACTTCGAAAATTTACGCTATACTGTATATAAGCTATCTAACTTTTTGTGGATAGTTACTTTGTTTAAAAATGTATACAGAACAGGATATAATTATACTAATAACATTGAAATACGAGTACCTATGTACTATTTTGCTTTTCTGAAAAAATGAGGAAAAATATTATTAATCAATCGTATCTTTTTGTTATACCTACGAACGCGCGTATAAAAGCTGATGGCACTTATTCGCCGCCCGCTACCGCTTATGACTTGGTCCGCGAAGCAATACATTGCTACGATATTGCGGTCCGCGTCGGAATGTGCGCCATCCAGCGCTGACACAGTGTATTATTACTTTATATTTTATATTAATCGCTCTTTTGTGTACAAAGTCACGTTATATTCTAAATGAATTTGCTGGCTGAAAAGTTTTATGTCAATGCCATTAAGTTACAAATCAGGGGCTCGTGGCTAAATTATAACTGCACTAATCAACCCTTGCCGCAGTCAGTTTGTGGATGGGTGACCATTCTTAACACATCGAAACTCGTACGTGTCTCGGAGAGCACGTAATGCCGTCGGTCCCGGTTGTCATACGAACACCCAAAACAAACAATCTGACTACCACCACAATTGGTGCTAGTCAGAAGCCCAAGAAGCCTGACACCAAGTGTATCTTTCGAATATCGGTATAGTCCAGAAACTGGGTTGCGGAGGTCTGATGGCAGTCGCTTGTAAAATACTGATATTGAGACGAATCTGGTTGTTAGACTGGGGTGCTAGACAAGTTGCAATTTGACATTCGAATGGACAAACGAATAGAAACAAAACGTATGGAATTGACATTAGTGACAGCCCGATTTGTCGAAAGCTTGTGTCATTTCCATAGATTTTGTTTCTATTTTATATGTCGAAAAAAATGAAAATCTTTGACTTGTAAAAGTATCTTTAAAAGATCTAGGTATTTACAGAAATATATATCATTTATTCGTTTGTCGATTCGAATGTCAAACAACTTGTCTACAAGCCCTGGAAGTCGACCCCAATACGGTTGGGAAAAGGTTAGGAAGATGACGATTTAGTAGATAGTCTGTACTCTGTAGTCTATACAGGGTGTTTGGTAGAACGTTGAACATACGAAAATGGTGGTTAGTTGGGGTCATCTGCTACCCACTTGGCCCAAATTATTTGACCTTGGCCGCACCGTTTTCATTTTTACTTTTTTTAATTTCACAGAAAATTACCAGTTTTTTTTACTTAAAATTCGAATATAATTAGACATTAATACAAAACAACATCCTGCCTGTTTTACCCATCACAAGTAAAGATATTCGAATTTAAATTGATAAAAAACTGATAATTTTCTGTGAAATTAAAAAAAAGTAAAAAAAAAACAGTGCGGCCAAGGTTAAATAATTTGGTCCCAGTGGGTAGCAGATGACCCCAACTAACCACCATTTTCGTATGTTCAACGTTCTACCAAACACCCTGTATAAGCAAAATTAATATGTAAAGTCTACATGTACTCTACACACACACACACACACAAAATGTCAGTCATCATATTTAAATTAAATTCCATCATTCTGGAAAGTTAATTGAATTAATATTTTTCTAATAAAACGCAAACAATTAAGAATACTTGAATAAGCTTCTAAGTGTGTCGCAAATCTAAATATAATAATAATATGTATTTGAGCCAATATTTGTGTGAAGACAAACAATGGTGCAATGTTGGCCAAATAATTAACTTTACAATAAAAACAAACATTGACACGGTACAATCATCAATTAGTGAGAAGGTCAATTCATTTACAAACTCCTTTTTGGTGTTGGAATAGACAAAAGTAGAGTTATTACATCATCATCAACCCATTTACTGTCCCACTGCTGGGCACGGGTCTCCTCTCAGTATGAGAGAGTTTAAAGCTATAGTTCACCACGCTCGTCTAATGCAAGTTAGTTATTACATAATGTCAATATTGCCAGTCTGAAGCATTGATGTTAGAATCCAGAACACTGGATTTTTGAATGTATGTTCATTATCAACTAATATGTATATTATTACCCACTGCTGTTTATTCCAGCTTAGTGTAGAGCAGGCTTCACATAATAGCTATATCAAACTAACTAATAACTAAAAATAAAAAACAAGCTCTATGTCATGTATGAAAATGTATTGCAGGCGGAACAAGCTATTTGTTCAATCTAAATTATAAACAAAATTGTTTCTGTAATAAAGAGAAAAAAAAAAATGTTTCTTTACTTGTCCCGTCATACATACTTAGTGTTCATATTTTATTTTTAGTTATTAGTTAGTACTTTTGACGTAGTCAGGTTTTTTGTTTAATTTAATAATTGATTTTATTTCCTACTTTTTAGTTTGTAAATCATCATAGAATCACTAGATAGATCCTAAATGATTATTTGAAATGAAAAATTATACATCTAAAGATTATTTTCCAAAATCAGCATGCACATTAAACGGGCATATTGATTTTTTTAGAATTTCATACCTAGTGACACTCATGCCATCAAGACGAATCTAATGATGTATCTTTTATCTAAATCGGTTGAGCCGTTGAGTAATTAAGAGCGGACATAGGAACAGACATACATACATACACGTCAAACACATAACCTTCTTTCGGCAGTCGGGTAAAAAAGTACCTTTGAAGGATGTTGTAAGTTCACCTGCAAAATACTGCTACGTAGCCTCGTAGTCAGTGGGCTACGCGGCTACGAAACCGTAGCATTGGCCTACGAGTTTGCTACAAATTATTCACGAGAATTTATATTATAACTGTCCACGTTCATACAGTTTGTCAGAGTCCGTGATGATGAGAACAGATGACATTGTTTGTGACTACTGTTTACATAAATTACAATGTCTTGCACTCTCATTAAAAAAAAATATTCTTACATTATTAAACTAAAAAAATGAGTTTAAAATAATTAACGAGTACCTAGAATATAAAGGTCGAAATCACCGTTCAACATTTTGTTACCAAAATTCCACGAGTAACTGAACCAAATATTTGTCCAAATGTTTGCTCGATATTAGGTTACATGACAAATGTTGGACTGGTGTCATTACGACGAATGACAATGGTGACGTAACATGACACCGGGGTAGCCACATGGACAACAAAAATATTTCTAGGGTAATTGTTATAAGGGCCATCTAGAAAGGACATCTAGAAAGACTTTAACCGCCGGATAACTTAAAAAATTGAACAAAATTTCGATGAAATTATCTGGCAGGTAATTTAACGGGAACTTAGGTACTAGGAGGTAGTGAAGCCAGCATGTTTAGGTCCCATGTAATGTAAGAGAGGGTTGTATAGATATTTATTTATTGTGAATTCTTTTTATGTATTTGTGTTTACATAACTATGCTCGTGACTGTACACGAGCTAATGATGAATAACACTCGTCTTAAGATATATCGTTACGCCTTTTAATTCTTCAAGTTGCCTTCAGGAAAGAAACTACTTTTTCTAACAGATATTTACTTAATCCAATACATTGATTCACCATTTAAACTAAGTAAACTCTACGCTATAGTATATTTCAACTAATATGAACCACTTCAAACATCTTTAGATACCAATACAAGCACTGTCCACTCAAGCGCATTGCCCGATACTTCCCTCTCGCTCACACACGTTCAGTTCCACTATTCGCATCTCCTCGCCAATCCGATACCATTTATATTTCAAGTGGTGCTTGAAACATATACCTATCCTTTTCGCTCTTGCGGTGAGTGTATATGTCTGTCTCGCGTCCACTTCGGTCAGCGTGGGATGAAACCTGAGTTTTCATTGTATAAAATGGGATAATGAGAGCTCAATTTGTATGGGGATGGAAGGGTTGGCTTTTGATGCTAACATTTTGTGTTTTATTCGTTTAAGGGAGGAAAAATGTTTAGATGTGGTTTATTTAAAAAAAGATTTTGCAAGCTCAGTGGAGCTAGGGTTCACACAAAATTAAACGTATGTCAAGTAGGGTTGTCGTCTACAAAATCTAGGTATGCGAAGTTATTAGTTACACGGTTCCGATATAAGTTGACCTTTCATTGTAAGGAAAGCCCACACAATTCGAGGTTAGGATAAGTTGGTTTTTGTGTCGTCGTACTCGTGTGTAAAATATCTATCCCGTTGTGAAGTTTGTTCTAAATCTGGGCATCAAAATCAAGAACTGTGTTAAACTATGGTAAGTGGTAACTCACAAAGTCAATTAGGCGATCAATGACCCATTTGAACTCGTTATGTTTTTCTTACATATTTAATTATCTACTCAAACATACTTCAATAATAACTTCGTATTTTCAGAATAGCCTAACTTCGAATTATTATCCGAAGTGCTCTCAAAAAGTATAGAATAACTCAATAATGAGATCTTTTCCAACAAACCTCTTCAAGCACTGGCCGGTTATTGAAACCTTTTTATTTCGAGAAAAAAAACTCAATTGGAATCACCACTAGAGATCCTTGCATCTTCGGAACTGTTTACCATTGGATTTTCAACTCTATCTTATAACATAAAGCTCGGTTTCACCTTAGCATGTGGTTGTTAAACCGAGCAAAAAGCTAAACATCTTCGTGACACTTACCATTCGAATTTCAATCTTACTTAACAGACTTACAATTTAAAATGGAACGAATTTTTAGTATAATCATTTTACTTTCGCAACAAAGGATCTTAAATTCTATGTGTGACGTATAAAGTACAATTTGGTGTGAATGCAAGTTTGTCTATTTGAGTCGAGTGGTGCTAGAAGGTTAATGGTTGAGTAATCGACAGCGCCCGGGGGTTGCATCGCGTGTGTTTGATATGTTCGTAGAAATAGTTTTAGAGGAATTTAAACTGTATTTCTTGTGTTGCCAAATTATCACTAGGCTTTCAACAGTATTGCTATTGCCCCAGAAGGACTACTAAACACTAGTTAGGTGATGTGACGATTGGAATGCCAAATCGTAGCCCTTGAGTTCGAATCCATGGCGCGCACCTCTGACTTCTCGTGATAATTATTGTGTGTTCGGTTAAAATGGTGAAAGAAAGAATTGTGAGGAAACTTGCATGCCTAAGAGTATTTTTCGACCGCGACGTTGTGTTAACTCGCACTACGCTAGCGTGGTGGACTACCTAAAGTACCAGTGCCCAGCAGTGGGACAGTAAAGGGGTTGATGATGATGACCTCAGTCTAATCTGTATAAAAAATGCTGTTTTTAAATAGCTGTTGCCTGCGGATTTGCTTGGAAGGACTTTTTAAGATAAATAAGATAAAATCGCTTCTGTCTCCATCTCTTTGCTATAGAGAGCCTTAGTCGTGAAAAGGTAAGACCCCAGCAAAAAGAGTTAGTTTTTTTTTATCTTAGATAGGCTTGCGCTTGACCACAACTCGCCTGATGTTAAGCAACGATGTGTTCTACGATGGAGTGCGCTTGCCTAGAAGAAACCGATTCACTCTCGTCTTGAAGACACCCAAATTAAGTCTCGGGGAATAAGGATTTATTGATACGTGTTTGTAATATCAGTATGGTATCAACATTATTTAATTTGTAATTCTAATAAATAATAAATATCTTGGGACATTTTTACACAGCACCATCTAGTCCCAAACTAAGCAGAGCTTGTACTATGGGTACTAGACAATGGATATAATACTTATATACTTTTTTTTTGTAAATACATACTTATAATATATAAGAAACACCCAGACAAACACAAACACCTAAGTTCATCACATAAATGTTTGTGTCTTGTGGGAATCGAACCCACGACCTCGTGATCAGCAGTCCGGTACTCGAACCACTAGACCACAGACGTCGTCAAATAATAAATCCGATAACATTAAATCAACACAAACGCCATACACGTTCACCCCGCCGCGCCCGCTCCAACCACCCTTCTTTTTATACACACGACAAGTTTTCCCTTTTTATTAGGAAACGTAACTGATACACGCCGCCGGATTGATTTGTATTTGTTTTGTGAAGGTGAGCTGTGCGAGAAATGAGCGAGGTCGGAACGAGGAATAAAATAGGGATGAATCGAAAAGGAACGTTAGGTTTTAGATTTTTAGGTAACTTTTTAAATACTCTTTTTTTATTTTAACACATTTAATTAAATAACCTAAATTAAAAATTTAGAAAACCCCCGACACGAAATTTAATTTGCTATTTTGTGGTGGCGGCCATTTGGATTTAAAATTTATCATAGTGTATAGTATTCTCCTAGTTAAGCCCTTTCATTTGATACCCATATTGAGGGAGTTGTGAAAAAATATATATCTCGCTATTTTGTGGCGGCGGCCATCTTTGACCGATTTTCATCAAACATAGCTAAGAACACTCCCGACTAATTCACCTGTCAAATAAAAAAATAAAATCAAAATCGGTTCATCCGTTCGGGAGCTACGATGCCACAGACAGACACACACACATACACAGACACATCTAACTTATAACACCCCGTTTTTGCGTCGGGGGTTAAAAAAAAGAAACAATCATACTATAATTAATATTGTTTAGCAATTAACAACTGCTGTAACATTAGTTTCTGAATAAATAGTCATCTGAAATTATAAGGCCGACTTACGAAGGGTTACACTAAGGTTCACTTATGAACACTCATGGTTCTCGTCGGTATGTTTAGATCCCATGTAATAGGGGATCCCTTTTAACTGAGAATTTCATAGAAAAAGCTAACATCACTTTTCTCGAATTAGGAATCGAAAGCACGACTTTGACCGTAGCAGCCGCAATTAAGACCATTATCTAGAGGCAGTTCTCTTATGTACTTTAATAAAACTGTAGATTATAGAGATACTAATAGGTGCTCATGAATTAGCTGCGCATTATCAATACTCTTTTCCCAAGCTAAGATGAGCGGAGCTAAGCGAGGAATGACTCTGCAATCTCGCCTCGTGTAAAACAACACCACTTTGCAGCGGCTTCTTAACATTTTTATTAAATTTTCCGAGTGAACACAGTGACGGGAGTTTTTTCACAATTGATTACTGCGATCCAGTTACAACTGGTACACGTCTCAGTGTGTGAAGACCTACAGCTAACTGTTTGTTATTGAACGTTTATTGTGAACAATCCGTGGAGAGGTGCGCGGTAATATGATAGTTTTGTTTTTTTAAGGGGAGAGCTTTGTTTTGTAGTCACATTAAAACATTGTTTCTGGTAGAGCGTGTACACTCAAGACAAAAATCTTGAATACTATGAGGTAAAGAAGGATATAACGAATAAGGTCTGATAAAAGACGCGTCCAATTAAAATTCAGGTTTAACAAAAACCGAAACTCTACGTGTATTTCTGCGTACTATGAGAATCTACCCACAGTCGACATCTTCTAATATAAGGGTATAGCTAAAGTAAAGATTAGCCTAAAATTATCTTCCTTTCTAGACAAATCTAGGTATTGAATATTCCCCTGCATAGCTAGAGGTGGACCGCTCCCCCAATCCCGTTATCCATGATAAGCACAGATAGCTAAATGTTAATTAACTATCGTTTGAAGTGACAGTTTCAATCGTGCACCGATGACGTCACGGGGGCCGCAAACAATGTCATGTTTTGATGACATCGCGAACATTCAAACTATTGGGATAGTGTAGAGAAGATATCGAAATTGTGTAGATTTTAAATAAAGAACTAGGGGCTTAGACAAGTTGCAATTTGACATTCGAATCGACAAACTACTTAAATGTATGGAAATGACATTACTGACAGCCCATTTTGTCAAAGGCTTGTGTCATTTCCATACAATAAGTTTCTATTCGTGTGTCGATTCGAATAACAAATGCAACTTGTCTACAGGCCCTGATATGAAAAAAAGATTAAGGGCCTGTTTCATCAACTCTGGATAGTCGCGAACCGCTGGATAAATTAAAGGATGGAACTAAATCTGCCAAGTAATTTAACGGGAACTTATTAGTAGGTGGTGAAATAGACCCTTAACTTCTTAATGCTATAATGGCAAAGTGATAAAGGGTTTTTCTATGAAATTCTGAGCAGCAGCTCACGGGGTTTAGATTCGTGCCGGGTTAATTGGCAATAGGCTCGCCCCTTACATGAGACCTAAGTATCCAAGCGAACTGTGGGTGTACAACAATCAACCTTCGCCTAACCCTTCGGAGAATACAGGCGTGATGGTATGTTTTATAATTAAAGTAAATTAGTACTTTTGTTGCCCGAGACTTATAATTTGGGTGTCTCCAAGACGAACATGAATCGGTTTGTTCTGAGCAAGCGCGTTCCATCGTAGAACACATCGTTGCTTAACATCAGGCGAGTTGTGGTCAAGCGCAAGCTTATCTAAGATAAAAAAAAAGTATATTTTAAACATATTGGCGAATTGTTTCACCAACCAATCTTACTTATAAATTCACCCCTTTACAGACAAACTGATTCATGATGCTACTCACAAATCTAATTTAAAAGTATTAACACAATTACAGTCTCATATTGAAATGGCAATAAACATTGAATACAGGGTGTCTCCTTATGTCGGGTGATCATTCATACAGGCTGATCCCGGACACAATGACATCACGGGGCATATTAAATATTCAACTGTAATTTGATTTGGTATAGCTAGGGTTGGCATTTTTTTGTTGACGATTTTATTGTAATTGTCGAAAGGTAAAGCTTATTTGTATTGTAATATAGGTATCTAATTCTAATATTATAAATGGAAGAATAAGTACTCAAATTAAAATAATGTTATAATACACTTAGTTAAAATAATACGTTTTACGATAGTTTAAGCTATATTTCATTTTATAAAGAATTTACAAAGGATATAATATTTTTCAGGCCAGTCAATTTAGTTATTTTAATTCAAGTGAATCTGTGGTTGGCGTGACTTCCCTCTAACAAAGAATTAGTATAAAATTACCACCAGCAGCGGCAACCCTGCTGAATAATTGCATCCCAATAGAACACTAATTCCTCAATCGAATGTATAACCACATCACACACACTAGCAACACAAAATTCAACTTTATATTAACGCATCTAAACTCAATTTCAAATATCAAACTTAATAATAGAGATCGCCAACAATTGGTTTTATTGTTACCGCCCGCCGATTCAAAGTTACTCCGTTCAGACTGCAATAAATTTCGAACAAATTTAAACTTTATTTAATGGGGATAAAGTGTAATTCGGTATGATTAATATCTGGTAGTAAATAATAGGTGTCGGGAACAATCGTGGCGGGTAGTCAGAGTTCATTCTGTATTGCTAATCACTTGAGAATGGACTTAGTTCGGAGGGTACAAATTAAGGGTCACGTCAAAACGGGGGTGTTTTTATTAATTTTGCAGTCATTTGGATATTAATATTGGATAAAAGAAGGGTTCGGCTGTTTGTATGTGATTAGAAATCGACAAATGTTGAATAATGGTCTGAAATGACTGGTGGGCGGTTTTGGAGGTTTTTAAATGTATTGTCACTATTGTCAGCCATTTCACAAAAGCAATTGCAATGAAATCTCCATGAAATGTGATATTAACTGAGATGAAAAGTCTTACATCCTAATTACTAAGTAATATCACGAATCCTATGGCTATGACTGGATATAGGTCAAAGTTGTTTCGTAATCGCAACCTATAAACTTTCTTCTTTATTATTCTTTAACAAACCAAAGTATTAAACACGACAAATCACCGTTTCACTGTCCTCTTTAAAAAAAGACACAGTAAACTAGAAACTCTTGAAACTTTCAAGTACTTGAATAATATTAATTAGAATCAAAGGACACTATTAAAATTGTTGGTACTTTAAAAACATAAAAACACAAGGCTAATTAACAAAATATTTGCAAAACAAACTGCCCCGCACTCGTTTGAGTTAAACTTTTAAACACAAAGCACAACAAGTACAGCACAAAGCGAAAATCTGAAAAAGAAATCACTAATTACTTTATAATAACTCAAATGTGAGGGTCCTGTAATTAGCGGCCACCCTAATAAGGGGTTTATTTTTGTTGAATTGCATACAAATCAGACGGACGACTGTTAAGTGCTGGCTTTTATTACTATTGCGGCTTAAACCAGTATAGTAGAACCAATATAAATATCGGTATAAAAGTAATGTATTAGTTAATAGAAAAATAATATCTGTAAAATTGTAATTTGGAATTGAATAACATGGCAACTTATTTTGTATTTTAAGACGTAATCTATCTAACTCTTTAAAATGAACGAGTTTGAGTATCAATTGCCTATAGATCATTAATTTTGTGTTGTATTAAACTAATAAATACATATAAAAAATCTGGGAAAGGCCGAACTGAGTTTTGAAATAGAAAACAGAGGTATAATGAAGCCTGATTCTTCGTATTCTGCTACATATTACGACTGATTCAATATGCTCTGAACCTAAAGCCAAAACTAAACATCCCTTTCCCGAAGTAACACAAATGAATAGTAATGCTAGTGGCGTACAGTCAGGGCCAGCGCTCACTAAATCTCGCGCACAATAGGCGAGGCCGGGCGGCGCGGTGCTGCGGCATTGTGCCAACTAATTTATGGCGACGACTGTACACGCGATGTTTCGGTTGCTGATGTAAACATTATGCACCATGCGTTGTGGAAATTATGTATTTATATCTTTATTGAAGTGTTGCTTTATGTTTGTATTACTCTTCTCATTTTAGCTCATGTTTCATAGATCTGATTGATGTTGTTTTCTAGCTACAGTTTAATATTCGTTACTCTTTGTCTCTCTCTCGCAAACATTACGAAGATCGCTGCATGCCTGAGAGTGTCCAGTTTTACATCTCACAGTATACCAATGTGTTGGACTCATTATACTAAGACCACGTAACTTAACCTCTCTCATGCGGAGTCTCGTATTCAGCAGTTGGACAGTAAAAGGGTTGCGAGGATGAAACATTTTTTAGAATAAGAAATGTTGACAGGAGGGTTTTCTTAATCACTTTCATGAAGCGATGCGATTTCCAAGATATTTTCTACAAATAATTGATGAGGAATTGCCTATATTTTCTTAGTATGATCATAATTTATGAGTACTTCTGACGATTCAAGTAACACTTAATTGATTCTTTATCAGTTGAGACAGATTCGGTTATCAACATTAACAAGCACTTAGATCGTAGAGCACCGTATGTTGGCCAGTACCACAGTCAACACTCAAACAATTGCTGCAACGCAGTGACATAATTATGCACACAGTACAATGCAGCTTTTGTTCGTGCGCCGGCCAGTGTTATAAACAGATGCATAAATCTACACGAAACATTGGCACACCGTCGACACATACGTGCTATTGTATAATGGATTGGGATTGGGTTTTATTGTTCAAATATTGTATTGAAATCCGGAAAAGCGATAATCTAGGTTATGAATGTATTGGGTCCAAATGTTATCATAACTACTGCGGAAACATTACATAAGGCCTGTTTCACTACTTCTGGATAGCCGCTAACTGGAGGATAAATTAAAAAATGGAACATAATTTGTATGAAATTATCTGCCAAGTTATTTAACGGAAACTTATCAGTAAGATGTGACTATGCGCTTTAATAGTTTTAAAAAGTACCTACTTATAATAATTTCACTTTCAAGGCTTTGGTCCTTAAGGGAGCAAAAGAAAAATTGGTCCTTTCAGTCTGTTCTCAGTTTTTACGGTTTACAAGTATTTCCAAATTCTGTTGTGACAGTTCGCTCTTTCGGAAGAACTTTCGGTAATTCATAATTGACTTGGCTCGACTTCACATGGCCTTGAATAAAAATATTGACTTAAGAATTTGAACTTCGAACGGGGAATCACTGTTAACGTATGTCGAAATGTAATATTTATTGAACCTTGATTCAACTTATAGGTTATTTAGATAATCCAATAAATGTTGTTTGCCTTAATGGTGTAAAAGCTATTAGATTCTACTACTTACCAACCGTTTTAAAAAAAAACTGATGGGTGTTTTTTAATTTGTACCGTATTACATTTAGGGCAAAAGCTAGGCTCTTCCATTATTAGCAACAAATTTTGAAGGAATCTAAAAGATTGACATTCAACTTTCTCTTCAATCTCTATCTAATCTTCAATTTTTTAACATGTTCATATATTTTCTGAGTATCTCAATTATTTAAATAACTCCCCTATATTATTATTGCATATTATTATGTTGATACACAACAAATAAAAAATAAAAACCAAAACAAGCCAACAGCATCATTTACCAGCAGATGTCTATATTAAATCTACTTACATTTCAATAGCTCTATTCATCTCTTTCACACGCATATAAAACACTATTTCCATCTCGCTCGCACACACATAATGAGATTCAAAATGGCCAGTATTCGCTTTATTGTAATTCAATAAAAGTTGTTTGTATTGTATTAAAAGTGTTCGTATTATTTTAATGAAATTTTTTCGTTTGCATTTTCGTGCGAGGGCGTACCTTTTATTACAACACAAAAACGACGCACATTTTTTTCTATTCATTCGAACGTTTCTTAAAGAACGGTTTACATTGATCATTGTGTTCAATGAATTGGTTCACTTATACTCAGTGTCTTTTCAATGTAATCGTTTTTTACGGACGCTTGCGGGAGTTTCGATTACATTTTAATGGTCGCGGTCGATTTATTTGAATGAGTGTTCACTCGAATTCTTTTATGGTTTTTAAATTGACGGATAGCGTTCCATTTTTGAATTTGAATAAAATCTTCTTTTGCTGGTTTATTTTTATCCATTGTCATGACAGCTACCTGTTATTTTGACGGGTATTGCTTTTATTAAGTAAAAGGGTTAAAATTCATGAATTCTGTTCAAATAGGTATCGTATCACTAAAACTACAAACAACTTACAATAAAATAAACCTATATCTATCAAAACCTTATTAAAATCAAGCCAAACTCGCGTACAAACTCTCGATACCCCACGTCACCGTTTAAAAAAAACAATAAGTTGGGCCATTAAATTGGTTCAGGCGAGTGAGCCGACTTGCTTTAATTGCGGCAACACAATGACTGGCACGACTTGTGCACACGCTGTATAAGTGTAGCCGCCGATGTGTGCGCGACGTTTTATTCGAGTGTTGGGTAGTAGAGGAAGACATTGTTGATATACTGATACTACCTTTTTTACCGCAGCTTCGCTCATGTCAAACCTCTTTGGTGTTTTAATAGTTATTCTTTTGTCTTCAAATCCAACAAATCAAAGATCATGATAATCCGTCGTATAAGTGTTGTAACAAACCTGACTACGTATTATATATTAAACTAGCTTCCCGCCAGCGGCTTCGCCCGCGTGGTCTTGATAACTTTTTTCACCCGTTTTTGCAACATTTTTCATTGCTACTCCTCTCCTATTAGTCGTAGCGTGATGGTATATAGCCTATAGCCTTCCTCGATAAATCGGATATCAAATCGGTCCATTAGTTTCCGAGCCTATTCAATACAAACAAACTAATAATCGAATCTTTCCTCTTTATAATTTAGTATAGATTAGAAGACTATATGACTATTCACCAGAGATTATCATTTAGTCAACAATGAGTATGAATCAATACTGAGTACAATTACATCTGTACCGAGTTTGGTCAAGTATACTTACTCGACAGACTTAATACGGTCAATACTCTATTAATCAGTACTCAGTTATCAACACTCAGAGTACTGGGTAGAGTTAAGTCCGTATTGAGTATGGTGAAGGCGGTATTGAGTATAGTTGCGTGGGTATTGAGTATGGCCAAGTGTACTGCAATTACGCGAATACTAATACTGAGGCGAAGGACATAAGATCCTCGGTTTGATTTCCCGTCGGTGTAAATGGATATTTAATAAAATTCATACGAACAAATATTCATTCACTCTTCGATTTTAATTTCTAGGATTTTAGCAAAAACATGCATAAAATAGAATAGATAAAATTACACATGAACAATATAATTTAGTAAACGTTTAGAAGACATATTGTATTAGAAACTACTCCAGTAAACCAATACGAAGGAATATTTTATTCGGAGCACTATTTTAAGTAAAACCACATTTAAAGCATAACATCGGTCCATATTTGTCTGTACCCCGCGCCACTCAGCGGTGCACGCGGGTTCGCCTTTTTGTTTTCCTTTATTGTTTAAACTTTTGTCCTCGACTGTATTATTTTCTCGGAGCCGTGTGTACTTTGAACCGTGTTTTTGAATTTTGAACGAAACGTTCGAATATGTTTCACAGAATCATTCTTTGTGTTTGTCTTTGGAATGTGTTTTTGAGATTCATTTGTAATTTTTTTTACCCGACTGCCGAACAGGGTTATAGGTTTGGGAATGTGGCTAACAATATTTGTTCGCATTTGCTTTTAAAAATGTAGGTAGGGGCAGCCGTTAAATAGACATTGATAGTATCTAGCAAGGCAACATAATTGTTTGCATACAAGTCGTTCTCTCGCAATTTGATCTTGTTATATATCATTGACACACAAATCTAACCTACCCTTTTCTTTGTCCACAGTTCAGAAACGAGCAAGAATCACAGAAGTATGTTCCAGTCCATCACCTCCTACAGAATCGCAGTCGGAATCCAAAACACCCGCCCCTACCCCGCCGCTGAACACCCCACCCCCTCGCTCACCCTCCGACCACGAACTGAACGTAGAAGAAGAACTAGAAGAAACCGAACCATCTTTGACACCAGAAAACTTGTCAATGAAAGAACAGAGAGAGGAAATGCCAGTCAAAAAAGAAGAGGAAGAAAAATGGGACAACCCTGACTTCAAATACAAAATGTTCAGACGAGAAAGGAAGGAGACAGCCGAAACGGTGCCAGAAGACCCGTCTCCCTACCAGAAGTCGCCGGTAGACGTGCTAATAAAGGTATTCCCTAGACGCAGCCGGCAGGAGATCGAAGGAATCCTCACGAGATGCAAGGGAGATGTGGTGGCGGCGATGGAAATGATGATCAACGGGGAGAATTCGACCCCGTACCAAATGACACAGGAATCTCCTCCTTACATGCAGTACCAGTCGAAGTCCGCGTTCTCTCCTCTATCGAACCAGAGCTTCAAGTTCTCACCGTCGCGACGGTTTCTAACGCCTCCGTACAGTGGTACGGGGTATCTGCCGACAGTGATCCGACCTCCTCCAGAGTACCTGTCTTCGTTCATGCCTCCCTCTGAGCTGATGTATGGGAGGCAGCTGCAGGTACCCTCACCAGGCACATCTCCTACGTCAGACAATACGAATAATGATGGGTTTTCAGATTAGTACCTGAACTACTGGACAGTGTTGTAAAAAGTTTGGTGTCCGTCACAGAAGTTTGTAGATAACGTGTTCTACAAAACAAACTGGTGTAGTATTCTAATATCTGTATTTTGTCGTGTGTTTACCATCCATTGAAGATTACGTTTCATTTGTACAGATGGAAAATTAAAGTGTGCATCACTGTAGAAATACAAAGCTATTAAAAACCAAGTGTCAGATTTACAAAAAAGTAATTCTAAAATAATTCAAGTTAACATTTTCAGAAGCTTCTATGAGTCATAATATTTATGAATTAATGAATGTAAATAATTAAATATAGTTTCTTTAAAATAAATAGGTATATTTAAATGTAGTTCTATGTATTTTCAAATAATAGTACCATACGATTTATAGACGTAGGATATTGAGTTGTAATAATATTAATATTTAGTACATTTTTAAACTGTAGCGTACAACGCTGTACAAACATGTAAATAGTAATAATAATGAATCAGTACTATTAATAATAATAACTATTATGTACTTAATAGTTTCTAGCCGAGAGTTATATGTAACTCCTTTTGATAAGTGAAAAAAAGTAGGATTCATAACATTTTTCTAAATTGCAATAATAATAATGCAGAAAAAATAAATTGGATTGTCATTACTACAGTATTAATTGTAATAATACATTTATTAAGTTTAAATACAATAAATGCTATTGATTGGAAATGGTTTTTAGGTGTAATATTATATTAATTACGTCAATGTAAATAAAATAAACATTCTAAGTAGAATAACGTAGAGTATTTGAGATTTAAAAAGTGATTTAAGTTTTTAAATAATACTATTTAGAGTATTTAGTCAACTATTATTATTATTTAGCTGTATTTTATTATTTCACGTACAATAAATTGTAATATTCCATGAAATACTCTTTACTATTTAGTGTTCAATAGTTAGATAATAATAGATAATGTTAAATGTAAATAATAGTATTAGTGTGATGTTTATCCGTAATATTTAGAGATGATAATAATTATATTGTAATGTAATATAATAATGAATAAACGTGCTCAATAAATCGGTACATAAATGTGTGTTATTTTATTAAAAAATAAAAACATTTATTATTTTGAAAAAAACTTTTATCTTAGAGTCGTGTGTTTGGATGCGCACTCGAGACCTGTAACCCGACAGTCCATTTTCATATCATGAATGCTCTATTTACTGAAGAGTTATGCACCAGTTCACCTATATAATTAGGTCCCATGTAATACAGGACGAGCGTATTGCCATTATCGCTCACTTGACAGAGTCATTTGATAGTCATTTGACAGAATCCAGACATTATTTTTCAGTTAATATCTGCATAGACACTATCCTACCAATTAATTTAAAAATGCAACAAAGGTATAAAATTATCTGCAAGTAATTTAACGGAAACTTATTAGGAGGTAGTGACACGCTACATCAGATGAGTAGGTAAACAATAGAGTACATTTACGTATATCTACAGTGAAACAGTACAGTCTGTTAAAAAATATCTGAACAACTAATAAAAAAATATGTAGGCAAATTCACAAGAAAAAAAAGGTTGTTTCAGAATGTACTCGGCAACAGTCATTCCGAAATGGATTTTATGTCATTGAGTAAATTTTTAATGAAGTAAGAAATCGACTTTCGTACATGACTCGAACCTACATCTTCTGGTTAGATACACCAGACGCTATGACCTTTAAGCCACCGCGAGTCCTACTCGCCAAGTATAAATCTTCCTTCACATTCTAAATCTACGTCTCAAGGCGACGTGTGAATGGGAGCATGGAAAATGCTTAAAAAATACAAAAAAATCATTGAGTTAAAGTTTAATTTCTTTATAATTTATGATCAGTTTTACCCGACTGCCGAAGGAGGGTTATGTCTGTAGGTCCAGATATATTTGATGCTGACTGACTGTACTATAAGAAGTACAATAGTACACACGTATGCAAAGCCCCCATGTCCGTACAATGCGTCTTACGACCACAATGGCGGATGTTATCGAGCCGACAGACTAATTACTAGCTCCACTGCACACAGACTAGGCTAGACCGACTTAGGTACTAGGCACAACGATACAAAAGTCTAGAATATTGAATAAGTACACTAGGCAATTGTATTTTCATCTCCATGATTGTATTCTCTGGTAGGTGTAGGTGTTTTAAGTCATTTAAGAAGGTCTATTGACATTTACCGGGCACTTCAAATTTATACTAATATGATAATGCTGAAGAGTCTGTTGGTTTGTTTGTTTAAATGCGCAGGAACTACTGGTCCGATTTGAGAAAATCTTTCAGTGTTAGATAGCCTGTTTAACGAGGAAGGCTATAGGCTATATATCATCACGCTACGACTAATAGGAGCGGAGTATCAATGTTGCAAAAATGAGGGAAAAAATTACTTCTAGGGGAACGAAGTCGCGGGCAAAGGGGTAGTTAATTAATATTCTGAACGTAACCATCAATTCTTAAGCCTTCAATTCAAATCTAAGGCACATCTTTCCATTATTTAGATTTTTTTATTAAATCATATTTCGTTTAGTGTCACAGTAGAGAAAAAATGCTTGCTCAGCAGCAGGACTGTAAAAAGGTTGATTTTGAAAAAAAAAAAGCTCCACACACACACACATGTCCTTTGCTACTCTGCATACTCCTTAAAAACAAAAATAATATCAACTTGACAGCACGTCCAACCAATCTTGATACTTGTCACTCGAATATCGCTTAGCAACTTGACGTCAATGGTCACTGAGCTAGACGTCACTCGACGTCGCGACAATGACGTCACTCGTGCGGCCGAGTGGACGCGCCGTGGCGTGACGTCTGCGGCCCGCATTGTGCTGCAAATTGGACGGTCAACGAAGATTGTCGTTTGTTTTGTGTGCATTGCTGTTTTGTTTATGTTGGTATGATGCGTTGTAAAACTGAAAGAGTGACGAAGGTAACCCATATACTGTCCCACTGCTGGGCACGGTTCTCTTCTCAGTAAGAGAAGGATTAGGCTATAGTCCACCACGCTAGCCTAATGCGGATTGTCAGACTTCACATGCACTTTTCGGAACATGGAATTCATAAATATCGGCAATATCGAAGCCGAAACAGAAAAAAATAATAATTTCGGTATGCACGAAGAATACTTTAAAATGTACTGGCATCAACATAACGCCTTGGCGATTAAAACAAAATTGAAAAAAGTTTGCAACTGACAGCTTCAATTCAAAATTTCAAATACAGAATCAAAACGCGCACGTCACAGTGCATTAACGCGGCCACTCGCTCATTTGATCTGATTACGTCAAACGAGTCGGACGCCACGCGACCGCTACATGCTCTATTATTTCAATTTAACCGCTTTTTAATTCATTGTTTGTTGGATTTTAAATGCCGGGGGGGTGGTTTTAAATAATTATTCTGAATTTAAATTGCGTGGGAATTCAGGTTGTTTTTTTTAATTTATTTGCGGGAAAGATTAGTGGAGTCTGTTTACTACTAGCTACTTCTTCTCAATTAATAATAGTTATTTTATGTCATTCTTGTGTCGATATAATACACATTTATTTGTACAAGAATTAGTACAGTCAAAATTGCTTATTACTAAGAGTTACAAAATTGTACACGATGCTACGATCGTAGCTGCGTAGCAACTTCGTAGCATTTCGTAGACAGTCTTTTATTCGGATAATTAGGCTAATATTAGACGTAGAACTGAATAATTTTTTTATGGATTTAATAACAAAGTATTGATGGATATTATTAAATCCCGATGTATGGATCCGTTGAAACTGTTACAAGTAGGTTTATTGGCATTTTAACATAAAATAGCATACTTTCGTATTACGCATAATAAATAATATGCTCGTGGCTAAGTTGTACCAACGTTGATCAACCGCAAGGTTAAGCTACACTTGCCACGGTCAGTCTGGGGATGGGTGACCATTCTTAAAATATCGAGACCCCTCCGTGCCTCGGAGAGCATGTAAAGCCGTCGGTCCCGGTCGTCATACGAACATCTATGACAATCGTTAACCACTAACGATTAGTCAGAAACCTAAAACCTAAACCTAAACCTTGCGGAGGTCTGTTGGCGGTCGCTTCGTGTAAAATACTGATATTCAGCCGCATCCTGGTTAGACTGGCCGACCCCAACATAAATAAATAATAGTAATCAATGTTTATTGCATCAGCCAAAATAACTTATTCTATTTACTATTATTATTATTTCTTCTTATTCTTTAAGCAATTAGTTTGCTTGTGTTAGGAAGAAGAAGAAGACTTTCGTATTACGCATAATCTACCCATTATTTCAAGAAATTTAAAAATATATTCCAACGCTTCATAATCTAGCATAAGCCCGTCTATTAAAATCGGCCATAATTCAATACTTTCTACCAACTTCGCTATCACTATTACAATAAGTTCGAGTAGAGCGAGACAGCAATATAACATAACAGCGAGTGTGAAAGAGACGCGCAATCCTTTGTAAAAGTTTCAGCCCCTACAACAGAGTTAAGATGGAAAATTGTAAAATTTTAACGATTAACTGCAAACTGTGGTGGTTATTGGATCAGAAATACTCGAGTTCAAAGTTTTAACTCTTCACGCTTATAATGTACTGTCACGAGCAAAAACATGACTGTATGCACTAACAAAAGTGCTAAAGCGATTTTATCCTAAAGTACTAATAGAACTTTTGTGATATTACCAATACAATATTTACGAAACAATACTATAGTGACATTAGCGTTATCTCAAAGTTGCAATCGTTCATTCATGAAAAAATCACTTTAGTACTTTTGTTAGTGTAAACAATTTTTATATAATTATGTATTAGTTTATTAATTATAGTTTGTATTTCTGTATTGTTTTCTATGGGTCTTAGTTACCTGATAATAAAGAATAAAAAAAAAAAAAAAAAAAAAATGTTTTTGCTCGTGACTGTACAGTCGACGAAACATTTAGCTCTACAGTGTAGTGACGTAACAGATGAGTTTAATTGATATCTGAATAGTTTTCATCCGATTTTAGGACTTTACTGCCCCCTTAACAGACGAGCATGCATGGGGAGGTTGATGAGCATAGATGAAGCGAAAGTGGTGTGCCAGGATCGTCGCAAGTGGAAATCTAGTCTCTGCCTACCCCTATAGGATATACGAGATAAATAGATACTTTGCAAATATAGGCAAGCAACTTGCACAGAATATCCTAAGACAGTCATCGTCTACTCACCCTAACACCCACTCCAAGACTAATAGCTCTTTCGCGCTACTGGAAACAGATGAGACTGAAGTAGAACATCTTATTATGTCCTTAAAAACGAATTGCGCAGTTGGGTGGGATGGCATTTCGACTGGTTTTCTCAAGAAATATAAAACCATTATTGTTCCCCCTCTCACACATATTTGCAACCTCTCTTTGACAACTGGTATTTTCCCAGAACCATTCAAAAAAGCCTTAATCCATCCCATTCATAAGGCGGGTGATCGAAACCGTGTCGAAAATTATAGACCTATATCTGTCCTTCCGGCGATGTCAAAGATCCTCGAAAAAATAATTAATATCAGACTCGTGACCTATTTAGAAAACTCCAACCTATTGTCTGGAAACCAGTTCGGTTTTAGAAAAAAACTTTCCACTGACGATGCCGTTCACACTCTGGTAGACACTATAGTCAGGAAACTTGATGGAAGCCAGAAATGTGTTGCGTTATTCCTAGACCTCGCCAGGGCTTTCGATACGGTTTCGATCCCCATCCTTATGAATAAGCTCGAATCGCTTGGTATCAGAGGGCTTCAGCTATCTTTGTTTCACAGCTATTTGTCAGGCAGGTCTCAGTCGGTAATAATCGGTCCCCACGTTAGCAATGAAGTGTCGTTGGAGTACGGTGTGCCGCAAGGCAGCATCCTTGCCCCTAGCCTATTCCTGGTTTACATAAATGACCTATGCAGCCTTAAACTTGACCACGGAGAAATCTTCTCCTATGCAGACGACACAGCACTTGTATTTTCCTCAAATACTTGGGAGGATACCTATCGGCTGGCCCAACAAGGGTTTGATGTAGTTAGAAAATGGCTCACAGACAATCTTCTCACTTTAAATTCAAACAAGACCAAAATTGTAGACTTTTCCATTCGCTCTCCAACTCTGCCAAATGGCCCGCTGAGGATAGAGGCTAATCCACCGCCCGGTTCAACGGTAATAGCCCCTAGTTACATAGAAAAAGTAAACTGCATTAGATATCTGGGCGTGATGCTTGACAATAACTTATCTTTCCTAAACCACATACAATATCTTTCAAGCAGAGCGCGTAAACTTATTTACATATTTAAAGAGTTACGTCACTCAGCCGATGCCCATGTCTTGAAAATGGTCTATCAAGCCCTGTGTCAGTCTATCTTCTGTTATTGCATCACTTCTTGGGGTGGTGCTGCAAAAACTCATTTTATATTGATCGAACGCGCGCAGAGGGCTGTATTGAAGGTTTGTTGCTTTAAGCCCCGGCTGTACCCTACTAATCAACTCTATGAATACTGCCAAGTTCTCACTGTCAGGCAACTATTTATAAAGGCAACAATAATCAAACAGCATTCTCTAACGGTATACGCAAAGGAAACAACTCGCCGCAATAATCTGGTAGTCTCATCATCACAAGTTAAAACCGCATTCAGTCAAAGATTTTTTATTTTTCTCGGACCGTATCTATACAACAAAATTCAGAAAATATTAATGATTTTTACTCATAATTCATACAAATGCAACGCTATAGTTTCAGGATGGCTTCAAAAGCAAACTTATAAAGACACAGAAGACCTCTTAAAAGTTCTCGAGTAATATTGGTCACGCACTGCCTGCTTTTACACACACACACACACGCACACACATTCACACGCACACACACACACTCACACACACACACACACACACACATACACTCACACACACACACTCACATACACTACTTTGTAAGGTGTAATTATGATAATTAGCTATATAATAATATTTATTTTTATTTTTTACCTTTTTATTTATTACTCTTTCGTCCGCCCATCCAGTCTCTGCATAAGGCAGCTATGAAACTGTAAACCAGGGTCCGAGTGGGGACCTGGTGTTCTGTAACACAGGTGCGACAGCGCCTACCTCAGGCTCCAGCGATCCACAACCGTATATAGATTGTCAACCATAGCTTAAGATACCTATTGTATTGCGGTTTTGGTGAGGAAATAAATAAATTTTATTATTATTATTCTCATATATCTTTTTTTTCTTCTCTTTTTGAGAGAGTATAAGAGACCTCTCATGCGGGCCGTAGCCAAGCGTGTGAGGGGAAGTTTAAATAGAGTAGGTTGAAGATAATGTAGAGGATGTGAGAAACTTTCGGGTGATACGACAGGTGTTGAGAATGGTGGCTTTCTGGAGCATGTGGAGTGTGTAGGTGGGCATGTTTAAAATGTTGAGGCTTTGTGTTAGGGACTTTGGCACAACGCCTGTAGATGAGAGGACTATGGGAACGATGTGAACGGTGTGTGCTTTCCATTGAGTTTTTATTTCTATGGCGAGGTCTTGATACTTACTTAATTTTTCAGATATTGTGCTCTGCATGTTGTGTGAGTTTGGTATGGCTATATCAATTAAATAAACAGTTCTATTGGTTTTATCATGCACTGTGATGTCGGGTCTATTGTAATGAATGGTTTTGTCGGTAATTATGGTTCTATCCCAGTAGATTTTATGGTGTATATTTTCTAAAATGGTCTCAGGCTTGTATTTGTAGTATGGGTTTATGTCAGTTATTAATTTATGTTGATGTGCTAAGTGTTGATGTATGATTGAGGCTACTTGGTCGTGTCGGTGTTTATAATCTGTTTGTGCAAGTGATTTACAAGCTCCTGTAATATGCTGGATCGTTTCAGAGGCATTGTTGCAGTGTCTACATAGGTCAGTCGGCTGGTTAGGATCTTTAATAATAAACTTTCTGTAGTTCCGTGTGGCAATAATTTGGTCTTGAATTGCAAGCATAAAACCCTCGGTCTCGGTAAACAATTCACCTCGTTTAAGCCATTCGTTCGACTTTGCTTTGTCGACGTGTGGCAGGCTCAAGTAGGCTCGATGTCTTCCGTGTAAGGCTTTATCAGACCATGCTGTGATTTTTTGTTGTGTGCTTGTTAGGTGTTCATTTGTTTGGGTATTTCTGTCGTGTAAGTTAAGTGGTGTGAGTTTGTTGTCTATTTCTATAATGTGTTTGTGTAGAGGTGAGTATTCAGCTTTATCGTGAAAGTAAGCCCTAAGTGTAAATATTTGTTTATTGTGTAGATTGTGGATGTCTATGAGCCCTCTGCCCCCTTCTTGGCGCGGTAGTGTGAGTCTTTGTATGCAGGATTTTGGGTGGTGTTTTCGGTGTTTGGTGAGGTGTGTGTTGATAATGCGTTGTAGTTGTTTAATATCAGTTTTCGACCATTGTATAATACCAAAAGAGTATGTGAGGATGGGTATCGCGAATGTGTTAATTGCTTTTATTGTGTATCTTGAGTTGAGGTGTGTTTTTAGGATTAAGTTAAGGCGGTAAGAGAATTTTTTGATCAGTTCTTGTTTAGTGTTTTTTTGTTGAATTTGTTTGGATTGTTTGAAACCTAGGTATTTATAAGTGCTATGTTCATCCATCGGCTCAATGGATTCTCCGGACTCGAGTGTGTACCTATTGCTTTGGATTTTCCCTTTTTTAATCGAGAAAATTTTGCATTTGTCAACACCGAACTGCATACAGATATCTTTAGAGAATTGTTGTGTAGTATCTGCTAATTTGTACAAAGAATTTTCATCGTTTGCGTAGAGTTTTATGTCATCCATATACATTAGATGCGTCAGGGTGCATTGTGTGTTAGTGCCTGCTAGTGTGAATCCTGTGTCAGTTTTATTAAGTAAGTCAGAGAGAGGATTGAGTGCTAAGCAGAACCACAATGGGCTCAGAGCATCTCCTTGAAAAATACCGCGTTGAATAGAAATGGGTTCAGTAGTGAGGGTTGTTGATGCTTGATTTATTTTAAGAACAGTTTGCCAGTTTGACATGGAAGTTTTTAGGAAAGAGGTTAGTGCTGGATGAATTCTATAGAGATCAAGGACGTGTAAAAGCCAGCTATGTGGGACTGAATCAAACGCTTTCTGGTAATCTATAAACATTGTATGGATATCTTTCTTGGTTTTAACAGCGTTGTTCATAGTGGCTGCGTCGATAGTAAGTTGTTCTTTACATCCTTGGCTGTTCTTACGACATCCTTTTTGTTGTTCTGCTAATATGTCATATTTTATTAAATGTTTATAAATTAATTCACTGATGCAGGCTGTTAGAATTTTGTAAAGGGTTTGTAAGCAAGTTATGGGTCGATATTTCGCTGGGTTTACGGTGTCATGTGTGTCCTTAGGTATCATGTATGTAACTCCATGTGTTATGTATGTCGGTAATGTGTGCGGTGATTGAATGAATGAATTTAGGTGATTGTGGATGTATGGGTGTAGGCTTGTAAACTTTTTATACCAATAGTTGTGGATGTTGTCTGTACCTGGCGATTTCCAATTGTGTGCACGCGTGATGACGTCTATGAATATTTCTATTGGTATAAATTCAAACTCCATTTCTTGGACTTGTGTTGTCGTATCCTTGATCCAATTTGCATGGCGGTTGTGATGTACAGGGTTCTCCCATATATTAGCCCAGAAATCTCTTAGTGTATCAGCAGAGAGTGTTTCTAGGTTTTGATTTGTACTTTCTCTGTTTGTTGTTGCCAAGTTTCGATAGAAAATCTTTTCGTTGTTGATAAATTTGGTGTTTTGAACTTTACGGTTCGTACATGTTACATATCTTCCGAGTCTCCGTATATCCGAGTCTCGCATTAGCCGCGTTTTGATGCGGACGTGTTGCTGACACTTATAATTTTTTAAGTCGTGTAGCGCGGCGCAAGCCGTTGCTCGTAATTAAACGCCATGAGTCAACAACTTGTGGCGAACGAGCTGCTAGCGTTCCTGCAGCAGAAGCTGGATGTTATGGACGAGGTGTCTGCAATCCAGATCTGCTCCACGAATTTTAGTGAAGACGACATCGCTGCCTCCAAGCTGCTCTTGTACAAGGTATTGAACAAGACAGATAAGATGGTGTCCCGCCGGCGTGACGGGACAAAGAAAAGCGTACAGGACATCATAACGCTGCTGAAAGAGACCGACCCTGACGACGTGCCGACGTTTGTGGCGAAGGACTTATACAAGCTTCCTCCCGTCACCTTCGACCACGTCGACGTAACAAGCCTGCTGAAAGACATCGTTTTTCTTAAGGCCAGCCTAGTGGACGTTCAGAAGAGGTTAGATGCATCCCAAAACACTGTCGCTGATTTGCGCAACGAACTTACAGAGTTGCGTAAGACGGTGGCAGTAACTGGGTCACCATCCAGTGCATCGAACGTAAACACGCGTCGTGGAGCTGGCCTCGATATATCGGTGGCAAGTTTCGCGTCAGCAGTTATGTCGTCGCCTCCACTGTCGAACGCTGAGCGTGCAGAAAGCGCACCGAGTGCGCCCCGCGTCCCCGCTCCCGCCTCTGCGGCTCCTCCCTGCGCCGCCGCTCGAATTACAAGACCCCCCGATCAGCTGGCTGTATCAAAAGAGTCAGCTAAAGGAAGAGATCCTGCTAGGGTCGCCGGGAGTAATGTTGATGCTCCCTCCACGAAACCCGTGTCTGCGAAAGGCAGCAAAGCGGGCTGATGATGATGGTTTCGTGATGGTGCAAAGGAGGAAGCGCCGTCAACGTATCAACAAGAACCGCTGCGGCACGGCTCCTGCTGAGCCCAGCTTAGCTATACGTGCCGCTAAGCCGAACACTCCGGTGTACATTTCCCGCCTACACTACACCACTAAGGCGGAGGACATCGCGGAGTATGTACGCCAAAGGCTCAAATACACGCCGAGAGTGCAGCTACTGGAATCGCGCCGCAACGTCAACTTCAAGGCGTTCGTGGTGCGGGTACCTACGTGTTATCTGCACCTCGTCATGGAAGAGAACTTTTGGCCGCAGGACGTGGTGTTCCGTCGCTTCCGCGGACAAGTGCCACCAGAACGCACACTGACTAGTGACTAGTGCTACCTAAGTGAAGTGTTACTAACATAGGCTAAGTTTTTATTATACTAACACATTCTGTAATATTATAATATATATGTTAGTCTGTAAGGTATGTATCTATGGGCCAAAGTAGCCTGATAATAAAGAATTATTATTATTATTATTATATCTTTTAAGCCTACTAGATGCCGCATTTAGTTTTTGTTTTAAAGTATCTAAAAAATGTATCATTTCTGTGTTTACGTTTTCGTATTGTGCGTGTAGTTGATATTTAGTTTTTATTGCCTCTACTGTTGCGACTACTTTTCTACTTCTGTTACCCCTTATATATTGAGTTAATCTACCTATATTCGCTCTTAAGCTTCCTATTTTCTTCTCTAATCTAATTTGCCAATTAGGTTTTTTGTGTTGTGTTCGTGTTTGGTGTTCACTTTGTGGCAGGTGTGATAGCTTTGCCCCATTACACTTAGCAGCTGTCCATGCTCCACTGTAAATAATATTCTGCAAGGTAATGAAGTCGGTATCAACATTTACGTACTTGGAAAATATGGTAGTGTTGATATATTTAACTATGGCAGCAAACTTTTAAGATGTTTTTTGTTTAGGGATATAGGGTCTGTTAGTGGGGTGTGTGTCAGTAAAGTATGATTGAGCTTGTTGAAAGGTATCCTCTATTTCTGGATTGATATCTGGCCTGGCCTCATCAGGATGAGTTAGTGTGGAGTTTAGTTGATAAATATCTATGTCGTTAAGGAAATTGTCTTCAGTATGTGTATGTTCCGTATTTTGTGTATCTGCGGGTGTTTGTGTCACCAATTCAGTGTCTATGCTGTGATGTAAGGGTAAGTTTGTTATACTTGGTGCTCCAGAACTTATGAGTGTATTTGTACTTTGAGTGTTTAGTGTATGTGTGTCTGGCTCTATATTGCTTTGTGCATACGTAATTGGCTCTTCGTGATGAATGTGTTCTGACTGAATATCTGTAAAATGCAATTCTTCTGCTACTAGTTTTTTTATTTCTGCTAATCTTACATTAGTAATGTACTTATTATTGATAATGGCTCTTCAACAACAACAACAACAACAACGGCTATCTGACCAAAGTCAGATAGCCGTTGTTCTGTAATGTGTGCTAAGTTTGGATATATGTTTATAAATTCTTCATGTAGGTGTTTTCTGTAAGCTGTTTTGTTGGTCTCCAGTTGAGTTATTTTATAGTATAATCTGATAATGGCTTCATTATATTCGTTTGTCCATTTCATGCGTTGTGTTGATTGTGTGTTGGTTGTTAGTTGGAATTGTGAAGAGTATTGTTGTATTTGAGTGTGTGTTGTTTGTAATTCTTTTCTAACTTCGTCATAAATTTGATCTATTACCCCTTGTGGCAGTAATTTCTTTTGAACTATAGCCTTGCGCTGGTCTCCTATTCTTTGTCGGCTTACTTGCATGTAAGGGTATTTTTCTAAAAATTTTGTGTGAAGGGGTGGTAAATATGCGTTTGTGTCTGTTTCCATATTAGTTAAATGAAGGTAAGTACGTAGGATGAATTTATTCATTTCAATTTATTATTATTATTATAGGAAACAGGCGTGAAGCCGTATGTACGACAGCTGCACTTGGGTTCGATTCCCAGGTCGAGAAAAGTGTTATCTATGAAATTCTCGGTAGCAGGTCAGAGTTTAGATTTATGGGACACGTATGCATAACCTCTAGAGAATAGAAGCGTGATGGTATCAGCGTCATACTACTCAACAATTGCAAACCAATAACCAATACCCCATTAACACTATAACGTGTACACCCTCCCCCGCAACTCGGTCAGCTAATCTAACGCTATCCAAACATTTTAATTACTGAACTGCGCGGTGTCCGGCGCAGGCGTAATAAATACGAATTAAAAACAAAACAAAATGTCCGCGGGGCAGGCGGCGGCGGCGCGCGGGGCGCGGGCGGCGGGGAGGTGTTTCAATAATAAAAATAATTACCGAGTCAGTGTTAGTGACAGCGGTGGACCCGCTGCGGAGTGTGGAGACGGCTTTGCAGAAATCATTGTTTTGTATGGTAAGGACGTACTTTAAAGGTTCACGGCTCAATTTGCGTAAAATTGGAGTTTTGTAGCAAGTAACTCTTTACATGTGAACCCGCGACCGGGATAAAACGTATCTTAAACATATCCTACTAACTATACCTATATTCATATATATAGTCCAACTCATCGTTTTCAATGACGGCGACCCTGACTAGTTAAATTATTATTATTATTTATTTATTTGGAGGCGTGAGGCGTGTAAACAAATTAAAGTAAGACGGGGCCCAGGTCCTTCGGCAGTCCGATCTTTGAGGCAGACTTTCAGAAATTCTACTAACTAAACCAGTAGCTAAGCCAGGCTACAAGTTAACTTTATTCAAAATTTCAGCCAGATCCATCTAGCATTAAGAAATAACAAACATTTAAACGTCAAAACAACATACCACCACGCCTGTATTCCCCGAAGAGGTAGGCAAAGGTGTATTAATGTACGCCCACGTCAAAACAAACTTTTACATTTAATATAAGACACGAATCAGTGTAGGACATGGGTTAAACTTTGAGTTTCGTGGAAACTCTTATAAAATTATCTAACAAAAAATCACAAATTGATCATATTATACACTGGCTTTAGTGAGGCCTTTGACAAAGTCTCACATAAGATATTGATTCATTATCTACAAGCGTACGGTATCACGGGATTGTTGGTTTTGTTGCTTAGTTAGTATGTTCCAAAAAGTCTTTCTTTGTCAAGATTAATTCATTATAATCAACCGTGCGAGGAATTTCTTAAAGCCTGCCTCAAGGGTCTCACCTGGGCCCCGTCTTACTTTAATTTGTTTACACGCCTCACGCCTCCAATTCACAAAAGGAGTTAGACAGTTTTATTCAGGAATGTAATAGTAAATAATTTGACGAGAAAGTACGATTATTGATTCCGTGAATCACAAACGATAATACGTATGATTCTAGAATTTGCATTGGTTATTAATATTGGTTTATACTTTACAATTTTTATTAGGTTTTAATGCACTCAGATAGATATTAGTTATGGTTTTCTGTTATGTTCAATATTCTATTTACTCATAGTTAATTTCGTTCATTCAGGTAAACAGGTAAACAATTTTTAATGTAAACCTAGAAAATAATTATATATATTTTAAATGTAGTCGTCTCCATATAATCGCACCCCTTTCAAGAGCGGCGCGAATATAAAATGTGAGTGCTGCGCCACAAGTATTGCGAATTAATCGAAACAGGAACACAATCCGAACCCTCCTTTAGCCAAAACACCCCGACATTGACAAATATTAAATATATCACTTGATTATCATTATCTAGAGGTTTGATCCACGGAGGATGAATGTTATACACAATGATGACGATAATTTCCATAAAAAATGAAGGCATATTTATCATTGCGAATGATTTACAAAGGAGATTATACAAGTACAAGCGCGATTCTTTAGCGTAAGTTCCTGAATACGATGCCCAAATTGGCAAAGCGTTAGCCAGGATCTTAGAATGGAAATGTATAGTCTCTACCCCACCCCAATGGGAGACCGCGGTGAAATTATATACGATAATATGAAATTCAATAACAGCTCAGTTTGTATGTGTGGCTATAAAAGAAAATAAAATAAAAAAAACAAAAATTAAATCATTTAAACTAGAAACCTATTTATTATGGAAAATTTCACACATCTTCAAAAATTTTGGGGAGCTCACTAAACCCACGTTTTATTCACTGTTAAAACAAACGCCAATTATAATATCTAATCTCGAAGTCATATTAGCATCTGCTAATAATGCTGTTAAAAAAAAACCACGTTCACGTCGTACACGAGTAGTTAAAATGTCAAATAATGATCGTCATTCGAAACCACTGAACAACTATCGATTACCATTGTGTAATTATTTTATGAATAACAAACCTTTTTTATAACAACCTTTTTCGATAATTGTTTTATTACAAATTTACTTGATGCCTGTTCTATGAACCTACATTAATGAAAATAGGGTTCATTTTCGAATGATTTTGTATTTTGAAATAGTTTTTGCGTGGGTCGCGATTGAGGAGTTGTATTTTTTTGTGAATTTTATTGTTATTGTTGACATGTGAATGGAAAGAAGAGTTTATTATTAAAATCACGCATTGTTAGCTCTCTATTGATTTGTTAATATTGTGGTAGGATAACCTTATAAGTAAGATGTAAGGCTATTTGATTTGATAGTCTGCCGATCTGCGTCTATAATAATAATATAATATGTAGTAAATGGGTTGATGATGATGTTGAAAAAGGTAGCTGGGTTCGGCTAGATATCGACTACTGAGGACTGGACGTTGTGGCGCAGGATGGGAGAGGCTAAGGACTGACGTAAGCTTATCGATGAAAGCTCATATTTACATTATCTACCAGTATCCCATAAGATACCATCATCCCTGAAGGTAGGTAGGTGGGTATGTTTTAAAAAAAGGTATCATAAAACAAGGTCCACCGCCGTTATTAAGCCACAAATTGAAACTCTGAGGCGCTGAGATATTCACAAAGAACCAGAACCACAAAGACCATTGCGATATTTAATTTATAGTAACAAAAAAATTACAATACCGTGGTGAAATATTGCCAGTTGCTTTAAATAATATTTTTTTATTAGCTTCACGCTTTGTAAATAAGAAAACTCTTTAGACATATTTCAAGCCTAACTGCATTTTATTTACTTTTTTTTACAATTTATCCTGTATTTGATTTTGCAAACGTTTCTAGATTGTTTTCTCATACTTGTGTAAGTATCCAATTATTGTATCAGATGTCATTGTAAAAAACCAAAAATTTCAAAGAGTAACCATGGAGTTTCGTGCCGGTTCTTCTCCATAGGAAACGACTAATTTGCCGTGCCTAGACTCGACATTTCATAAGTGCCTGCATAAGGTCTATGTGAAAATAAAACTATTTTGATTTTGATTGATGATGGCGTAATGTAACGTGACATTATTACTTGAAAGGCTTCTGCAACTTAGAATTAACTAAAAAAAAGCTACCTTATAAAAAAACTGCCAACAAAATAAGAAAAGTAACAAATCAATTCTCCAGTAAGGCATGAAGAAACAAATTAGGGCGAAACCACACGTGCGTCAGTGCGACCGCGCGGATAATCGCAAATTGTGCAAACAGCCTACCCGTGGGGGAACTTCTGCGAATATCAAGTGTCGACAGCTTTAATTCAGTTAAAATCGTACGTTTCTTTTGACGCGAATTTAATATAAGTAGTGTGCAAAGATTCGTGAATTCCGGTAATAAAAGAGGAAAGTTAAACTTTTATTGGTGTTTTTTTTTTTTTTTTTTTTGGGAAACCAACAATTGTACAATGAGTTTTACAGTTAGATATAAAAGTTACATAGATTATTGTACAATCCACGACGTTTCCACAGATTACAAAAATGAATGGACCTATGTGTAATACTGTACCTCAACCATGAGTTCTATCGAATGATTTTCGATAGGTTTTTTACGCATCGAAACGCTGTAATCTCATAGCAGATTTTAGTTCCTTACGTAACCGCTGAAGGCGCTGCGAGGGTATTCCATACAAATATTTTACGGCGTCGCTAGCGAGTCTAGTGAGAAAAACTCATGGTCGAGGCACTGATCCCGATTCCTACTACTTACTCTATAACTCGCAGAGTAAACATAATATTAGTGTTTGCTCTTTGTCATTGGACAAATATTGATAGGTGCATTAAGAGGCAGTAATGGGTTAGGTTGCTAGAACTTCTGAAATACCTGTCGTCGTTATAACATTTCATAGTATATCCATAATGAATATGAGGTCCACGCAAACCTTATATTTTATTGAAAGAAATCTCTTAGAGGCTGTGACATGAGACATTTTGACAAATAGAAATTAAAATAGATAAAGAAAAACGAATTACCAAACATAAATTAAAATACATACTTATATTTAAAGGAAAAGTAATAAAATAATGGAGTCACAAAATTAAAGATAAACATTTTGTTTCAATTAGACCATTATTACAGATAATTTTGAATAGTTATTTATATCTTCGAGAAACGAATTTAAAAGTCTCTCAGATTAGTCCAGACTCCTTCTTGTGTTGCAAATACTTGCAAAACTCATGTTCTACAATATTTTGCTGATACAACTTATAAACAGGTCAGCTCTTACTGCCTATCTTTTTTTTCTCTTAATAGGTAAGTAGGTACTCTTTAATTTTACATATCAAACTGCACTATCCTCAAAACTAAATAATAACGGTTACTATATAATATTTTATATAGTCTAACTGAAATAAAAATGCTTGAATTTGAATTTGAAAACCGCAATCGCGGAAAAATAGTAGCAGGTTGCGGAAAAGCAAAGCAACCGATTGTGAGATATCGATTCCCATGCCGATCAGTATCGAGATCTAATCGCTAAAGGGATATATTTTCAAAAAAATTGAAATAATCCGCCTCCAAACCGCTTGGTAACAAAACTATGCACTTGTTGTAACAAAGCTTCACAAATGTTTGTTCGACACAATTGCGCTAAACGTTTCGTGATCAGAAGATAGTAACACAATGGTGAGTAAAAAGGATAAAAATGATCTGTTTTGTTATCGCTGTGGTAGATAAGTATTGTCAGTTTGGTTACTTTAACTCTTTATACTCCTTGTTTTTCTACAGTTTGTGGTTTTCTAAGCCGACTATTTATTTTTCAAATGCTTCTTGTCGCGCATATTTTCTTAAACGTAGCATAATAACAAGAAATTCTGCCAACTGACCTCCAATCGTTATAAAGACAAAACCCATGATATAGTCAAAGTCAAAGTCAAAGTATTTATTGCTTCCATGTGTACATTACGGTGTTATACAATAGTTTTGTTTCAACATGAAACCCTGTTAGGGCACAGCATAGAATACATAATTATATTAAGAAGTTACATAATAAAACTAACTTAAGTACTTACTAAAAGAATTATAACATGGTAGTAAATTTATAAACATTAGACTAATATTAAGATAAATCATTATTTAGATTAATTATTTTAAATTTTAAATTTTTATAGGTATTTATTTTATTGCACGGAGTTGTTATATCTACGTAGGATAGGTATTTATTAAATTTTTATTTTATCATCAAAAAAATCTTTTAAATTGTAATAGCATTTTTGTAGTAGGTAGTTATTTAATTTATTTTTAAATACGTTATCATTTAAGGTATTTTTTAAATTTTCAGGTATTTTATTATATACTTTGATAGCCATGACGTATGGACCTGAGTGAAATAGTGATAGGCTTGAAGTTGGAAGGGCTAATCTGTTTTGGTGTCTAAGGTTACGGGTTTGAGTGTAATGATCTTTATTCAGGGAGAATAGCGACATATTTCTCCTAACAAAGAGGCTTAATTCTAAGATGTAGAGAGATGTCAGTGTTAAGATTCGGTGTTTAATAAAATGTGGTCTACAACTTTCCATGCCATCTATGTTTGCAAGGATGCGTATGCACTTTTTTTGGAGTTTGAATACTCTATCAGCATCTGCACTATTACCCCATAGAATGATACCGTAACGTAGCCAGGAATGAGCGTAGGCATAATATGCGGTTATTGCGGATTTAACGTCTGTAGTTTTTTTTAGTTCGTATAATGCATACGTGAATTTTGAAAGTTTACTAGCAGTATTTTGGATATGGGATTTCCAATTTAAATCTGTGTCAATGCTTAGGCCTAAAAGCTTAAAGTTGTCAACACACTCTAGTTTAATGTTATTAAATGAGAAATTTATTGATAGGGATTGTTTTTGGTAAGGTTTAAATTGCATTAGTTTTGTTTTCGGAAAATTTAATTCTAAATTGTGTTCGTTGAGCCAGTTTGATATGTCGGATAATATTTGGTGAATACGGTTATTGGGGTTATCGTTATTGGCACAAGGGAAGACTACTGAGATGTCGTCGGCGAATAAAACACTGACGGCGTCTATTATTTTTGGCAGGTCGTTGATATAGATTAAGAATAAAATGCATCCAAGTACACTGCCTTGTGGGATAGAGTTATTGATGTTTGATTGGGTTGATCTGATATTTTCTATTTCTCCGGTTTCGTGGTTATAGTGCTCAATTTCTACATACTGTTTACGGTTACTTAAGTAAGAAACGAACCATTTGTGTGTGACGCCCCTTACGCCAATGCCCTCCAGCTTATTAAGGAGGATATTATATTGGACCTTATGCTTATATGCCCATTATATTTTCTTATCCAGATGCAAACGAATATTTTTATACTTTTATGATCCTACAAAAAAAAAACAATAATTCAGATAAATTCAGTTTCGTAAAATAGGTCATATTGAGCAATCTTATAATCTAAAATGAATTACAATCAGGCGCGGCAGTGTCCCCGCCAAGTTGAGCGTCCTCATCATCGTTCTACACATACTCTTCATCTCTCTGGTAGAGGGACCGACAACCAATGTATTGCGGTGATGTTACACTTACAACTGAAATATTTCATAGTTCAAAGGACATACCGTGCCAAGCGTAGCGCCCGTCACCCAGTCACTTGAAAATAAAAATTATGTGATAAAAATAAATATTTTACAAATAAATTAATTAGTCTCAATTTGCTTATTTATTACATAGTAATATTTTAGATGCAAAAGTAACTGCTGAAAGGTACTGATATTCCAAGGAAATACTGTTAGTTCGGCTTTTTGGGTTTCCGACGATCTCTAAAGTCATTGGTGTTTGTACCAAAACTGAGATCGATAGCTTTGTATGCTCTCCGATGCAAGGAGTCTAGATGTGTTAAGAATGGTTACCCATCCACAGATTAACCGCGACCAACGAATTTTAATCTTGCATATCGGTAGTATTACTTAGCCACGGGCCTTCAACTTGATAAACAAATGAACTACAAAAACCAAATAGCATCAAATAAACTTTAAACTAAACAAAACAGAATCGCTAACCCAACATCATCGCAGCACCCACACAATATCAACTTAACCCTCACTCAAACACGACAATAACCTCCAGTCTGCAGCAGTCGCCTCGAGCGATACCACTTGTGGTGTATCGGTAACATCTCCCACGACCAAAGGGTTGGCTCGTAACACGCAGGTGGGTGTCCCACGACTCCGGGAGAACGGAGATGGCCTATTATGAGATCTTGATAAGAAATTGTTGGGTTACTTTTATTCTTTTGTTGACAAAGCTACACTATTATTTGGCATCATAATATTGAGTACAATTGTCGTTGAAAGCAACGCTGACTACACAGGGACTGGACGAAAATTAATCAATCAAATCAAATTACTTTTTTCGTTAAACTGTAAGAAACTATAGATCTAGAAATCTGGAAGCAAATATTATTACAACGGTAAAATATTTCTTTAGCAAGCTGGTTACCTGATAGTTATCTATCACCGCCGCACATTGACACCCACAACCCTGGAGGTATTGCAAGTGCGGTGCCGGGCTTGGGGGCTAGACAAGTTGCATTTTGACATTCGAATCGACAAACAAAATGTATGGAAATGACACAAGCTAACAAATCGGGCTGTCACTAATGTCATTTCCATACATTTTGTTTGTCGATTCGAATGTCAAAATGCAACTTATCCGGCCCCTCTTAGTATTATCATTGCGTTTTAGTAACGAGTTTTAGTACTCGCCGAACTTTGAGTGCAATCAGCAATATACACCGAGCAGTGGACGATTAAGGGTTGATGATGACGTAGAAGGCCCTGATAAGTTCCCGGTAAATTACTTGGCAGATAAATTTATACAAACTTTGTTACATTTTTGAATTTATCTGGCGGCTATCAGGCCTAAAAAAATACTCTGTAATCTTTACAGTTCTTTATACCACTATGGATTGCCAGTTATCCATCTTATTGTGAAAGAATTCAAATTCAAAAGATTTATTGCGTACTAAGTGTATAAATAAGGTGTTACATTTTATAATAGTGTACTTATGACTTAGCGGCCTTTTACAAGCATTGCAATATTATTAACTTAGCATATAAAACTATGTATTTTTAATATTATATTAATATATTATAACAGTTTTCGGTTTATATTAAGACATATTTAGTCTAGTTTATTCTTACTTTTTAACTACAACAAAATATGTATGTATCTTTATTAAAACTTTCAAAAATTACAAAGTTATTTAAGAAAGTTACAAAGTTAGTTAAGAAGTCTTCGCAGTTGGTTTTAAATGGGTTGATAACCGCTATTAGATTAAAGCTTTAATTAAATCCACGATACTTAATAGTATTACGTTTTTATTCTCTAACCGCAAACTTAACTGATATTCAAGCAATTATCTCAATAACTTCTGCCCGATCTCCCCTCAAAGGTATCACAATTAATCAATAACTCACCAGTACTGTACTCGAAACAATGCAACTGCATTAGACCTCCAAATACACTACAATTGTTATCGCCACACGATACCCATTGACTGCATTCAACGCGAGTACCGACACGAGAGTACTTCACATTGTTTTATTATTTCCTTTATTTTATTCACTAAATAATAATAGAGCTCCTCGAATAATTGTTATTGAATTATACTTTAATTTTATTCTTGGAACGTGAAATTTTAAAAATCTATTCGATAATAGTTCCTATACCTTTAGTATAAGGTTTATTTTTATTTTTATTAGCTGCAATAAAACTTTAATCATTTCAAATTATTGTTATACAGTTTTTTATTGAATAAATATTCGAAATTAGTCCTTATCATTTATGTAATAAGGTTATTATTAAGTTTCGAATTTTGGAAAAGTTATAATCTTTTGCTAAACGGTTGCTATTGTTCGTGTATTGTTTGAGGCGTGGCTACTTTATAACGATAAGCAATAGTTTGATAAATAAGCGATTTATTACTAATTGGACCCCTTGCGGTTGTGAAAACGAACCTACCCAGTAGTTATAAAGCTTTTACAACTGCCACGATGTTAAGAGAGACTTGCGTCGATTGTGATTTAAAAAGAACAAATAAGTACTTTCTACATCATCCTTGTATGTAGAATAGTATTAATTGATGGTGCACATTTTAGAGATGTTCTCCTTCAATTTTGTTATATAATAAACATACCTAGAGACCTATAAAGGCGTATGATATTGATGATAATGATCATGATGATAATAAGTAAATTGCATATCTATACTTATAATTATAAATAATCAACCCATATACTGTCCCACTGCTGGGCACAGGTCTCCTCTCAGTATGAGAGGGATTAGGCTATAGTCCACCACGCTAGCCTAATGCGGGTTGGCCGACTCCACATTCCGTCGAGAAAATCTCTCAGGCATGCAGGTTTCTTCGCGATGTTTTCCGTCACCGTTAAAGCGAGTGATAATTACGCACATGATTTCGAAAAGTCAGAGGTGCGTGCCTTGGATTCGAATTCGAGACCTTCGACTTGGCAGTCCAGTGGTCATACCCCTAGGCTATCACTGCTTACTTATAATTATACTAATATTATAAAGCTGACAAGTTTGTTTGTTTGGTTGTACGCGCTAGTATCACGAATTATTGGTCCGATTTGAAATATTCTTTCAGTGTTAGATAGCCTGTTTAACGAGGAAGGCTATATGTCATCATGCTGCGACCAATAGGAGCTGAGTATCAATTAAAACGTGGGAATAAATTAAACTTCTACGGGACCAAAGTCGCGGGCAAAGGCTAGTTATACATAACTACTTATATCGTGTCATCTGTCACCCAGAATGATCTGCCGTTTGTCGACTTTCAGGCCTAATGATTAGTATTTTTGAGTTTCTCACATTCGGAAACGATATACGAGATTTTTATTTTATTATATCGTGTGCGCATCCTAAACAAAATAAGGCAAGGACCAACTAAAAACCAGTGCTGTGCCCTCCGCACAGCACTGACCTGGTTTCCTTGCTACACATAATAAACTCCTTAGCAAAAAACGGGCGGTAGGTATTGATTTTTCTATATTATTGGTAATAATTTAATTCTATAGAGGTTTTAATAGCCAAGCTATGTTACTGGCACTTAGTAAAGAGTCTGGGTATGAAAAAAAGTTAATTGCAAATTAGAACCTTTTGTTTTAAAAAAATCTATTTTACAGTGAATGACTTTTTATTTACTTTTGGCGGGCTTGCAGTTACAACGTTATCAGGCAACTAAAACTAACTTCTCGGTATTTTTAGTAGAATAATTTATGTTTGTCGAATCATTCTAATAAAGATTCTAGTCATCTAACTAAGCCAATGTCATACTAAAAATATTAATATTATCCATAGAAAACCCAATGACTCTAAGGTGCCCGTTTTTTTTGCAAAGGAGTGTATTATTATTTTGTAAGTTTTTATGTAAGTATATGTTTATTTATTCTTTCCCTAGAGCTATCTTTACGGGTGGCAAGGTCTTCTATAAAACTATATCTAAGCATTAATATTGTGTTCTGTGTTCTGACTGTGCCCTGACACCTACAACATGGGTCTTTTCAAGGCCAGAGTGAATGGGCATCTTTTGGGTAGGCGCGGTCCATCTTAGACCACATCTACACTTATCATCAGGTGAGATTGTGGTCAAGCGCAAACACATCAACGATAAAATTTACACACTAAAACTGTATTTTGTTGTGTGTGGCAAAATAAATAGTTTAAATAACTTTAACCGTAACTTTCTAACATCAAACGCTTTTTTACAATTTCTATTTGTGATCGAAGTATACTATTTTAGAGAAAGTTAGTCAAGTTGATAGCAACAAGACAATCAAATCTTAACTTTCGTTGCGACAGGAAAACTTCGATCCAACTGCAACTTATCTGCGTTCCTAAATACATCCTACTTATTACAATGATAGAGGTTTGAACAAAGAGTTTTAAACAATATAATATACTGTCATCTAATACGGGAGCAATCAGCTGTTCCCGCAGTTCTACAGATTCCTTTTTTCATGACAGGTATCAGGTATGTGATGTTCAATGGAAACCCTTTGGCGCTTTGTATTATTGAGGAGGTGCGTTGGTAGCCTCGGGGTTTGTAGAAAAAACTATTAAATTGTATTTAATGACAGTTTTAGCAAAGTGTTTTGTAATTACTGTCTGTTGGAAGTGCGGAGTGTGTGGATTCGATTCCCAGGTCAAGCATAGTTTTTTTGTTTTTTTTTGGTTCAATAATATTTTCAGTGGCGGAGTGTTACTTCATACTTAAATACAATTTCTAAAATAAAAGTAGCGTACGTAGTTACTCCTTAAAACATTAGCTATCTACGTCAAAATCGTCAAAATCTGTTCAGCTGTTTTAGAGATTAGTCAGAACAAAAAGACAGACAGATCGTCAAATAAAAAAAATGATTTTTTGATGTAAATACCGTGTATAGTTTCATATGCATATAGTGAAAAGCTGTTAATATCAAGCTTCAATTTTAATTATTTGTACCTTTAGATTATACAAGTTCTATTAAATCAGAAGTAAAATATGTTTGTTTATCACCGGATACACACGACACTTAACATTATTCACAACAAAATTGCCAAAAATCCTATTATACTATTAGCATCAATAAATTTCCACACCGATACCTTATTTGCAAAATATTATTACAACAATTATATTCAACAATAGCATACGTTACTTAGAAAATGAACAATAATATCGTTTTACGCTATTCCCAACAAGTATCATGTTTCCCCACAGTTGGGCAATTGTTCATCAAACTGTTTTTGTGGTTTGTTCAATGAATGGTTGTATAAAAAATATTGTATGGATAAATTAATGTGTGTATGGTTTTCTATGGCAGGGAGGTGGGTACTTTATATTTTATAAAAGAAGGTTTTAGACTTATTAAACTTTTTATTGGAGTGAGCGATCGAGCCATACTTAGCCACCTCTTAGTACTTAAGTCTCGTTAAATTATTTAGCAAATAATTTTATACAAATATTTTATTTTATTGTTTATGCAAAAATAGTACACAGTATTTTTCCATTGTTTAATTTATCCTACAGATAGCGACTAGCCATGGTGAAAGATTGTTATCTGTAACGATATTAACATTATAAAGAGGAAAGATTTGAATCAGAATCAGAATTATTTATTTGTAAATTAGATTTGTTAATAAAGAATTATATTTTTACAAATATAGAATTCTGATTCTGATTCTGAAAGATTTGATTCCTTGTTCGTATTGAATAGGCTCCGAAACTACTGGAATGATTTGAAAAATCCTTTCACCATTAGGAAGCTAACATATTTACATAGTAACATAGGCTATAATTTATTAGAAATAGCCAGACCACGCGTGACGCGGGCAAAGCCGCTGGCGGAAAGCTAGTTAGCAATGAATAAGTTTGAAAATGAAAAGGAATTATGTATCCCAAAATGATTTTAAAATTCGGAACCGAAAAATATCTTTAGTAATTCTGTGTTAAAACTTAACAAATAGTATTAGGAAACCTATTACAATGACAAATATATTTGCCTTCCATTCCAACCTTATTACTATGCAAATAAGACTTAAAATCATTGTGTTATTATTAACAATTTTGTTTGCACATACCATTAAAAACTTACGTAAATAATACGTTAATAAAAACCCTTTACAACCTTATCACAACTGAATAAAGGCTAAAATTAACTTAGAAATGTTTTCCGAACCGCAAATGGTATTAGGTAAATACATTTTGGGGTACATACGCGCGCAGAAAATGGAAATTCAAGTTTCTAAAATGTCCAAATAGTGGCGTGAGCGGTGTACAGTCAAACAGAGAAGGCAAACAGTCGGTACATATCTGCGTATTGAGGCGATCAACCGAGCAGCGATCATGTTACTGCTACGCGTACTATCAACGAGAAAAGTGATAAGGAATAAAATAATATATTATAATTTTAACTAGTTTTTATGGTTTGTAGCATCTTTTATTGTTAAATTATTTGGCAGATAATTTCATAGAAACTAGATGTTCCATTTCCGGATTCATCGAATTTGGTGGTAAGGGGCTATTCAGGGGTGGAGAAACAGGCCCTTAATTAAGAAATTAAAAATTTAAGAATGAAAGCAAGTTTTATTGAAAATACACAATCCACACAAGACATTATTACATAAAACAAGACAAATACAAACATAAAAGAAATAAAATCGGAAGATACACATAATATAACGAGTTCTCGTTATATTGTAATATAACGAGAATTTACTAAGAAGGCCCTCAATCTTAATTTTGAGATTTAAGTATTTTCTAAATAAAATAGTAAATGTCGAAAGGTAAATAAAAAAAGGCATAAATTATACTTTTTGCATTGTACTTCATTGGATATACTATATCTAATTACTATATGGCGTTGGTGTTGGTGGCAAATAATTTAACGGGAACTTATCAGGACAGTGACAGAGGCCCTCAAAAGCCTTTATTAGCTACAAGAAGAAGACCCCAGACAAACTCGAGCAGTAGAGTCCTACCTTCTGTGTTATCAATTATTTTCTTAACACTTTTGTTCTCGCATGTACCGAATTGGTGTCTTTGAAGCGGGTTAATTGCGGACAAACAATGGAATTAAGTAAACCACACAGATTATAGTTGCGTCACTCACTGTACTTGTGCGCGTGTGTGCGACGTTTTGTTATAATAATATACACTATATTGTATTATTATAACGTGTTGATGTGTGCGTGATCTCATCTTCTAGCAAGTTTCCTGTAGAAAACTGACAGTCTACAGACAAAGACTGTCTTCAGTCTAAAGGATGCCAGTTATTGTCACCGTGATAAAATTACAGCAATGCTGCATTAATGAGATCACATCAATGTTAAGAGAGGTAACTGCCATTTATGGCTCAAATCTGGAGCAGCCCATCTGGGGAAGTACCTCCACCTTACAGAAAACTGCAGCCAAATAACACACTTTATTGTGTGTTGTGTTCCTGCTCGGGCGACCTTACTCACTGTAAGGTCGCCCGAGCTCCTTCTAAGGATGCGCTACGCTGGCAGTAAGAGGAATATTGCCTCCAACTGTCGGCGCAGTGAATCCTCCATAAACCTCTAAGAGGTTTTTCGGGTCGGCTACGCGCGAGTGATACCTCTGGTGTTGCAAGCGTCCATAAGCTATGGTAACCGCTTACCATCAGGCGGGCAGTATGCTTGTTTGCCGCCTTGATGGTATAAAAAAACTCTCCAGCTTAATCACTTCACAATTCATCATCATCATTATCTGTTAACCGTCCCACGCCCCACTGTTGGGCATGTGTCTCCTACCAGAATTAGATGGATCAAAGTAGGTAGATTCCCAGTGGCAGTTTTTTTTGTGGTTTAACCGTTCGAGCTAAAATATCAAACTTTTATTCAGCCTAACTAAGCCACTTAATGGTAGGTAGGCATTGCTGCCCATGGCCACCAGCAACATCAGAGTTGCTGTTGATGCGTTGCAGACCCCTTAAAAACCCATACCAAGAGGAGAACGGGCCCCATGTGTAAAAGTGGGAACATACGCAAAGTTGCATTAAGAGTGGGTTGTCATCCAGTCAAACCCCAAGAGTTCCCACTACCAAACAAGTCAGATCTTTTCTCACTTCTTACGAGGTGCCGATCTGACTAACATGAGTGACGAATTGTATTCTAACCCGTCCCCACACGGGGAAAAACTACTACTGACTAATAACTTAGGCACGTTGACTGACTTAATGAGTAGGTAATGATTCTTTTAATTCTATGCATGTGTGGATGCTAACAAAATATCGTATATTTCACACAAAACTGAATAAATATCGGTGTCTGTGTGTGTGTGTGTGTTAGGATTAACAAAGTAAATGTATTTTCCAGTTTTTAGCACATTATTATTTTCGTTGGGTGGGGCCCTTGTAGAGATAGAAATAAAATATTGAGTTACGGCATAGCTACTGTCGTCGTTTCAATTATAGGTAATTCGACCCACTATGAGCGTGGTATTAATAACCATTAACTATGGATATTTCTATGGGTAATGGAAATTTCACTCAGTAAACTAACATGCTTCAGAATTAGATACTTCAGGAGTACCTTGTGTAAAGGACATAAACTCAATGCTGACTCAAAAACTTTCATAACGTTTCGCAAGGGATGTGGTGTAATCGACAAACTATCTACATACCATCACACGCCTGTATTCCACGAACAGTTTTGGGGTTTTTAAGTATTTTTCATTAGATGTCGCACCATTTTGCTAATTTTGTATTCCTAATATACCCTGCATAATTGAGAATACCACCTAAAACTAGACATAATAGAGAAAGACTTAAATTAGGAAATATAAGCTTTGCTTGTATAGCTTGTATTCAAATCCTCGTGACCAACTAAAAATTCCAATAACAAATACCATATTTTTAACCCCTTAAAAATATTCAAGAAAAATGTTAAACAATCTAGTTTTTTGTGTGCGCTTGCGACCGTTCCCAGTGTAGCCAATAAGTGACCAAATATTGTCACACTCGGCCGTCGGCAGTGTCCCGTGACCGGTGCGCCGTCCCTTTCTAATAACGTCAGAGTAAGAGAGACAACAGATTGATGGTGGAGCGAACCACTTCGCGACAAAGCTGCCGACTAACAAAATACTAGCATGGTGGCAATACAGGGACAGATTTGGGGGAAACGAGTCGAGCCAAATTAGTGTTTTTTCATCTCATACATTTTATAATTCATTGTTTTCTATCTTTTTGTATTTTTTAATCATTTTCCATGCTAAGATTACTAGAAATTTTAATGAAGTAAAATAAAATAAGTCACTGTCTTCTCCTGCGATTGTGAGTTTAAAAAATACTAGGGAAGGTCATGCTCATGTCGATGTATAATGAAAAAAGTTTTAATTTGATTAATTTATAGTGTTTCTGAATATAAAATTAAACTTCGCTCTCGCAGAAAGTTGTGTTGTGTTGCCATCATTATTTCCACACTAAAAACAGTAATAGAAAACGGCAATGTGGATGCGAGGCTGTTTTTGGCGCCGTGAGTTGTCCCGCAGAATGTTGTCTGATAAAACCTCCTTGGCTTATGAAATACATTTTTTTTTTACAACTCTTCTGAACTTATACAATGAGAATAATAAACAATAATGATAGAAAATTTATATGTACAGATCATCAGAAACATTCCCAGAATTTTGTATTTTCATTATTTAAAACTAGCTTTCCGCCAGCGGCTTCGCCCGCGTGGTCTTTTAATTTTAACCCCGTTTTTGCAACATGTTTAATTGATACTCCGATCCTATTAGTCGTAGCGTGATAGTATATAGCCTTACCCGATACATAGGCTACTTAACATTAAAAGATTTTTTACAAACAAACTAACAATCAAATCTTTCTTCTTTATAAAATTAGTATAGAAGTATAGATGAAAGTTTGAAGGAGATATAATTGAGTTTTATAGTGTGCCGAGTCCGGCTCTGTGCGGGCACTTACAGCACGCACTCAGCTAGTAGCCACGCAGAGAACACATCGACTTTGTGACACTTGCCGACCTGGGCACCGCACACGAAACCTTTAATTTGAACTGAGAAAAGTACCTACTTAGGCTCCCATCAAATCCAACAAAACATGACGTAAGTAATGTACTTTTATGCTGCTTTAAAGCAGTGATACCCTAGGGAAATGACCACTGGATTGCCAAGTCAAAGGTCTCGAGTTCAAATCCAAGGCACGCACCTCTGACTTTTCGAAACCATGTGCGTACCTAATTATCACTCGCTTTAACGGTGGAAGGAAAACATTGTGAGGAGACCTGCATGCCTGAGAGATTTTCTCGACGGCATGTGGAGTCTGCCAACTCAGATTAGGCCAGCGTGGTGGAGTATGGCCTAATCCCTCTCATACTGAGGGGAGAAACGTGCCCAGCAGTGGGACAGGTTGGTGATGATGATGATTTTTAAGTTTCGTCGTAAGAGAGAGATCATCATCAACTATATTGATGAGTTAATAGTTCAGCTTCATCAGAGCTAGATATTTTACCAGCGTATAAGTATTGCGTTCTGTCTTTAGACCCACAGACAATTTAATAGGTTTATGACTTGAATGAAATGGACCTTTATAACTACGATTCGATTCGAATAAAAAAATTGTCTCTGTATGACAGAGATTTGAATATATATTTTTTTAATATTTTGGTGACATTTTTACACAGCACCATCTAGTCCCAAACTAAGCAGAGCTTGTACTATGGGTACTAGACGATGGATACTTATATACTTTTTTTTTGTAAATAATTACTTATTATACATAGGAAACACCCAGACAAACACAAATACTTATATTCATATTCATCATAACATAATTATTTGTGTCTTGTGGGAATCGAACCCACGACCTCGTGATCAGCAGTCCGGTACTCGAACCACTAGACCACAGGCGTCAAAAGAAGAAAAACTGAAATTTTAGTTATTACCATAAACACGTAACTTTCTTTCACATTTCAAAATAAAAGAAAACTCTAAATATGCTAATGTGAACAATATCCCGCAAGGAAACACTCCTCACTGAAGTAAAGTGTTCCGTACAAGGTTAGGGTTCCTCACGCCAGCCACGGAACCCTTCTATTATTGTGGTTTTTATTGTCCTCTTGCATTTTATTACCTTTTTATTTCTTTTTAACAGCGCGAGTGGGGGTCAGTCATTGATATCGCTTAGGGTTGGCAAAAATATGATATTTGTTTTGTGTTTTTTTTTGTTAGTAATTCGATCTTCTTTGGTTTGTTTTTCTAAGCGGTGAGGGTTTGGTGAAGTAGTAGTGTGTTTTATAAGTCTTTAGTGTATGAGATAAGTGATTGTAAACCGTTTTTAAAAAGGAATCAAGAAGAGTTGTACTTATGGTATACCTACAGTCCGCTGGTATGTTTAAGGTCCTATGTAATAGAAGCCTATTCCCATTAACCGGATAACAATCGAAATTTCGTTAAGAATTTCACAGAAAAACCAAATAATACTTTGCTCGACCTGGGAATCAAACCCAGGTATTCATGCTCAGTAACCACACTTGGGACTATTAGACTACTGAGGGCAGGCAGTAATACTGTTTTATTCTGGCTATTGACTTAATAAATGGTAGTAGTGTACGACTACTGCCTCGTATTCGATTCTCAGGTCGAGTAATTTGTGTTATTGGGTTTCTCTATGAAATTCTCAGTGGCAGCCCCGGTTAATGGCAATAGGCTCGCTCCCTATTACATGGGACCTAAACATACCGGTGAAATGTGGGTGTACATTAGTACGCCTCTGCCTACCCCTTCGGGGAATACCCACTGATGACTCGCTGATCTAATGCGGGTTGCCATCCTTGATCTATCAAGTTCGTATAACTTGAATGCGTGACAACCCTATCGCCAGTGAAAGTGTTAGGGTCATCTATCAACTGCAACACATCGCTGCCCTTCGGTAATATCTTTTGTATTTAAATTATTCTTACTTGGAGTGTTCAGAAAATACCTCTTTTCTTAACGTCAAAATATATTTCTTTATGGCGCAAACAGATCTATAAATTGATCAACAGTCGTCATTTTAACCGACTTCAATTAAGATGGAGATTCTCAATTGTATCGACGACGTCTGTGGTCTAGTGGTTCGAGTATCATACTGCTGATCACGAGGTCGTGGGTTCGATTCCCATAGGTCACAAACATTTATTGTGATGAACTTGAGTGTTTGTGTTTGTCTGGGTGTTTCTTATGTATTATATATGTAGGTATTTACAAATAAGTATTATATCCGTTGTCTAGTACCCATAGTACAAGCTCTGCTTAGTTTGGGACTAGATGGTGCTGTGTAAAAATGTCCCAACATATTTATTTATTATTTATTTAAGTATATTAATCATGTTTCGGCATCTAGTGATTACCTAGCTTAATTAAGGACTTCTTCGAAGGCTGTGATGTAAATAAGTATAATTATATCTACAGGTTTGCTTCTCTGAGGGATCACCTCTTTAAAGAATGATTCCATAGACAAATTGACCTTATTCATGCTTTGATTTAGATGTACCTACTTAGGTACTTATACCTACTATATTCTGTACCTCTACACAAGTTTCAAGGGAATGTAGCTGTATGATAAGCAATAAGATAGATGACACAGTGCCTGTATAAGTATGGTTTTCTATACTAATATTGTAAAGAGGAAAGATTTGTTTGTTTGTTTGTTTGTTTGTAAGGAATAGGCTCCGAAACTACTGGACCGATTTCAAAAATTCTTTCACCTTTGGAAAGCTACATTATCCCCGAGTAACATAGGCTATATATCATCACGCTACGACTAATAGGAGCGGAGTAGTAAAGAAAAATGATGCAAAAACGGGGGAAAAAATTATAAGACCACGCGGGCGAAGCCGCTGGCGGGAAGCTAGTTATTAAAATAAACTAGGTATTTTGATTTTTTCGACAAATCGGATGTTCATTATTCATTCAATAATCAACCCATACCGGGCACTTGTCGCCACTGAAGGCAGAAGAAGAAGGGTTAGGCTAAAGTCCACCACGCTAATCCATTCCATTTGGGCATGGGCAGACGTCACACGCCGTCAAAATGTAAAAGCCGTTAGTAATTTTCATACAATAATTTCGATCGGTATATTGCAACTAGTCTACATTTTCATAAAGAATCGACATTAAATAATGTACAGCCATTTGTTAAAAGACGTACGTACTAACAAAATAAAACACAACACCCCACGACCCGATAAAAACAACTCGAGATTCAAAAAAAGAAATAATTAAAAAAGAAAACCACAAAACACAGATGCGAACGGAAATCTCAAAGTGGGTTTTCAAAGAGCAAAGAAAGAGATAGACTTACACATTAATATGTGTGTTAGAGAAGGACAAACGTATAGTCGAGATCACAAAGCCAAGTAATTGTAGACAATGGGAAACTGAAAAAGACGTTTCCTTTATAAGATTTCTATCTCAAGAACATTTTGCCTTAGGACGAAAACACCAAATTAGATTTGCAGTTCTACGAACACAATATCTACCATTATGTACCTTATTACAAGGTCTAAACTCCCATATCAAATAAAGTTTAGAATGGTAAACGTATCGTGGTAAAGTCTAAGCGACTGTGAAACCACGTCTAGCGTAAAACAAGATTTTGTCAAAGTATAATTTTGTACCAATATAAGTTGAACTCTGTTTGCGTCAATAGTAATTGTAAGGAAGTTCTTATGTAATTTGGATGTTCATACGTTTGATAATACGGAACCGCGATAATTATAATGTAATTGTGAGCGACTGTTGTTTGAGATAATGACATTAAATGCCACGGTTTATTTTGTTTGTAATGTTATTTTGTTTGTAATGTTATTTTGTTTGTAATGTTATTTTGTTTGTAATGTTATTTTTTTATTACGTACTAGCTTTCCGCCGGCGGCTCCGCCCGCCTGGTCTAGTTATTTCTAATAAATTATAGCCTATGTTCAAAGATGTAGCTTTGTAATGAAAAAAATTTGAAATTGGTCCAGTAGTTTCTGAGTTTACTCATTATAAACATACAAAAAAGACTGCCTCGTTGGCCTAGTGGTCCCAAGCGCGACTGCTACGCTAGTGGTCCTGGGTTTAAATCTCGGGTCCAGTAAAGTGTTGTTGGGTTGGCGTGAAGGTATGTTCAAAAATACAAATCTTTTCTCTTTATAATATTAGTATACATAACATATGAACGTGGAAAAAGCAAAAGAAGAATAAGATTTTAAGATTTATATTGCGAACCGAATCTTATAACTGGTGGTCTGTATAGTGTGTGCTAGGCCTACCCTTGTGAGAAAACAGTGAGAGTTGTTATTTAGTGAAGTTAGGGTACATTACTAGTTAACTTTGAAATAAGACTAGAATACGGTTTCGACCTTCGGAGTTCCACTCTCAAATCTGTTATTCCTAGTCTATGATGTAGATTAACCAACACAAAACAAACAAACTAATTATCACATGCACTAACACTCAGACCCAGAACCACTACTTATAGGCCATATCTATCTACATGCGGTAATCGAATTGAAAAGTTTGATGACACAAATGGTGGTAGCACAGCTAAAGCCATTCACTCAGCACCATTTGTGTCATCAAACTTTTCAATTCTAATATTTGCGGGATTAGAAATCAATATAGGGTACCTATACATAAGTGATTAGCGTTTCTTGCACTACCTATTTATCTATTAACATAGGTAAATCACGTTCTACATATCCATGTGGAAGTGGCGAAGTTTTGGGCACACCGATTTAAAACATATTTTTTATTCATTCCATCGATATTAAAAGTCCCCCGGGCCCCGCCGCGTCTTTCTATCTGTTTGCGATAATTCGGTAAACTCAAAAAGTGTTAATGATTTTCGGATTTTCATGCAGTTTTCTCCAATAGAAGAGTGAGAAAGGTTTAGAAGTATATTTTTTAATGTCTTGTTTTACAATAGAAATGTTATTTTTACATAATATATGTATTACTAGTTACAAAACATATTACGTATAAATAACGGTAAGTATTAGTGAGTAGTGCCAACTAATAACTTTAGGGTACATCTACATAAATCTACATCAATCCTGTAAGCTAGGTAAGGTCTCCTAAGCTAGGTAGTCCTGTATCTTAGGAGACAGGTAATTTGTTAAGGTTTTGTATAAATTAGCTGAAATATGACGATGAAGATGAAGAATGTCGTTCGGTTCGAAGCCGGGGGACGATAGCAAAGGATGAATAACATTCGTACTCATTCACTCACTCACTGATTTATCACGAAATCTCACAGATAGTAAGTAGGTTGTCTATAAAATGGATTTTAGTTTTGACATCCGTTAAAGGATTGTGGGAAATCCCATGAGATTATGGATAACTAGATAGAACGCGAATGAATAGGTACTGTTTGTGGAATCGAAATTCGTAAATCCATGTATCCGTCACCCGATCACTTGTCAAACTCATACCAGTTATAACCGGTGCGGCGGTGCTGCCACCTAAATTAGTTGCTTTGTACTAAGTCGCGTGGCGTGGATTAGCGGCCTTGCCAATTAGTGGGGTAGGTAGAAAGGGTGCGAGTATTGCGAGGCGATTGACTGTGAAATATTTTAATTTGTTTTTAATTTCGCTTTAGATGTTGATCCAAAATTAATTGTCACTTTTTAACACAACGCACCATCACGCTTGTATTATACGAAGGGTTAGCAGACGTGTATTAATGTCCTACAGTCACAGTTCGCCGACATATTTAGGTCCCTTGTAAATTAGGACGAGCCTATTTAGTATATTAATCAGGCACAAATCCAAACTACAGGCTGCAACTGAGAATTTCATAGGAAAACCTAATAACAACACTGCTCGACCTAGGAATCGAACCCAGGACCTCGAGCGTAGCAGTCGCACTTATAGGCTACACAGTTATGTATGTATGTCCGTTCCTATGTCCGCTCGTTATTAGTCAACGGCTTAACTGATTAAGATAAATGATAGGTACCTCATTGGATTCGTCTTGATGGCACGAATGTTACTGGGTAAGTACATAAAATTCCAAAATAATCAAAATGGCAGACTTTATGCGCTGTGCGGACTGATTTGGAAAATCTTCTTTAGGTGTAGCTATAATTTTTCTTTTCAAGTGATCTAATCTATCGAGTGAATTTATGATGATTTATAAACTAAAAAGTACGAAATAACGTACATTTTATTCTTATTCTTTTATTGTACACACATAGAAAGTATAAACTTATCATAATAATTAAAATAAACAATGTACATAGGCGAGCTTAACTCAACAATGAGTTTTCTACCAGCAAACCTTTGAGTGATCGTTTGCTAGTGATATCAGGGGTAGGAGTCAAGTGTACAATAAATACAAATAATAATGATAATAATAATAATAAAATAAAGAAAAAGTAACAAAGTAAAAGAAAACAATATTTTTCTTGAATATACATAAAATAATACAAGTAGGTATATACATAAATAATTTTATAACCATACATATAAATAAATATATATTTATGTACTTTTTAAGTAGGTAACGTAGAGAGAAAATGCTCCTTTAACCTCCTCTTGAAGACATATTGAGAAGGGCTGTCACGTAGCGAGTGTGGAAGAGAGTTCCAAAGACGTACTGCGTGCACAGTAAAAGATCCGTCATATCGACTCGAGGTGTGGCGAGGAGTACGCAAGAGAAGGGATGAAGTTAAGCGACATGCTTTCCCCCTAGGGACAAGATACTCAAAGCGTTCTCGAAGATAAGTAGGGGAGTAGGGATTATGCAAGATGGAAAAGAGAAAAGAAAGGATGTGAGTATCTCGACGCTGTCGAATAGGCAACCACTTCAACTTTGTCCGGAACTCCGACACATGGTCGTATTTCCGAAGACCAAAAATGAAGCGAATGCATAGATTTTGCAGACGTTCAAGTTTGTTTAGGAGTTCTTCCGTAGCATCGAGAAAACAGACATCGGCATAGTCTAAAATAGGCAGAAGGAGAGATTGAGCTAGATTAACTTTAGTTTGAAAGGGCAGGAACTTCTGGAGTCGTTTGAGAGAGTGAAATGAGCAATACACTCTCCTACTTACCTCCGCAATGTGGACATTCCAAGAAAGATGAGAGTCCATTAGGACACCTAAGTTTTTAGCACTTTTGGAATAGGCTATAGGGACAGAATCGTACATAATCGGTGGTAGCAATCCATAATCGACAAGATTGAGTAAGTATCTGCCACCAATAATAATCGCTTGTGATTTAGTAGGGTTAACTAAGAGTCCAAAAGTTTTAGCCCACTGACTAATGTTTTGGAGATCATTATTGATGGCAACAATGGCATTAGGCAGATCCTCGACCTTAAAGTGGCGATAAAGCTGCAAATCGTCTGCGTAGAGGTGGTATTGTGAAGATAGGACCTTAGTGATAGCATTTATGAAAACAGAAAAAAGTAGAGGAGAGAGCACGCCACCCTGAGGAACGCCCGCAGCAAGTTCACGCCATTCGGAGAACATATCGTCTAAACGGACACACTGCGAACGACCCCGAAGATATGAGTTAAACATTTCATTACAGAAGGAGATATATTTAGAGAGGATAGGATTCCCAAGAGGATGTCAAAATCAACTGAATTAAAGGCACTGCTGAAGTCTAGTAGTACCAAGACTGTAAGCAATTTGTTTTCCATAGCCATTCTGATATCATCAGTAATTTTTACTAGAGCTGTTACAGTGCTGTGGCCAGGACGGAAACCAGACTGGTAAGGACTCAGCAGGCTATTAGAGGAGAGGTAGATAGACAGTTGATTATGAACAACATTCTCAAGAACTTTGGACAGAATAGGAAGTATCGATATTGGACGAAATTGGGACATCGAAGAAGGATTTGTAATTTTAGGGTTTTAGGGAGAGGTAGGACGTGAGCCTTTTTCCAGGCTGAGGGAAAGGAGCAGGTTTCAAGTGAAAAATTAACAATAGTACTACAAATTATAGGGAGAAGTTTATTTAAGATGGGAAGGAACATTTGGATTTGTAGTCCATCATCACCCACTGCTTTAGTGGAGATAGATAAAATAGACTGTCTTATTTCTCGTTCTGTAACTTGGTGAAAAGAGAATGAAGTATACATTATTAAATTAATCAAAAAACCCGACTGCGGAATCTAGAAATCTCTGACGTTGTGCTGCCATCTATTGACGAGTAGTTTGTAATTGATGTTTGCCATTTTAGCTCTCTTAGAGCGCCATCTATTATCGAGTACCAAAAATAAGAAGAAAATTGGTGCAATGCGTGTTTAAGTAATTACAGCACTATGTTATAGATGGCGCTGTTCAATATATTGAGAAAGTATTTAAATGGCACCCAATACGATTGTCAGGCATTCGTAAAAGAGGTACCTAACGAGATTTTTTATCAATTTCAGACACTTTTTTTTTTTTTTAGGAAAGCTTACAATCTACCTACCTATAATTGCAAGATTACGGCATGGGTAAAATTGTGCTAGTAATTAAAACTTTCATGGATTTAATAGCATTGGATTTACAAAAGGTGTTATAAATGTGAAAAGATGCCAGTCTTCAGGATGATAGTGAGGCGGAGTACGGCTCGCTGGACTCTATCTATCTGTATCTACTGATAGCAGATACCTATAAATAGGCACCAAATAAATCATTGTCGTACCTAACAAAGTCGTTCACCCCGGTCAAATCAAGAGATAAGTCATCTCCGCGTCACTCTCGCTATCATGATCGATTGCGCCAAATTTTCCGATAAAGCACAAGAAAACATAAACAAAAATAATATGACAAATAGTTTTCTCGTGAGCTGAGCGTCGATATTGCCAGCTAATGCTTCTAGTGAATGTGTTTTGCTGATTACAAATCCTTAATTTCACGAAATACAAACACAAAATTGCAAGTGAAAGTCATTTCCCCATTTCGGAAGGCATGCATCAGCAACGCTTTTCTCTGGTGATACATGGTCAGGGATGAGTTGCCTGCTCGTCATAAGCTACATTATTAAAAAAAAATATCTGATGACTAATACAGATGAACTGTTTGGAGCTAGGGGTGGGTTTTTAATCTGTAGTCTATAACTCTATAAATACTAACAATAAAAAGAGGAAAGATTCAATTATTTGTTTGTTTGTATTGAATAGGCTCCTACCGCTCCGAAACTACTGGACCGATTTGAAAAATTCTTTCAGTGTTAGATAGCCCATTTTTCGGGGAAGGCTATAGGCTATATACCATCACGCTACGGAGGACTAATAGAAGCGGAGTACCAATGAAAAATGTTGCCAAAATGTTGTTTTTTATTATAAATTGAGTGCGTTTGGCAGCACCTCACCTGATGATATTGAATAGGTAATTCTTTTTTTGTTGTGTTCATTATTGGCAGGGCAAGGTTTGTGTGTGTTTTTTTAATCCACAGGGATACGCAGGTTAAGCGTGTGCTAGCTTGTTTACAATAAAATAATGTAATATTGTAATTTAAGTTACTTACCTCTTATTCATTAGGCACCTAGCTACCTTCCTATCTAAAATATTATTTTATACAAATATTTTATTTTCTTCTCTGATAACGATTTATTCAGGAATCAAGTCTGCGTCACCGATGTGTTAACGACCTCCTTGTCACGATATCACACGTGTACCTACTGCGTAGCACCTCACTTCGTGATACTAATGTGAATATTTTGCGTGACACCAAAACGAAGGCGGTGGAATATTAAAACAATGTTGGTTTACATATTAAGATCCAATTGTGGAAGTATATTAGGCAATTTCCATAATATTATGTCAACCCCGCTCGGAGCGTTTTCTAACTAGGGCTTGGCTTAGAGAATTTTATTCAAGAGATACCTACTTACACTATCAGATTTATTGATCGTTATCTCCTTGATCAATTTGATTTAATAAATCAATAATTATTATTAAACAAAGTCCCCTACCGCGTGTCTGAACGCGATAAACTAAGAAGCTACCAAACGGATTTTAATACGGTTTTCACCAATGAACAAGGATGAATGAAGGTATCCAATTAATTAGGGCTTAAGGAAAATATTGATGATGTCGAATCATGTCAACTGGAAGATTCGTGCGAAGCCGATGGGTTGCTAAACTTGCTCATATAAATAAGGGAAGGCGTATTAAAAGTACTTAGTAAACGAATAAATAAACTTATATTCGCATTTATTATAATACTAGCGACCCGATCGCAGCTTCACCTGCGTATCCCTAGGTAAAAAAAAAATACACGTAAATACACACAAACCGTTGCCGTTTGCCGTGACAATAATGAATACCTACAATAAAAATAAAAAAACAAATTGGTGCAGTTAATCGAAAGTTATGCGCAAACATTTCGGCGATTTATTTTTATTTAAGTATATAGATAGATACCTGGATTAATTTAAAATGGATAGTGCAGTTCCCATGGTGCTAGGAAGTTATAGAGACTAAGCTAATCGAGGCGGCCCCCACAAAGTGGCGCGCGGCTGACCCATTTCTATCAATTGACCATTAAAATTGAACTAGGAGATGACACGGCCATCATCTTTGATAATACTTCCTTAGCTTAGCTTAGTATCTGTCTATCTTAGTAAGTAGTAGAGAAAGTACTTAACGAACATTTTTCAGAGTTTTCAACCGACTACCTACCTACGTAGCTTTTCGCCAGCGGCTTCGCCCGCGTGGTCTTGATAACTTTTTCCCTCCGTTTTTGCAACATCTTTCATTGCTATTGCTACTCCTATTAGTCATAGCGTGATGGTATATAGCCTATAGCCTTTCCTGAAAAATGGGTTATCTAACACTGAAAGAATTTTTCAAATCGGTCCTTTAGTTTCGGACCCTATTCCAAACAAACAAACAATCAAATCTTTATCTCTTTTCTCTCTCTCTCTCTTTTTATCTCTTTATAATATTAGTTTAGATAAAAAGTACGCCTAATTAGAGTAATTAGTGGCGTACTTAATTGGTTTTTGTCCTAATGTTTTAGGTCCAATGTACAGTGCAAGCCTATATTAAGTGGGCATAAAATAGGTACTTACCTAACCAAATTCCAAGATGCCACAAAAAAATCTCATACTTTAATGATATTTTGCTCGATCTACTTACAAATCCAACCTCCCTACCTCCCATAAAACCTAGAAAAGCTTCATTGCCATAGAGAATTTAGAGGCTTTAAATAGGCTTGTTCATTTCTTTTGTCGCCCACAAAATATTCTCTTTATAAAAACAAGTCACAGGTATGTACGTAATATTTCTGTTAGATAAACAGCACAAACAAATCATACGTCGTCTTGTAATCTGTCAAATGTACAGTCACGAACGACCAGATAGCGACCGAGACGGCGGCTATTACGTGTACGCATAGGAATTAGATGGCAAGTAATTGAGTTTTTTCAGTAGAAGAAGAACTAGGAGAATACAGGCCACATTTTTTAACAAACCAAAATAAATCCTTATTAATGCAGTGACTTGAATATCATTTGGTTCAGGTTCGAACTCAGCCTGAGCTCGTATTTTTCTTTCGACCAATTGATTTCTTTGAAGTTAAGAATGTTATTTGTACCAACAACATAAATAAATAACTTTTCCTAAGAAACACAGTTAAAACGTTGCTTTTTGTATATAAAAAAACTAAAGTAAAATAAACGTAGGTAGGTATACTAAACATTTTTGAAAACATCAATTACTTAAAATTAATTTATGTTTCAAAAATGGATTTTCGCAATTTGTACGTCTAACCAACACAAAACACATTAATTCATGACAGTAATAATCGTGACATCAAAGCATTGACGATTTAGCCAAATGTGATCTGATTTTGGCGGGCTAAGCGAACTCATCCATCTCAAATGTGCAGCAGTCTTTGGATGCTACTAAACTAAGTATTAGAAGCCTCTGGCCATGACACCATAGCAGCTCCAAAACTTTTCACATTTCAAATAATTGCGATCACCATCAAGATAGTAATAGAGACAATGATACGTAATATCAACCTCATCTCTCGTTATCAATGCGGCTAGTACATAGTGCTACTCATCTCACATCAGTTGTTGACTGTTGATAGCGGTGACAAGTTGTGAGCTGTTCTTGGATTTTTTTGGAATAATTTTGTAAGTGGATTTTGAAAAAAAAACGCGTTTTTTATTTTTGTAAGTGGATTTTGAAAAAATTATCGGATATTTTTATTTTTGTAAGTGGATAATGAAAAAAATATGCGTTTATTTTTATTTCTGTAACTGGATTTTGATAAAATGGTGTCGATTTTATATTATCTTTTATGTGGATCTTGATAAAAATACTCGGATTTTTAAGATGTTTATTAGCTTCCAGTATATTTATGTATCCATTGATAATTTAAATAATAATTATTAGGTCGGTAAGTAAAGTGCATATCCATTGCATGTTCCAAAACAATGAACAAATTTAAGAATAGTAGTAACTCCAGGGGAGTTACTACTATTCTTAAATTATTAAATAAGATAAATTTTTTTTTGGAAAATAATTTTATTTCGGCAGGTAGTTCTCACTGAACATTAGGTAATATGTAGGTTGAACCTACTGTAGGTTCCTATTTACATAAAAAAAAATAAGCTGAAACGTCTACACATAATTTTCATATCTTTTTAGCCCTTAGGTATATTTGGTTCATAAGATAAATAATTTTCTTTGAAAATAGCCTACAATTCTGTTCGTAGTACAAGATACCGGCAATCATGTGATGTTAGTTGAGGCACGCGGCCGCGCGCGGCGCCACCGTCGCGATGTACCTATTATAAGCAAAGTGAATATAATGTCATAAGTCAATGATTGCGTATTATGGAATATGCTCTACATTACACAACCGATCCTTTTATTATCTCGTTAAGGATGAAGCGTGCGTCTTACACGCGAAATTCAAACATATTGACGTCTGTGGTCTAGTGGTTCGAGTACCGAACTGCTGATCACGAGGTTGTGGGTCCGATTCCCTCAGGACACAAATATTTATGTGATGACTATTGTGTTTGTCTGGGTGTTTATTATTGTATGATAAGTAGGTATGTATTTACAAAAAAAAAGTATATAAGTATTATATCCATTGTCTGGTACCTATAGTACAAGCTCTACTTAGATTGGGACTAGATGGTGCTGTGTAAAAACAAAATAATTATAAAATTACGTTTCTATCTCCGAAGGGTGTGTATTTACAGCTGTAGGTACTATCGCAGTTCGCCGGTATTTGTATATACATACGTCTTTGCTTAACACTATGGGAAACTATGAAAAAATAGTTCTCCACTTGCTACTGATCCTGGCACACCACTTTCGCTTGCTTGCTTATCAACCTCATGCATGCTCGTCGGTTTAGGGTGCTCTTAACCTTACCTTTTTTAAGAGCGTCCGCGTTTGCTATCAAATGTATATATGTATGAATGCGAAAGTAACTCTGTCTGCCTGTCGCGCTTTCACGCTAAAACTACTGAACCGATTTAAATGAAATTTGGTACACAGATAGTAAGTATAGAGCCTGAGAAAGGACTAGTTTTTAATGCGAAAAAATGGCTGTAAGGGGTTAATAGAGGATGAAAGTTGTAAGAAATACCTAGCCCACGCGGGCGAAGCCGCTGGCGGAAAGCTAGTTATTACAATTATTATTTATTACAACCAGTTCCGCAAGCACTTGTTTTTCAATTGAGCTCTGTTTTGTCATCTTAGCATAACACTATAATATATTTAGAATAACAATGTCCCATTCTTGAGGCGACAACCTAGAAACATGTTGTTAACCCCTGTACCGCAAGTGATCGACAATGAGAGCATCGGACGAGATGTTCTGACGTTACTGAATGAAGACATTGTCGTGATGACAACTGACATAATACAAAAATGTTCTTAACCCCTGGCACCACAGACAAGTTAAGGTGTCGCTACACTTGTCATCGCGGAATACGCCTAGTAGGCCAGTAGCAACTAGTAGGCTGGTCAGAAATACACTCAAGGACATATTATTTATTTATTGCACCGCAAAAACGGGACAAAATTAGCATGCAAACAGTATCATTTTTGATTGATAAGGGATTGAATCAATCAATTCAATCAGTCTTACATTCGCGTATGATAAGGGATTGATTTATTAAAATTTATATTATTAGGACTAAAATTTTGAACACTTTGAAAATAAAAACGAGAAAAGTATCTTTATTCCGGTTGGTAAGTAGTTGTAAGAAAAACAAACCGCCTCCAAAAACACCTAGGAATTAAAAAGCAAAAAATAACAGGCACATATTTACATTATGATTTCTAACTAATTTGGAGTCGGTGCCAAACAGACATCAACGAAAGCCATATTTAAATTAAATTAGTAATTTACAAATAAACAGCGGTTTCTTAGAAAACCAAAATATTATCTACGTATTTAAAAATTTATACATTTTTTTTAATTTTCGTCGGTTTTTTTAAAACTGCTCACAGGATTTCGATAAAATTTATATGGGACCCATCTGGAATCACTAGCTTTCGAATAAAAAAATAATCATCAAATTCGGTTCACCCAGCCGAAGTTCTGAGGTAACAAAAATAATAAAAAATACAGACGAATTGAGAACCACCCCTATTTTTTGAAGTCGGTTGAAAACTGGACTGCCAGAGGTGCCAAAGGGGTTCGATTCGGGTGTTTTTCTGTGACATTCCCAGTAGCAGCTCGGAGTAAGGATTTGTGTAATTTGGTCCTATTGATGGCAAAATCACCGGCCTAAATCACCGGCAAACTGCAGCCTGCCTAAAGCAACGGCAATGAGGAAATACTATTGAAAATTAGTTATTTCACATTTACAACTGCTAGGTCCTGGGATCGATTCCCAGGTCGAGCAAGACTGTGTTATTGGATTTTTCTATGAAATTCTCAGTAGCAGCTCGGATTTTAGAGTGTCCGGTTAATGGCACTAGACTTACCCTCTATTACATGGGACCTGAACACATACTGTCTTTTGTACATATTAGTAGACTTCTGCGTAATCCTTTAGAAAATACCGACGGCATGATGGTATTGTTCAAAAAAGAGGTTTCTCGTAATTTTTCCGAAAGTTTCAACAAACCTTTTGTTTTGACAGATACAATGACGAACACACTAGAGCCAGGCGCGGTGATTCGTCCAATCATCGACCATGATGGAGTGAAACTTTTAGCGGAGCGTCTCTACGGCATCTCTGTGCTAGAACTGACTGAGCTCAACGGCTACGACGACAAGAACTACAAAATCATAGAGGACCCCAATGTAAAGAACCCGTTGATTACGTCACACAGTGAACACGGGTACGTGTTGAAGATCATGAACTCTATCGACTCGCAGAACGTCGCCGTGGTCGAAGCACAGAATGAGATTATGAACTTTTTGGGTAAGTTACCTACTAGTAAGGGACTAGTGAGGGGCTCGTGGTTAAGTTACCTATTAGTAAGGGACTAGTGAGGGGCTCGTGGTTAAGTTACCTACGAGTGAGGGGCTCGTGGTTACGTTACCTACTGGTAAGGGACTAGTGAGGGGCTTGTGGTTAAGTTACCTATTAGTAAGGGACTCATGAGGGGCTTATTGTTAAGTAATAATTACGTAAAGCAATTGATCTGCATGGATAAGCAGCACTGTCCCAGAATAAATAATAACAGAATGGCCACTCTCCGCCCCTCCCTAACGTCAGATACCTCAGGTCCCCCGCATTCTGCCGGTGTTCTTGCCGGACTGCCAACAAACCCTACGCACCGTCTCGCACACATTTGCACATGTACAAACGTAATGTAATGCAGCGGTATCGGAAAGTTTGTATGGAGTGTCACAGGTGTGGCACTGTTTGCTGCAATCAGCCTATAGGTAACCGAACCATTCATAAGATATTATGACCTCGCCTCATCTCGGACAGCGCGTCGTTTAGCCGTCACCGTCAGTCGTATTTACTAGATACTGTTGACATTTTATTGCTTAGCGGATAAATAATACCGTATTCTACCAACCCAGACCAACTTGGCTGTCAGCAGTCTTAAGTAGGTAAATAGCCCCGGGGTTGTACTTCTAGACATTCAGTAGTAGACTCGCCTTAAAGGAGAAAATGTTCGCTGTCTTTAACTCCTCCATTACCCCACAGGAACCCGTTCCATCACCTGTCCGAAGCCGGTCCGCAACGTGTTCGGTCACCTGCACTCCATAGAGAACATCGGTGGCAAGCAGCACGCAGTCCGTCTGCTGGAGTACGTCCCCGGAGACCTGCTGCAGGGAGTGCCCAAGTCTGAGGCACTGTTCTACCAGCTTGGAGAGTTCGTGGCCAACTTAGATAACAAGCTGCAGGTAAGACATCACCCATAACTGTCCCATTGCTGGGCACCTGTCTCCTCTAAGAATGAAAGGGGCTATAGTCCACCACACCAGCCTTTGGGTCTGCAGACTTCACATGCTATCGAGAGAATCTCTCAGGCATGCAGGTTTCCTCACGATGTTTCTTTCACCGTCAAAGTACATGAGTGGGTGGTCAAAGCGATTCATAATTACGTACACGATTTCGAAAAGTCAGAGGTGCGCGCCTTGGATGAAAAGTCCAGTCCACTCCAGTGGACTCAGACCAATACTTAGGCTATCACAGCTTTTACGTGGATACTTGGATCACCCATTAACTTTCCCACTGCTGGGCATGCATGGGTCTCCTCTCAGAATGAAAGAGAGGCTATAGTCCACCATGCTGGCGTAGTGTGGGTTAGAAGACTTCATCTGCTGTGAAATCTCTCATACAGGCGTCCTCACGATGTTTTCCTCCACGGCTCCACCGTTGTAAGCAAGTGATAAATAAACATTAAAACGCGTATTATGTTTACGAAAATATTAGTTTTGAATATTGGGTCTAAGGATTGTGTTTTCAGCACGGGAGTTAGTCCTTTGGAAATTAGTTTTCGTATATTTGTTTCTGAACAACCAAATTAATGTTTTTTATGCAGAGAAGTCGAAGTAGTTACTTCTGTTAGAGCACATATTTTAAATGCTCCTGTTTTTTATATTAATTGCCCAATGTATCGGGTGCTCTAAAATAGGAGCTCAAACGAAAATTCAAGATTGTTTAACGCGATCCCAATAATGTTTCAGTAGCAATTGTATTTCATTACACAATAGGTATGTAGCTATTTTGTAGGTAGGTACGTATTACAGCGGTTAGACTGACAGACAGTCCAAGGTTTTGTACGATTTGTATTGTTAGGTACGTACTCTGTGATGATATTTTTCTATGAATGGATAATTATGTGACCGGAATATCTGAAGCAAGTCGAAACGGCAAATTGTAATATTTATACCTGCGTTGTGCGTATCGGGTGGCTTTTCATTAAAAAACTAAATCACTTTTCTGTTTCACATCATTTAAGAAACGAATACCTACATATTCCTATACCTATACCATATTCCTACTTTTCTTAATTATTTACTTAGTTACCATAATGTAAAAATAGGTAATTATATTATTATTATAAATAGTTATAATTGGAGAGGCACTTCGAAGAAGAAGAAGTATGATCTAAAAGAACATTAATGATCTTTATAACATTGTTGAATGTTTTGATCAACATTTTAAACTATATTTACTAGAGAAAATCAGTTTCTTAGTTGCTAATTTTTACTTAGTCAGACCCGTGGGTCCTATTAAAGGGACATTCTTATTTTTTTTTAGCGTATCGATGGCAAACGATAAATTGTCTTGCCCGGCTCATAAATTAACAACAGAAACTGCGTTTGCTGACGCGGTCATCAGATTTTTGGGTGTACTGTTAACAGGACATGTAGGACATGATAGATGACCATTGTCTGCGGAGAGACACCGAACGCATGCTAAAAGCTATAGATGATGATGCTAATCGATGATTTTGTCTCCAGAACTTCAACCACTCGGGTCTGGTGGCCCGCGAGCACATGTGGATGCTCACCAAGGTGCCCGACCTGGAGAAGTTCAAGTACGTCATCAAGGATTCTGAGAAGCTCGACCTGGCTGAAGAGGTGAGAATAGCAAGGTCACACATTGCAGTACCAATTCACTGAGCATAATGTAGAGTAGGGCAATGTGAAATAGGTTTTTAAATTAGAAGAAAAAAAAAACAGTAGTTTAAAGTAGTACGTTGTACCAACGTACAATTACGGTTGTTAATGTAGGCAGCCTAGTGGTCACTGCCTCGGTACCTAGCCGAATCGTTCTGGTTCAGTCCTGGGTTCGAGTCCTAGGTCGAGCAGTGTTATTAGGTCAGTATTATTTTAAGTAGCAACTGAGAGTTAGGATTTGTGCCCGGTTGCAATAAGCTAGGTAATACATGATTGCACTTAAACATAGCGGCGAACTGAAGTGGAGGGATACATTGGTACACCGCATTGTAGGTGTACTCACTGAATGTCTGCAAAATGATCATTGCAAACAATTTTCGTCAAGCCAAATTAAAGGAGAGGCTTTCAAGCGGCTTCAATGTATCAAAAGCATTAAATGCAATGTTTTAGTTGAACAATAATAAATAAATTGTTGTTATTATTAGTTGTAAGGTACTTACTGTTTTCTTCCCTTTGTCGTTTATTAGCGACTAATAAATTAAAATGTGTTATTAACAGAATAACAATATAAAAACAACACAAATAATATAATTTGACATGGAACGTCATTGTGTACTGTGACCGTGAGTTATGTACTATATGAAGGACAATGGGAATTGCAAGGTTAAAATAATTTTGTTTAAAATAATATATTTGTATAAATAATTATATTAATAATATAATTATTTATACAAATAACTATGTAGTAGCTACAGCTATTATTACTTACTAGATAATTTTACATACATACCATCACGCCTGTATTCTCCGAAGGGTTAGGCAGATGTGTACTAATGTACACTCACAGTTCGCCGGCATGCTTAAGTACCATGTAATAGTGATCCGATTTCTCATAAGAGCCCAACAACACTGCTCGACTCGGGATTCGAACCAAGACCTTTAGCATACCAGTCGCCCTTGGAACAACTAGACCAACGAGGCAGTCAGTATTTATGAGGAATAAATTATATTAATTATATTATGATGTGTTAATGATTTAATAATTGTATCAGGTAATAGAAGAGTTCAAGTACGCGATAGTGCCGCGGCTCGATGAGCTGGAGAAGGGAGTCATCCACGGTGACGTCAACGAGATGAACGTACTGGTCGGCCTCAAGCCAGGCGGCAGGTGAGTGAGCTGATGAAAGAGTCTACAACTCTACAAGAGATGCTAGAGCGTTGTCGTTTTTCTGCAGTTTATAGGAGATAATCTACTCTTCACTCATCACTAACAAATTACAATGAATATCTAAATAATCTTGACTCCAAAATGGTAGATTCCGTTTTTTTGTTTATGTAGTTTAATGTTTAATTAATCTCCTCACAACGAAACCACAGAAATAAAAAAAAATGCTGTAATCTCATAGCCGATTTTAGTTCCTAGCGTAACAGCTAGAGGTGTTGCGAGGGTTTTTCATGCAAGTATTTTACGGCGTCGCTAGCGAGTTGAGAAAAACTCATGGTCGAGGCACAGGCATCTTCTCGTAAAGCAACCAATATTTTGATTTGCTATTTTCACTAATGGATAGATAGTCAATTTAACAATTAAAGTTATATCCTCCTTATATCCTAGGAATGTTTTTTTCAAAAAGGCAAAATTTGATTTTAAAAACAAATATTTTATTCTAAAATTTAAGAGTATTCACTACTGTAGAAGTGGGGTTCGGTTAAGAGAAAACGAGTGCTCAATGTTATTTGGGTGTTATTTGACCAGGTTTTAATCTTTTTAATCTTTTAGTCAATAGGTGTTGTCGGTGCCGGTATAGATTTATAACATTGGTTTGTTTACTAAGCACTTATCTAAAACTAATTGTTATAGTCGCAGCAGGTCGCAACAGTTATCTTATCACGCGATACAAAATGATGAAACATTATGGGCTTTGTAATATTTGTACCTACATTGTTTTAGCAAGTTATTTTTCCTCGTGTATATAACTAATTTGATAACAGATGGCACTACTCACATAACTTTCGATTGTTTATTGTTTTGCTACTCGTCAACAGATGGCGTATTTATATTTTACTAAATTAATTTTAACTTTAACTTAGGCCCCTGAATTCATCAGTGTTGAGGGTATGCACTCAAATTCTTAATGGAATACTGTTAAGGTGAGCCAAGTACGTAAGCATGCATGTTGCGAATTCTTCCAAATTTGGCTTCAAAAGTGATAATAATTATGACCTGGCTTGCTTCGTCACTCAACACTGATGTGGTCCATAAAGGGTATGTTGTAGTACTAACTTTTAAATCTATTCTGCTAACATTGACTTCCAAGACCTGACTCTGGCTATAAAAGTAGGCCTGTGCTCAGTAATGGGACAGTTTAGCGGAAATAGCAATCATCCTTTCCCATATATCTCGTGTCTCTATCTCTAACCTCTGTCTCTTAAAATCATTCGGTCACCATCGGTCGGTGTTATTCGTATAAGAAAACCTAGTATATTTTATTCGTCTCTTGAAATTTGTACCATAATTTATGTTTTCTTTCTGCTATCATAGATTTCATATAAAACGCCTATCAGTCAGCTACAGCAAAACTAATAATGACGCATAATTTCCTCTCCAGCAAAACTGACTACCGCATCACCGGCATCATAGACTTCGGAGACATCCAATATTCGTACTACGTGTTCGAGCTAGCGATCACCATGACTTACATGATGCTGATCACCGGAGACCCTCGCGTTGGAGGATATGTCCTTGCCGGGTACACTGTCAATAGGCGCCTACCTGACGAAGAGTACAGGCTACTGAAGGTAAGAAAATGGTTTGAGAATAGTTAGAACTACTCGGTAACAGATGGCAGCACTAGTTCGTATGTAGAGATCGACTATACTTTGTAGTTTTCCTACTTGATAATAGATGTCACTGAATGTATCCCTAAGGACGTTATAAAAGATTGAACTATGTTTTGATAATTCTAGAATCTTTGACTCCTAGTAACGAATTACTTATAAATGATAGTTCCACAATTTCTTCCACAGACGCTGATCTCAGCCCGTCTAGTCCAGAGCCTGATACTAGGCGCCTACACATTTGAGCAGGACCCGAAGAACACCTACGTGATGTCTACAGAGAAAGCCAACGGCTGGGAACTATTGAGAAAGATCCGCAAGACCAAGCCCACAGAACACGGAGACCCTACCGACTGGAAGGAAATCGCCACCGAGTATCTTACAAGGAGCTAATTTGAATGTGCGACTTAAATGGTTATTATACGGGAAACCATAAGATTTTCAGCGACACAGCCTTGCGTTACGCATGAGATACCTACTCTTCAAAGAAAAAAAGTCGCCTTTGTAAATGTTGGTACTAGAATATTGTACCTTTTGTCATTTCAGAAATATATATAGTAATTATAATGAATGTATATAAGATTATTAATTTCACATTAGGTAAATTGAAAATAGCTTTCTAAGAACATGTTTTTGAAAGCATAAAAACATAAGTGCCTCGATGTATTAAGAACAAAGTATTATTTATGAATAATGTTTTAAATTAAAAGTTTGATAATAAAATGTAGTCCGATAATCTTTCTAGATGTTTTGGTAGAACTAAAATATGTTGTTACCTATTTAAAAATATAAAATGTATTTTTGTAATGTTAAGTTTTAGTAAATAAAACATTCCTTGTAAATTACAAACAATATTTTAAGGTTATTGATTTTATTCCTTACAATTTTATTTACATTACAACAACATACACTAATCAATGTGAAAGTAGCTCTGCCTGTATGTTACCTTTAACGCAAACTGCTAAGCGGATTTCGATAAAATAACGCAAGGAAATAATTTGTCTTAAAATCATAATAAATAGTTATCAGCGCCATCTATTAGCGAGTAGCTCTAATAAATTTAGCGCAAAAAAGTTAGAAACGTTAACTTAGCTCTTACATTCCTAGATGTTATCGGTAATACCCTTTCCCGGAGTATGAGCAATAAATTGGTAATGTTATTTGTATTTTATACGAAACAGACATGATGTGGATATAAGTGGCTGATGAGAGAACAAGATAACACCGGCAGTGCCCCTGCCGGCGAAATGCTGAACTAAATCCTGTTATACCGCGATTGGAATTTCAGATTTTAGTTGTTTTATTGGTGTGTTTATTTTATATATTGATGCTAAAGTGATTCATAAACCAGCTTTAACAAAGTCTATTATTGTATCGTATACTTAGTGAATACAAATCGAGCTTTGTGGCGTTCACTAGATAGATAGATAGAATATATATAAAGAAGAAGATCTAGAAGAGGCCTACGTCCAGCAGTGGACAAAAGATGCTTTTTTTATAATTTCAGGGTTCGTCATAAAAGTTGTTTTGCGATAATCACTACATAATATAAAACAAAGTCCTCCGCCACGTCTGTCTGTCTGTCTGTCTGTTCGCAATAAACTCAAAAACTACAGCACCGATTTTCATGCTGTTTCCACCAATGGATGTAAATTAAATACTAAAACATTCCTCGAGAACCACTCAGGAATGTTTTAGTATTTAATTTGTCAAGTTTTTGTATACATTGGCATAAAAATAGGTACGTTTATCATTACGCAGATGAAACCTCTTTTACTATTTAATAACAATTAATTAACAAATAAACTATGTTGCTTTTTACACAAGGAACTCCAATTGGGTTTTTTATAATGTCAATGTATAATTATGCAAGTTGCGCATTTAAACATCTTCGTATTCATTACAATCGGTACTTGTAGAAAAACCTAATTGTTAAGGCTAGAGCCTAACAAATATAAAAGGCAACGTGTTGCGTTGTGTTATATTGTATTAGATTCCTGTCAGGCGTCTTGATTTATATAAAATCTTTGGCGACGCCATCTTGTTAGATTCATTCCTTCTCTAAACCTCCTAACGGCCGCGTCTCACGTTTAAAATAAATTAGTTTTGTTAATATTGTAAAATATTTGTTTTAATTGCCCCATTGTGTACCAAAATATACATAATGGTGGCCCATGAGGGGAACTAAAACGCGAATCGAGTCCGCAAATCAAGCAAAACTTCGAAGAAAAATTCACAAAGTCATCGGCGTCGTGGTGTTCGAAGCGTTCAAGGAAGCCGGCCGGAGGTGCAGTACAATCAACGTTCCTGAGAGGACGGAGACGATCAGTGACACAGCCAAAGTGCCACATCGTGCAAGGAGGGAATGCCAAAGATAAGTGCCCACGACGAATCATCCTTACCCATCCTACAAAAAAACCTATCTCTTTTCCCAGGTGCCTAAACACAGTGGAAATACGATTGGGGATAGTCTCTGCATGTGCATACTAAAGTGTAACAGGGATTTTCTAAAAAAGGGGAATTTCATCAACCCTACATATCCTACCTACCTACTTCTAAAATATTTATAACTCGTCAATAGTTTGACCATTGGTTTTTTCCATTTTTATAACTACATCTTCCCATTAGCAAAATAATCATTAAATAAATGTCCTCAATGACCTGCTTCTAACGTTTTAATAATTTTGATAATCATCCACGTGGTGTACCCACTATTTAGTCATTTCATTTCGAAACCACGATTTTACAGTTTTATGTAAAATATTCACGCAAATTCTTACTGTTCTGCTAATATTTTCAGTTGATTGTTATCACTGGTCGCTCGTCCCGTCCCGGTTGAAAGGCGCATCAGCTGGTGCATCTGTGTTGGCTGATAACAAACCGGTTTCCCAGCAGCGCGTCGTGTGTCGTCGGAACGAGGAGCGTGAGATTCTTAATTTAATAACTTATTGGTTGTTTTTTTTTTAATTTGTTGGTACCTGCGCTTTAACTCACAATGCCTACTGAATCAGAAAAGAGTCGTTTAAAGGAATTGATTCTTAAACGATCCTCAATTAAAGGACAGATTACTAAATTTAAAAATTATTTATCTAGTATTATGCAAAATTCAGATTTAGATGATATTCAAATAAGTGAATTAAGTTTAAAGTTAACTAAGTTTGAGGCATTGTCAGTTAGGTTTGAGGGCTTGCAAAGTGATATAGAGGTTCTCAATGCCGATAATATGGATGACGAAATAGATGAACGTGATGAGATTGAACATGAAATTATCACTAATATTGCTACAGCTAAATCATTGATTGATAAGTTTAAGAATACCAGGCGTAGTTCTATTCTCGAACATTCTTGTTGCCACGAGCCACAAGACGCGGGTTTGAAACTTCCTAGGATTGAAATTTCAAAATTTGATGGTACCTATTTCAAGTGGATGCAATTTCGCGATACATTCGAGAGTTTAATACATAATAATTCAAGGATTTCGCCCATCAATAAATTTCACTATTTAATGTCTTATTTAGAAGGTGATGCTGCCAGGATTCTAAAGAACCTGGAAGTTTCAAATGCGAATTATTCTGATGCTTGGAATTTATTATGCAAAAGATATAACAATAAAAGAGCCCTTATCAATCACCATTTTAGTTCTTTACTAAGTATCAAGCCCTTTACACGCGAGTCGGAAAGGTCGTTAAGATTTTTAGTTGATCATATCACTAAAAACTTGCGTGCATTGGCTAGTCTAGGTCTACAGACAGAAAGTTGGGATCCCCTGATTATATTTATATTATCGTCAAAATTAGATAATAACACATTAATGAAATGGGAGGAACATCGCAACAAATTGGAAGGTGATATTCCTACGTTAGATATGTTTTTTAAGTTTTTAAATGACCACGCAAATGTGTTAGAGTCTTTTAATCGTCCTAATAAATCAGAAAGTTCAGTTGCTTCGATGCGCAATAATCATACACAACATAACAATGTCAAACAAGGTCAAACTTTCACAAAATCGTTTACAGGTTTTCACTCTAAGTCTAAAAAACCATTTAAAGGTAGTTACACTTATTCATGCGTTATCTGTAATCAAAATCATAAAATCTATGATTGTCCCACATTCCAAGCTAAAGGAATAGACGAGCGATTACAGGACGTGGACAAATACAAATTATGTTTAAATTGTCTAAGACAAGGTCATCCCGTTAATGAATGTCGCATGGGTCGGTGCCGCGAATGTAACCAGGCCCACAATAGTTTACTACATCGTTCGATTATGTCTAATAATAATCACCACGTTACTGTTGATGAGCAGCCACAGTCCATTGTTAACTTCAGTAATGATAGGTCAAGCGAAATACTATTATCAACCGCAGTCATCGAGGCCTCGAATCCATTGACCAATCAAAAGGAAAAGGTTCGTGCACTCTTAGATTGCGGCAGTCAAACAAGTTTCATAACTAAGTCTCTAAAGGAAAGAATTTCACTAAAATCACACCCCATTGACTTACTAAAGGTCATAGGTATTGGTAACAATGTTACTTCATTTGTCAGTGAAAGTTGCAAAATACATATTCAATCTCTAAATAGCAATTATAGTGCAACTTTATCATGTCTCGTTCTAAATGAATTGACAGGCTACTTGCCGAAATACCCTGTCAATGTCAGTCAATTAAATGTACCCAAGGATGTATTACTGGCTGACCCTACTTTTCATCAACCAGCGCCTGTTGATGTTCTAATAGGAGCAGATTTATTTTGGGATCTGCTAGGTAACGAACAAGTTTCTCTTGGTCCCAATAAACCAAGGTTGAGATCCTCACAGCTAGGCTGGATAATATCCGGTACTATGAATTCAATAGTCAAAAATAAAACTATTAATTGTAATCATGTAATAGCTTCTACTAGCGTTGATTATAAAGATAATGATTATATATCAGATTCATTAACAAAATTTTGGAACCTAGAGGAAGTACCTAGGGAAAATACAATTAGCGAAAAGGACAAATATTGCGAAGTGCATTTTGTCACGAACACTCGCAGAGATGATTCAGGTAGATTTTGTGTAAGGTTGCCTCTAAAGGATTCGCCTGATTGTCTCGGAGATACGTTTAAATTAGCCACAAAGCGTTTTCATTACTTAGAAAAAAGATTTAAAAATAACACATTGTTAAAAAATGAATATTCTAATTTTATTAAAGAATATGCCAGTTTAGGTCATCTTTCAATAGCTGATAACAAGGTAGATACAAGTTATTATTTATGTCATCATGCAGTATTAAAGCAGGATAGCGAATCCACAAAATTACGCGTAGTATTTGACGGTTCTGCTCGGTCCTCATCTGGTTATGCTTTGAATGATATCCTGGTGGTAGGTCCAAATTTGCAAGATTCCTTGTTTTCTATATTAATTCGTGCTAGGCAATATAAGTACCTACTAACTGGCGATATAGAAAAGATGTATCGTCAGATTTTAGTGGATGAAAAAGACCGAGACTTACAACGCATTTTATGGAGAGAGGATGCCTCGCAGCCCATACAGGTATACAAATTAAATACGGTTACATATGGTACTGCGAGCGCGAGTTATCTTAGCACGCGTTGTTTGTGGCAGCTAGGTTTAGAACAAACTGATGAATTAATTAGGAGCGTCATTCAAAAGGATTTTTACGTAGATGATTTGATAACCGGCTCTAATGACGTAGAAGAACTACGTTATATTCAATCATCCATTTCAGAGGCTCTAAAGTCTGGATGTTTTAATTTAAGAAAATATAAATGTAATGAACCATCAATTTTCAAAAATATTAGTATGGACAGCCAGGATAAATTAATAATAAGTGAATCCACAAGTACTCTTGGCTTGGGATGGGTTCCGTCTAGCGACACTTTACATTTTCCTATTAAAAACTTCTCTTACGATAAAGATATAACTATAACTAAACGATTTATAATGTCTAATTCATTTAAGATCTTTGATCCCTTAGGTTTATTGAGTCCTGTTGTTATTCAACCTAAAATCATTTTACAAAAATTATGGCAACAAAAATTAGACTGGGATCAACAGGTCACTTCTGAAATAAAAGAAGAATGGTTAAAATTCACAGATGGTTTAAAATCGTTATCAGATTTACACATTCAAAGACCGGTTTTATGTGACTCGGCTAAAACAATAGAACTGCATACCTTCAGTGACTCATCGCAGCGCGCATATGGTGCCTGTGTTTACATAAAATCAACTAATTCAGATAACGTTAGTGTTGTTAAATTATTATGCGCTAAATCAAAGGTATGTCCATTAAAACCAACCACTATACCCCGGCTCGAGTTATGTGCCGCTTTATTGGCAGCCAAGCTTTGTAAGGCTGTACTGGACTCACTCCGGTATCGGCCGGGAAGAATAGTGCATTGGTGTGATTCAAGCGTTGTCTTATGTTGGATAAATAGTGATATAACCAAACTAAAATCGTTTGTATGTAACCGTATATGTGAAATAATTGAACTTACCGATCCAAAGTCGTGGCGATATGTACCCACGGACTCAAATCCTGCTGACCTCATTTCTAGGGGCGTGAATGCCATGAACCTGCTAAATGCGGATATGTGGTGGTCAGGTCCAACTTTTCTTATAAAGGGTGAAGCTGAATGGCCGGTATTAAATTATAATAATAAGTTAAATGACTTACCAGAGATGAAGGTACATTCCGCTTCAATACTTGAACCTATAATTAATTTTGAAAAATATTCGTCTTTTACTAAATTACAAAGAAGTATTGCATATGTTAAAAGATTTATATATAACCTTAAAAATGTAAAAAATAAAAAAACGGGTATTTTATCAGTTGACGAACTGAATAATTCGTTTCATCTATTATGCATGCTTGCACAGCGTGAGTCATTCGCTGTGGAGTATAATTCGTTTATTAAAAGTAAACAACTAAATATTAAAAGTAAGATTTTGTCTCTTTCTCCATTTCTTGACAAAGATAATTTAATTCGTGTAGGAGGACGAATAGGTAAATCAATATATTCTTATGATAAAAAGCATCCCATTTTACTTCATGCAGCCCACAAATTAACAAAATTATATTTTGAAATGAAACACGCGCATACTATGCACGCAGGGCCACAACTATTGCTCGCTACGGTGAGAGAAACGGTCTGGCCAGTGAATGGCAGACACTTAGCAAGACGTACAGTGAATAACTGCGTACGCTGCAGACGCTTGCGTGGTAAAATGTTATGCCCGAAAATGGGTGACTTACCCTACCAGCGCGTTAATCCAGACTTCCCATTTTTGTCGGTGGGCATAGACTATGCTGGGCCATTCCAAATTATAAACCGTAAGGGGCGTGGTTCTCGGTTAATAAAATGTTATTTGTGTTTGTTTGTTTGCCTCCGCTACAAATGTATACATTTAGAGCCAGTAAGCGACCTTACTAAGGACGCCTTCATCATGACACTTAAGCGATTTATTTCGCGACGGGGCAAACCTAAAGAAATCTTTAGTGATAATGGTCGCAACTTCGTAGCTGCCGCTAAGGACATAGGCAATTTTATCAGGCAAAATGAGGAGCCTCTGTCTGATTTTGCAAGTCAGCAGGGTATCGACTTCAAATTTATACCAACTTACGCTCCTCATTTCGGCGGCCTTTGGGAAGCCGGTGTAAAATCAGCCAAACATCACCTAAAAAGAGTGATGGGCAATAGTAATTTAACATTTGAGGAAATCTCAACTTTATTTGCACAGGTGGAGGCTATACTCAACAGTCGTCCCTTGTGTCCCTTGTCTTCCTGCCCTAACGACCTCCTCTCCCTTTCGCCAGGGCACTTCATCATCGGCAGGCCTTTGACGGCACTACCAACACCTGCTATAGAAGACTGCAGCAATCACCTGCTAAAGCGCTACGAACGTCTCGAGAATATCAGACAACACTTTTGGCAAAGATGGCAGCATGAATACATAGCTGAGCTTCAACAAAGAACAAAATGGAAGGACAACATTGCTCGACTAAGAGTAGGGGATATGGTATTGATATCCGAAGACTCCCTGTCCCCATTAAACTGGCGCCTGGGACGCGTTCTACGGCTGTTTCCCGGATCAGACGGACTATCACGAGTAGCTGATGTCCACACGTCGAGAGGCTGCATACGTCGACCCTTAGTACGTCTCTGCCCACTACCAACGGTTGAAGATCTACAAGGTTGAAAGGCTTGGCTTTCAACGGCCGGGAATATGTCAAGGCTAGAGCCTAACAAATATAAAAGGCAACGTGTTGCGTTGTGTTATATTGTATTAGATTCCTGTCAGGCGTCTTGATTTATATAAAATCTTTGGCGACGCCATCTTGTTAGATTCATTCCTTCTCTAAACCTCCTAACGGCCGCGTCTCACGTTTAAAATAAATTAGTTTTGTTAATATTGTAAAATATTTGTTTTAATTGCCCCATTGTGTACCAAAATATACACTAATTAAATTGGAAATAATTATATAGCTGATTAACTTTGATTCTTATATGGGTATAACCTTATAGAGGGTCTGTGTAGTGTGTAGATGTCGCAAGTAATGTGTTTTTAACCCCCGACGAAAAAACGACGGGGTGTTATAAGTTTGTCTGTGTGTTTGTGTGTGGCACCGTAGCTCCCGATCGGATGAACCGATTTTGATTTTGATTTTTTTATTTGATAGGTGAATTAGTCGGGAGTGTTCTTAGCTATGTTTGATTAAAATCGGCCCAAGATGGCCGCCACCACAAAATAGTGAATAACATATTTTTTCACAACTCCCTCAAAATGGGTATCAAATGAAAGGGCTTAACTAGGAGAATACTATACACTATGATAAATTTCAAATCCAAGATGGCCGCCACCACAAAATGGCAAATTACGTATCGTGTCGGAGGTTTTCTAAATTTTTAATTTAGGTTATTTATGAAGCTCTTGGCATGTTATACCTACCCCGTGTTGAGACCTGCTCTGGTAATCGATAGGGCAGTAAGTCAAAGGCGCCAATTTATTTTTTGTTCATTTTAGAACCAATTTATTACTGTGTTACTACACTGAAAAAAACATATTTTTCTTTCTTCTTTCTGTTCTTTCTTTTGATAGATAGAACATAAAAATCCAGTTGATTTCTGACACTTACGCGAATACTAGACATTGAAATAAAACTACTTTTTACGGATTTTATCGCGTTATATTGATATTATTTTGTGAGCACACCCTTGACAAGGCCCGGCATTACATCAGATTTGACCAACCACAAGTCCTCGCAAAAGAAAACCGATTCCTACCCAGGATGATTCGTGAGGCCATTGAAATTCAAAAACATCCAAATTTCAATAGAGAAGATGGCTGGGTCTTACCACCTGCTTGGAACCCAATTATAGATTCAATTAAATCTAAATCCAAGCCTAAAACTGCAAGACCGAAGGATACAGTGAGCTCGTTCTGCGTGAATCGGATTGCCAATAATTAACAGAAATGTAGGGTAGCTGTTAGTAATTAAAACTTCAAGACGCCTACCACCTTAGTCACCCGTGACCATGGACGCTGTAAAGGGTCCGAAACGTCGGGATTAAAATAATATCAATATAACGCGATAAAATCCGTAAAAATTAGTTTTATTTCAATAAAAATCCAGTGTTTAGTTTTATCAGAAATTGTGACAAAATTGAAACCACCTTTTCTAACTTACTGCCATATCGATTGCCGCGGCAGAATTGGTGATGTCTGTGGTCCATTGGTTCGAGTACCGGACTGCTAATCATACAGATACAAATATTTATGTGACTACTTAAATTAGCCGGCAGATAATTTCTAAAAAAAATTGTTATTTTTTTAATTTATTCAGCAAATTACATACAAATGTTGTTCTTTTTTAAATTTATTCGGCAATTAGCGGCTATCCAGAGTTGGTGAACCGGGCCCAAAATCTCAGTGGTCTGCAGTTCTCGCCAAACTTATTGTCCGGCTTGAAGTTGGCACGAGCTAACTTCAACACGGCCGTAAAAATCGGAGAGAAAAAAATATTGGACTATAATAAATAAAAACGAAAGCTCAAGTCGTAGGCCGTCGTTTGAAATAATTGTAACTCTATATTTACTGTCTCCGACTTATAGTTAGCTCGTGCCAACTTCAAGCCGGACAATAAGTTTGACGAGAACTGTACTGGCCGTAAGCTCAGCTAATTAGGGTGTCATCCTGGGTTCGTTTCTCAGTTTATCAGAATAGTTTCTACGAAATTCTAAGCTCTGAGTACCGGTAATTTTAAAAATTCCTGTCTAGTTTTACACATTACACAAGAGTAGTGATTTGGCTAACCTAGTTAGCCAAAAAGGCTAATTGCTTGTCTAGCATATGACGTCATGAGTCGTGTAGCCAACCTGTCAAAACAAGCTCTTATTAAAGGTTAAGTAATTAATCATTTATCATCTCTTGCTTTTATAATTATATATAATTATAGTCTAGCAATTAATTTTACATTGGAACTGTTTTCAACTTCTTCTTCCTAGCCTTTTCCCAACCATGTTGGGGTCGGCTTCCAGTCTAACCAGGATGCGGCTGAATATCAGTATTTTACACGGAGCGACTGCCATCAGACCTCCGCAACCCAATTTCTAGGCAATACCGATATTCGAAGGAAAAACTGGATGTCAGGCTTTTTAGACTTCTGACTACCACTAACGATTGTCATAGGTGTTCGTATGACAACCGGGACCGACAGTTTTACGTGCTCTCCGAGGCACGGGGGGGTCTCGATATGCTAAGAATCCCATCCACAGACTGACCGCGGCAAGTGTAGCTTAACCTTGCAGATCAGCGTAGTTACAACTTGGCCATGAGCCCCTTTGGAACTATATTCTATTTATGTGTAGGTATATATTTTTTAAATTCATAAATGTCACTTTCATAAAATAAGCATTGATAACAGATTTAACCGTCGTAAGTTGGGTCTTGAAAAGTCGTGTAAAACTAGAAATCGGGCGGTTGAAGGTGTACTTAATAAATAACTGATGCTGCTACTGTTGACTTAAAATTAACCTCTATTTATAACTAGCTATTTTGCCTCAGCTCGCAAAAACAAAAAAAAACTGTCCACATTCGCAGCCTCTCTGCGGGTGTCGCTACATACGCTCCTTAATGATTAATAATTAAAATCTAACGGTCTGATCCCGCTGTGTTCTTAGTATAAGCCCTGCAAATTGATAATGTTCCTGGCGGCCATCTTGGTGACGAAAAAATTACGTAACCGCTCTCAGTATGCGTTAGCACCATTAGCCTGCAAATACGGCGAATGACGTCAATGGCCCGTAGCAACTTGCGGGACTTATATCACTCTCTTTGACGGGAAGGTATCTATGTGTACTCTTCTAGCTGACCCGGGGCCTTCATACCGCCTTAGAATTAACACATACTGACACCAACGCCACCTACCTACCTATTACTTTTTAACCCCCGACGAAAAACCACGGGGTGTTATAAGTTTGGCGTGTCTGTGTGTGTGTGTGTGTGTGTGTGTGTGTGCGTGTGTGTGTGGGCATCGTAGCGCCCGAACGGATGAACCGATTTTGAATTTGTTTTTTTTTATTTGAAAGGTGAATTAGTCGGAAGTGTTCTTAACTATGTTTGATGAAAATCGGTCCAAGATAGATGCCGCCACAAAATAGCGAATAACATATTTTTTCTCAAATCCCTCATCATTAGATACAGCCCGCTTACAGACAGGCGGACGAAGGGCCGGACAGACAGCGGAGGCTTAGTTATAGGGTCTCGGGTAGTTTTCGAAAACGCTTGCTACGCTTGAGGTTTTGGGTTCCATTCCCAGGTCCAGCAAATTACTATTGGGTTTTTGTGTAAAATTCTCAGTAGCAGCTCGGAGTCTGATGTTATTCGGATAAATTAAATAACTCTATAAACCTGTCAACGTAACCAGAGATTAATCTTATTTTATTAAATAAATTTATCTCTGCAGTGAGCGGCTTAAGATTGCCGATACTGTCACATCACTACCGAATTAAGATCAAAGGTGCCGCTATTGAAAGTATGTGAGAAATTAGTGATGGGAAAAATTTGCACTTATCCATGATGTATGTTCGGTTTATTTTAAATTTGACAGTATTTGGGGGCTCGTGGCTAAGTTATAACAACGCTGATCAACTGGTCTGCAAGGTTAAGCTACGCTTGCCGAGGTCAGTCTGTGGATGGGTGACCATTCTTAACATATCGAGACCCCTCCGTGCCTCGGAGAGCACGTAAGTCGCCGTCGGTCCCGGTTGTCATACGAACACCTATGACAGTCGTTAGTGGTAGTCAGAAGTCAAAAAGCCTGACAACCAGTCTATCCTTCGAATATCGGTATTGCCCAAAAATTGGGTTGCGGAGGTCTGATGGCAGTCGCTTCGTGTAAAATACTGATATTCAGCCGCATCTTGTTAGACTGGCAGCCGATCCCAACATGGTTGGGAAAAAGGCTAGGAAAATGATGAGTAAAATTTGGAAGCACAAAATCTTGTTTCCGTAATTAGAAGTTTATTATTATTAGATTTAAGTAAATTTAGATAAATAGGTAGATATATCTCGCAGTAATGGCAGAATGTTCTTTGGTCTTGTAATCGTAACCTGTAACATCATACTCATAATAAAGTATTGCTGGTAAAAGTTTTTGATGAAGCTATCGAATGACATCCAATCTTTTTCATAAAACTGACATTTGAAAAAGGAATTTCGACGAGTTTCCCTAAGATTATAAGATGAGTTAAAATGTTCACGTGTTTATCGACAAGTGAATGTCGCAACACTATCGAGAGCTAGTGATGTTGTCAAAGCTCAACGGTGTCGGCTTACCGTGTAATTTGTCAGTCGTTTCTCATTGAGTGTCGGACATAAATTTAATCCATCTTCAATTTAATTTATTGGCTTAAGAATTTAAATGAAAACGCAAATATTCTACATACACACATACATACATAGCTTCACGCCTGTTTCCCATAGGGGGAGACGATAGATTTCCACTTGCTACGATCCTGGCACACCACTTTCGCTTCGTCTATGTTCATTAACCTCTCCATGCATTCTCGTCGGTTTAGAGTGCTCTTAACCTTGTCTTTTTTGAGAACGTCCGCAATCTGGTTGTGATACGTTCGCCGAGGTCGGCCCTTTCCAACTCTTCCATTCGTACTCGCCATATATACTTGTCAACCTCCGTTCTTCCATCCTCTCTATATGCCCAAACCATCTTAACATTAATATTCTAGTAGCCTAATAATACTTATGAGGATTTCAGACTGCCAAATCGTACGTCTCTCTTGAAATTATTACATTATCAAACATCGTGACGAAACTTCTATGTCTGAGAGGCAGAGAGTGTCGACATGTGAAGTCGGCCCGCAGTAGACCAGGGGGGCTAGACAAGTTGCATTTTGACATTCGAATCGACAAACAAAATGTATGTAAATGACATTAGTGACAGCCCGATTTGTCGAAATCTTGTGTCATTTCCATACATTTTGTTTGTCGATTCGAATGTCAAAATGCAACATGTCTAGCCCTCCAGCATGGCGGACTATAGCCTGTCTCCTTCTCTCAGACAGAGAATGAGAGAAAGAGAAAATTCTGTGCAAAGGAGACAGTCAGTCAGGCCGTTATTTAGCACAGCATTTTTAAAAGACTGTCCATGGAGTTTCTAGCCTGATTCTTCGACTTTTTGGAACCGTGCAACCACAATATTTTTTTCGTTTCATAAATGCTTGTAAAAGCTTATTTGGAATTAAAACATTTTAACTTTTTTGAACTTAAATTTATTTAAAAGTATAATTTCGCTGACGACGAATGTGGCCTAGTGGTACGAGTACCGGAGTGCTGATCGATGTCTTGGGTTCGATTCCCACAGGACACAAATATTATGTAATGACTAAGTATTTATAACTATTAGTATTTGTGTCTGTTTGGGTGTTTCTTATGTATTATCAGTATGTATTCACGAAAAAGTATATAAGTATTACATCCATTGTCTAGTACCCATAGTACAAGCTCTGCTTAGTTTGGGACTACACAGTACACGGTGCTGTGCAAAAATTTAAAAAAAAATAGTATAATTATACTTTACAGAACTGAAATCACTAGATTTATAGAATTTAACCCCTTAAATAAAAATATATGATGCCAAACGACTAAAATAACGCAATAAAAATAATAATTTACATTTAAATCGCAATCGACAGTAAATAACGTTAACAAATATGGTCAGAAATCAATTTGTTTCACAAACTGGGGCGCAACTGTAATAAAAAAGTTTTTAATTACACATATACGATCTCCTTTGATTGTGTAATGTGTATGTTTATTTGTGTTTTTTTAACGACTTTCAAGAAGAGGAAGTTCGTATTGATTTGGCAATCTTTGAAATTTCTTAACAAACCTAAATGTCCCTTCAGGCTAGTTGGTATGTTATGTTAATCCATTTTTAACCCCCGACGCAAAAACGACGGGGTGTTATAAGTTTGACGTGTCTGTGTGTGTGTGTGTGTGTGTGTCTCTCTGTGGCATCGTCGCTCCCGAACAGATGGACCGATTTTGATTTTGATTTTTTTATTTGAAAGGTGAATTAGTCGGGAATGTTTGATGAAATCGGTCCAAGATGGCCGCCGCCACAAAATAGCGAATTACATATTTTTTCACAACTCCCTCAATATGGGTATCAAATAAAAGGGCTTGACTAGTAGAATACTATGCACTATCATAAATTTCAAATCCAAGAGTGCCGCCACCACAAAATGGCAAATAACATTTCGTGTCGGGGGTTTTCTAAATTTTTAATTTAGGTTAGGTTATTTTTATTTTGACTATATTCGTCGGTTTGTTCCGAATAATCTCTGGAACGGCTGGAGCGCTTTTGACGGGACTTTCACTCGCAGATAGATGATATTATAAGGAGTAGCTTAGGACACTTTTTTTAAGACATCAGAATTGTTACGTATTTATTTTTAACCATTAGATGAACGCGAGGAGGTAACACCAAGGGGAAAGTTTTAAGAAAAAAAAAAAATTTTTTTATTATCACAGAGCGTCTCTGATAGTCTCTATTTAAATTGTTATGTACTGTGCATAACAATTTAAATAGAGACTATTAGAGACGAGATGACCTATGTTAGAGTTCATCAAACCACGCTAAGAAGAGACTAATAGCACAATGAGTAAAGATGAAGCGAAAATAGGGTGTCAGGATCGTAGCAAGTGGAAACATCAGGCCTCTGCCTACTCCGATGGGAAAAAGAAGCTATGTGTGTAGGTACCATTCCTTTGCTTGCTTTAAATTATGATTTAGAAGAGGTTACCCTGAAAAAAAATTCGATACATCGTCTGTCGCGTCAGCCAGTCTTATAAATGTTGGAAAAAAATGATATCTGAACAACAGCCTATTTAAAAAAACAAAATTTTTTTTTTTTTTTTTTCGGTCAATTACTAGAACAATTTTACTAACACCCATGCATAGTCCGAACAAAGACTTAGTCCAGCCTGTTTCACTATCTGCTAAGTTCCCGTTAAATTACTTGGCAGATAATTACATAAACATTTTGTTCCATTTTTGTATTTATCTGGCAGTTAACGACTATCCAGAGGTGATGTAACAGGCCCTTATAAATATAAGACAAACCTCTTTCGTCAGAGGTTTTTTCAACTTCCAATTTTAAAAGTAATGTACTCAGAGGCAAGAGCTTTCATGCTTGAGGCTTCGTTTAGAAGCGGTCTAACCCTTCCACCGCATAGTGTCACAGCTCACATCACGACGGCCGCGCGCGCATGATACAATCACCCGTTAGATCACTCAAGTGTTAAAAGTGAGAGTGAAAAAAAATCGCGTTCGAAATTCGAAATTCCCATCGATGGGACCTTTATTGCTGTGATGGGAATTCATGAATAATTAATAAAGTGACATTGTGAATGAGATTATTGTGACTGTGTTTCTCTTGAAGAGTGTTTTTAAGTTTTTTTTTGTCGAAGTATATTGGTGAATTAAAAAACGTTAGAATTTTGATTCGATTTTTAAGGAAAATTAGTTTTTGTGGTGTTACACTTAACAAAGGTATTTGTCACGAATCGATAAATAAAAAATATCTTATTTTTTTATCAGAGTTGGTATTAATAAATAGCTCTATAAACATATTACATTTCATACACACAAACAAACATCCAAACTAGAACTATAGATACCATAAATCTATGATCCGCACGGGAATCAAAGCCACGGGCCGCGAATAATATTGTTACTATGTGCACAAGTGCATAACTGTACAAAACTAATTATGTGAATAAATATTTTTAGCATAAATGATAATTATATTATGTTGTATCTTATTAGCTAGTTGGATCGCACCACTTAAATCAGATGATTATTATAATTTATACAGAGATTAACTGACGGTTAACATCACTATTTTGGGGTTTATTTATATTCAAATATAGGTCGTACCTACTATCGGTCGGTTGGATATTTATAACTTGCCTTTATATATTGTGCTAAAATTATTATGACGACACACCAGGTGTGTTCCCTGGCAGATTAATCTCAAATGCAAGATACATAATACAGATACAATAAGTCTTTTGCAAAGACTTATTCCTTAAGCCGCACACCACAAACTCTATTTAATAGCTACGGTGTCATCAATCGGTTGAGAATTAACATATTAATGCAATAAAATCGTTACTTTATATTAATAACTAGCTGTCCCGGCAGACCTTGTTCTGCCCCGTTAGAATTATGTTTGGTATGCCTTTAAGTTGATTAGAGGTTGCATATCATTTCAATTTATTCCTAACGTTGTTTTGTTTTAATTGACGTCGAATGTTTGACAGTCAAAGTGGCTAAATGGGAAAAGAAAATTGTTAATTTTCCCTTTTTCCTCGTATTTTTTAGGTTTTTTCTCTCCATAAGAACCTTCCTCAGACTTCATCAAACACAACAAAAAAGAAATCAGCCAAATCGGTTCAGCCGTTCTCGAGTTTTGCGCTTAGCAACACATTTAGCGATTCATTTTTATATATATTTATATCTTATATATTTATATATTATATATAAGATAAAGAGCAGTTGCTTGGAACGATTCTAAAACATCTAAGTAATCGGTAAAATAAAAATATTAAAATAAGACAAACGTACTCACAACATTTAAAAACAATAGTTTAAGAAAAATAGAAAACGTTTATAGAAAAATCAAACGAAAAAGTAAAAATAATTAATGTAAAATAGCTAAACTATGTGTTACAACAATGTGTTGTCCCTAGATTTTGATTTGGTTAATCTGCACTTGCTGCGGTACATTTTTGGATCGGTCACCATTTTTAACATATGGCCTCGGAGAGCACAATATAAAGCCGTCGGTCCCGGTTGTCATACGAATACCTAAGACAATCGTTAGTGGTAGTTAAAAGCCCTGAAAACCTGAAAATCTCAGTAAATTGCAGCTGCCCAAGAATTGGGTTACGGAGGTCTGATGGCAGTCACTTCGTGTAAAATATAATACCGATTCCTACAAAGCTAGAAGGATAATACTAAGTCTTTGTAACACAAAAATAAACTCGAAGCACATCTTATTGAAACCGGTAACATATTCCACAAACGGGAAACTCGAACCAAAATACAAACGACGATAAATTTTGTAAAATGCATTGAGCATGCGCAGTCCTCTAGTGAGGAACGCAAGCTATAGTATCACAATAACAAAAAAAATGTATTTAAGAAAAAGGAAAATATAATTATTAAAAGGAGTGTCTATGGAGTTTCTTGTCGGCTCATCTCTATATAACCCTCTGTTAGAAAGCCTGCAGGCTATACAAACATTGGTTTCGTGATCAAGACTATCGCTTAGCTAAACTGCCTACACCAAACGTGTCGGAGTCATGTAAAATAATGCACTTTTCCAAGGTCACTAAATATAATGAAATCATTGAGAAAATCTGAATCGATCAAACTGTGGGTACTGGAAAAAAGGCATGATAAATAACCTAACCTAAATTAAAAATTTAGAAAACCCCCGACACGAAAAGTAATTTGCCATTTTGTGGTGGCGGCCATCTTGGATTTGAAATTTATCATAGTGCATAATATTCTACTAGCCATGCCCTTTCATTTGATACCCATATTGAGGGAGTTGTGAAAATATATGTAATTCGCTATTTTGTGGCGGCGGTCATCTTGGACCGATTTTCATCAAACATAGCTAAGAACACTCCCGACTAATTCACCTTTCAAATAAAAAAAATAAAATCGGTTCATCCGTTTGGGAGCTACGATGCCACAGACAGACACACACACACACACACACACACACACACAGACACGTCAAACTTATAACACCCCGTCGTTTTTGCGTCGGGGGTTAAAAAAAGAATTGTAATAAATCAATAATTCGAGGTAATTCGACACGTAATTTGGTCATAGTTTGAGTTCCGAGCTAGACGGTACCTAATATCAAGTTTTGGATGTAAATATATCCGTAATTAAGCATTTATACTATTATGGATGTTCAAACAAAAAACAAAATACGAGAGTGCTGCCCGGAACCGCTACTAAGCCGGTTAATCAATGTAATTATAAACGGTGCTTTATGAAATTATACTAAATCTACAACTGATCTTTAAGCTGCACACTCGTTGTAATACTCCTCAGCAACTCCCCGTCTCCGCGACTTTTTCTTGAAGTCTTGATTCACTAAACTATCACTATCATCACTTAACAGCACAACACTATCACTATCACTTAACAGCACACCACTATCACTAACACTATCACTGTCATTTACCAGCACATCACTATCACTTACCAGCACATCACTATCACTTACCAGCACATCACTATCACTTACCAGCATATCACTATCACTTACCAGCACATCGCTATCACTTACCAGCACATCACTATCACTTACCAGCACATCGCTATCACTTACCAGCACATCACTATCACTTACCAGCACATCGCTATCACTTACCAGCACATCACTATCACTTACCAGCACATCGCTATCACTTACCAGCACATCACTATCACTTACCAGCACATCGCTATCACTTACCAGCACATCACTATCACTTACCAGCACATCGCTATCACTTACCAGCATATCACTATCACTTATCAGCACATCACAATCGCTTACCAGCACAACACTATCACTATCACTTTAACTTCACAACACTATCAGTCTCACTTGCCACTATCACGATTCACGACCCGATCTAAGGTAAAATCACTTGAAGCCACTAAACTAGACGAGGTATCACAGATAAACTGTTATTCTAGGTACCTACTTATTATGATAAAATTTATAGGTGAATTTACAAGGAAACATAGAACGTATTTCAAATTTCAAAGATACAAATTCGATGATAACTTTAATCGTACCTATGTAACTAAGGCCAGGTCAGGATTACACAGCGGACACGAAACCTTAGGTCTGCAGAACAGGTTGGCTGACCAACACGATTCGATCCACCTCCGATGGATCACGCGATAACTGATGGAAAAAGACAAGAGTATTTCTAAAGTAAAAAAATATGTGGGTACTTTTGAAATAATTGGCGCGAAGGCAAGGCAAAAGCGAGTCAGAGACAAGTTTGTCCATAAACTTATGCATGTATTATTTGTCTTATTTAATTAGTTATTCTTATAACTGTATTTAGACTTTCAAGTACTAACTTCTAAATAAATTAATAAATTAATTAAACTTACTAGACAATTTCGGCAACGACTCTGGCGCCGCCCAGTGGGCGGTGGTGAAATTACTTAGTTTTGATATTTTTTCTCTTTTCTTTTCTCAGTTGCGTCTATGGCAACTATTTTGCCAGTGTCAAGTTGAATTATTATAATAAGATTATCATGTGATATATTCAAGTTCATTCATTTTTGTTAATGAAATTATAGTGTCTAATTATTCAACAGATTAAAACTTTTGATTGACATAGACCCAAAAATTTTATTAAAAAAATACTTTGAATATCACAATAAACAGCTAAATTAGTATTTGTTTATGTAACTAAATGCACAGTTTATATACCAGCTATTCTATTGTATGAAACTCAAAAATTTGAGCTAAATAATGCATGTGAACCACTTAGTATCAGAAGATGGTTGAATGAATACAACCGTCTTCACCAATTATCTACGATCTTTATCGATATTCATCGCAACACTAGTCAGTATCTCGAGTTGCGCGCTTGACGTAAGCTTTCGCGCGTAATTTGTCAGCCGCTGTCATTGTGACACTGACAGTGACAGGTGAAGAGACGGAATTAATTTAATTTATTTGACTTAAATCTGGCGCGGCAATTCACAGTGATGTGACGAATAGAGAAACCGGCTTATGGTGAATGTAAGTAAGTGTGCCAATTTAAAAAGTATAGCGAAACTCGAAATGAAATTAAATACAAATAAATACTTTTACATGCCTCGTTGATGGGCTCGTTTGTTTTTGATTTAAAAGTTGTGTTATGCATCGTTTACAAAGGAAGTTAGTGTCAGATTTCTAACACAGTAAAAAATATCTTAAGTTGTTATTTGTATTTTTAAATTCAAGCGCGCCTTCAAAACGTGTACCTATATAATCTGAACTTCTCCGAAGGATACTACTACTACTATTGCAATGTTCTAGAAAGATAAATAACATATTCAAGTATAAAATGCTAATTATCTCTGACATTAATTCAAGCTATCATCGGAGGTGCTTTGCGCGTTGATGTCTTATACACTAGAATCAATTATACGGCAATCTCTCCTTGGGCCAGAAATCAAAACAAATCTGTCTTATGAAATTGTTACATTATTTGATATTACTTTGAAAGAGACCATGAATCGTTGTTGAGTTTCAGAGTACATTCTTAGAGGTCGACGGTTACGCCGTCTAGTAAAAAAAATAAAAAAAATTGAACAATGTCCTCAAAAGATGTATTTACAGAAAGGAATACTCTATACTAATATAATATTATAAATGCGAAAGTAACTCGGTCTGTCTGTCTGTCGCGCTTTCACGCCAAAACTACAGAACCGATTGAAATTTTTACTATGGATTTTAACAATGAAATCATTACGAAACAGATATTAGTGTGCCAAAATGGCGTGATTTTTCGCGAATTAAAAGTTTTTTCTCATTCCCCAATCAACAAAAAAAAGTACGATTAGAGTTTTAACCAGCATAACACAGAGTATTTTTTCCAGTAAGTGTACCTTCGGTACATCATTTGGACCGATTTCGATGACCTCCTTTGGTACACAGATAGTCTAGAGCCTGAGAAAGGACACTACTTTTGTAAGGCTGTAAGGGGTTGGAATGGGCGATGATATTTATAATATTAATTAATAATAATAATTAATATTATAATAAGCTCTTTATATATATATATATATATATAGGTAAATAAACCGTCTCATTAGCCTAGTGGTCATAACCGCGACTGCTACGCTAAAGGTCCTGGGTTCGATTCACAGGTCGAGCAAAGTGTTATTGTATGAAATGTTTCTATGAAGAGTTCTTAGCTTTGATTTAGATTAAAAATGTTGGTGAGCCTATTTACATGGAACCTAAACATATTAGCGAGTTTTAGGTATACTTACATTACGGGTCTCCTCTCAGAATGAGAGGGGTTAGGCTATAGTCCACCACGCTAGCCTAATGCGGGTTGGCAGACTTCACATGCTGTCGAGAAAATCTCTCAGGCATGCAGGTTTCCTCACGATGTTTTTCTTTACCGTTGTAAACGACTGATAATGCATTTTGACGCACGACGACGTCTGTGGTCTAGTTCGAGTACCGGGCTGCTGATCCCGAGATCGTAGGTTCGATTCCCACAGGACACAAATATTTATGTGATGAACTTAAGTGTTTGTGTTTGTCTGGGTGTTTCTTATGTATTATAAATATGTATTTACAAAAAAAAAAGTATATAAGTATTATATCCATTGTCTAGTATCCATAGTACAAGCTCTGCTTAGTTTGGGACTAGATGGTGCTGTGTATAAAATATGCCAGGATATTTATTTATTTTAATACCCACATCATTACGAAAAGTCAGAGGTGCGTGCCTTGGATTCGAACTTGAGACCTACGACTTGACAGTCCAGTGGTCATACCCCTAGGCTATCACTGCTTACCAGATAATCAATATAAAACTCTTGCGCAACACAAATATTTACGATTACAATTTTAACGAGAGGAGAGCGCTTATAAAAATAAATCATAAAAATATTATGACCGTCTACATAACTTAATTATGTGTTATGACTTCCTTAAGCTTACTTTTACAAATAAATACAAGAAGTGTATGTTTGTGATTTCAACATCAATAACCTAAGAATGAAATATAGTGGACCAGTTTTTTTTTTAACTAGCTTCCCGCCAGCGGCTTCGCCCGGTCTGGGTATTTCTTATAAATTATAACTTATATGTTCTTATATATTCGGTAATTTAGCTTTCTAATGGTGAAAGAATTTATTTATTTATTTAGAACATGGAAAACTTACAGGTAAATATACATAATAATAATATTAACTGGTCGACAGGAAGCCAATAACAAGTCTTCGCTTATATCGCTTTTTGCCCGCGACTTCGTCCACGTGGAATAGTTACTTTGTTCCATATGAACTTTAATCCCCTATTTCACCCCTACATAGGTCGAAATTGATTAATTATTTTGCCCGCTCGCGCTAAGAAGTTATATTTTTTGCGGCTTATTAATTAGGTATATTTTTTGCGGCATTTGTTTAGCGTGTGTAAAAAACTCAAACAAACTAATACATTTACATCCTCCATCATCCCTTATTTTATCCCCGTGGGGGTTGAATTTATCAAAATCCTATTTAAGCGGACGTCTTCATCATAGTAGCTCCAATCTTTAATTTCAGTTCAATCAGTCGAAAATCTATGAAGATTTATACAAACTTTCATCCCTTATTTTATCCCCTTAGGGGTGGAATTTATCAAAATCCTTTCTTAGGGGATGCCTACGTCATAGTAGCTATATGCATGCAAAGTCTCAGCCCGATCAGTTTAAAATTTACAAAGTTTCATAGAAACTTTCATCCCCTATTTTATCCCCTTGGCGGTAGAATTCATCAAAATCCTTTCTTAGCGGATGCCTACGTCATATTCGCATATACGCATGGCAAATTTCAGCCCGATCCCTCCAGTGGTTTGGGCTGTGCGTTGATAGATCACTATGTCAGTCAGTCAGTCACCTTAGAGTTTTATATATTTAGATTATCATTTATCCGTCTCAACGTTGTCAGTTAGCTTTCTTCCTTAAGGCGACACTGTTAATACACACACTGATTATTTAATTAAGAACGGATACGCGGGCGGAACTAGTACTTACATGTGTGATACACAGTATAGCTATGCGAGAAGTGGTCCACTTTCACTCAATTTGCGAATATGATTAATTTAAATTTATTACTCTGTGGCGACTTCTTGAGTTAGGGTTCCTTAAGAGATTTGATAAAATCAATGATTTAGTTAATAAAAATTGAGTTGTTTATGGCTAAGTATTAACTTAGGTTATCAATGAACTTGCTGCGGTCAGGTTGTGGATGGGTGACTATTTTTGTTATATCAATATCTTTCGAGTCATACATAATATCGGGGCGTTTAAATAATTAGCTGAACGATGATAACACCGTAGAATACAGCTAGATTATTTACTAGCTAGGTATTGCTTGGTTTATATAGTTATCCTAGCGTAGTCCCACAAATATTTATAGTCATATCTTCTGAACCCTGCAAGATATCAAAATAGATATACAAAAACGTTGAGCTAACAATTTTTATCGCAATCCGTTGAGCCATTTCGGCACCTAGTCATACAAACAAACTGACAAGTTATCGCTATAAGTATCGTAATAATAGTATTGTATTATAACACATGCACGTACGTTACACACACATGCAGTACCTACCCTACAATTTGTTTTTTGCAATCGGATAATATAAAAACAATTTGAACTACGGAACCCTTAACATAAAATAAATATAATAATTCAATTAGTGTCCGCTCCCACCCGGCCGCGTATCAATCATATTATGATATGATATGATTGTAACATTGAGTCGAACAATCAAGTTTTTACTTGCAATTTTTTTATCTCGAACCAAGATTAATTGATTACTTTGCGAATTAAATTGTTACATGAACATTACTAAGTGTACAAGTGTTTTATGTAAGTAAAGAAGTTAATCATTAACTACCTTTTTAACCCCCGACGGAAAAACGACGGGGTGTTATAAGTTTGACGTGTGTGTGTGTGTGTGTGTGTGTGTGTGTGTCTGTGGCATCGTAGCTCCCGAACGGATGAACCGATTTTATTTTTTATTTGAAAGGTGAATTAGTCGGGAGTGTTCTTAGCTATGTTTGATGAAAATCGGCCCAAGATGGCCGCCGCTACAAAATAGCGGATTACATATTTTTTTACAACTCCCTCAATATGGGTATCAAATGAAAGGGCTTAACTAGTAGAATACTATACACTATGATAAATTTGAAATCTAAGATGGCCGCCATCACAAAATGGCAAATTACATTTCGAGTCAGGGGTTTTCTAAATTTTTAATTTAGGTTAGGTTAGGTTATTAGCCCGGTGGTCGTTAGTGTGACTGCAACGGTTTAGGTCCTAGGTTCGATTCCCAGTTCGAGCGGTGTTATTGGGCATTTGTGAGAAATTCTCAGTGGCAATAAGGCTTGTCTCGGCCATACTCTCACGCCTGTATTCTCAGAAGGGTTAGGCAGAGGCGCACTTATGTACACCCACAGTTCGTTTAAATCCCATGTAATACAGGCCGAGCCTATTGGCACAGATCCAAACCCCGAACTGTTAATGAGATTTTTATAGAAATAAATCCAATAACACCTTACTCAACCTGGGAATTGAACCCGAAACCTTAAACATAGCAGGATAGTGCTTATGTTCATTAAAGTAATGATACATTATTATCACCTTTCAAATAAAAAAAACAAAATCAAAATCGGTTCATCCGTTCGGGAGCTACGATGCCACAGACAGACACACACACACACACACACACACACAGACACGTCAAACTTATAACACCCCGTCGTTTTGTCGTCGGGGGTTAAAAACCAGTAATGGCCTAAAAACAGCTCTGTACTATACACAGTAGGCGGAGGCTCAGCTCTATCCCTGGCGTCGCTTCGCTGATGTCCATCTGCAGTGGTTACCACTTACAGTTCGCGCCAAACTTATTGTCCGGGTTGAAGTTGGCTCGAGCTAACTTTAACCCGTCCGTAAAAATCTGAGAAAGAAAAATATTGGATTAAAATGATTTAACACGATAGCCTACGACTTGAGCTTTCTTATTTTTTTGTTACAACCCAATATTTTTCTTTCTCCGATTTTTAAAGCTGGGTTAAAGTTAGCTCGTGCCAACTTCAACCCGGACAATAAGTTTGGCGAGAACTGTACCATCACGTGGTGGTGGTCTGCCACTGTAGGCAATAAAAAATCATTAAGTAACCTATAAACAAAGACTTGTAATTACAATAGGGCACGACATTGTGCTCGAGCTTTTTTCCACGCTCAAGTGAATGGATGCAGCCGGATGTAAACGGCACGACTCACGTGCGGTACAGAAATAACGTGCCTAGTAGGCACTAGTGTTTTTATAAAGCAGCACGCTTGTGTTCCCTATAGGGGTCAGCAGAGGTATCACTAAATCATAGCAGATCTCACGTGCGCTACAGAAACAGTATTCCTAGTAGGCACTAGTGTTTTTATAAAGCAGCACGCTTGTGTCCCCTATAGGGGTCAGCAGAGGTATCACTAAATCATAGCAGATCTCACGTGCGCTACAGAAACAGTATTCCTAGTAGGCACTAGTGTTTTTATAAAGCAGCACGCTTGTGTTCCCTATAGGGGTCAGCAGAGGTATCACTAAATCATAGCAGATCTCACGTGCGCTACAGAAACAGTATTCCTAGTAGGCACTAGTGTTTTTATAAAGCAGCACGCTTGTGTCCCCTATAGGGGTCAGCAGAGGTATCACTAAATCATAGCAGATCTCACGTGCGCTACAGAAACAGTATTCCTAGTAGGCACTAGTGTTTTTATAAAGCAGCACGCTTGTGTTCCCTATAGGGGTCAGCAGAGGTATCACTAAATCATAGCAGATCTCACGTGCGCTACAGAAACAGTATTCCTAGTAGGCACTAGTGTTTTTATAAAGCAGCACGCTTGTGTTCCCTATAGGGGTCAGCAGAGGTATCACTAAATCATAGCAGATCTCACGTGCGCTACAGAAACAGTATTCCTAGTAGGCACTAGTGTTTTTATAAAGCAGCACGCTTGTGTCCCCTATAGGGGTCAGCAGAGGTATCACTAAATCATAGCAGATCTCACGTGCGCTACAGAAACAGTATTCCTAGTAGGCACTAGTGTTTTTATAAAGCAGCACGCTTGTGTTCCCTATAGGGGTCAGCAGAGGTATCACTGAATCATAGCAGATCTCACGTGCGGTACAGAAATAGTGTGCCTAGTAGGCACTAGTGTATTTGTTTTTTTTTATAAAGTAGCACGCTTGTGTCCCTTATAGGTCTCAACGGAGGTATATCACTTATCATAGCAAATCTCACGTGGTGCGGTACAGATAAATAATGTGCCAAGTAGTTTGTAGGGTTTTTAAATAGCATCATGCTGGTGTTCCGTATAGGGGTCGGTACAGGTACCATAGTGGATCTCACGTGTGGTACAGAAATTACGTCGAGGCAAAAAGACTATGTCCTTCGTCAGGATACAATCTATCTTCTTACAAAATGTCATCGACAAACAGTTACTTTTTGACTATTAAACAAACTGTTAATAATATTTTTTAATCAATCTGTTAATAATGTTTGTATTAATCTTCTACACACTTAACCAGATTGACTGCAAAGTATGTGATTCCCTGAGACAAACTTGCAGCAGCGGTTACTTTCGGAACAGTGACGTAGAAACAACACCACAAAAACTAATTTCTTTAAATAAACAAATAAAATTATTCTGGTTGACAGGTTTAATTAATACAATAATTTATGAATACTATAAATAATAAAGCACAAGTTCATTTTAATAGTGTTTTAATAATGTGATTGAACGATGCCACAGACTCAATAACAAACAGATATGGCATCGAACGGCAAAACACCGGCAATTGTCACCCATTTTGAAACAGTTGATTTAGACAAAAAGGTGGACGAAAATGGAACTACAAAACTTAACGGACAATATGACGGCAATTTGCCGGCAATCATCGGGCACAATGGAAATTGCCTGGGTGTCCCTCGGACGGGACATCGGCCATCGATCATGGAGGTCGAGTGTGCCAAGGAGAGGACGAGGTTGGCGTTACTGAAGCAATGTTCCGCCATCTTGAAACAAGGCGATCAAAGGTATACAAAGGAGAGCTTGCATCGGACTTTTCAGGATGAGGTGAGTTATTTGTTTATTATACTCTTTAATATAAACGAAAATATTAACAAAGACAGGACATCAGACTACCCAGGTAACCTTAGAATTAGAATTAACTGAACAGAATTAGCTAAAAATAATATAAATAAATAGCTTAATTGAACATTTTTTCGTTTGACTGTACCTACTGTTGACTTGAAAAATAGATTTTAGTATTGATTTATTGGTGTGTTCCCAATCGCCGGAGGAAAAATATTAAAATTAAATGAATCCGGAATCCTTAAATATACACATACAAATAAAACATTATCAACCGTTTATAAGGTTTTTATTACAACATAATTATGTCAAATTAAAATCAAAATAATTTATTTGTGCTATGTATGCATAATTAATTAATTGTTATGTCTTGTTTGCTTTGATTTATTTTACTAAATGATGTTTTTGTTAACAAACTGGTTTGTGTTTTAATACCAATATTCTATTTTCATCGAAACAAAAAAAAAGTCGTCGTATTTTTATTTCGTGTTTTCTTAATATGATATCTAGAAACGCTATACTAAATTACCTTATTCGAAAAAGCAAAACTCGACGCCCCGAAATAAATTCCTGGCTGTATTCGCCTTTGGGGTGATGGGGAAACTACCTACTTTTGTCTTTGTGTCACCCTAAGGCCAACAACAGCCCCTAAGGCCAGCCGCATGAAATCACAGTGAACACAAAGAATTTTATACCCACCTACAATAACCTGTATTCTAATGATTCATTCATTCATTCATTCAGTTGACAAATCAACAGTTACTTTTAGAAAAAAAACGGCGCACCTTTTTGTAATTTATAATCGAATTAAGTCCGCATTGAGTAAGTTTAAGTGTACTAACATTATTAAATTAGCCCAACACTATTATATCCAGCCTTCGTTTTGCTCATCGTATATCGCGCAAGGTCGTCACACTACTATACGATAGCGACAGAAGTTCTACAACACCAAAATAATAAAAAATAATAAGAAAGAAAGGTCATTTTGATTCTATTCTAAAACTTAAGTGAATAAAACGTCTTTGAAATAAAACGTCTTTTTGCAGATTTTATCTCGATTTACAGTCATAAAATGGCGAGGCTCGAGGCTGTAGTCTTTGCCTTCCCTTTCAAAGTAATTTATATCGCTTATTTTCTGTAGACTCTGAAAAGTGAATCTTCTGTAACTCCTCTGTGTTCACGTTGTAACATCATTACACACAAATTAAAACCTCGTTATAGTCCGAAATGTGCGGATTTTGCACGCACAAGTCGTGACCTTACAGTTTGATAGTTTGAAAGCTCTCCGCGAGCGACGCTTTGGGCATCTATTGTGTGGCTGCGAAATATGCGAGTTGACAAATGACTCTTCGTTGATAATGGTAAATTAATCTGTCGTTCAGTTGCTTTAGTCATTTAGTAGTGGCGAATGGGCGGAATTGGACAAGATAGGAATGAGAATTAGTGAATCAATCAATCAATGAAAAAATCGTCATCTTAGAGTGTTACCAAGTGCCTATGTATAAAAAATATTTTCAATCAATCATTCCATTATTTTAAGCTTGTGCCCACAGGCACATCTCCTAGATTTAAGGTTTACATTGGCACGTCTCTGTCTTGCCTGTCCGGAAATAATTACAGTTTATTATTCCCTTTAATATTAGCTCGTCTCTTTTCAAGTACAAAGTCTACGTAGGTATATAAATATGAGGTCATACCTTTAATAATATTATCTTTAATTCGGGCGTGTAATTCCTATGACGACGCGTAATTTTTTGTCGTGAACATGTAATAACGCCTTTTTCCTGACCCCAAACATGCGCACACACACACACACATGCTCTTCACAGTTACGTATGTACGTGTGTCATAAAATTTTATTTCAATAGCACTATCTTGTTTTTTCGTAATTCTGTACTTTTGATTGTATCTTACTTTTTTATTTGCGGTTAATAAAGATTTTATCACACGACTTTCATCCTTATTTACCGGTAATAAGATCTATTCATATTTTTTTGCAAGTTGCTTCCATTTGTGTTAAATAAATATTTATTTGCCGATTTGAAAGTTTCTTCTATATTCCAATTGCGACCTTTTAATTGTTATTAAAAACTATTGCTTATTTTCTAAAGATCAGAGTTGAATTTGGATTGAAATTTTTAGAATGATTCAAAGATTTCTAATAAATATGTTTATTCTACGAAGTGACTTCAAGTGTATATTAATTGCAAATAATTACGTAAAATTATTACTCAGCAATAGATAAATTTGTTTTATAATTTAACATACAGCTATTTCACCTAATTCAAACAAGTTCTTGTCCAAGATCCGCTTTCGTTATTTTGGTAATAGGAAAGAGTTCATAAATACGTCGTAATTAGAAACATTAATTAGATTCGAAATTAATGATAATCAAATTAAAAAAATAATGATGATAATGATTGTCGTCCTGGGCGTATTTCATCAACGATTAACCTTGTTAACTTTGATGATGAAGGTGAATATGGCTCATCATCAACTTATTTAGTGTTCTACTGTTGAGTAGGGGTACTGGTCTCCTCCCAGCATGAGAGGGGTTAGGCTATCTACTGCGCTGGCCTAGTGAGGGTTAGAATCCCTCTCAGACAAGCTGGTTTTTAACCCCCGACGAAAAAATTGTGGGGTGTTATAAGTTTGACGTGTCTGTTTGTGGCATCGTAGCTCCCGAACGGATGAACCGATTTTGTTTTTTTTTTTTTGTCAATGTTTTCCTTCACAGTTTAGGCGACTGATGACAATTAATCCACTACAGGCTATAATATTATATAAAAATATTGTCATATATTGCAAAAATATATGTACCTACATAGGTATATATATATATATTTGTAATCCCGTTCTCGAAAACGTCTCTAACGTTTTTGATGAAAATTGCAATATAGGGTAGTCTCTAACGTTTTTGATGAAAATTGCAATATAGGGTAGTATCGTATTAGTTGTTGTTATTATTATTATCGTATTAGTATCGAATAGTAACTCATTTGTGGGAAATTTCTTTCTCCGAGCACGCCCACGGTCACCCCGACAAACAATGCCAAAGTATCTAAAGGTTTTTTTTTAAATAATCCCAGTATTCGTATTTATTTCTATTGAAATAACCAACTCTACATAAATTAAGTCATTAATTATGCAGCAACACTGGTATGCTGTACAAAGTGGTCGCAATTTATCTCACTAGTTAAGTAGGAACATTGTAAGGGAATTCTAACGAGCATATAACTTTGAACATTTAGTTAAACGTACATATCGTGCTGAAGGAAACTAACTATATAGAATAATAGATGTTTGAATTTGAATTGATGAGAGATTGGCTGGATTTGATCGTGAATTAATGGGAGTTTGGATGGATTTAATTGTGAATTAATGGGAGATTGGCTGGATTTTATCGTGAATTAATGGGAGATTCGATGGATTTGATTGTTAATTAATGGGAGATTGGACGGATTTGATTGTGAATTACTGGGAGATTTCAACATTCAACATTAAATATCACGCTCGTATTCCTCTAAGGGTTCAGCAAAAGTGTACCTAAGTACACACACAGTTTTTTAATTGTTATTAAAAATTGTTGCTTATTTTCTAAACGGTAGAGTTCAATTGGGTTTGAAGTTTTTGAATGAGTGAGTTAAGGATTACAAACTTAGTGTGTACATCCATACACACCATCACGCCGGTATTATCTGAAGGCTTAGGCAGAGGTGTACCAAACATAGAGATCCAAATCCAAACTCCGAGCTAGGTACTGAATTGCATAAAAACCCAATATTGCGTGACCTGGGAATCTAATCCAGGGCCTGAAGCTTAGCAGTCGCATTAAGGACCACTAGGCTAATGACTCCAAACATAATATCACATACCATCACGCCTGTATTCCCTGAAGGGGTAGTCAGAGGCATACTAACGTACACCCGCATTTCGCCGATATGTTTAGGTCCCATGTAATAGGGGGCGAGCCTATTGCCATAAACCGGGCACAAATCCAGACACCGAGCTGCTAAGTATTGGGAAAGTCACAGAAAACCCAACACCACTTTGTTCGAACCGGGGATCGAACCCAGGACCTCTAGCGTAGCAGTCGTGCTTGAGACCACTAGACCAACGAAGCAGTCAGACTCCAAACACTCCTATAAAATACTTAGCCAACATCAAAAGGTCTCAAACTGGATCGCTTGCGCAACATTATCAATCAGTGGCCGTCATTACCATATGAATGGTTATTTTGACAAATGGCCGCCGCGCCTGCGCACTGTATCACAATTATAATTGCCTTGGAAAGTGCGATGGTATCATGTGTAATATTTCACCAGTTAGCGTGTGGTAAACGGCTACCGATTGATCGGTGGACGTTGGGCAATGTTGTTGTCGAGTCATGAATGGACCAGGGCCGGATTTAGGGGGCGAGAAGGGGCATAACCCGGCCGGGAAAAATTTGGGGGGCCACCAGCTACAGTCTCACTGTCAGTATCGGAGCTCGGTTTGTAGATGAGCGGTAGAACCTACCCTGCAGCGGCCTTTTTTATTTTTTATATATTTTATTATTATAAGAGGGAGGAAGGGCTCGTGGCTAAGTTATACAACGCTGATTAACCGATCTGGAAGGTTAAGCTACGCTTGCCGAGGTCAGTCTGTGAATGGATGACCATTCTTAACACATCGAGACCCCTCCGTGCCTCGGAGAGCATGTAAAGCCGTCGGTCCCGGTTGTCATACGAACACCTATGACAATCGTTAGTGTTAGTCAGAGCCCAATAAGCCTGACAACCAGTCAATCCTTCGAACATCGGTATTGCCCGGAAATTGTGTTGCGGAGGTCTGATGGCAGTTGCTTTGTGTAAAATACTGATATTCAGCCGCATCTGGTTAGACTGAACGCCGACCCCAACATGATTGAGAAAGAGGCTAAGAGGATGATGTTTTTTTTTTGTTATGCTGGTCGTAGACAAACCGCGATGGAGCGAGTGTTCTCTGTGCCACCGATGTCACAAGAGCGATGTTCGATTGTTTCTGTTTTACCTAGTAGCCAGTTATAGTTTGTTCATATTATAGTAGGTACCATAGACGTACGTCTTCACTGAAGATCTCCGAAAATAAACACCTAAATGAACGTTTAGAAGCTGGCAATATTAGCAATGTTATGCCCAATGAAATCAGGGTTAATGAGCCATTAACGAATATTTTATGTATTGATTATTAAATAGGTATCATAGATAACTGAAATTTTTAACTTTTGAATGAGTAGATGTTTTGAGGAACTTTTACAAAAAATATTTTTATAACTACATAGATGGTGTTATTTGTCGAATTAACGAAAAAACATTAAGATGTAATATGTACGTTGATTAACATATCCCAATATTCTAGCTTAATAATTATAATTTCAGTTAGTTTCGTTTTATTTTTAACCTAAAATAAGTTAGGTAGTTAATGTTACATTCACTTTCATGAACACCTGTGTGTGGCAGTAAAAAAATCTTGACAATTATATCTATAGCACTGCACTATACATAAATGTCATTCAACCTTCACTGACAGATTGATGGCTAATGGCTACCTGCAGGCAGCGCCAGCCAATGAAATAACTTGTCTTAATTAATTGACCAATCACAGATCGACGGTTGACAGGTCAGGTCAATTGCCCACATGATATATTTTAACCTTAAGATTGCATTTAACTGAGATAAAGGGAAATACACATATTAGGATTCTGATGCTCTGACAACAATTTTACAGTACGTTTTTTTACACCACAAGGGACCACGACTAGCGGGGGTTAGGGGCGTGTTGGCGCCGACACTAATGTATGGTAGTAAAAGTAGGGTATGGCAGAAGAAGAATGAAAGTAAAATAAATGTGTGGTGTAACTTTGAAAGATAAAGTGGGAAACAGCGTGATAAAGGAGCGTTGTGGCATGAAAGATGATGTAGTAACTCGGATTGAGAAAGGTATATAAGATGGTTTGGTCATATAGAGAAGATGGATGAACGGAGTTTGACGAAACAAGTATACATGGCGAGTACGAATGGAAGAGTCGGAAGGGGTCGACCTCGGCGAACGTACCACAAGCAAATGCGGACGTTCTCAAAAAAGGCAAGGTTAAGAGCACCCTAAACCGACGAGCATGCATGGGGGTAATGAACATAGACGAAGCGAAAGTGGTGTGCCAGGATCGTAGCAAGTGGAAATCTATAGTCTCTGCCTACCCCTATGGGAAACAGGCGTGAAGCTATGTATGTACAAGGGTGGTAAACAAGCATGCGCACGTTAGCGTCACTCACGCGTTACCGACCCTGCAAAAATCTCAGGTTTAAGGAGGATGCACTGCGCCGACAGTTTAGTGGGAATGTTCTTCTTACTGCCAGCGCAGCGCATCCATAGAAGGAGCTCTGGCAACCTTACTCACTGCAGGAACACAACACACAATAAAATGTGTTATTTGGTACTTCAGGGTACTACCTACATTGTTCAATTAATAGCTTGACAACGCTATTGCTACGCTAGAGATGCTGGGTTCGATTTCCGGGGCGAGTAGTGTTGTTGGTTTTTTCCCAATAGCAGCTCAGAGTCTGAAATTTAGATTTTTACCGGGCTGGTGGCTTCGTCCTCTAATATACGAGGCTTAAAACATATCGGTGAGCTGTTGGTTTACAGGAGTATCATTAGTATTATCATCATCAACCCATATACTGTCCCGCACCGTCCCCGTACCGTCACCGTACTGTCCCGTACGGGTCTTCTCTGTGTATAAGAGGGATTAGGCTATAGGTAGTAGACTTCACATGCCGTCGAGAAAATCTCTCGGGCATGCAGGTTTCCTCAGGATGTGTTCTTTCACCGTTATAGCGAATCACAATTAGTTTGGTCAACTTATCCTTAAAGTAACTCTGTCTGTCTGTCTGTCGTGCTTGCACGCCAAAACTACTGAACCGATTTAAATGAAATTTGGTACACAGAAGCTATTCATATTAACATGAATTATAAACAAAATTGTTTCAAATTCGTTTGCTTGTCCCGCCTGCAATACATTTTCCAACATTACAGAGCTTGTTTTTAGATTTTTAGTTAGTACTTTTTACGCAGTCCGGTTTTTTTTAATGCAAAAGAGGGCTGTAGGTGTTTGAAATACGGGATGAAAGTCCGTCCAGACCACGCGGGCGAAGCCGCTGGCGGAAATCTAGCTACCTATAAAAATAGATAATACGTTTTAAATGTATCTGTAAGAGAAGGGTAATTTATCTTGCAACAGGATAAATGTTAAATTAATTTAATGTCAGTTGCATTTCGACAGTAATAGCTTGGATTAAGATTAGCATCGCCGTGACATACATAAAATTGATTAATTCGAGACGAAAATAAATCTAAATAGATCTGCAATCCAACATAATTATGACGACGTCTATGGTCTAGTGGTTCGAGTACCGGACTGCTGATCACGAGGTCGTGGGTTCGATTCCCACAAGACACAAATACTTATGTGATGATGAATATAAGTATATTAATGTTTATGTGTATAATAAGTACAAAAAAAAAGTATATAAGTATTATATCCATTGTCTAGTACCCAAAGTACTAGCTCTGCTTAGTTTGGGACTAGATGGTGCTGTGTTAAAATGTCCTCAAAAATATTAAATAAATATTTTTATTATACCATCACGCTTCAATTTCCCGAATGGTTAAGTAGGAGTGTACCTACATAATGCACCTATACTCACAGTTCATCGGTATTTTTAGGTCCCAAGTAATAGGGGGTGAGCCTATTGAGAGACCATAATTCTCAGTTTATTTCGGCGTCTCAGAGGTCGTCAGTTAGGAAATGCTGTCGCTAGGTATCTAGTTTAAAATGTACCTTTTTTTAATCGGCGGGGAAACCTCCAATCCTTTCTTGGTTTCACTTGGCTTACCACGACAAGGCAAGAACCCCTTTGGCCGGAATTGAAATTGTACCTAAAATATTCACTTGTAAAAATGTATTTAAAAGATCTAAGACTAGCTTTCCGCCAGTGGCTTCGCCTGCTATCCCACGGGAACCACACAGTTTACCGGGATAAAAAGTAGCCTATGTGTATATTCCAGACTATAATCTATCTCTGTGCCAAATTTCATCCAGATCTGTTCAGTAGTTTTTGCGTGAAAGAGTAACAAACATCCATCCATCCATCCATCCTTCCATACTCACAAACTTTCACATTTATAATATTAGTAGGAAGTAGGATAGGATAGGATAGTAGGATAGGAAGTAGGATAGTACGATTGCCACTACACAAAACCAAACTGCTAATAAGAAAAACCTAATAACACTGCTCAACCTGGGTATCAAACCAAGGCCCTTAAGCGTAGCAGTCGCCATTAAGTCCACTAGGTAGTTAACAATCTCCTATCAATTTAGACTCAAGCAAAAGTCTCAAAATTCGTTCTGAGCAACATAAGGGACAAAGCCCGAGCTGTCATTGGAGCTTTTACAGGGCACTACACCACAAATGACATGCTCCATAAAATGAAGCTAGCTTTGAATAATGACTGCAGAGCCTGTGGTGAATTCAAGGAAACTATGCAGCAAATCCTGTGCGATTGTGACGTCGTGGCGACGAAACGGATGAGTCTTCTCGGCAACGGGTACCCGAAGCCGGAAGATTTTAGGTTCCTTCCTCTCAGTGCGTTAGCTGCCTTCGTGAACCACGTCTTTAAAGAGTAAGGAATGGGGACAACACAAAAGATCCCATTGGGTCGAAGTGTTGCTGGTTGTACCAGCCCCCATAATAAAATAAGATAAGATAATAGACTCAAGCAAACTAGTTTAAAACCGTAAGACCTAGGTATTAAATTAAGCCTATTATTAATAACACTTGACATTATAGGCTTAGACTTAGCCTAGGAATAATAACCTTCCAGCACTATTATTACACGATCTACATACACTGTTGACATTGCCTTGGAGGTAGAAGGTGGCGTGTGACGTCATAGCTGTTGAGACAATTACTATCCCTTCACATGTGATCCGACCTTGCGTTCACATTCATGATACTATTGGTCAGGTAGTGTGTAGTGTACACAGCTCAAATTGTAACGACCAATGAAATTGATGGAATTTTTCTAAGAAAGAATTGAGGGTATTGATTTGTTAGATTCACAATGTCTCGATAGCCGATATCCGCCGGATAAATTAAAAATAAAATAAATTCTGTTCAATTTACAGAATTTATATGAAACTATAAGGACTCATGCGCAGCTTCACCTGCGTTTCCCTGTTTTTCTTTTCCTTGTATTTTTTAAGTTTTTCTCTCCATAAGAACCTTTCTCAGACTTCATCAAACATAACAAAAAATAATTTAATCTTATTGAATAGAAAAGTATGTTTTGAATTTAAAAACGTACAGTTTTCGCCAAACTTATTGTCCGGGTTGAAGTTGGCACGAGCTAACTTTAACCCGGCCGTAAAAATCGTAGAATCAAAAATATCGGATTAAAATTATATCAAACGACAGCCTACGACTTGAGCTTTCGTTTTTATTTATTACAATCCGGCCAATTCCAATTTGGTTTCTCCTATTTTTACGGACGGGTTAAAGTTAGCTTGTGCCAACTTGAACCCGGACAATAAGTTTGGCGAGAACTGTAGTTCCGAATTGTTTAGAAGACTTGAAGAAAATTAGTCACCCATAGTGACCCATAATCGTGTGTTTCCTTTATTATAGCTTTCAGATTCCGATTCATTGGAGGACATGGTGCTCCTCCATAATATATCGAACCATTTTAAGTTTAAAACAAGAAATTAATGTAAATCAGCTCAGATAAATGGCCGGCAGCTGGCAGAATTATGATAAAACTCAATGTTTACACAGCGAAATTGTTGGGCAATCTCGCTGTCGGGCTAGATCAGTCTAAATTACTGAGCAGGACACATAGGTGACCTACTAAGGATTCTCGAACAATTCTCGCGTCTAATTCGGGAAGTGAACTTCGTGTGTGTTATATCGAAAATGCGAAATAAAGATATTCAAAAATCGAATGGACATTTTTGGCGCCCTCAGATATGTCAGTATGATGATTCATACTGATGTATTAGAATGTTAATACGCTCAAGAGTACCTAGAGGAAAGGATATTTTAGGTATAGTAGGCCAGGTTGTTCTCGACGGCTAGGCGGCTGCTTGTTACAAAATGGTGGTGACTTACTTGCTCCGTAGCAGACATTGGTAGGGTAAAACGTATTTCATAAAGAAGGAAGGCAATCTATATACTAATATTATAAAGAGGAAAGATTGGATTGTTTGTTTGTATTAAATAAGCTCTGAAACTACTGGACCGATTTAAAAAATTCTTTCAGTGTTAGATACCCCATTTATCGGGGAAGGCTATAGGCTATATACCATCATGCTACGACTAATAGGAGCGGAGTAGCAATGAAAAATGTTGCAAAAACGGGGGAAAAAAGTTATCAAGACCATGCGGGCGAAAAAGTCTTGTATCGCGAGGGACTTAAAACATACAAATAACAGGCACAAGGTATGATACCCAGGTTCGAATTAAATAAAGTTGGAGCACGCAAAATATTAGTTTCGAGCGGAAATCGAACACTCGAGATAAATAATAAATAAATAAATATGAATAAACGTTAAATATATACAGCCTCTGTACATATACTCCATTTTCTCCGACTCTTTTCAACTATTCCCAAACCGGTTTTCACAGATTTTCGTTCAGAAATCTCTAACGCTTATCACTACTGAGTACTGACGACTTTCGTTCGAGAACACCTAGTACCTACTATAATTATAATTGACTACCCACTTATGGCGTGTCGTGTGGATAGCCAAAGCTATTAACTACATACACGAGCAATAACTCGTAATGTATTATTTAATGTAAATTCTGATAACACAACCGTATATTAGGTTTTGCAATGACAGCTAAATTGGTAGGATTTGAATTTTAAGTTTGACAGGTCTAATCAAAGCGTGTATGCTGGTACATTCACCATCAGATATTTCTGAACGTAAATAAGTACAAACCGTTCAAAGTACTTTGAACAAATAAGAAAATTAAAATCTCAATGTTTTAGAAAGGAGGTCATCAAAAGCCCATACAACTCAGCCCAAATTTGTACCAGAGGTACATGACAGCTGTCAAGTTGACAGTTTTTATCATGAAATCACTATGAAATTGCTATAAATGTGTATAATGGCGTGCCTTTGACATTCCGAAACTGATACTGACAGCAAATAGCTGTCAAGTTGACAGTTTTTCTTATAAAACACTATGTAATTGATTATAGTGTGTCAAAATGGCGTGCGTTTTTTTTCAAATTAAAAGTTATTTTTTGTCATCCCCTAGTAAGCATAAAAAGTACGACTAGAGTTTAACCAGCGCAATACAGGGTATTTATTCCAATCAGTGTACTTTCGGTACGTCATTTGGGCAGGTTAAGATGACTCCTTTCAGTGTAAATCTGAAATGGATTTGTTCCATTGTGTTATCTAGTAATTGTGTTACAGTTTCATCAAAGAGATTTTTAAATGTATTTCAGTTTAGGAAATAATCGTGAACAAGTATGTTCTTCCATAAATAATATTATGTGGATTGGTTTCCAATAAGTGTACCTTCGGTACGTCATTTGGGCCGAATTCAATGACCTCCTTTCAGTGTAAATCTGAAATGTATTTATTCCATTGTGTAACATACTAGTAATTGTGTTACAGTTTCGTCAAAGTTATTTTTAAATGTCTTTCAGTTTAGTAAATAATTGTGAACAGTATGTTCCTCCTTAAATAATATGTTTGATGTTCACTGTACCTACCAAAAACATGGAACGGACTAAATAAGGTGAACGCAGATGTACTAGCCGCAATCATCTTGTCAAAAAAAAAACTTGACATGTTCTTTAATCAAATAATAGGTACCAAATAAAAAAAATACATACCTAATTAAACATACATACATGAAATATGGATGGAAGAGGAAGAACAAAGAAAAGATGTATGGACTGTATGAGAAAGGATATTATGTCCATTTATGTCGAACTAGCTTTGTGCCAGCGGCTCCGCTCGCGTGTCTGGGTATTTCTTATATAATTTTTATCCCCTATTTCAATACCTTACAGCCCTTTTTTCGCAATAAAAATCAGCATATTTTATGTCCTTTTTCAGGCTCTAGACTATCTCTGTACTATTAATTCAATTTCATTTCAATCGGTTCAGTAGTTTTGGCGTAAAAGCGTGACAGACAGACAGACAGAGCTAAGTTTAGAATGTGAGGGAAAATTTCGAGTTGGCGAGCAGGGTAGGAGTCGAGTTTGATTCCCAGATTGAGCAGTGTTATTGGGTTCTTCTAAGAAATTCCTAGTAGCAGCGCACAGTCTGGATATATATTATGCCCGTTATATATATATTATACGTTCGCCCCCTATTAAATGGAACTTAAACAAACTGGAGAACTGTCTAATCCCTGCGAGAATTCAGGCATGATTGTATGAAGTATCTTATTAATTACAGCCGCAAATAATCATTTGTTAATGTAACATTAAAATTAACGAGCATCTTTGAGTGCGGAACACAGATAATTGGCTGATTATGTACCTATATAGATCACTGATATACCATGATATCGATACAGATGGCGGCTGATAAGCGCCGGCTAACTAGCAACAAGTTACCTTAAGCAGAGCAGATAATAAGCTAAGCTATAAATCACTGGTACACACACCTGTTCTATTTCACTGTTATTTTCGAACTGGTTTACCTTATGGGGTGTGTGGAGGCTGTTAGCGAAAATTAAACCTGTAGTGTCTTTGTAATTTTAGAAATAATATACATAAATATTCTTAATTGATATTATTTAACCTTTTACAATAATAGCAAGACTATTATTGTAAAAGGTTAAATAATATTAATTAATTAAGAACCAACCATGTCCACGCCTAATCTAGAGATGAATCTTGCGTCATCTGTCAGTCAGGTGTCATCTGTCAATGTCATCTGACAGCGGAACTTACACAATTACAAAACCTAAGTTCTGTAATGTTAGTTGCTAGGAAGTTATTTACTTTACTTTAAATCTGGTACTGGTACACACATCTGTTCTATTTCACTGTTATTTTCGAACTGGTTTACCTTATGGAGTGTGTGGAGGCTGTTAGCGAAGATTAGACCTATGGTCTGTACCTCAACCATGAGTTCTATCGAAGGGCTTTCGATAGGTTTTTTTACGCATCGAAACGCTGTAATCTCCGATTTTAGTTCCTTAAGTAACCGCTAGAGGTGCTGCGAAGGTTTTCCATATTAGTAGAGTTTAGTGAGAAAATCTCATGGTCGAGGCTCTGTTATGTTTTAATAGAAAGTAATTTTTATATAAATCACTGGTATAAATACCTGTTCTATTTCACTGTTATTTTCGAACTGGTTTACCTTATGGTAACACTACAGGTAACCTTATGGGGTGTGTGCAGGCTGCTAGTGAATAGCTGCTATTCACTAGCAGCCTGCACACACCCCATAAGGTTACCTGTAGTGTCTTTGTTATTATAGAAATAATATACATTAATATTCTTAATTAATATTTATTTAATTTTTCACTATTACAAAACCTATGTTCTGTAATGTTAGGGAAGTTATTTATTTTACTTTAAATCACTGGTATAAATACCTGTTCTAATTCACTGTTATGTTTGAACTGGTTTACCTTATGGGTTGCATATAGCCTGCCAGCGAAGATTAGACCTGGGTTTTGTAATGATTTAAGGAAGTTATTTATTTTACTTTAAATCACTGGTATACCTTACCTTATGGGTTGTTTAGAGCCTGCCAACGAAGATTAGATCTGGGTTCTATAATGATTTAAGAAAGTTATTTATTTTACTTTAAATCACTGGTATAAATACCTGTTATAATTCCCTGTTATTTTCGAACTGGTTCACTATAAGGGGTGTGTGGAGGCTACCAGCGAAGATTAGACCTATGTTCTGTAATTATTTAAGCTTAACTGTTACTGTAAAAATAAAGAATTTTCGAAATAGTTTCAGTAGACCCAGAGATTACGCCCTACAACCTCACAAACTGCCCCGTTGGTCTAGTGGTCGCAAGTACGACTGCTACGCTAGAGGTCCTGGGTTCGATCGAGCAGTGTTGTTGGGTTTTCTGTCAAGTTCTCAGTAGCAGTTCGGAGTCTGGTTTTGTGCCCGGTTGATGGCAATAGGCTCGCCCCCTATTACATGGGACCTAAACATACCGGCGAAATGTGTACTTAATATAGTGTACGCTTCTGCCTACCCTCTCGGGGAATATAGGCATGACGGTATGGTGTGATATCTCACAAACTTACAAACTTTACCTCTTTATAATAATTATTAGTATAGAAGTATATCGAATGTAATTAATACTCCAAATGCCTGGGTGCCAAGAGTCGTGGCTACGCCGACAGAAATCTCATATAAATCATCGTGAGTTTATTCGTAATCTTGTTACATTACTCAACAACTCGTCGCACAGCCTTCAATGGTACTTAAATTAACACTGTTCACTTTAATATTAAATTGAATAATAATTTAAGAGAGGTAGGCCACAGCCATTTATGGATCAAATTGGAAGCAGCCTATCTGGGGAAGTACCTCCACCTTACAGTAAACTGCAGCCAAATAACACACTTTATTGTGTGTTGTGTTCTTGCAGTAAGGTTGCCAGAGCTCCTTCTAAGGATGCGCTGCGCTGGCAGCAAGAGGAATATTTCCTCAAACTGTCGGCGCAGTGGATCCTCCATAAACCTCTAAGAGATTTTTAGGGTCGGCAACACGCGAGTGATACCCGGGTGTTGCAAGCGTCCATAGGCGACGGTAACCACTTACCATCAGGTGGGCCGTATGCTTGTTTGCCACCTGAGTGGAATACAAAAATTAATCACTAACTAAATGTGAAAGCTTTAGAACGGTTCAACCAATTTGGCTGATTTCTTTTTTGCTGTGTTTGATGAACTGTGAAAAGAAAAAAACAGGAAAAATAACTGAGGAACGTAACAAAAACAAATAAAAATAACAGTGAACTTTTCCTTTAAAGTTCAATTGGACACAATATAAAGGTGATATTTAAAGTTATATTAGGAATCAAAAAAAGGTTTGAAAAAGAGGATACAATAAAATGACGGTCGATGTTTTTAGGTACCCTTTCATTTTGTTTTGGATCCTTACTACCTGAGAAGTCAGGCAGGTATTCGATCTCGTACCTACCGACTAAAAACTGCATTTAGCTTTTTTTTTTATAAATATCTTGGGACATTTTTACACAGCACCATCTAGTCCCAAACTAAGCAGAGCTTGTACTATGGCTACTAGACAATGGATATTATACTTATATACTTCTTTTTTTTATATATACTTATAATATATAAGAAACACCCAGACAAACACAAACACCTAAGTTCATCACATAAATGTTTGTGTCTTATGGGAATCGTACCCACGACCTCGTGATCAGCAGTCCGGTACTCGAACCACTAGACCACAGACGTCGTCGTCGTCCTTCCTTTATACTATAGTCATGGCATTTGATCTCATTAGATAAATATTTTAAAACTTTGACTGTCCTCCAGTGGTGATCAACGGTAATGTATTAAAACAGTGGTGTCACTAACTCACTGTCGACCAGTGGTGCCCAAGGCGAAAATTTTAAAAGCTTGTAGCAATGTCCACCTTTGGGGGACAGTGAGAATTAATTTTTTAAATTGTGTCACTGTCCACCAGTGGGGGACAAGTTGGTGGGGGACATCGGGAATCATCGACATTCACCATGACCGTGACAGACTGGGGTCCGGCACAAACACTATATCAAATTTTGATGTCTTCACCTACTCGTACTGTATACGACATTGAAGTAACTTCTATTTGGCGTCACACTTTACATAACCTAACCTAAATTAAAAATTTAGAAAACCCCCGAGACGAAATGTAATTTTCCATTTTTCCTTTCAAATAGAAAAAACAAAATCAAAATCGGTTCATCCGTTCGGGAGCTACGATGCCACAGACAAACACACACACACACACACACACACACACACACACACACAGACATGTCAAACTTATAACACCCCGTCGTTTTTGCGTCGGCGGTTAATAAAATAATTATCAAAAGTGTGTGGCCCCGAAATAATCGTAATGCAATCGCAATGAAAGTAGATCGATAAAACTGTATCGATTTGAATCGAGAATCATTCGTTACTTATGACTAATGTGACCGGTTAAGGTGTGGTCTTATAAGTAACATTATTAATTATATTGCATTGATATGTTTATTTTAGTTATTAATTTTGTTGCGAAATTAATATCTTGAGCCTTTAAACTTAACTTTTTCAACTGCCTCACTGGTCCAGTGATCCCAAGCGCGATTACTACGCCAGAGGTCGTGGGTTCGAATCCCGGGTCGAGCAGTGTTGTTGGGTTTTTCTCTTAAATTCCCAGTAGAATCTCGGAGGCTGAATTTGAGCCCGGTTCTCGCAATAGGCTTGCCCCCTATTACATGGAACCTTCACATACCGACGAACTGTCGGTGTAAGTACATTATTACACTTCTGCCTAACCGTTTTGGGGAATACAGGCGTGATGGTAATTATGGATAATTATGTATTACTAGCTATCAGCCAGCGGCTTCGCTCGCGTGGTTTTAAAAAAAAATCCCCCATTTTTGTAACATTTTTCATTACTACTCCGCTCCTATTTGTCATAGCATAATGGTATATAGCCTATAGCCTTCCCCGATAAATGGGCTATCTAACACTAAAAGAATTTTTCAAATCGGTCCAGTAGTTTCGGAGCCCATTCAATACAAACAAACAATCAAATATTTCATCTTTATAATATGACTAGCTTCCCGCCAGCGGCTTCGCCCGCGTGGATGTTGTTCATATTATAAACCTTCCTCTTCAATAACTCTATCTATTAAAAAAATCCGCATTAAAATCCGTTGCGTAGTTTTAAAGATTTATCTAAGCATACATAGGGATATAGGGACAGAGAAAGCGACTTTGTTTTATACTATGACTAGCTTCCCGCCAGCGGCTTCGCCCGCGTGGTCATGTATTATACATATAAACCTTCCTTTTGAATCACTCTATCTACTAAAACAAACCGCATCAAAATTCATTGCGTAGTTTTAAAGATCTAAGCATATATAGGGACAGACAGACGCGGCGGAGGACTTTGTTTTATAATATGTAGTGATGATGTTATAGATAATGTTTTTATTAGAGATCGTATTTCTCGCGCGATTTATTCCACTACCTACTTAATAATATTTATGCGTGAGAACCACACCCTCACATTAGTGCAATCTAACTGATCTACGGAGCACGATACACGGATCGCTTTAATTAGAAAACATATCGATATGTAATTTATAAGTAATGAGTAACTACACTGTACAGAGATATCAAAAGGCTCACACATACCATCACGCATGTATTCCACGAAGGGTTAGGCAGCGGTGTACTAATGTACACCCACGGTTCACCGGTATCTATCATTCAAGGGCGGGGCAGGGCGAGCCTGTAGCCATTCCATCCATTCATCTCGTCGGTCCCTCAATGCTGAGGATCGTGACCATGTCTTCTTGGCCGACAGAACGCTCTCCAACCGGCCCGGTCACCCGCAGAGTAGATTGCCTTTTGGAGTGTTAAATTGGTGGCCTTGAATATTTGATCACTCCACTTAGCAAGGGTCTACCTCGAGCTCTTGTGCGCTCCATTTTAGCCATTAACCATTTTATTTTATTATTTATTAAATAACACACGTTTATTTGGAGTCCGTAAAAATTAAATACTCCATACCTTAGATAGGCAATCTTATAAGGCAATCTTCGAATATTATATTAATACTTGATATTAATACTTGTAAAATTCGTACATAATTATATGTTAGAAATTGAATTAAATTAAGATGATTGTCAACTAGGTTATTTTGACCTGAACAGAAGGACACTGACCTCTAAGGTACAGGTTAACACCTAATTTAGAGGTCAGGGTTTAAAATAACAATGCATAATATGCCTGCATAACTATGTAGATTGTATACATATACAGTTACATTTTAACTGTTTACCTTTCTACTTAACATATATAATAATAACAATAACTGTGTATATGTTTTTAAATGTTTTTTTTTGTATTTTTAGTAAAATATTTAAAAAATTTAAAAAGTATGTGCAAATATGAATAAATGGAATAATAATAATATAATAAATATCCTGGGACATTTGACATACACAGCACCATCTAGTCCCAAACTAAGCAGAGCTTGTACTATGGGTACTAGACAATGGATATAATACTTATATACTTTTTTTTTGAAATACTTACTTATAATATATAAGAAACACCCTGACAAACACAAACACTTAAGTTCATCACAATAAATGTTTGTGTCCTGTGGGAATCGAACCCACGACCTCGTGATCGAACTCGGTACTCGAACCACTAGACCACAGACGTCGTCAAATATAATATGTACTAGGCTTATTTCCTTTACCTGAATAAATTATCATCATCACTACATATTATAAAACAAAGTCCTCCGTCGCGTCTGTCTGTCCCTATGTATGCTTAGATCTTTAAAACTACGCAACGGATTTTGATGCGGTTTTTTTTAATAGATAGAGTGATTCTTAAGGAAGGTTTAAGGGCAAAGCCGCTGGCGGGAATTATTAATAAATTAAAAAAAAACTGTTAAATGTTACTTCTGTCCTTATTTGTGCTGTGGCGTCCCTATCTGTAGGATTACGACATAAAATGTTCGGCTTACGAGAACGTAGCGTACATTAGATAGCTGCTTACACGTTTGATGTGGGCGGAGAACTAGCAACAGTAACAACTGTTTTATGAGTAAACTAGCTTCCCGCCAGCGGCTTCGCCCGCGTGGTATTATAATTTTTTCCCCGTTTTTGCTACATTTTTCATTACTACTCCGCTCCTATTAGTCGTAGCGTGATGATATATAGCCTATGTTACTCGGGGATAATGTAGCTTTCCAAAGGTGAAAGAATTTTTGAAATCGGTCCAGTAGTTTCGGAGCCTATTCATTACAAACAAACAAACAAACAAACAAACAAATCTTTCCTCTTTATAATATTAGTATAGACAACTTGATTACAATTTAGTAGTTTTTTTATAGTTTAATACTACGTCATACACGTCATCATACGTGGCTCGTGGCTAAGTTATAGCAACGCTGATCAACCGATCTGCAAGCTTGCCGAGGTCAGTCTGTGGATGGGTGACCATTCTTAACACATCGAGACTCCTCTGTGCCTCGGAGAGCACGTAAAGTACACGTAGTCAGAAGTCAAAAAGTCTGACAACCAGTCTATCATTCGAATAACGGTATTGCCCAGAGATTGGGTCGCTACGTGTAAAATACTGATATTCAGCCGCATCTCGTTAGACTGGAAGCTAACCCCAACATGGTTGGGAAAAGGCTAGGAAGAAGATACATGTCATACCATCATACCATCACGCCTATATTCCCCGAAGGAGTGGGCAGAGGCGTACTAATATACACCCACATTTCGCCAGTATGTTTAGGTCCCTATATCTACTATTGGCTTCCAATACATAAAAAAAGAACGAAGGGTAGACCATTAGAAAGATGGAGTGACGACATCGTTCAAATAGCGTGAAATTTATGGCTCAGATGGGCCAAGGATAAGGCCACCTGGAACGGTTTGGAGGAGGCTTTCACCGCAAAGGTGGCCCTTACACTTAACAATACTAACATAATCTAAGTACAAAACTAACATTACTAACTAATAAGTAAATAAATACACAACACAAAGCAAAACAATATATGAACTACATGTAAGGGATAAAATAAAGCTAATAAATAAATTTTGTAAAAACATTTATTTGTAAACACTATTTGTAAAAAAAAAACTAAAAAAAATTCTTCATCTTAGCGTGTCGATAGTAATTAAAATATAAGTACATGTTATGGTAGAATACATGTGTTATATAATTTGCTTTTCAATACCATGGGAACTGTTTCATTTTTAACGATTTCTTTTAGAGACCAGTACCGTTTCCAAGTGTTGCATATTCTTCTATCTATTTCTTTAGAATATATAGCATATCTATGGTTGTCAAAAAGTAAACATTACCTTGCAATTGGTCCGCCGAAAATAATTGTAAATCACTAGTTATTCAGTGCTATAACATCAACTGCTGCAATAAACATTAACATCAAGGGACACTGAACATCTTGTGATATAGACACCGTGAAATTACAAGTAAATACGCTTTTATTAACATCATTTATACTCCATTATTTTGAGGTTATAAGAAATTAATTAAGTGAGACGTGAGTCATACGTCACTGACATTGACATTCGACGGAAGTGCGACAGACGTCATAGCACAGATTCACAATAACATCGACATCGGCACAATTGCCATAGTGAAAAAATAGAACATCAAACGTCAAATACACTTCAGTGTTGCCAGTAGAAAAAATAAAAACCCACAAGAATGGAGGGACAATTCAAACTTCTTTTCGACCAAATGAAAATAGAGATGGAAAAGCAAACAAATATTATATTTGAAAAAATGGACGAAAAACTAGAACCACTAATAAATGAAAATAAAATTTTGAAAAATAAAATAGAAATATTAGAAAAGAAAATTGAGTATCTCGAAAAGGAAAAAAAGAAACACAACATTCTGTATTTTGGTTTGGATGAGAGAAGAGACTCTCCTTCTGAGTTGCTTCAGAGAGTCCAAGATATTTTTAAACAAGATCTAAAAATCACCTTGGAAGCTAGTGATGTATCAAAAATCCACCGCATAGGCCCCATCAAAGAGAGTAAAATAAGACCGGTTCTCATTAGTTTTGCCAACAACTGGAAGAAAAACGAGGTATTGAAAATGAAAAGGAGCCTAAAAGATGGTTACATCACTGAAGATTTTCCTAAAGAAGTATTAGAAAAAAGAAGGGAATTAAAGCCGAAACTAATAGAAGAACGTGCGAAAGGAAACACTGCATACATTAAATACGATCAACTGGTAGTGAAAGAGGGGAACCTGATCAAAGAAAAAAGGAAAAGAGACCAATTAACTTCGCCGGATAACCAGAATCAAGCCAAAAAGACAACAATAACCAACAGCTCTATTATAAAAGAAAATAGGAAGAACGCATTTGATTTGATGAGACCAAGGTCAAGCTCAGTTACTAATAATTCAAACAACTCAAAGTAGCAACTAAACATTAGCAACCAGAGACAAAACAACCCCAATCCGGCTGGTCCCCGTGGGGTTGCACGACCACCACCCCCCCAAAGAAATACATCCCTACGTCAAAATAGAAACTACAACAAGATTTACGTTGCAACGTTAAACGTTAGAACGTTAATGTCGGACAACAGACTACAAGAATTGGAAGAAGCAATAACACCTATAAAATGGGATGTCATAGGCCTTTGTGAAGTAAGAAGAATAGGAGAAGAGATAAGAGAATACGAGGAATACATTTTTTATTCTTATGGTAAACAAAAAGGTATATATGGAATGGGATTTCTAGTAAAAAAATATTTAAAAGATAAAATAATTAGCTTCCAAGGAATATCAGATAGAATCGCCGTACTCAACATTCAATTAACAGAATCTAAACAACCATGGTCGATTATTCAAGTACATGCACCCACAGAACAAGATAAAAAATTAGCGAAAGATAAATTCTACAAGGACATGATAGAGTTGATGCGAATGAAGAACATAATTATTATGGGAGACTTTAACGCCAAGGTTGGTAGGAAATCAAACAAAGATGAATTTGTCTTAGGAGAGTACAGTAGTGGTGACAGAAATGACAATGGTCAAAGACTAATAGATTTTTCTTTCGCTTATAATCTTAAAATAATGAATACTTTCTTTAAAAAACGAAAGTCGAGAAAGTGGACATGGGTAGCACCGAATGGCATAGATAGAAATGAAATTGATTTTATACTTACAAGAGAAAAACATATATTTACTGACATTGAAGTACTTAATAAGATAAATTTTAATACAGATCATAGAATAGTAAGAGGAGTTATACAAGACAGAAACAACAAATCAAGAAGACATATTATACACTCGACCATGAACAAGATAATAACATCACCGATACCACAAAATATATTGAGTGATTTAGAGATAACATTAAATGGAATGAAAGATACTGAAACATTGCAGGAGAAGTATAATTTTTTGGAAAAAGAACTTATAAATATAAACAAAACGAGTACGAAAAAAGTGAAGAAAAATAAGTTAGGAGAAGAAACATTAAAATTAATGAAAGAAAGAAATGAAATGTTAGACAAACGAAAAGAAAATAAACAAAACATCGCAATTATTAGTAAGAAAATTCAAGAAACGATAAGAAAACATAAAAAATCAGAAAGACTGGATGTTTTGAAAGAACAAATAGAAAAACAGGCGGAATTAAGAGAGGTCTAAAACAGTTAAAAGAATATACACAATGGATACCCAACATGAAAACCAAAAACAAGAAGAAAAAAGAGAAAATGACGACAAAGAGACTATCAATAGCGAAAGTAGCGACAGACTTTTACAAAAGCTTATACACAGAGACAGACAGAACAACGCCAAAAGAAGAAAAAAAGGAACCTTACGAAGAAGAAGAAATACCTTGTATACTAGAACCTGAGGTCACAAATGCTATAAAATCACAAAAAAGTGGAAAGGCTCCTGGAGATGATAAAATATCAAACGAATTACTAAAACAGTCTCTACCCGCGATATCCAAATATTTGACCCATCTTTTTAACGAAATAATAGCAACTGAACAAATACCCATTCAATGGACGAAATCAACAATCATTCTACTACACAAAAAAGGTGACAAAACTGAAATAAATAATTATAGACCTATAAGCCTTATGTCCAACCTATACAAGGTGTTCTCTAAAATAATACTCGGGCGATTATCGAAAAAGCTGGAAGAAAACCAACCGAGGGAGCAAGCTGGATTTCGCGCCGATTACTCTACCATCGACCATATTCATGTTGTGAAGCAAGTAATTGAAAAGTTCAATGAATACGGGCAACTGTATTATATGGCATTCGTCGATTACAATAAGGCTTTTGATTCGCTGAGCCATACCTATATCTGGAAAACGCTAGAAAACCAAGGAGTAGAAGTAAAATACATAAAAATCATAAAAGAAATTTACAAAAACACCATAGCAACAGTCCAACTTGAGCAACAAGGCGAAGAATTTAGAGTTCAAAAAGGCGTTAGGCAAGGCGATCCACTTTCCCCAAAACTCTTCACCGCAGTGTTAGAAAATATATTCAGGAACTTAGACTGGGGCCATTTTGGAATCAATATTAACGGATTGAACCTAAATCATTTAAGATTTGCCGACGATATAGTAATTTTCGCTGAGAAACCAAGCATATTACAAACTATGCTACAACAATTAGATGTTGAAAGCAGAAAAGCAGGTTTGTCAATGAACCCAACGAAAACTAAAGTAATGACAAATGCTATAAAAGAAAACATAGTAATAGGACAAGAAAGAATAGAATATGTAGAAGAATATATATATTTAGGACAACTTATTTCAATAAAAGACCAATATTCTAAAGAAATAGATAGAAGAATATGCTCGTTCATATGCATGTCTTACATATGGATGTCAAACTTGGCCTGCAACGAGCAAAAACAACCAAAAACTAGAAGTCTGTCAACGCAGCATGGAAAGGAGCATGCTTAACATAAGACTACGGGATCGGTGGACAACTCCAAAAATAAGAAAAAGAACAAAGGTCAATGACGTATTACAAAAAATAAGAAAACTTAAATGGAACTGGACTGGACATATAATGAGGACTAACAAAGAAAAATGGTCTAAGGATGTAATAGAGTGGTATCCGAGGAACGGGAAAAGACAACGAGGAGGTCAAATCAAAAGATGGGAGGACGATTTACCAAAAGGATGGAGAAGGTCTGCCAAAGATAGAGAGAAATGGAAACAATTGGGGGAGGCCTATGTCGACAGACAACCTGACCAAAGTGGTTGCTAACACATTTTTATTTTGCTGTGTAAATTAGATTTAAGAATATGTACTTCTGTTTTATAAGAATAGCATGTAAGTTAATACGGTCAGCGAATAAAGGCTTTTATTATTATTATTATTATTATTATTACATGTTATGGGTTCATACTTGTCCAAATGTCCAGCCCAAAACTCTTGAAGAGCAACGCGGACTGCGTTTGCCGATGCGACCATCGGATCCTAGGATATTTTTTTCCTAACAAAAATATTTCTAACCTGAGACTGAGACTTGCTATTTTCATAAAAAACCTACTGAATACTGCAGTCGACTCCCGGTAACATGACAGCTGACAGGTGACATTGTTGACAGCTACTCAGCTGTCACTGTCAGTGACTACCGAACCCGTAGTGTCAGTGACATGATTTATCGCGCTCCGTTAACACGCTGATGATGTGTCTAGAGATACGGCTAAATACGCCCAAGAATATAATAAGTACCTAGAATGGCATCTTTTGAAAGTAGCATCTTTATAAAATAGCATCTTTTCAATAGAAGTGTTTCGTTAGTCTTGTGATGATAAGCGAGTTGCGCTACACTTGAGGTCCTAGGTTCGATTCCCAGGAAGCGCAAAGCGTTATTGGAATTTTCTATGAAATTTTCAGTAGCAGCTCGATGTTTGGATTTGGCAATAGGCTCACCCCGTATTACATGGAACCTACACCGACCTACCCTTGCCGAGCCCTTCGTAGATAAGAGGCATGATAGTACCTATGTTATGTTTTACGAATATTGTAATACACAAGCTAACATACAGGATTCAACTTAATTCAAAAAGTCCCACCCAACATACCGCCTTACAATCAATTTAAACATTTATTATTTGTAGCTTTAGAGACGTAGAATGTGAAGGAAGATTTCGACTTGGCGAGTAGGACTCGCGGTGGCTTAGCGGTTATAGCGTCTGGTGTATTTAACAAGAAGACGCAGGTTCGAGTCCTGCGCGCCAGTTGATTATTTCCTTCTAATCTTATCGTGCTTAAAAATAAAAAAAGATAATTATTATTACTATTTCTCGTGCGACTACGACCCAAACGACACGATATAAATATTGAGAAAATCTTGTCGCGGTGCACGATAGCCCGGCTAGTAGCGCGTGCGCAACGTAATGTTGTGGTACTATTAAGTACAGCTAAAGATGGCCATACTAATAGATGTTAGGAAGATAAAAGTAATCACTTACAAGGAATTCGTGGCTAATAGCTTCCCGCTCACACTATAAGGCAGCTTGTACTGTTTCTAGACTATTTCATGGTATACATAACATACCATCACGCCTGTATTCCTCGTAGGGTTAGGCAGAGGTGAAGTTCGCCCCTTAAAATATAAATAAAATTGAAGTAGAGTAGGTATATCTGTTAGTAATTTCATATTAACAGTTTTTCACTAAATGCATATCAAAGTTTATAAGGTCATTATATAATAACCTAACCTAAATTAAAAGTTTAGAAAACCCCCGACATGATACGTAATTTTTCATATTGTGGTGGCGGCCATCTTGGATTTGAAATATATCAGAGTGTATAGTATTCTACTAGTTAAGCCCTTTCATTTGATAACCATTTTGAGGGAGTTGTGAAAAAATATGTTATTCGCCATTTTTCATTTATTTGTGGCTGCGCCCATCTTAGACCGATTTTCATCAAACATAGCTAAAAAAACTGCCGACTAATTCACCTTTCAAATAAAAAAATCTAAATAAAAAACGGGTCATCCGTTCGGGAGCTACGATGCCACAGACACACATACACACACACACACACACACACACACACACAGACACGTCAAACTTATAACATTAACACCCCGTCGTTCTTGCGTCGGGGGTTAAAAAAAAACAATTTAAAAAATGAACTTGGATAAAGCAATAGAAGTATGCAAGAATGAATGCAAGTGACGTTCTATAATTTCTGCTTACCCCTTTTTTTAAAAAGGCGTAAGTATATGCAAATGTAAAACAACTATCACTATTCCCATTCCAAACCTTTAAGCAGCAGATAAATAAATAAATAGTCAATTATTAGATATCGATCAAATCGATTAGAGTTCAAAACATTAAGGCATCGAGTAGTAATCGATCATAGCTTCGTGACCGGCCGAAGATAATTATATCACTCGATGCTCGATATGATCGATCATTGGTATGACGCATAGTGATGGCTTTGATCACTCGCTGTAGTGATTTTTATTTGTCAAGATGAAATTATAGTGTTGCTACCGAAAAAAATAATAGGCTTTTTATTTTAATGAATGTAAATTTCGACTGGCGGGCAAGATTCGAACATGCGTCTTCTGGTCAGTTTAGAATGTGAAGGAAGATTTCGACGTGGCGGGTAGGACTCGCGGTGGCTTAGCGGTCATAGCGTCTGGTGTATTGGACCAGAAGACGCTGGTTCAAATCCTGCCCGCCAGTCGAGTTTTATAATAACTGGTAATCTTAGCTTGGAAAATGCTTGAAACATACAAAAATTTATCGGCTTCTTGTAAAGTGGTGATGAGACATGGGCTAAGCAACTAATAAGCATAGGTACCGATAATTATGATCATTGGACTGCCGAGTGGAAGGTTTTGAGTTCGAATCCAAGGCAACTTCTGACTTTTCACAACATTAGAAAACATAGTGAGAAAACCTTCATGCCTAAGAGATTTTCTCGGAGGTGTGTGAAGTCTGCCTCCCGTACTCTAGCGTGGTCGACTATAGCTTAACTCCTCTCATTCTAAGAGGAGACCCGTGCCCAGCAGTAGGACAGTTAATGGGTTGATAATGATAAATATCTAATAATAATTATCACTCGTTGAAAGAGAAGAACATTTTATGCCTGAGAGACTTCTCAAAGGTCCAGCAGTGAAGTCTGCCGGCTCAGCAGCAAGCCAGCCAGCTGGGCCAGCGTGGTGGACTATAGCGTTAATCCCTGTCATAATAACACGATACCCGTGCCCAGCAGTGGGACAGTTAATGGGTTAATAATATTGATATCAGCTGATTCAAATCGCAAGTATGCTATATGTAAATGATCAGATTTAATGCGACTTTCTCTACATGTAACATTTAAGTAACAAGTAGCAACAATGCATGCCACCCACTCGCTAGCTAAGTGTCCGCGCACACGCCGCGACTGCCGGCGAGTTTTTCATCTAAAATGGATGCCAATTACGCGTCCATATACAAAACGCGAGCGACTTTTTGTCGTTCGTCTAAAAAGGCACTAATTATGGTTTCCGGCTAGACAGCGGGAATGTTGGGATCGCGACAAAAAAGTCGCAGAGGTGTGCGCAAAACGCGACGCGTCGCGCGACGTTCTGTTTTATAGGGTTGTTACGAGTTTTCTATTATATAATAAACTAGCTTTCCGCCAGTGGCTTCGCCCGCGTGGTCATGTATTATACATATAAACCTTCCTCTTGAATCACTCTATCTATTAAAAAAAACCGCATCAAAATCCGTTGCGTAGTTTTAAAGATCTAAGCATACATAGGGACAGACAGACGCGACGGAGGACTTTGTTTTATAATATGTAATAAGGATAAATTCTTTATTTCAGACTAGATATCCATATAAATGTGTTAGTTCCATATCCTAATGTTAGTAGAAAACAGTTACTTATTAATATTTCTCAATTATTGACATGGACATCAGGACGCACACGTCTACTTGCCCAGTGTCTGATAAACGGCCCATCAATTTTGTCTGCCAGTGTAGCTAGTATACTGTTAGGACTGTCCCTAAATCGCCGCATCATGGATGCGCATCGCTTGCGCATAATGGCATAGAAGTCATCTACTCTAGCCTCCGCAAACATGCCAGACGCACTGCAACATCGAGGCAGTCCCAACAGCATCCTAAGCGCATTATTATATTGAACGCGCAGAGCGTTGTAAGCCTTCTGCGTATACCTCTCCCACAAGCTGCACGAGTAAAACGACTGGCAATATGCTCTAAATAAGGTCAGTTTTACTTGATTAGTGCATCGAGCAAACCTGCGGGCAAGCATGTTACATCGGGCTGCCAACGCTCTGCGCTCCCTATTAATATCCTGATCATCAGTCAGAGAATCCGTGACTACATGGCCAAGGTATTTAAATTGAGTGACAACTTTAAGAGAAGAATCTCGAAGCTTTACAGGTGGAATGCAAACAGGTGTATTATTTCGTACTTTAAACACAATTTAATAAAATTATAATACTTTGCCGCGGTAGCTTATAGCCCTGTGTAAGTCCTGCGTGACTGCTGCATTCGAGGTCCAAGGTCCGATTCCCAGAAGAACAGTGTACACTGGGAAATTCCCAAAATCCTTTCCAGTTTCACACTTACGTCATAAAGAAAAATTGTGGGAAATTTTATGTTTCTAGCCCCAGCGGTTTCAGCTGTGTTGATAAATCAGTCAGTCAGTCAGTCAGTCAGTCAGCTAGTTAGTTTTTTTCATACATACATACATACTTTTTTCCCACAGAGTAGTCAGTAACTAGAGATCGCCGCTTGCTACGATCCTTGCATACTTCTTTAGCTTCCTCCTCGTTCATACATCTTGTCATACACACGCGCCGGTTGTGAGTACCGCACCTGACTTTTTTGTCGGTATTAAGTCTATCTTTTCAGTGAGTTTCTTACTTTATCTATACTAATATTATAAAGAGGAAAGATTTGTTTGTTTGTTTGTTTGTTTGTAATGAATAGGCTCCGAAACTACTGGACCGATTTCAAAAATTCTTTCACCTTTGGAAAGCTACATTATCCCCGAGTAACATAGGCTATATATCATCACGCTACGACTAATAGGAGCGGAGTAGTAATGAAAAATGTAGCAAAAACGGGGAAAAAATTATAAGACCACGCGGGCGAAGCCGCTGGCGGGAAGCTAGTAATATATATATATAGACTAGCCTTTGTCCGCGACTTCGTTCCCGTAGAAGTTGAATTTTCCCTCGGTTTTTGCAAGATTTTTAATTGATATTCCGCTCTTATGCGTCGTAGTGTGATTATATATAGCCTTCCCCCATAAATGGGCTATCTAACACATAAATAATTTTTCAAATGGGACCAATAGTTCCTGAGATTAGCGCGTTCAACCAAACAAACAAACTACAGCTTTATAATATTAATAATACTTAGAGATAGATAATATTTTTAATGTTGCCAGCCCTGAAAAATAGCAAGTAACGCGGCGTGTATCAGTAAAACAGTCACGTACCGATACTAGCACAGAGCAACGTACCAACATGGACTAATGAATATCTTCATTGCGGAACACATGTACCGAATTACCGGGACGTCATTAGCTATATGACGTCCCGGAACCGGTACCGTTACGACTAGTTTTTGTCATCATTAATTTTTATCGATAGAAATATGAATGAAAAATTATATATAACATTGTATGTTATATGATTCGTTTTATATGGAGTTGCTTTTTTTCTGTGATTGAAATTATACAAATTTTTTTTTGCACCTGCGCAAGAGATGAGCATGAAGTCTTGGGTTTGATTCCTAAATAGAATATTGTATGTAATTTCTAAATACATTGCCCAGTATTGTATACAGTATTTTTCACTAATTATGTTTCTCAAAAAGCTGTCGTAAAAGGCAAAATTATTTCAGTCTGGGTTCTTAAATTACGAATTACGGTAAGAACCCTCAAAAATGGCAATAGGCTCACCCCCTGTTTATTAGATGGGACCTAAAACATACCAAGGAAGTGTTTACGTAAGTAAATGAGTCGTCTCCTGCACTATTTAATATTGGTATTATTATACCGGTATTTTTTCTACCGGTATTCTATTACCGATGATTTCAAAATCACGAAACTAATCATTCATTTCACTAGAAAATCTACACCGACAGCTATTTTAATTACCATAATATCGTTTCTTGATTATGATTGACAAGACAGCCGTCGAGTAAGATTAATTCATCAGCTAGATAGAACTTATTATGCATGCAAAAATTCTTTGTAAAAACTGTGAATTCTCTCCGCATACATTACTCTGTGTGTTTAGAGGGTGTTGGACAAAAAGAAAACGGGAAGATAATAAAACATAATAGCAACTCTGAAATAAGGTTCAGAATTAAATAGAATTTGTATCCCACTAACTGAAATAACCCGTTCCTTCTGCAGTCGGGTAAAAATAATATACTCGTATGCGGTGTAACTTAAAATGATGTACATTATAAATATTATGAGTGACAAATACTGTGATAAGGCAACGTTGTTTTAAACAGAATGTAGAGACACGAATTAAAAAAATATGCATTGTTGGTTTTAGAGAATGAACAAAAGGAGACTGTCGCAAAAATACTTTTTAGGGCGAATGTCAGCTAAAGCGTATGGATACGCCATAGAGACAACATAAATAAAGTCAATTAGTAAAGTTTAAAAAGCGAACCAATCTTTGTATGTTTGTGTTTGTAAAGAGTAAACTCAAAACCTGGACCAGTATCAAAAATTCTTTCACCATTTTAAAGCTACATCTTTCCCGAGTAACATAGGCTATTATTATTATTATATTTATAATATGAAACCTTGATCCAGAAAGTCCAGACATTACTGTAGAATTTCCCTTTAACTAACCTAATCTAAATTAAAAATTTAGAAAACCCCGACATGAAAAGTGTTTTGCCATTTTGTGGTGGCGGCCATCTTGGATTTGAAATTTATTATAGTATATAGTATTCCCCTAGTTAAGCCCTTTCATTTGATGACTGACCCATATTGAGGGAGTTGTAAAAAAAAAAAAAAAACGCTATTTTGTGGCGGCGGCCACCTTGGACCGATTTTCATCAAACATAGGTAAGGACACTCCCGACTAATTCACCTTTCAAATAAAAAAAACAAAATCAAAATCGGTCCATCCGTTCGGGAGCTACGATGCCACAGACAGACACACACACACACACAGACACGTCAAACTTATCCCCCGTTTTTTTTGCGTCGAGGGTTAAAAACGGGTTCTGCAGTTGTTTATTTACTTACATTTTCATGCACACTGGCTTCTCGAACGCCCAACGTATTCATCTGCTTATACCGTATAAGTACTAATTGTAAGCAAGAAATTGGTTTCCACTCATCGTCTACGATTCCTGAGAGGTGCGCGTGATTGCGTTATTCACGGGAACAACTATTTAAACTTTTTATAGTTGTGCTACGTCCTACGCGAGTCATGCATGCGATGCGAAGCTATGCTAAGTTCTTCGAGTTGTTCAAAAATTTCTTGAATCTGAATGACAACAGTTATAGCCTAGGAGTGCCAAGTCAAAGGTCTCGAGTTTGAATCCAAGGCACGCAACTCTGACTTTTTATAATCATGTGCGTAATTATCACTCGTTTTAACGGTGAAGGAAAACTTTGTGAGGAAATCTGCATGTCTAAAACATTTTCTCGACAGCATATGAAGGTTTATGGAGAATTCAGTGCGCCGACAGTTTAAGGGAATATTCCTCTTGCTGCCAGCGTAGCGCATCCTTAGAAGGAGCTCTGGCAACCTTACTCACTGCAGGAACACAACACATAAGAAAGTGTGTTATTTGGCTGCAGTTTTCTGCAAGGTGGAGGTACTTCCCTAGACGAGCTGCTCCAGATTTGAGCCATTAATGGCTGTGCCCTACCTCTTTTAGAACAACAACTGTACGCTATCTTAGCATCGTATAGCATCGCGTCTATAGCTTACGTAGGACGAAGGATCACTACAAACATTTTCGAGAAACATGTTTCTTATGCGATGCAGTTTTTAACTAAGTTTGATGTAATTTATTTGTAGTGTCAGTAATAGCGGCGATTGGAACTTCATGTATTTACCGCGGACTATTTATTGCCCGGATGCACATAGCTGCATACATCTTTTTTCGACGGGGCAGGGTAAAAACACCGTTATGCTTACCGAACGTCTGCATCTCTATAACTGCCTCGTTAGTCTAGTGATCATAAGCGGGACTGCTACTCTGGAGGTCCTGGGTTAGATCCTAGGTCGAGCAAAGTATTAGTTAACATTGGATTGTAACTAAACATTCCGACGACACAGGCGTGATGGTAAATGTTTATACATCTCTATAAGTATGTCAGATTTCTTTGCCTCTTAGAAAGTTATTAGTCCTACGGATGGCCATATTATATTGTAATAGGGGGCGAGAAAAAAGTTTGTTCGGAGGCATTAAACATTTGAATATGCCTTATAAGAGGTTCCAACTGTGACAAAGAACAGTTTTGACATTCACAATATTATCACAAGGTGTCATTTGTGTGCTTCACCGGGATTCTAACCTCCAATGATCTGTAAGACATTCACCTGTAACCAACTTGTTAATCAAAACAATGGATTTTCAGTACACTAGGACCATAATTCGTATTGTAATGCATCGTTCCTCAGGTCGCCGTCAACCCGATGGCATTAACTGCTCCGTCCACATACGTAGGGCCTTGTTCGCTCACATAATTAACGTCACAAACACACCACTGTGCTGTCGCTCCAACACACGTGTGTCAAAGTGAGCTGGTGACAGTTAACATGGTCCCGTTACCTTATACAGCCAAATGGTGTATTGTACAAGTTTCTATAAATTTAGAAACGAAAATCAATGCTCTTGATTTGAAAGTACGCCTACGGTTAAGTAAGTAGTAATTTTATTTATAGCCAGTACGAGTGTCAAGTACGATAGACGAAAATACTATTGAAAATCTGAAATCTGAAATATTTATGTACTAACATAAATATTTCAGATTTTCAATAGTATTATCTTTAAGTTTAAAATTATTATAACCCGACTAAGAAATCCTATATAATCCGATAACCTGTCTGAATGAATGTGTTTTTCTTTCTTTATTTCTTTTCTAACAAGAACATTTAATAATTCCTATATCACTTTTCTGAGACAATTTACTAAATTGAAATCAACAAAAGGGAGTATTATAAGTATATTTTCGTTTCGAGTCTTGTATGTTTGTATGGCTTGAAGTTGGCACGAGCTAATTTCAACCCGGCCATAAAAATTGGAGAGAAAAAAAAAAGATTAAAATGATTTAAAACTAGCTTTTCGCCAGCGGCTTCGCCCGCGTGGTCTTATAAATTTTCCCCCGTTTTTGTAACATTTTTCATTGTTACTCCGCTCTTATTATTTGTAGCGAACATATATATATTAAAGCCTTCCCCGATAAATGGGCTATCTAACACTGAAAGAATTTTTCAAATCGGTCCAGTAGTTTCAGAGCTTATTCAATACAAACAAACAATCAAATCTTTTCTTTTTATAATATTAATAGCTTCCCGCCAGCGGCTTCGCCCGCGTGGTCTTATAATTTTTTCCCCGTTTTTGCTTCCATTTTTCATTACTACTCCGCTCCTATTAGTCGTAGCGTGATGATATATAGCCTATGTTACTCGGGGATAATGTAGCTTTCCAAAGGTGAAAGAATTTTTGAAATCGGTCCAGTAGTTTCGGAGCCTATTCATTACAAACAAACAAACAAACAAACAAATCTTTCCTCTTTATAATATTAGTATAGATAAAGACGACAGCCTACGACTTGAGCTTTCTTTTTTATTTATGACAGTCCAACATTTTCTTTCTCCGATTTTTACGGGCGGGTTGAAGTTAGCTGGTGTCAACTTCAAGACGGACAATAAGTTTGGCGAGAACTGTATCTGTAGTAGAATTACTATGGTTATCTCGATACCTAGAAATTAAACGATTACAGTACCTTAACCATGAATTTTATCGAATGGCTTTCGATAGGTTTTTTACGCATCGAGACGCTGTAATCTCATGGCAGATTTTAATTCCTTACGTAACCACTAGAGTCGCTGCGAGGGTTTTCCATACAAATATTTTACGGCGTCGCTAGCGAGTCTAGTGAGAAAAACTCATGGTCGAGGCACTGAAGGTGATGTAACGAGTGACGGAAAGCGTCACTATTGGTCGTCAACCACATCTAGTGCTAGCCAATAGATAGCAGTCTCAATGACCTAGATTCTTACACGCAGACCTATGCTAGGTACCTAAACTAAGTTTGTATTCTTTATACATTATCTTCAGAATAATCGGAAAATATTGCCGCGATTGGTAGGAATATGGTCTACTAGATTTTCGACATCGGTTTCGCTCGCGAGGTCTGGGTACCTATTTCTTATAACTTTCATCCTCTATTTCAACCCCTTACAGCCCTTGTTTCGCATTAAAAAGAAGCTTATGTCCTTTTTGAGGCTCAGTAAAATCTGTTCAGACAGACAGACAGAAAGACAGACATTACTTTCACATTTTTAATATTAAGTAAGGATAATAATTACTGTTTCGCCTCTTGAAAGGTTTTCGTTAAATTACTTGACAGATAATTTCATAAAAAAATTATCTATTTTTTCTATGCTAACATTATAAATAAAGAGAAAAGATTAGTATGTTTGTAATGAGTAAACTCAAAAACTACTGGACCGATTTCAAAAATTTTTTCACCCATAGAAAGCTACCTACATCTTTCCTGAGTAACATTGGCTCAGAGACGATGCTCAGCGTAAAGTAAGGCTTCCGTATGTCAAATTGTAATACAAATTTGACATACGGAAGCGTAAGTTTATGCTGTCTCTTCTCTGAATCTCAGCCATAGACTACAATTTATGAGACCACGCGGGCGAACGCGCTTGCGGAAAGCTAGTCCTTACTAGGTATAAATGCGAAAGTAACTCTGTCTGTCTATCTGTCGTGCTTTCACGCCAAAACTACAGAACCGATTTAAATGAAATTTGGTGCACAGGAGTCTAGAGCCTCAAAAGGGACATATGACCTACTTTTTAATGCGAAAAAAAGGCTGTAAGGGGTTGAAATAGGGGATGAAAGTTATAAGAAATACCAAGACCACGCGGGCGAAGCCGCTGGCGGAAAGCTAGTTATATTTAAGGCGGTTAGCAGCTATCCAGATGTAGTAAAACTGGCTCAGATTGAACTGCGTCGTTCGTCTAGTAGTGCTAAACACGACTGCTACGTTAGAGATCCTCTGTTCAATTTCCAGGTCGAGCAAAGTGTTATTGGGATTTTCTGTGAAATAATTCAAATTCAAATTCAAAATATTTTATTTCAATTAGACCATATAAATAGGTACTTTTGAAACGTTAAATTAGTTGCACGGTTCCAAAAAAAGTGGGTCTTATGGAGAAGAGCCGGCAAGAAACTCCATAGATACTCTTTTAAAAAAAATATGTGTGGTAACAGTAACAATTGTTGTGAATAGTAATGAGGATAATCGTGGTAGTACAAGATTAGTACACCTCTGCCCAGTGCCTAACCCTTGATGGTATGGTAGTTTAACTAGCTCAATAGGACCAAATGATTTATTTATCGATATGTGTATAACTTGTGAAATCATCATCAACCCATAATACGTAAGTCTATCTAGAAGGCTTTAGCCTCAGTCAAATACTTGGTTTATTATAGAATGAATGATGCTTTACAAAACTCACAATATCTTCAAACAAATCAATAGTTAACAAAGACTATATTCCGATATCATTAAATTTAATTAACCAACAATTTTAATGATCGGGCGCATATTTTTTGTTGTACCACGTTTTTCTAGACAGCCGTCAGTCGATCAATGCTACAGTACTCAATTGAATTATTTTTTGTCTCCCTCCAACGCGCACGAGTCGTATAAGTCATGGGAGTCATGAATTATTTATGCGCGTGAGCAAGCGCGCGCCGCGTATCGATCACGCCGCCCTAATGATCTACTATCTATCAATGATCTATGGTGTGATATTGTGGGGTGACCACGGTTTTGTATTTCCTTTTATTGCACTGCATGGAGTGCATTACTTATACTGTCAAGTAAACTTTACGTATTATTGAATTTTGAAAATGATCCCAATTTTCTTTGACATTTTACTTAAATTTTGCCAGTAACATATTATCCTATAATGAGGGCACTGACTTCTGAAATACAGGTATATACACCTAGTTCAGAGGTCAGAGTTTAAAACATAGGAACTAACATAATATAAGGCCTAAAATGTAATTTTTGTGTATTCTTTTGTGTATTTCTCATTAAATTATTGTGTTGTATTTAAAAGGTATATATGTATATCAGGAAAAAAAGAGGTCCATTTCTAATAAAACAAACAAAGACCCATATACTTCCACAAGAAACTGTTATAAGCCGCCTACATCCACCGACTTCTAGCGACGTTTATCATATGTAATACGTCTTCTGCTTTAGAATCTGCGTTTTCTGGTTTTGTTCTGAGGCCGACAAAAAAAAAACTTGTTACACGGAGTAAAATAGACATCAATGCATGTTTACGCATTATCCAATCTACGATTGAGATACACTGAATTAGTGTGTAGCAAATGCATGTGTGTGTGACAGACGGATTAAATTGTTGTGTGTTCGATGTATTGTACAAGTCCCGCCAGCATCATGGTCACCCTTCTATTATAAAGCAACATTCTCATACGCGTAAGGCTGTGGCCCGCTGTCGGCTGTCTCCTGTTTTAGTTGTGATTTAAGTGCTAAAGTTGCATTCCTATCCACGCTTGTTCCCTTGTGGGATGAATAGAAGTAAGGAGTATGACGCTACCAACTAGGATGGGTTTAGAACTCTTTTAATAAATGTACGTATTTAAAGACAGTCTTGGTACCAATTATGTCTAGATAAGGATTTATTCATATCTGAGAGCCCTAGAATAACATCATCATCATCAATCCATTAATTGTCCCACTGCTGGGCACGGGTCTCCTCTCAGTAGGAGAGGGATTAGGCCATCTTCCACCACGCTGGCCTAATGCGGGTTGGCAGACTTCACAAGCAGTCGAGAAAATCCCTCAGGTATGTAGGTTTCCTCACGATGTTTTCCTTCACCGTTGAAGCGAGTGATAATTACGCACATGATTTCGAAAAGTGCGTGCCTTGGATTCGAACTCCAGTGGTAATTTCTCGAGGCTATCACTGCTTGTACTGGAGCTGTTGTGTATGTGTGTTCAGTAGTTTTTGTGTGGAAGAGTAACAAAACTGTTCACGCGAGGATCTGATGGTCGCGTCGATACACGCAGCCCGCGTTGCTGAGTTTTGGGCCGGACAAGTGTGAGCCCATATCATCTATATTTTTATTTGTCATCGACACGCTAAGAAGAAGAAGTAACAAACATTAATTCGTCCTCACAAACTCATATTCTATTACATTCCATTTTGATAGTAAACTTAAGCTGCCTTAAAGTCTATCTAGCTCAGATTAGATTAGAATTCAACTTTCACACACACCAAACCAGTTACTATAAAATAATATGTTAGCATCTCATTGTCTGTAAGCACTTGATGCATGGTCTATGTCTGTGCAATCACGCTGTGAGCGATTGGGCGTTATTTATCGCACTGCCGATTAAGATATGATTGAATTGTTGTCTTATGCATGTGGGCAATGATATTTATTATAGCAACGGTGTAATTGATTTTAAAAGAGGTAGGGCACAGCAATTTATGCAGCCCGTCTGGGGAAGTACATTACAGAAAACAGCAGCCAAATAACACACTTTATTGTGTGTTGTGTTCCTGCAGTGAGTAAGGTTGCCAGAGCTCCTTCTAAGGATGCGCTGCAGCAAGAGGAACATTCCCTTAAACTGTCAAATTCAAAATATTTTATTTTTTCAATTAGACCATAAAATGGCACTTTTGAATTGTCAAACTAGTTGCACGGTTCCAAAAAGCCTTAAACTTATGAAAAGAAAATCCATAGTCATTCTTTTAAAAAAAATGTGCGGCGCAGTGAGTCCTCCATAAACCTCTAAAGGTTTTTTGCTAGGTCGGCAACGCGGGAGTGACGCTTTGGGCTTATAAACGTCCAGCTGTAGTAACCGTCAATACTTTTTGAATTTATCGTGAACAAACAGACAGACGCGATGGGGGACTATTTAAGCTATGTAGTGTTATTAATGAAACCGAGAGGTATTCGATAGGTACTTTCGCTGTTAGCCGTGGCCTTATTTTCAAAGACTGTGCACACTGGCGATTGTATTGAAGTCGCATAAGGAAGCGACTTTCAACAATTGATACTGCAATTACAAGGTTATTATAATATTCCTTTTTTAACCCCCGACGCAAAAAAGACGGGGTGTTATAAGTTTGACGTGCCTGTGTGTGTGTCTGTCTGTGGCATCGTAGCTCCCGAACGAATGAACCAATTTTGTTTTTTATTTTTATTTGATAGGTGAAATAGTCAGGAGTGTTCTTAGCTATGTTTGATGAAAATCGGTCCAAGATGGCCGCCGCTACATTATAGCGGATTATATATTTTTTCACAACTCCGTCCATATGGGTATCAAATAATTCTATACACTATGATTTTCAAATCCAAGATGGCCGCTCCCACAAAATGGAATATTACATTTCGTGTCGGGGGTTTTCTAAATTTTTAATTAAGGTTAGGTTAGTTTTTATGTGTGGAAATTGATTTGGATACGGTAAAGTTGATAATAATTATTTAATAATCACGCGCTTAGACCGTGAAGGACGAGAATGTCAGAATACTTGTGCGAATGAGTGATTTTTTATCTTCTATCTTTCTCTCTGGGTAATCAGATCTGATGCCCTAGCTAGGCTACAAAGTAACCTGAATTTAGGACAATCAGCCCTATTATACTTATATTTTTTTTATTTAAAGAAGAAACTGTCCTTACCTAATAACCTAGTTTAATATCTCCATAACCTAACCTAAATTAAAAAAATTTAAAACGCCCGTCAAGAAATGTAATTAGGCATTTTGTGGTGGCGGCCATCTTGGATTTGAAATTTATCATAGTGTATTGTAGTATTCTCATTTGATACCCATATTGAGGGAGTTGTGAAAAAATATGTAATCCGCTATTTTGTGGCGGCGGCCATCTTGGACCGATTTACATCAAATATAGCTAAGAACACTCCCGACTAATTCACCTTTCATATAAAAAAAACAAAATCAAAATCGGTTCATCCGTTCGGGTGCTACGATGCCACAGACAGACACACACACACAGACACGTCAAACTTATAACACCCCGTCGTTTTTGCGTCGGGGGTTAAAAACTATGCGGTCCCAGGTATGGTCTAAAATTAAGAAATGATAGCAATGAGATTGAGAAAGAAGATTATGACTGCAGTTTTTAAGGGCGAAAGACACATGCTATATTATGTTATTAAGTGTTATTAAGATTATATCATAAAGAGATCATACAAAACAAAAATAAATCGCAGATCGTAAGTGCGTACTTTATTAATCTGTGCGTCACGATTGTCGCATTATGTGTATCAAAGTCGCATGACGTGTGTGTCGCAAGACTCGCAAGTGATGTGTGAGGTCGACGCGTGTGATTCACGCCTAATGTGTGGTAAGCAGAGATGTTATACAAGGATTGATGATCGTCGATAAAGAGTAGTCTTGTAGTTTGTTCTGGGGCTATATTATGAAGTGCTAAAGCCATCATTTTATAAAACAAAAAACAAACCGTCTTAAAAACACCTAGGAACTAAAAAACAAAAAATAAGAGATACATATTTACTAATAAATGTAAACACAATTTGGCAAATTGGGGGATTATTGATCCGTCGATCATCCAGTGCGAGTGTGGGGCTACAGACCAGGACATGTCTCATTTGCTCGAGTGCCCGAAGTGTCCATGCATCTGCACATTCGAGGACTTGATAAACGCAACGGATGCCGCAATTAAGGTGGCTTCCTACTGGGCTCGAACTCTATAAATAATTTTATTTATTGACACGAAATTGCCTAGACACATTGATTTACCATTGACACGAAAGAAAGAAGAAGACTAATAAATTGCAATGAACATATTTAGTTTTAATTTCGCTGGAGCGAAAGTGAAGCCGCTACGCCGGGCGGGAGGGTGGTGCTCTTGCATCTAAGCATGCAGAATTAAATCTAAATATTTTCATTGCAATTTATTGTCATGGATTTCCGCAAAGTAGTCCGCAAATCTAGTGGTTCGAGTACCGGACTGCTGATCACGAGGTCGTGGGTTCGATTCCCACAGGACACAAACATTTATTGTGATGAACTTAAGTGTTTGTGTTTGTCTGGGTGTTTCTTATGTATTATAAGTATATATTTACAACAAAAAAGTATATAAGTATTAGGTATATCCATTGTCTAGTACCCATAGTACAAGCTTTGCTTAGTTTGGGACTAGATGGTGCTGTGTAAAAATGTCCCAGGATATTTTTATTTATTTATTTATTCCATTAATTACATATATACTATTTTGGAGCCGGTGCCAAACAGACACTCAACGAAAGTCATATTTAAATTCAATTTGTAGTATGTATATTTCCTAACACTCCGTACACAATTTATTATATCTCTTTTGAATTGACATACTCTTAATAGTATCCGTTATATTTACGTCACAGACTTACGACTTTAATTATATTATAATGTATATATAATCTGACATGTAGTATCCGCTAATCATAAGACATATATGTCGTAGATAACGTAATATCCGCAAACATCATTTGACAACCGGTACCGAGACGAGGCGGGGTCTCAATGTGCCGAGAACGGTCACCCATCTATTGCCAGACTGCAGTAAAATAAATAAATAAAAATAAAAAAGCCTTTTATTTCTTGCAATTACATTCTTACATATTTTTTTTGCACACTGACCAGACTGCGGTAGGTGAAGCTTAACATTGTAGTTCGATTAATTTGAGTGTATTGTAGCCACGAGCCCCTCAGTATATATGTAGGTACAGTCACGAGCAAAAACATGTATATTACAAAGGTGCTAAAGCGATTTTTTCATGAATGAACGATTGCAACTTTAATATAACACCAATGTCACTATAGTATTGGTTCGTAAATACTGTGTTCGTAATATTACAAAAGTTCTATTAGTACTTTAGGAGAAAATCGATTTAGCACTTTTGTTAGTCTATTGTGTGTGACTGTGACTGTACAGTTCTCGCCAATCTTATTGTCCGGCTTGAAGTTGGCACGTGCTAACTAAGAAAAATATTGGCCTATAGAAGGCTCAAGTCGCTGATAAACAAATTATAGAATGATGTACTAGTTTAATTCTCACGCCCCAAACACAACTTGTGCAATTGCCATACGTGTACCGACACACGAACGTGATACACAGATGTCAAGAACGGAGAGCGTCTACATGAAGATTTTGTGAGATTTAGTATTTTAGTGAAGGAAAAATACAATCTAAGTACCTTCTTAATTGTTAATTATAAAATACAATATAAAATGACTAAGGGCCTTTCACCACCTCCTGAAAAGTTCCGTGAAAGTAGTTGGCAGATAATGTTTATTAAATACAAATTTTGTTCTATTTTTGAATTTATCCGACGGTTCGCTGTCATCCAGAGGTCATGAAACAAGTACGGTTCTAAGACAGTTATTATATTTTTTCGTATGTTATATTACGAGAGTAATTTTATAACAATATTTCCAATTTTAGTTGTCAACTTATCTACAACCCCTGGACTCCCTGGAGTACTCTACTATCAGATAGCTAATTACAATACACTGCTGCAAAATATCCTCTCCTAAAATACCGTAATAATATTAGATTACACCTAGCCAGCTTCATCAGATCGTCGGTCTATGTGACAGAGCGACGATGTACAATACAAACGTATAACCTCTTTACACATTCCCTTCGAGTCGGGTCAAATGTTGGGTCGTTTAGCTCTTCATCCTTCGTATCAGTGTGTCACATACCTCAAGGCGGCTTTCGTAAGTGTAACAGTTAATAGCGATTATGTTAATAGCATCTATTTCTTTAATGTAACGACACTTAATTGGGGCATTATAGTGTAGTGTAAACATGTGTATCGGTACTAGGTACTTACTAAGTATAGTAAGGTAGTTAGTTCGTGGTTGTGGATAATACCGTGTTTGAATCCGGGTCAGTCAAAGATAGGTTTAAGGAGTGATTAGTGTCAAACTTATCTTACACACACCACATAAACTCAATAATTTCTCGTGCAGAAACTCAAATTTCTCATGCACAAACTCAAATTTTTCATGCACAAACTCAAATTTCTCATGCACAAACTCAAATTTCTCAAGCACAAACTCAAATTTCTCATGCACAAACTCAAATTTCTCATGCACAATCTCAAATTTCTCATTCACAATCTCATTTTTTAATGCGCACACCTAGACCTATCTAACTATCGGTAGGTCCTTCAAATATTTGTTCTATATGGATGGACTTCGAAGCCACGTCCACATCATCAAGCTCCTCGTTATAACAAGGCGTGTTTCGTGAGCAGTCAAGGCGCTATGATCACGTAACCGCGGAGGTCGCACATAAATCTTCGTTAGTGCTCCCATAAGTGTCGGAGGTAGTGTACTGAGTCACGAGGGAGTAGCTTACCTACATAATGTGTTATTGATATTATCAAAGTTTATGTACTACTTCTTTACATAGCACGTTTTATCTTTTCGCCAGCGCGGCAGTGGCTTCGCCCGCGTGGTCTGGGGGCTAGACAAGTTGCATTTTGACATTCGAATCGACAAACAAAATGTATGGAATTGACACATACTTTCGACAAATCCGGCTGTCACTAATGTCATTTACATACATTTTGTTTTTCGATTCGAATGTCAAAATGCAACTTGTCTTGGCCCGCTGGACATTTCTTATAAATTATAGCATTATGTTACTATGTAAATATGTAGATCTCTGATAGAGTGTTTCAATTCCGTCCAGTAGTTTCGGGGCCAACAAACAATCACATATTTCCTCTTTATATCTAATACTAGCCTTTGCCCGCTACTTTGTTCCCGTAGAAGATGAATTTTTCCGCCGTTTTTGCAACATTTTTAAATGTTACTCCGCTCCTGTTAATCGTAGCGTAAATTTCCCGGTCTGAATTTGGATGGGTGACAGACCTTTCACGCTTCAAAGAGCACGCTCTTTAGTTTATAATTTACTAGCTTCTCGCCAGCGGCTTCGCCCGCGTGGTCTTGATAACGTTTTTCCCCCGTTTTTGCAACATTTTTATTTGCTATTCCGTTCCTATTAGTCGTAGCGTGATGATACATAGCCTATAGCCTTCCTCGGTAAACAGGCTATCTAACACTGCAAAAAATTTTCAAATCGGACCAGTAGTTCCTGAGATTTGCGCGTTCAACCAAACAAACAAACTATTCAGCTTTATAATATTAGTATAGATATATTACCATTGACATATATTACTGCGTAACGACTGGGCGGACCGTATGTCACAAGACACCCCCGAACTTGGTCACAAAATAATCTAGAGCAGATCATTTTGGACAAGTTCAGAGGTGATTTAAGTGATCTAGTCCACGATCGGCAAAAAAATAAGCTATGCGATGCTAACAAAGATGGCGTTAGTGTTTCTGTGTATGGCGCGTCTGTCAAATGTTCTGACGACCCTATCTTTAGTATTCAAATCAATGGATGTTACATTAATTTTGTCTATAATGTTATAATTATATTATAAAGAGGAAACTTTTGATTTTTTGTTTGTATTGAATAGGCTCCGAAACTAGTGGACGGATTTGAACAATTCTTTCAGTGTTAGATATAACATTTATCGGGGAAGGCTATAGGCTTAATACCATCACGCTACGACTAATAGGAGCGGAGTAGCAATGAAAAATGTTGCAAAAACGGGGGAAAAACGTTATCAGGACCACGCGGGCGCTCCCGCTGGCGGGAAGCTAGTAAATTATAAACTAAAGAGCGTGCTCTTTGAAGCTTGAAAGGTCTGTCACCCATCCAAATTCAGACCGGGGTAAGTGCAGCTTAACTTCACTGCTAATCGTCAAACACACCTTAATCTTAACTTAAACTATTCTCTTAATTACAAGTTACCAGACAACGTTATCAACGGATCAACATTTTAACACGTTAATTAGTTCATTGCTGTCAACATGACACCGCTGTCTTGCTGTCATGCTGTCGCTGAGTGACAGCCGATAGCAACGCCCCCTCGCGCCGTGACGTGGATTAGCTTATCTTGATGTAAATATGAACGCCTTAAATCGTCTTAAGTATTACTTTAAATAATTTATCAAACTGTCTCTTTGGCTTAGTTGCCGAAAGTGTGACTGTTACGATAGGAGTCCTAGGGTCGAGCAAAATGTTGCTGAGATTTTAACAGTACTAGCGCGAAGTTTTTGTTTGTGACCGGTAAATTTTTTTTTGCCAATAACTTTCACTTATTTATAAACTTAATAATTTAGCATGGTATTTGTTAATGCAAAATACAGACAGTTAAATATTGACGTACTTATGATTTATAGCAGGCCGTGTAAAAAATAATTTCGTATTTATAATTTTTCGCATACAACTCCACATCAGAAAATTATTGACACCTAGCTCGATAGATGGCGTTGGCGTCGAATTAGAAGTCGCTATGGTTTCGTTCACACAGAAGATACTAGTCCAAATGATGGGCAATAAAATTTTAGTTTAAAAATCTATCACCCGACTACGGAAGAAATCAACTGAAAATCATGTAACAAAAACAAAATTCCTATGTCGCCTTTCTAAGAGATAATTTACTGAGTTACAGTCCAGTCCAGTCCAGTTACAAACTGGACACAGCAGTTCCTTTTGTTGATTTTAACTCATTTGATTTGTAGCAGAAATCCCATGAATTCACTACCAGACACCAGTCCAGATTTGTGAACTATGTGCTACTATAAAATTCACAAACCGTGTTTTAGCGTTATTTCGTGCATTAGTAATTTTATATTATCTCTTAAACTGTACAACCAAATGACATGTTACAAAGGGCAAATTTTATCTCTATTAAGTACTTGTGATGGTGAAATAATTTATTTTTATAAGGATTAATATATTGCACCTCAAAAAATCGTTTATATATTACCTATAGAAAAAAATACGTTTTTTAAACATAAAAGTGTCTATATCTACAAAAATATAAAAGATAGATGTATGGTATCGCGGATATTTTTGTAGAACTATTAAGGGCCTACATATTTGCTGTACATTATTTTCACTTATATAAAACCGTTTAGGCAGCGTACGCAAAGAATGCTGTTCTTATCAGCATTTTATTGCAACTAGCTAGAAATAAACCGTGATAGCTCGGTGTAAAATTACGATAGGTATATAATGTATAGCCTATAGTACTTGGGGATACTGTAGCTATCTACTAATGCAATTATTTTCAAAATCGCATCATTAATTTCGGAGATCACCCCCTATATATCCACTCAAAACCTCGAATAATTATAAACTAACATTTTCACAAATTTTACCATTTTATTATACTAGTATAGGTATTTCTAAGCTGAGAATTTTTTCCTCTTTCGTATGATATATCACTTGATAGGGTAGCAAATTTTTTTTTAAAAATTCGCTCTTTTTTTTGCATGTCACATTCGTCGTATTGATTTTGTTTGTGTAATATGTAGCCATTGTTACCGGGACCATAATAACGAATCGATTGACACCTCATTCATCAAAATCAGATGAGTACTTTAGGCGCTGTAGTGGAACATACGTAAATAAGAAGATACATAGACCTTCCTGTGGCTTTTTGCCGTAGTCGGGTAAAAATAAATTGTCTTACAAAAAAAAATGTACATGCACAATTTTTATCCGACTGCCGAAGGAGGAGGGTTATGTATTTGACGCGTATGTATGTATGTATGTATGTATGTATGTATGTATGTATGTATGTATGTATGTATGTATGTATGTATGTCCGTTCCTATGTCCGGTCGTAACTACTCAACGGCTCAACCGAATTAGATAAATGACACCTCATTAGATTCGTATTGATGGCACGACTGTCACTGGGTACATGAAATTTAAAAAAAAACAATATGGCGGATTTTATACGCTTAAATGTGCGAACTAATTTTGAAAATGATCTTTAGTTGTATCAATTTATATTTTAAATCATCATTTAGGATCTATCTAGTAATTCTATGATAATTTATAAACTAAAAAGAAGGAAATAAAATCAATTATTAAAAGAAACAAAAAACCCGACTGCGTAAAAACTACTAACTAAAAATCTGTCTACGCAGTCGGGTTTTTTGTTTCTTTTAATAATTAATATTTTTGTAAAGGTCGGACGATGTAAAGTTCGACTTTGTATATTCAAAATAATCTCAAAAAGTCAAACAAATCCCAATCCCAACCAGGGTTGGATTTCGTATTTTCGTGCTATAATAATTAAAGTATATCGCACATCCGATAAAATAGTCACAAGTTCACAACTCGAAAACTGGCCTAATTCAGGAAAATTGAAAAACTGAATTTGCCCTAAAAAAGTATTTTTTTGAAGCATTCTTATATATACTACTCATATATATTTAAATAAATATTAGAACGAATATGTATGAAACTGTCTAGTACATTTGTGGTTTAGTTTCTGGCTTTATTTTGGCTCTCCTCAAAATTGATGTTTTTCGACTTATGACCCTATTTTATCGGAGGTGCGATACTATGATTTCATGCTGCGTATTATATATTATCCATATCTAAGGATACTACGAAAAATATGATAATTTCAGTATTTTACATTAATTACTAATATAAAAACTATTTACTGCCAATACAATATTTAGAAACCACAAAATTTTAGAGTAAGTAATGCAGACACGCACACAAACACACCCACACACAGATATACACTCAACAGCACAAACACCACACCACACACACACACTCCACACACACACCATACACACACACATACTCAAATTATGTTGATCATTGTTCTAGTTTAGGTTTTAGTTCTAGATAGTTGGTGAACGGATCGCAGAGCCTAGGTCCTACAACACAGGGAATCCTAGTGTAGGATCTAGGGCATAACCAATAATGTAAAAATTTCTGGCAATAAACGATTTTTTCATTTTCATTTTTTCAATTAAAAAATAAATTAAGACAAAACTTCCGTCATTACTCGACACTCTCAAGTGCCCATCGAAAAGTCTTGTCTTTGTGAGAGAATATTCAGTAAATAAACCTTACTAAGACACAGCACAATTTATAGGCTGTATCGCAAAAAGGTAATTGTACTGATTTTATTTCTACTAAGGATCAAACAAATATTAAATAACTGACTAGGTACATGGAAGGGATAAATTTTGCATAAATAGGGGAGAAGACTGGTGTTGAATTTATTAATAATCACACGCTTATTGAAAAATAACATTAGCATTTAGCATACTTCGTTTATTGAAAATAAATATTAATAAAAATTGAGATAAATGCGTTAAAAGTTTTTGGTGGGGATTGAGAGGGGATGCTCTGTCCCTTTCCCGCAAAACGAGTGTTAGTAATTAGTATTACTACGCACGCTACTTTTGACGTCATTTGTAAGTATAGTGCGCTCTCAGTCTAGCATAAAATTAAAATGCTTTTAACTTCGTTATTTTTGAACCAATTTAAATTTTGTTTTTGTAAATCGGCTCTATTTATGATCAACTTTTTCATGAGGCCATAAGAAATAATTAGTCGCATACCCTATTAGTAGTGATTTTAATGACTCTTGATCCAATTAATAAAGTGTCAGCGGTCCCACTCCCTTTCCTTCCACATTTATAGTGCGAACTGCTCTACTGTGGAACTCACTGCCGGAATCCTTATTCCCAGAGATCTATAATTTGGGTGTCTTCAAGACGAGAGTGAATCGGTTTCTTCTAGGCAAGCGCGCTCCATCGTAGGCCACATCGTTGCTTAACATCAGGCGAGTAGTGGTCAAGCGCAAGCCTATCTAAGGTAAAAAAAAAAATATGTGCCAATATGTAAATATGTACCATAATTTTTGTACGCATACTATCCTTTTAAATTTCTTGTACTATCGTTTTGAACATGCCCAAATCCAACCTTGATCCCAACCAAATTGGGGTCAGCATAGCATACCATACATACATATAAGGATTAGGCGGGGGTGTACTTAATTACACACACAAATCCAGACTCCGAGCTGCTACTGGGCATTTCACATAAAAACCCAACATCACTTTGCTCGACCCGGAAATCAAACCTGGACCTCTAGCTAACAAACTTTCACATTTTTAATATTAGTAGGATATTAGATGGTTGGTACTGGATCATTTGTTAGCAGAGTTTATTTATTTATTTTATTTTATTTATTTATTTTGTTGAAACACTACACTTTTTTGTAAATTGCCTCATTAACCCCTGCACAGAATAAATAATACAAAATGGCCACTCTCCGCCCCTCCCTAACGTCAGATACCTCAGATCCCCCACATTCTGCCGGTGTTCTTGCCGGACGGACTGCCAACAAACCCTACGCACTCTCACAAACGTAATTTTGACAAGTTTGACATTTGGTATTGTAGTGTGCAGCGGTGTCGGAAAGTTTGTATGGAGTGTCACAGGTGTGCCCCGGCGCAAGAACGACGGGGTGTTTTAAGTTTGTTTGTTTTTCTTTGAAAGGGGGGAGTGTTCTAAGTTAGGTTCGGTAAAAATCGGTCCAAGATGGCCGCCGCCACAAAATGGCGGATTACATATTATTTTCACAACTCCCTCAATATGGGTACCTATCAAATTAAAGGGCTTGACTAGTAGAATACTATAATTATGATAAATTTCAAGTCCAAGATGGCCGCCACCACAAAATGCCGAATTACACTTGTTTCGTGTCGGGGGTTTTTTTTTAATTTTTAATTTAGTTTCTAATATTATTTTCTTGTATAATTCTGTTGCGTAAGGACACGACATGACACGTTAGCATTATTATATCTACCTTTACAGGCAAAACCAGGAGTTGTACTAGGCCGGCCTAATAGTCTACCACACGGTCCTATAAGGACAAAGTATATCGTAACACAGCGGGTAACTGTGACGTCACTTGTACTGAGGCGCGGAGTCAGCTAATTTATAGTTATGTTCACATACCATGTACAGTAAATTAAGGGCCTGTTCACAGCTTACTGATAAGTTTGCTAAGTTTGCTAAGGCCATCTTGAATACTTTCTGAATTTTCTGAGTCGTATACTTAATGTCGAAATGTTATTTTGTAATTTATTTTAAACTTAACGCAAATTGACTTGACAAATTGAATATTCAAATGAATATTTTTATACTTACTGTAGTAATTTTATTATATTTTGTGTATGTGTAATTGTGTGTATTATGTAGTAATAATTAGAATAAATAAATAAAAATCATAGTTAAAAAAAAAAAACAAATGAAATATTTAAAAGAATATTTTGTGTTTCTCATTTGGGCTAAAATTTATGCTTATTTTTACCTAATTCTATATATAAAAAGTTAAGGTTTTACGTAGGTAGCTTCGATTATTAATATAATATGGCACGCTCGGCCCGATTGTTTGCTCGTCCAGATAGATAGATTTATCGAGATTTTCTGACGATTATCTGTCTGTATATACTTACGAGTACAAAAGGAAAAGGTGATTGACTGGTGTATCAGCGCACAGTTCAGACCAATGTACGGATTGGGCTGAAATGTGACACATAGATATTATGACGTAGGCAATAGGAATCCACTAGGAAAGGATTTTGGGAAATTCCCATGCGATTGGAACAAAATGATGAACGCGCGTAACACCACGAGGAACAGCTAGTTCAAACTAAAGCCAATCGTATTCTTAAAAAAAATTAACAAATAAATGCTGATTTTAACACAAATCTTTTACAAATCAAAATCGACACTAATGTATCACAACTTTTATTACATAATTCAGAATGATCAAACTATCGACGTCTGGCACAAACACGTCGGTTTAAATCAACTCAAATTGATCGCAATCATCTTAATTCGAAGCAACAAGAGTGAGCCGTTGATTAGATGAAGGAAAACTAGTTGCAACAACTACATACATAAATATAACTAACTAACCATGTTGTATACGTAATGTATCGGAGATGAGAATGTTGAGGAGGATGTGTGGAGTGAATAGAATGGACAAAATAGGTTTGGGGGAAGTCTGAAAATGGTGCCGGTGACAAAAATAAAAAAGGCAATCGTTTGTCTTGTAAAAGCAGTCATAAGAAAAGTTAAAACGCATGTGACTAAAAGAGTAATGATTATGAATGTGTTAGGATGGAGAAAGGAAGAAAAGATGGAAGGGTTGCGTATTGTGTTAAGGCCGATATGATAAAAAAGATAGTGACTGATGAGAGGCATCCCTCTCACGGACCAAAATAATATGCAGGGCCACCCTAAATAAATGGTGACGAGGGCAAGAAGACGATAATGTAGCTAATAAGGTTGACTTTATAGTAGAACATAAATTATACTGAATTCGTAATTATTATTATTATGCTACAAGCTTTTATCTATGAAAAAATAATGGATGTTCATTGGTTTTGAGAATGACTGGACCGATTTGGAGAGTCTTAATAAGAATAATGAAAAACTTGAAAACTTCCCCGGAAAGCTGGAAAAATCGAAAATGTTTTAGTTATTTTGTTTATCTAAGTACTTATGACTATTATCCATCGGCTTACGTGCAGCGTTTGTTTCAGGATCTGCTGGAGCGAATATTCCACCTTTTCGACGCCGACGGCACAAACAAATTAGTTCAGGATGACTGGCTCGAATACTTGAAGGAACGTCTTTCGTAAGTTAAAAGTACCTATTGTTTTATATCGACTATACTAATGGAATTTAAGTACGTTGAACGTAATTACCTATAATATTTAGTGGAAACCCTTGTTGCAAATGTCGACAATATTAAGAAACAGCGTGTGTTTAAAGAAATGTATAGGGAGCAACGCTGTATTAGTTTCTTTCTTTGTTATCAAAAAAATTCACTACCAACATTTTCCATAGATATTCTGTACCTTACATAAAATGGGGTAACAGCGCTATCTAGTGTCGAATAGAAAACATTATGCTAGATTTTAAATACCTATTTTAAGATACATTTTTTATTTACAGGGACGATAAACAAATCGACTTTGTGGAGCAAGTGGAAAGTGTAGCGTACGTTCTATGTGGAAATGGTGTTATAACCTTGGATACATTTCAACACATTCTACAAAATAAAGTTGTGAGTTATTTTAAAATACTGCCATCTATTGATACTAAATAGAACTAAATTGCTTAACGTAGTTACGCTTTTGACTAATAGAGGGCACTATTTAAAACTGTGTAGGTAGTCATTGTAATAATTTTATTAAGATACCCTCAATTTATTTTAATTACAGTTTTAGAAAAGTTTATCCCACAATCATTTTACTGATAGTTATATTCTACAATTTTTGTGGTTTGCAGGTGACAAACAAGTTGTTTAGGGTTGTTGATATCGATGGTGACGGTTATGCGACCGCTGATGAAATCATGGAGTTCTTATCCACTGTTAGCAGCAGCAGGTATTGTAAAAATCACTTATTCGTTTTGTAGCGTTAAGCTCTTTTTTGACACTTCTATGACACTAGCTCGACGGCTTCAAGTAGAGTAGAATAGAAATGGATTATTGCGAGTATCTTTTTAATGTATTTTTTTGGGCGGACCAATTCAATACATTACGGCGGCTCGGCCCCCGACGTTGCTGATGTTCACGGGCGGCGGCAAAAAAAAAACTACATAAACAAACACTAACATTATAATAACTTCGGAAACCTTTTTTCTCCGACTATACTATTATAACCTCTTCGTCTCCAACTAAATAACATGATCCTTGGGAGCATTAATTATCTGCATCATACACAATATTGTGGGGCTTAAATTACTTAAATATAAAATAATGGTCGTCATATTCAAATTGACGATGGCCAGTTGAAAATAATACTATTCTTTCACTCTGATCGATTTACAGAAATAACACAATTACGCTCTTATTCTCGGGGGAATGAAAGAAAAGGGGACTAGGGTAGGAATATGTTGACATATACATCCTCGGGTGTCGAGGGACCCGTGATTTTTGTAATGAAATAATAATGATTTTCATTCTCTTGCCGTCTCTTTCAGACCTCGAGTAGGCTTCGATAAGCACAGCGTGGATCGCCTCGAGAAGCTGTTTCAGGCGACAGTCGGCGACGAGAAGGAGATCACTAGAGAACAGTTCCAGAAGATCGTCGTGTCTAAGAATGTAAGCTTAATGCTGTAAAATATTGATACAACTTTATTACCTACATCTCTATGCATAACGTGATGTAGATTTGATTCCCTGGGTTTGATTCCCAGGTCGAGCAGTGATAATGGCTTTTCTCAATAGCAGATCGGAGTTTGGCAATAGGGGTTGGAGTTGTTGGAGTGTAGGTATGTAACGGTGAACTATGGGTGTACATTAGTACACCTCAGCCTGACCCTTCGGGGTATACAAGCGTGATGGTATAATAAGTAGTTTGCCTCCTCTTTATTTGCGTCCTGCAAACTCGCAATTAATTAAGCCATTAGTATCGGTTACTTCATCAAAGATTTCTGTCCACAGCCTTTCTTCACGGAGCGAGTGTTCCAGATCTTTGATGAGGATGATTCGGGAGCTATCTCCCTGCAGGAGTTCATCGCGGCCGTGCATCGGTTCGCTGGACAGACGCCCGACGACAAGATACGGTTCCTCTTCAAAGTATACGATTTAGATGGTGAGTTTATCAAGCATGTGCTCATCTAGGGAAACACATTCTAAGCCCTGATGAAATAACCTTGGGAGCTTACCCCTAAACAAATCCTGCAGTTTGTGTCAACCGCAGAATTTAGCGGTGAACTCTAAATTTAAAGCATCAAGCGGCGATTACAATTAAATAGACCCACCAGGCACGATGACACGATAACCGAAAACAAAACAACAACAAAAAATTATGCATGGAGTGGGTTGATGATAATGATAGGCTTAATCGTCATCATTATCAACACATATTGACTGAATCTTGCTTTACAAGTGTCATATTCCGTGACCATTTACCCAAATTCTAATCACTACTGCACAATCCTTAGGCGACGGCCTCATCCAGCACCGCGAGCTGCAGCACGTGATGCGGGCCTGCATGGAGGAGAACGGCATGCAGTTCAGTGACGACCAGCTCCTGGAGCTGACTACCGCCATGTTCGAGGACGCCGACACTGAACAACGCGGCGCCATCACGTATGAGGCGTTGAAGAAGCAGCTGGGGAATCACGATGGACTGCTGGAGAATTTGTCTATCAGGTATAGGAGAATTCAGACCTACATATGGTATACATTGGTAAGTAGTGTAAAGTTCTAAACTGGAAACAATAAAAAGCGAAAAATTTGGCGAATGTGGATTGTTGGACATTCGAAGTACACCATCCATTCATTGGGTTGAGCTTAATATAAACTCCGAGCTGCTACTGAGAATTTTAGAAGTCGGATAGTTTTAGGCCATAGTTGAGATGAATCACCCTCACGGGCGGTAGGTAAATTCAAGGAGTCAAATGCAGATGGGTCGATGACGGTATAAGATATTGATATTTAATCTAAAATTAACCTTCATCCTCTTTCAGCATAGACCGTTGGCTGGTGCCTCCGAAGCAGGACCCAAAGCCCGTCTCTTTCCTCCAGCGGCTCTCCAAGCTGAAGCCCTACCAGCTGTCCCGGCCTTACTTCAGGAACAACTACGTGTTCCTGACATACCTCGGCATCTTCTTCCTCGTCAACTTGGGGCTGTTTCTTGCACGCTGCGTGGAGTATAGGAATGCGAATGGTTTCGTTATATTTGCTAGAGCTTGTGGTAAGTAGTAGAAACCTGGTTGTTGATATTATTGGATATGATTGAAGTTAATCAGTTATTTTTACTTAATCGTTTGTATGTCAAGGATGAAAATATGCTAAAATCCCATAAAAAAACACTCAGTTTTGCCTTCCGGGTAACTTTTTCTTCCTAATATTAAACGGTTATTAAAAACTCCTCGATAACCAATATATCCATTGGTTAAGACAGCATGAAAATCAGTGCAGCAGTTTTTGAGTTTATCGTGAACAGACAGACGCGGAGGAGGACTTTGTTTTATGATAATTATGTAGTGAATTAACGAAATCGGTGCAGCCATTTTCATAAACGAACGGCCTATTATTATTTTTTTAAAGATAGAGCCAAGACAGTGCCTCGATCGTGAGTTTTTCTCACTAGACTCGCTAGCGACGCAGTAAAATATTAATATGGAAAACCTTCGCAGCGCCTCTAACGGTTACGTAAGGAACTAAAATCTGCTATGAGATTACAGCGTTTCGATGCGTAGAAAACCTATCGAAAGCCATTCGATAGAACTCATGGTTAAGGTAGAGAACACAAATACTTTTTTAGCAATTATAGCAATGCCACCTCATTGCTCCGATCTCTTACTTCCAATTCCTTGCAGGTCAGTGCCTGAACTTCAATTGCGCGTGGGTGTTGGTGCTGATGCTGCGCCACTGCCTCACGCAGCTGCGCGTGCGCGGGTTCAGCGCGTACCTGCCGCTGGACCACCACATCTACTTGCACAAGCTCACCGGAGTGCTGATTGCTGTTTACAGCTTAGTGCACACTCTGATGCACCTGTGCAATTTTAGTAAGTTGCTAGCTCTGTATTAGAAGGTTACAATATGTTACAAGCTAGCTTTCCGCCAGCGGCTTCGCTCGTGTGGTCTGGGTATCCTACTGTATGTATGTATTGATGGATGGATGTTTGTTACGTAAAAACTACTGAACGGATCTGGATGAAATAGGTTGGCTAAGAAAGAAAGAACGATTTATTTTTCAGAATATGGGTATACAAAGTTGTAGGTGTTTTCATTTTTCATTTCAGAGATAGAACTTAGTCTGGAAAAGCACATAGGCTACTTTTTATCCCATAAATTATTCTATGTTGTCGACATAATTATCTATATATCTCACAGGAACCATACATTTTACCGGGATAAAAACCTATGTGCTATTCCAGACTATAATCTATCTCTGTGTCAAATTTCATCCCGATCCGTTGAGTAGTTTTTGCGTAAAAGAGTAACAAACATTCATCCATCGTAGGATTTAGCACTAAATCGGATAAATTTAAAAATCGAACATGGAGGTTTTGAAACCGGCCCTTAATCTACTCCCAGCTATGTTAGGGTCGACTTCCAGCATAAAAGATGCGGATAAATCAGTATTTTACGCGAAGCGACTGCCAGCAGGCCTCCGCAACCCAATTTCCGCTGATTTTCGTATTGAACATAGATAATTAGCTAATTCGGATATTTTAAAATCATTCACTGCAAATAACGAACTACATTATTTACAAATAAATATTAAATTATTCCATATAAAAAATAACAAAAAATTATCTTGCCGAAACCCGGGATTGAACCGGGGACCTTTAGATCTTCAGTCTAACGCTCTCCCAACTGAGCTATTTCGGCTATGAAAAGCTAATGGAAATTATACATTACTAACCACTACTACATAAATAAATATTTTTAGTTTCCAAAAAGATAAGAAGGATGAATAAGGACATTGTAGCAAAATTTATTATTACTCTATATTATTATTATTTATTACTCTACAAAAATAAATGTTTAGTAATAAATCTATGTAGGTATAAGACTAAATAATTATTCTACAGCTTACAATAATATTAATGTGTTTCAAGAAATAAACAAAAAAAATATGTAAATACTTATCGGGGAAAAAATAAGTCATAAAGTACATACAACAAAAATAAAATAGCGCCATCTTGGGAATATGATGATAAGTGCAGTAGTTCAACGAATGACCGCTAGAGGACAGTATTATTAAGCGAAAATAAAATATTGTTTTTTAATAAAAATAATTGACTGTAAAAATAAATAAAATTGATCTGCCGTCTGCTCAGAGCAACTTTTACACGCTTGGGTTCTACATTGGACAAACGCGAGCACGCGGGCACGTGGGCCCGTGGGCAAACCGGAGTACAATCATGGGCATAATATTACATTCTTACATAAGTTACTCTCTTTCAACTTTAATCTTTTTTTCTTTTAGGCATCATAGTAATGAACGATCCAGTGTTGAATAAGGCAAACTACACGCTGTCAGACTGGCTGCTCACACAGAAGCCTGGTCTGTTCGGGCTGGTGGGGGGCTGTGCCAACCCTACGGGCGTGGCGTTAGCTGTCATATTGCTCGTCATGTTCGTGTGCAGCCAGCCTTTTATTAGAAGAGGGGGGAGTTTTGAAGTAAGTCTTAAATACTGTATAGGTACTTAAGCTATGTGAAAATAACAATATTTACTTATTAGTTATTATGTACCTATACCTACGTATTTCAATGTGTAAATAGAAAAACATTTTCAAAGTTATAAATTTTATGAAAGAAATATTTGACTTCAGTCAAAATTCAAACCTGCGTCCTCCGGTTCGGTACAACTCTGACGCAGTAAATATACCTGGGCATGGGCGTACCCAGGGGGGGGCAGGGGGGGGCAGCTGCCCCCCCCTGGAACTTGGATGCCCCGTATATAAAAGTTATAGTAAGATAAAAAAAAACCTTTTTCGTGTTGTGTGTAGGACGGAACAAACTTGACCCGAGTCACTGCCAGAGTTATTGAACGAGCTACAATAACTCTGGCAGTGACTAATTGTCAAAATATTCACTATTTGTTGCTTTTTGTCAACAATTAGTTGCTACAAACGATTTTGTTGCTCAAACCGATCTTACAAAATTGACAACAATGCTAGCTTTACTTAAAGATAGCATAAAAATAGCTAAATACTATATAATCAGGGAAACAAATAGACCAATATTTGTTGCTGAAGACCTCATTAAAACAACAATTAAAAAAATAACCAGTAAAATATAATTCAGAACGTTGTTTGAGGTAGAAATTATTATTGAGAAACACATCTTTCAAAGATCAGATGAGTTTCCAATCGCTATGCTTATAAACCGGTTAAGCTAACTTATGTTTTGATTTTTCTTGCTCGACGTGATAAAAGTGATGCCTAAAATTACCAAAAAAAAAAAAAAAAACCAGAGATTGGATGAAAATCTGACCAGTATTCTTATAAACCGATTATGCTGCGCCAATAATTTATATTGTTTATTTGTTTTGGAAAAATCGAGAGTGACGAGCTTATAAAAAATCTGGTCAAAAACTGCGATCCCGGAAAGATATCCTATTGCCGATTTTCAAGGCGTCATTAACCAAGTTGAGCAACACAATTATTATTATTGTATTTATTTGATTCCCTAAAAATCGAGCGCTAAGCTAGCATGGTCGGTTTATAAAGATACCGGTTCGGATACTCATCCAACCTTTACAGTGGCGTATTTACACTACGGCCAAAAGAGCCATAGCCCGGAGCGCCAAACTCCAAGGGGCAGCGCCAGGCGCACGGAGGTAGTAAGAAACCCCCTTCACTAACGTCGCCTGTCCTAAGTGGGTTTCCTCAATTTACGAGCTCACTTTTACATGAGACAACTGGAGGTAGTAACAAACTAATTGTAATTACCACTCTAACTAACCTAACCTGTCCAAGGTAGGTGGCTCAAATTTTTGAGCTCGCTACGCTCGCTCCTACATGAGATACCTGGAGGTGGTAGACAATTGTAGTTACTCTTCTAACCCTGCCTGTCCGAGGAGGGTGGCCTCAATTTTCGAGCTCGCTACGCTCGCTTTTACATGAGACACCTGGAAATAGTAAACATACTAATTGTAGTTACTCTTCTAACCAAGCCTGTCCGAGGTAGGTGGCTAAATTTTCGAGCTCGCTTCGCTCGCTCTTACTGTGTGAGATAACTGGAGGTCTAGTAACAAACAAGAATACTTACAAAGTATCCTTCTAACCTAACCTGTCCAATGTGGGTGGCCCAAGTTTTCGACTTCTCGTTTGCTGACTCTTAGTCATCAATTTTCATTGCTACGTTAAGCAATTTTTTTTTCTATTTAAAAATCCCGGATAAATCAAGCGTTGAGTTAGCATGACTGGCTTATAAGAATACCGGTCAGAAATTCATCTGATTTACGGTTCTGAGTTTTGTTGATTTTTTTATACCACTAAGGTGGCAAACAATCATACGGCCCGCCTGATGGTAAGCGGTTACCATAGCCTATGGACGCTTGCAACACCAGGGGTATCACTCGAGCGTTGCCGACACGAAAAACCTCTTAGAGGTTCATGGAGGATTCACTGCGCCGACAGTTTGAGGGAATATCCCTCATACTGCCAGCGCAGTGCATCCTTAGAAGGAGCTCTGGCGACATTACTCACTGCAGGAACACAACACATAATAAAGTGTATTTTGGCTGGAGTTTTCTGTAAGGTGTAAGTTACTTCCCAGACTTTTCGGGTAACAATAATAAATTTCATCATCCGTCATCATCCGACGTCCGGTTCTATTTTTTTATGCTGACTCTCCAGGCGTCAATAACCATTGCAGCGTAGAGGAAGAAAACTATTTTATTTGACTCCAGCAAAATTTAGAGTAGCATGACCGGTTTATAAAAGGATACCGTATAGTCAGAAACTCTAAGAAAAGCTCCGATTCTATATTTTGTTGTTGACTCTCTATGCATCAATTTTTATGAATACCGGAAGAATCGAGTATTAATCCAGCATGACCGGTTTATAATGCATCAGAGTCATCATCAAAATGTAGAACCGGTGATCAGGTGAATTTCTGAACGATATCCCTATATGCCGGTTATGCTAGCCAATAATTAAGTAGATCTGCAAATAATTTATTATATATTTATTTTGGTAAAATCGAGCGTTAGGCTAACATGATCGGCTATGAGCGCACCGGTTAAAATTCATCCGATTTCCAGTTCTAAAATTTGTTGCTGGCTCTAAGCTCGTTCCACGTGGGGTCATAATATAATAGGTAGCAACAAATTGACAAAATAATTCGGTTTATCATATTATTTACTCTGATAGTTGTTGTCGATTTTTCGATGGGTATGAGCATTTTTTTTTTATTCTGCTGAAATTCCACTGCTTCTTTTATGGAGATGACGGACCCGAGGGGGCAGGGGTGGGGGGGCGTGTTAAGAAATCCCTCAACTGCCCCCCCCTGGGTCAAAAGCTGGGTACGCCCATGTACCTGGGTACCGAGACTATCAAAACGGAAAACACAGAGTAGAATCTTGTCTAAAGTCTAATTTGTTTTTACACAAAATCCAATACATAAGAGCAATATCTGTAGGTATATTTTGTCTGGAAAACCGCTAACAATTTCAATTTCGATGAAAGTTGCATTAGTCGGAGGCGAAAAAATAATCTTTCTAAGACTCTCATTTCTGGAAAATTCGTCTTGAAAGATCTAATTGTTGTTTCATTCTGAAATAGTCAGGAGCGAAAAATTTGTCGTTATAGTCCGCGCAGAACTAGTTGACCGCGCCTTAGGGGTGTGAGCGGCGGGACGGAGGGGTGGGGTCGCATGCGCGCGGTGGGACGGAGGGGCGGGGGCGCTTGCTTTTGTTCACAGTAACCCGCCGCCTCACCTCCGTCCCTACCTAAGGCGTGGCCAACTAGTTCCGCGTGGACTGGAAATTCGCTCGGCTTTCAAACGCAAAGAGGTAGATAATTCTTTTCTACCATCTACCATCTTGACCAGGTGTTCTACTGGTCACACCTGCTGTACGTGCCGTTTTGGCTGCTGCTGCTGTTCCACGCGCCCAACTTCTGGAAGTGGTTCGTGGTGCCCGGCACCGTGTACGTGTCCGAGAGGATCATGCGCTTGGCCTGGATGAGGTGGGTTTCAATACTTTCAATAAATATACTTCACAACTGTTTTAATAAAATAAAAACAAATTCTTCTAGTTTTCCCTGCCGAAACGAAAATAGATACGAAACTACCTAGAAAATGTCCCTGCACTAAAAAAATACATACAACAGTGCAGGCGCACAGAAGTGTGCCCGCCAAGTTTATTTTTTCAAATTATTCGTTGTATAAAAATGAGCGGCGAGTGATGCAACTTTTTTCTTCCAGGTGCATTTAATCAAGTGTTTTTCCTTTTTATTCAAACATCATCCCATAAACCACTACAATGCTAAGCAGGGCTCTCTTCTCAGAATGAGAGAGGAACCTTACCTAACCTGTTACACAAAATGACTACTGATCTGTTTTTCAACCTCTAGATAGTCACTAACGTTCGAATAAATTCAAAAATGAAACCTTTGTAAGAAATTATCTGACATATAACTTAACGGGAACTGATCTGGGGGGCTAGACAAGTTGCATTTTGACATTCGAATCGACAAACAAAATGTATGGAAATGACTCAAACTTTCGACAAATCGGGCTGTCACTAATGTTATCTACATACATTTTGTTTGTCGATTCGAATGTCAAAATGCAAATTGTCTGGCCCCCCAGTAGGTAAGCTATGTAACAGGCCCTTAATATTTATTATTGTTTTATAGATCAGAACGCGGCAAGACCTACATATCGTCTGGTATTCTGTTGCCTTCGCGGGTGACGCACCTGGTGGTGAAGAGGCCGCCACTCTTTCACTTCCACGCTGGAGACTATGTGTTCGTGAATATACCCGCCATCGCTACATACGAGTGGCATCCGTTCACTATCAGCAGTGCGCCTGAGCAAGAAGGTCAGTACATAATAAGCAAGTCACTTCATCACTAACAAGACAAGAGCTTGGCACCAAGAAGTAAACAAAGTTATAGAAATATTTCCGAAATATTTTGTATTTTCTACAATATTCTTGACGTTGCTAATTGATTTGGTCTAAGTGTGCCAAAAATATAGTGTTATGAAAAAAACCTTAGCTATTTTTGACCTTATAAATCAGAATCAGGAATAGAACACAATTGGTGAAGAAAAAAAAATGTTTTCATTATTTTGTATTTTTTTTATAATTCCATATATTCTAAAACTATAGAGAGCCTAAAAATTGAATTACCTTAAGGTTAATGCTTCCATATAGTCACTTTTTAGGCGCTCCATAGTTTTAGAATATTTCGGACATTGTAACGATAAAATAATGAAAATGTTTTTTTTCTTTACCAATGTTGCCTATTCCTAAATCTGATTCACAAGGTCAAAAATAGCCAAGGTATTTTTTATAACAATAATAATAGATAAACAATGTAAACAATGAACATAATATATTAGGAGTTCTAGAAAGGCTACCAGATTTTATCTATTTGTTGGAAGTTAACAACTGTTGATCTTGATGAAAACGTAGTACTAGTAGTTAGTCGTTAGTTCAATGGCATTAGGCTCACCCCCTATTACATTATTACACAAACCGGCACACTGTGAGTGTACATTAGTACACATCTGCCTAAAAACTTCGGGGAATACAAGCGTGATGGAATGTTTTAGTGAAAACGAAGGTAAAATTGAGTTTATATTTCAGACTACATTTGGTTACACATTCGCGGAGTGGGGCAGTGGACTAACCGATTGTACTCGTACTTTGAGCGGGAGCAGGCGAGGCTCCACGGTGGCGAAGTGCCCGCCATTGAGAATGGACATCAGTAAGACCTTTCATATACGATATTAAATCTCTGTCTCTGGATCTAATGGGTATCACCCACAGGTTGTCTGGCAGAAAATGCCTAAAACCGCCTTTGTAAATCTCTGTACATTAAGCACTAATAAATATATGCACAAGCGCAGAACGCCACAGATTTGTCTTGGAAAAAGAATACCTACTCATATTAGTTACTTACAGCATTCTTGCCACTGTATCATAAACTAAACTTGCACTTGATCTTAAACTACTCATGTAATATACCTGCATAGGCCTTATTACCAGCTTAAGCTATAACAAAGCACAGGGGTCGCAATAAGAAGCTTTAGAGTCATAATTTTATTGTTCCAGTGTGAGAGAGTTCCTCTATCTCTCTCTCACACTAAAGCTTCATAATAGGGCCCAGGTTACTGACTCTATCTAAACTTTTCAGAAAACTAGCGCGTTCAATATCCAGCCAGAGCAAGAAGAGTCGCAAGAATTCCTCCGCCAGTCACAAGAAGCGATCCGTGGACTTCTCACCAAAGTACATCGGTTATACCAACGACGCGTATATCCCTGATGACACGGGGAATGGGGATTTTAAGCCTGTTGATCGTATGTTTGATATATTGATAACAATATTTTAGCTATTTATGATTGACGGATCTTATCGCGTTATATTTATATTATTTTAATCCAGACGTTTCGGACCCTCTACAGCGTCCATGCACGAAACGTCGGGATTAAAACAATATTAATATAACGCGATAAAATCTGTAAAATGGCTATAGTATTCGCATAAGTGTCAGAAATTAGTAATATTATTTTAGCTAATTAAACTGCCTCATGGATCTAGTGATCGCAAGAGCGGCTTTTGAGCTAGAGGTCCGATTCCTAGGTCAATCAGTATTATTCATGTTTCACATTATCAGTATCCGCTCGGATTTTAAATTTTTGTGGTAAACCTCCAGTTACATGGTACCTTAACATATTGGAAACTGACACCTCTACTCTATACTCAACGGGAAGTAATGATATGATAGTGTTAATAAAATGTACAAACGCCTGCCATAGATACATTAAATGATCAATATTACACAATTTACGTACAATTAACTGACTTCAAAAAAGGAGGAGGTTCCCAATTCGACTGTATATTTATTGTTTGTCAGAACTATCGACTGGGTAAACCGTGTGGTCCAATCTGGCCAATCCAATTTGGCCCAGTTCTGACAATGGTATCCATGAGAAAACCACAAAAATAATTAGTTTTGGGAATAATTTTAATAATCCAAAAATTATAATAGGTACCAGACACCTAAAATAATCCTTTTTGTTTAAGTACCATCACCAAAAAAGGTATCGTATCACCCCTCGCTGCTTGCCCCAGCCCGAACGTTAGAGAAGTCACGCTCTATGCCTGACGTGCAGAAGAACTTGAAGAAACGACAACGATTGATGGCGTAAGTGTGTCTGAGCATTCTAGTTCTATTCTATTTATGTTCCGGGGACACCGGCAGGCACCAGGCGGGCGATCATTTCTCTTGCTGGGATTATTTCACCCAGTTCCCTATTTGGTGGATCTCTTCATTGGTTACTGGTGCTCAAAGTCGCGAATCTTCCGGTTGCTTTGCAGAAGCCCACCAGTAATTATCCAATGGAAGTTTCTGCAAGCTGTTCTTCATTTACTTCATCCGAGGGTCTGAAGATAAACAATCAGCTGATAAAGTAGATGAGAATTATGTGACTGTCTCATTAGTGGTCTAGTGTAAAATTTTGATAGTTAATTTCTCTTACAGACTCCGTGATTTCATGCGCTCCGAGTCAGAAAGTAAATTAAACGAGAGTTCGATACTCAGTGCGCAAAAATCATTTGGCGCTGCTTGCAAGATTCCTCAGAACAAGTCTTTAGTGCATAGTTTTAGATATATGAGAACAAAACCCACGATTATTGCCTTCAAGACTCCAAGTTTTGAGGAGAGGAGGCGGAGTAATGATAGTATTTTGACTATTGGTGAGTAGATTGTTTTATTTTTTTGAGTACGTACTATGAGAGGACCGAATAAAACACATATCCTCTTTGCATGTTTTTGGATTTGAGAAAAATTATACGTACAGTCAGCATCAGATATATTATTATCAGACCATACAACGTGCTCAAAATGATCGGAACAACTAAAAACTAAACTTTATCTCCGTGTGATAAAGTTTATTTCAGAATGACAGTTGCCGTGTAGTGTATTCGTTGTCATTGAGTTTATGTCATTCCTTCGCTCCACAAAAGCCATACAAGACCAACCTACCAATATCAGGAAAAAGTTATGGGAAGCACAGTATCCACCACCAACCAACTTTGTCCAACCTCGGGAACATCTGCCACCCGGACGCGACCTGCAGTGGCCTATATGGAAAGCACTCAATCGACTGCGCACCCAAGTAGGCCGCTGTAAACTCAATTTGGCAAAATGGGGGATTATTGATCCGTCGACCATCCAGTGCGAGTGTGGGGCTCCAGACCAGGACATGTCTCATTTACTCGAGTGCCCGAAGTGTTCATGCACCTGCACATTCAAGGACTTGATAAACGCAACGGATGCCGCAATTAAAGTGGCTTCCTACTGGGCTCGAACTCCATAAATAATTTTATTTATTGACACGAAATTGCCTAGACACATTGATTTACCATTGACACGAAAAGAAGAAGTTGTTCTGATCATTTGATATAATATATCTGATACTGACTGTACAAGAATTTATAAATTATCGTTCTGCAGCTCGTCGCCGCCTATCAAAGAGTTTATCTCCGGATAGAGACGTGGAGTGCCAACCAGAGAAGCCAGTGGAAACCGAGAATGATGGCTCAGAGCTCACAGATGACTTCGAGATCAACTATCCTATAGGAAAGCCATTAGAGGTATTATATTTACATGATGTTAGCAAAAAAAGGTTACATGTATAGTATTCTGTTCCTCAAAATTCCATTGATTTTGAATTATTTTATGATTATTTGCATCTCAACCTCTTTCTTTATTTATCAAGCCATAAATTACAGCAGACGTAATAGAAAATCAGCTTTCGAGCATCAGATTCCAAAGCGACTTAGCAATTAAGTTGACGGATTTATATTGTTCAAAATCCTCAGAAGTGATCTCAACTTGAAATCCGCCTCTGAGCATTTTCTTAACTTCAATCATCAAAACAACACAGCTATCTATCCAGCTAGCTACTACTTAAGTAATAAACCTCCTTTATTTTACGCCAGCCAACTCTGTCTCTGTCCTTTGTCGGCAGTTTGGCCCAACTATCGTCTATAACCTTTCTCACATATACTTCAACTTTCTACCTCTCTCACATATTCTTCAACTTCCCCAATCCCCAGATCTACCTGGACGGTCCGTACGGCGCGGCATCGTCGCACATCTTCCTGGCGCAGCACGCGGCGCTGGTGGCGGCGGGTATCGGCGTGACGCCGTTCGCGTCCATCCTGCAGGCCGTCATGTACCGCTACTGGAGCGCGCGCCACCACTGCCCCAGCTGCGGACACGCTTGGGCCGAGGACATGCCCCGTACCAACATGAACTTGAAAAAGGTTTGCATGTAGCAAGACATGCAGATAGGTTGGTTAGGTTTAGGTGTTATGGACGAGGGCCGCGGACGAATGTGTTGCTCCCGTAGCTCCCGACGCAAGTGCGATAGGGTTGGTTAGGGGTAGAGGAACACCAGGGTTGGTTTTAGTCAGTAAGAGTCTGACAGAACCCCCTGCTCTCCCCAGAGCAGGGGACATACATGAGGACTAACCTCGAGAACAAAAAAAAAGTGTTTTGGACAAGTACTGTCATAAAATCAATGACATTATAGTTACTTGAAATGAAAGACTCGGTTACCATTCGAATTATTGTGTTCCACACAATTCCAATGCTACTGGCATGTTTATACTTTAAAACACTCGTCATCATCATCATCAGCCCGTAATCCCGTATTCGTCCACTGCTGAACGTAGGCCTCCTTTAGAACACTCATCAGTTCCAAATTGTCAAAAAATGAAGTATAACAAATCGCAAACAGCTTATCTAAAGACAGGGTTCTAAAACACATTTGGTTACCTCTTCATTTCCTCTTCAGGTGGACTTCTTCTGGATCAACCGAGAGCAGCGTTCATTTGAGTGGTTTGTGTCCCTGCTATCTCAACTGGAGATTGAGCAGGCGGAGCTGGGTGGCGCCATGGAGCGGTTCCTGGAAATGCACATGTATATCACCAGTGCACTGCAGAAGTCTGATATGAAAGCTGTCGGGCTACAACTGGCTTTGGACTTACTGCATGAGAAGGTATAGAGAATTTTAGATTTTTAGTTGACGACATAATATACATGTGCACAATCCTCAAAAAAATATTTGTTAAAAAGTAGATATAAATAGAATGCTCTTATTACTACTACTACTAAACCTGTTGCAGCATAGCGCCTCACAATAACTTAATACTAAATCACACGTCGATACGTCTACATGCTATAATGTTTTTGATGTGTCATAACAGTCTACCGATCACTTTCTGAGTGTACGCACGATGCTCTTCAATAAACCTACTTGTTACTTGTAATCGGACTTTGATTAGCCCCAGTTTGTAGTGAAAATAAAAGGACTATCCATATGGACAAAAGGACTATCTAGAAATGAAACACGTGCGCGCCGTATGATCGTATATTGAGACTGAAGACGGTATTTACAATGAATGTGTTCTTACCAAACGCTTACGTATACAACACCTCCACCCTTAATTATACACTTATCTTAAGATTTAATCTATAATTTAATTCTACTGACTAATAAACTAAACATAATTAATTATCTGTAATTAACACTTAACTGATAATTTACATTTTAGAACCTTAACACCTGCCTTTATAGTCTACGTACCTAAGTGTCCCTAAATTAATTAATATAATTACTAATCTATCTCAAACCCATAACGCAATGGCGGTTTGCGACTCCTTATGGGTCGACCGGTATTGTCAGCCACCATGCCTTGCTCGGTATTTGTAGACACACTGGGAATTCCTGGGCTATTCGACGAAGGAGCTACCTCCCCTTGAACGGCCGCCATCGGCCCTCTAGCCCGCGTTGGTGAGCTATTAATAGTACTGTCCACCTCACGGTTTCCCCTGTCCGCTTCCTCACCACTCGCCGTGGCAAGCCCCAGTGACCTTCTAGACTGCCGACTAACAATTGCCTTAGTTGTGGCTAAGGCTGGACTTATATTTTTATCAACGCTGTTCCTTGCGCTTTCGTCTACTACACGGTCTGTAACCCTCGGCCTTAGCTGATCGACATGTCTATGAGTTTCCATTCCAGAAAGCGACCTAATACAATAGTCTGTATTGCCTATCTGTTTGATAATCGAACCTGCTACCCACTTGTCCGGGCCCCTATACTCGCGATACCACACCGGTGCACCCAGCTCGAGCCGGCGACGTGAACCGGCCGCCGATAGTTCACTCTGTGCTTGATGCTCGGCGACTCGAGTTTCCCTTTCCGGTTTTAGGTTGTCTAATCTCATGCGAAGACTGCGGCCTAGTAGAATATTAGCTGGACTCTCACCGGTAGTGTAATGTTCGGTATTTCTATAAGCTAGTAAAAACCTACATAAAGCTGTATCTACGTTTACGTTTTGTTTTAGTGCCTTCTTGATGACACGTTTACAGATTTTAACCGCATTTTCCGCGGCACCGTTAGAAGCCGGATGGTACGGTGCTGTAAATATATGTTTTATTCCATTATGTTTTAGAAAATTTTGAAACTCTGAGCTTGAGAACGGTGGCCCATTGTCACTTACCGTTTGCTTAGGAATACCGAATTTAGCCCACATCTCTCGTAGCACGGCTATAACTGACTGAGCCGTCGTTCTATTCATCCTTTTTATTTCTATCCACTTTGAACAGGAATCTACTACTACTAAATATGTTATCCCTTCTATTGGCCCAAGGAAATCCAAATGAAGTCTAGACCAAGGTCGTGAGGGCCAAGGCCAGGAGTTTGAGGCGTGCGCGGGCGGCGCCGTCGCCACCGCGGCGCACACAGTGCATGCTTGACATTCGGCTTCTACAGCTTCATCTATTCCTGGCCACCACACATAACTCCGGGCGAGTGCCTTTGTTTTTACGATCCCCATATGTGGGTCGTGCAGTTCTAGGACCACTTGCCTTCTACACGATGATGGTATAATTACTCGATGTCCCCACATTATACAACCTAGCTCACAGTACAGTTCATTTTTTCTATTAAAATACGGAGCTAATTCTTTAATTACGACTTCCGTGGGCCAGCCGTCCATAATATAACTTAACACTCGGCTTAAAATTGGGTCGGAGCGAGTTTCTTTCTTAAGAATATTATAATCTAATAACAACGCGTCCGTTGCAAAATGCAAATATGTTTGTTCCGGTAAGTCTTTTTCCTCCGATCTACCCACTTCATTTTTCTGTGACTCGATTAAACGAGATAGAACGTCGGCTGTATTTCTATCCGTCCTAATATATTCTATATCGAAATCATAAGCTGATAATTTGATAGCCCAGCGCTGGAGTCGGCTAGCTGCTGCGCTTGGAATACCGATATTTGGTCCGAAAATACTTATAAGTGGCTTGTGGTCGGTACGTAGAACAAACTTCCTGCCATATAAATATTGATGAAATTTCTCTAGCGCGAAAACAATAGCTAGGGCTTCTTTATGAATTTGACTGTAATGTAACTCGTGTGTGGTAAGAACCCTAGAAGCGCATGCAACCACCCGCTCGGCGCCCGCCCCGCTTGTGCCCGGCGCGCGCTGCGCCAGAACTGCGCCTATCCCGCGCGCGCTTGCATCTACTGTAAGCACCGATTCCGCGGACATGTCGAAGTGGACTAACGCTTTAGTGCTACACAACATTTTTTTTACTTTAATAAAGGCTACATTTTGTTCATAGTCCCACTTCCAATGTCTGCCCTTTTTTAAGAGAGCGTAAAGTGGTGCTAAATATGTACTTAGATTTTCAATAAATTTGCCATAAAAATTAACCATTCCAATGAATGACTTTAGTTCGGAAACATTACTAGGATGGGGCATGGTTGTGATTGCCGATACCTTTTCGGGGTCCACTCGGACACCTTGCTCATCAATAATGAACCCCAAATACTTGACTTCCTTACATAAAAACGCGCATTTACTTTTTTTTATTTTTAACCCATTATTACTTAGTATTTCTAAAACCTCTTCGATTGATTTTAAATGAGTCTTCAAATCATTGTCTTTAATTAAAACATCATCATAAAATACAACTACATTAGGCATGTTTCTAAATAGATCGACCATTATTTTTTGAAATATCCCCGGGCTCGATGACAACCCATAAACTAAGCGCGAATACTTAAATAATCCCCTATGGGTGTTAATAACCGTAAACTGTCTAGAAGGTTCTGATAAAACGACTTGATTATAAGCCTGAGATAAATCTAGCTTTGTAAAATATTTATTCCCGCTGAGATTACTAAATAAATCCTCCATTTTTGGAACTGGAAACCGGTCGATCTCTAAGGCACGATTCAGGGTTACCTTGTAGTCCGCACATATTCTTAAGCCTCCGTCGGCTTTGCGTACCACGACGAGGGGTGTGGCCCAGTCGGAGTGCTCCACCGGCTCGATGACGCCAGTGCGCAGCATTGCGTCGAGCTCGGCGTCGACGCGCTCGCGCAGAGCATATGGCAGGGGGCGCGCGCGGCAGAACACAGGTACCGCGCTCGCTCGCACTCGGAGCTCCGCTTCGCCGCCCGTGTACTTACCCAGCGTGCCATCAAACAACGATTTATGCCTAGAAATGATTTTATTTATTTGATCAGTTATATTATTCGTACTAGGTTCACTCACATTATGGCTAAGTGACAAAGGTTTAGGTACTCTAACCCTAACTGGTATGTTCAATTCCGCCAACCATTGTCGACCTAATAAGTTCGTCGTTCCCTTATTTATCACATACAGGTCTAGTTTCTTAATGACACCTTTATATTCAACAATGGTTTCAATGTAACCCATGGGCTGAATCGTCGACCCATCATAAAATTTTATATTTAAACAACACGGCTTTAAATCTAAGTCGCTAAACAGTTCATTGTATACATTATCATTAATACACGATAAAGCCGAGCCTGTGTCTATTTCCATGCTTAGGAAACTGTTTTGAACCTTAACTGTTATACACACCGGTTTATAATTGTTCAACGACAACTGGTACATAGGTTCCTCGTCGTCTTCTTCATACTCCGCCGAGTTAATATTATTACCGATGTTGTCTTGCTGATCCAGCAAGTACACTGGAGCACGACCTCGGGCCCCGCGCTCTGCGCCGCGATGCCCGCGCCCCGCGCGCCTCCACCAGCGCCGGCCGACGTCACCGCGGCCGTACCCGCGCCCTCCGCGTGGAGGTCCATGACCACCGGCAGATACCGCCGGCTCCGAGTCTCTTTGTTGATTATACACGATACTTCTAGATATTTTTGGGCACATTCTTCTCAGATGACCGATTTGTTGACAACCGCTGCACACATAATCTTTGTAAGGGCAATCTGTGGCTTTATGTCTTTTGTCCCCGCATTTTGGACACTCGCTGCCGGTCAGTTTGTGCATTCCTTCTGTCGGCTCCTGGCTGCCGCCTTCCACAACATTCGCGTCGCGCTCCGCCGCTTCTAACGATAAAGCTAATGTGACAGCCCTGTTGTACTGTAAATCAACCTCAGCGAATAATCTCTGCCTTATCGTTTCACTTTTCAGGCCACACACTAGCTGATCGCGCAAGTTGTCGTCCAAACTAGTTTTAAATTCACAGTATTTGGACAACTTTTTTAATTCGGAAATATAATCCGCGACCGTTTCTCCGCTAAGCTGACGCCGTTGTCTGAATTTGTACCTTTCTGCCATCGGTGAGGGTTTGGGCTGCAGATGGGCCGTCATCAGTTCCACTGCCCTATTAAAAGTTAACTCTGATGGCTTCAGGGGGCTAGCCAATGTGGACAGTAATTCGTAAGCCTCCTCCCCCATCACTGATATCAAGGTGGGAAGCTTTAATTCCTCCGCGATTTTATTTACTAAAAAGTACATCTCCACTCTTTCTACATATCCAGTCCAATTCCCAGATTTTAGCACAAACTCCTTAATTTTCCCGATAGACATCGTAACACAAGATTTCTCGTTACTTCCGACTACACTGATTGTTTACTTTGTTAGTTTTATCCTCGTCGCCACTGGTAGAAATGAAACACGTGCGCGCCGTATGATCGTATATTGAGACTGAAGACGGTATTTACAATGAATGTGTTCTTACCAAACGCTTACGTATACAACAAGAAACACTTCAAAGTTCAGGTCCTCATAATGCTCATCAGCTACATTTTTCAACTTCTAAATCGTTGAGAAAGTAAATACTACACTTTTTGGCACTTTATATAATAAAAGGATTGTACCTAATATTCCAAAATTGCAGGAGAAACGTGACCTAATCACCGGCTTGAAGACCAGAACGAACGCTGGCCGTCCGAACTGGGACAAAGTGTTCAAGCAGCTGCAGGAGCAGAACAAGGGTAAAGTCACCGTGTTCTACTGCGGGCCGCCGCAGCTCGCCAGGATTCTGCGAGTCAAGTGCGACCAGTTTGGCTTCAGCTTTAGGAAGGAAACCTTCTAGATTTATGTACCGTAGGGGAGTAAGATAGAAGTGTGGGAAATTGTTAAATATCATATTCATTTGAATCTGTATAACGTAACTTCGAGGTAGGTAATGTAAAATTAAACAAACTTATATTTTGATTCGCCAAATTAAGTACAGTTAGCGGAAGATTTACCTAACTCTTCTGCTGATTGTACAAATTGTAAATACATGTAGTTAATGTCGTAAACCAGGTTATGCTCTGTTCCTCTTATAATTAAAACTGTCAACGATTTTAATAAATCTACAACGTTACCAGTGAAAATGTGTGGACACGGAATTTGTAGTTGTTATCGTGCTATCGACAACGAATAATATTTAATTATAATACATCTTAGAGTAATAAACTATTCTTATTAACAAAATCAAGGGTCACACTAAAAACCTGAAAATTATGTAATAAGATTATAAAGTTTTATTATTAATAATGATTTAGAACTTTGCGCGCCACTGCCGTGCACCCAGATTGAATTTGGGTTTAGTTCAATTTTTATATAAATTTATTATCATGTGCGAACAAATATTTTTACATTATCATTTTATTGAAAGGTTTTTATCGTTTATTTTTAATTGACTTTATAATTTTTATCGATCACTGAATAATTTATTTGTAATAGCGTGAAAATATTCATGATAATAATAATTAATAACAATTAAGTATACTGTATTATTATTTTCTGTACAGACTAAAATTATTTTAGATAATAAATACAGAGATCAATAACATTTTCAATTTTCGTATTTTAAGGTTGAAGCGACAGTATTTGAAATTGTAACGGAGTTAATTTATTTTCGATAACGATAATAATTTTGTTTTATATTAATAGTAACATAACACAACAATTATGTGTATTTGTTACTTGGCTGTTTAACGCAATTTGAAATGCTGGTACTTCTACCTTAGCTATTCAAATAAATACGTAAATAGAATACTTCTCTGAGCTAAGCAAACTGAAATTTTAAACGCTTGAAAAAACATTTTGACGTATAAAAACTTTTTAAAAGTAAACATAGATTTATGAGTTCCAAACTTCAGTTACCGCAATGTTAGTCAATATTTTATTAATTACGAGTTGGACATTTTTGTTAATTAAAAATAAAAAATATTTCAAAATAGAAAAATGTTTCACTTTCTCAGTCCAAGTAACGCCATCTAGCGAAATATGTGTTAGCGAAGTATGTTTTTATCGGGTTCCCGCAGACACCTATGTAGGTACCTATTATGCATAGATACATTATATTATCTAGTTTATTTGTTACCTTTTTACCTCTTATCCCTAAATCACCGAACAGATTTCGCTAAAATTTGGCAAATAAACAGTCCTTTGTTTTAGTACGTGTACTTCGAGATGCGGGTTACGTACCTGTTCGATCTTTTGACTGAAATTCTTCAAAATTCTTCAAAAAGGTCTGTTGGGTTGGGTATAACTCGCAACCGGCGCGTGTGTATGACAAGACTGTGCCTCGATGATGAGTTTTTCTCACTAGACTCGCTAGCGGAGCCGTAAAATATTTGTATGGAAAACCCTCGCAGCGCCTCTATCGGCTATGTCAGGAACTAAAATCTGCTATGAGATTACAGCGTTTCGATGCGAAAAAACCCTATCGGAAGCCATTCTATAGAACTCATGGTTGACGTATAGATATATGAACGTAGAAGAAACAAAAGAAGTACGTAAGAATTGTGGAAAGTTGCGTTCTATACTTAGTTTCTTTCTACTAGAGAAGAAGCCGTGAGTGTATGGACTGAATGTATTAATTACTTAGCTATAAAAACATAAAAGAACCTACTTAAGTTTATAGATACGATAAATACTTCCCGTCTATTAAAAACACGGTCCATTTATTTGATAACCTAATTACGTACTTCCTTTATTGATTAAAATAAAATTGATCTCAATAAGATTACGAAGAATCTATACGCCCAGTCGTTACATATGACGTCAGAGTCGACGTCATAGCGCAAACATTGTATCTCAACACGTATATTGTGCTAAAATTGTTTGCAGAAACGTCACTGACCTTCACATCAAGGTTCCTTGTTTAAGTTCAATGGCAATCCTGGCAAGGTCGACCTTGTTGCGACCTCGCGTCGGGGACGTGACCTTGTTGGGAGGACACGGCCTTGGCCAAGGTCATTTAGTTTTGTGAAAATTATTTTTTATTATTTTGATCATATTTTATGGTGTAATTTATAGTGTTTTATGGTAGAAAAATCCAAGATTAATGTACTTAAAATAATTTGCAATACCTGGTGACCTTCTATTCAAGGTTCGGTGACGTTACAGTTTGCAAGAGAAGTCTATAGACTACTTTTAATTAATTAATAAGTGTTCAGCATTTTATATTATTTATTTAATTTTATTATTAGTTTGCCTTTTAGTTTAAAATATTAGAATTATTAGGCTTAGAAGTTATTATTAAATATTAGGCTTAGAAGTTTAAAACATAAAAATTAATCAAAAGTTAAGTGAAGTGACATCTATCAGTTCAAAGTAATACTATCTTAAAAGATAGTTCGCTTTCATAACTAGTAGTATTTCTACTGGCTATTAGATGGCGTTAAACTCAAATTAATCTTCATGAAAATTCTAAAATAATGCGTGTCGTTGTCATTCTACGAAATTGCGGCTAATCGCATATTTTACTGATAGCTCACGACTTCATAGCTGTTGTTCGTATGAAGTCTTTAAATTTTTTTTTTATTACCGCTTCTCATGAAATGAAAAAAGGAGGATAATTATTTAAGTTGGGTCGTAGACGAGTTGCAATAAAATTTTACATTCTAATAGACAAACGAAAGAAAATGATTGTATATAATAACATATATTTACAAGACAATCCTTACAACGAGCGTTCACCAATGTACTTACCTAATTTCCATACAATACACAAGATTTATAATTTTAATCTATTCGTTAGGCGTTTTAAATCGTGAAAATTATTACCGAAAGGACTGGTTTTCTGTGGCATAGCATATTTTGTGAAAATGTGACAGATTACATTTTGGTATACCTAAGATTCTACTTGCTACTATTGCAAAAATATTTGTAATTTATCTTATCAAAATGGTGATTAAAAATACTTTTTGATTCGTATGAAAAATACGCCTAAGGTCTTCCTTCATATTTGGGTTAGGATACTTATTATTTATATTCGTAGGTACACAGGTAAGTACTTATGTAATCTATCTAGTTGTAGTAGGTACCCACTTTCCAAGTGCCAAAGCTGTAAACATTAAAGAAAACTTATGATCTATTGTGTTGGGAAACATACCTACTTCTAAGATGAAGTTTTACATTTTATTATCATTATTTATTTAACATGCACAACAATTTAGAGTAATCAAGGCATTGTACAGTTAAACATAAGAATACAAAAAACAGTACCTACACAATAAAAACAAAACAACACTATAAAATTCTATTTTCAATTTTCATTCTTTTTCTCACACAATTTCGGACATTGTTTTCAATCAATAAAAAAATAAAACACATAAGGCCTGTTTCACAATCTCTGAATAGCCTTTACCCGCCGGATAAATTAAAAAATGGAACAACATTTGTACGAAATTATATGCCAGCTAATTTAACGGGAACTTATACCTGTGTATTCCCCAAGAAGGTTTAACCGGGCATAACACCAAACAACAAACTCCGAGCTACTACTGAGAATTTAGCAGAAACACTTAATATACCTACTCATATTTTATGTATAACACTGCGCTCGACAGCGGTCCTAAGCGCGGCTGCTACGCTAGAGGTCCTGGGTTCGATTCCCGAACAAAAAACGGATCGAGCCAAATGTTTGTTGAGTTTTTCTGTAAAACTGATAGGTGATGCATACAGGCGAACTATATACAAAAGTACACCTCTACCTAGGCCCTCAGGAATACAGGCGTAATAGTATGTTATGTTTTTAGTACATTCAATTATATTAATGTTAAATTTGTTCGTGTTTGATATCACGGGACATCGATAAAGATAATTTTCATGGAAAGCGATAGCACACTGCAATGTAAAGGTTGCGACTCACCGATGTGTAACATCGTAGACCACACCGTGGCCTCAAGTCTACTATTTTACTAAAGTTATTAGTAATAAATTAAAAAGTAAATTTTTAGTAATTAAAAAGTATTAAAGTGTAGTTGTGTTGGTAGTTTGTAGTAAAAATATAGAATAAAAAAGATAGAATATTTTTACAAATATGGTAGTCTGCTTTTTATTTAAAACTAGTGGCGTTCCAGTGACTTTCCATTGAACTACTATTCAACTGTTATAGACGGACGGACACAGCTTTTGTTAGCCCGGTCGTCAATAGTTTACGTCTGTAATGAATTATTATAAATCAAAATAATAAATGAAATCAGAATACAGAAGCCATTTTAGCGACACTCAACCAAAAACTATTGGTAGGATATTGAATATTTAGCAGAATAACAGAGTGGGGCCACTCTTATTACTCGCTTTAATGATGAAGAAAAACATCGTGAGGAAACCTGCATGCCTGAGATATTTTCTCGACAGCAGGTGAACTATTAACCTAATCGTCGTGGACTATTAACCTAATCCTCATCATACTGAGAGGAGACCCGTGCCCAGCAGTGGGACAGTAATTGATGACTTTGACTTGAAATCACGGATACATCATCCCAATACTTTCTTCCATCCGTTCTATCCTGGGCTGTGCATTAAAAATTCATTACTCTATTACCATCTTATACATACTTACCATGTAGCCTGTATTGTCTGAAGGTTTATTCCGAGGTATACTGCTGGTACAACCACAGTCTATTTGGTATTTTTAAGTCTCATGTGTAACAACTCTTATTTTAAAAGAGTGTCCATGGAGTTCCTTGCCGGATTCTTCTCCATAGGATCAAACTTTTGGAACCGTGCAACTACAATCATTTCATCATCATCATCATATCAGCCTAAAGAGGTCCACTGCTAAACAAAGGCCTCCCCCATAGACTTCTACCGGGACCGGTCGTATGCTGCCTGCATCCAACGACTCCTAGTGACATTTACCAGATCGTCGGTCAGAATCTTTTAACGTTTCATAAATACTTGTAAAAGCTTATTGGAACTAAAAAAATTTGAACTTGAACATATAATTGACCATTCCAAGCCTATTGCTATTAACTGGACATAAATCATACTCCAAGCTGCTACTGGGAATTTTGCAGAAAAACCCATATCACTTTTCTTGCAAATCGAATCTCGGACCGCTTAACCTCTTCTTAGTAGACGCGATTGTGACCACTCGATTAATACATCATTTACTCCATATACCTACTTAATTACGATTACGATTAGCTCGGTGCCACTGCTGGGCAAGGCCTCCCCCTCGTTCCTCCATCTGCCTCAGTCTTGTGCTGTGTCCAGTCTGTGCTAAATGTGTTAAGGTCATCACGCCATCTCTTTTTTCGTCTGTCGCGTCGTCGCTGATCGGTCTAAGAATTAATTAATCAGTATAATTTCTTTTAAATGTCCCCGTAGGTAGCTAAATAATGAATGCATCGTTATCGAAGCGCGTCCGCTCGGTCAGAGATTACAGGAGCAGCGGCTATTTATATATAGGTATTTACACGCCCGCTCTGCCAACACGTGGTTGGATAAAAATAAAGAAAGATACCCAACGATCACTCGCACGAACAGATAGTAAGCAAGCGTTTAACTTACTTGATATACGGGTAAGAATACAATACCTCGTTGCAATTCAGATCGTATTTCGTAAGAGACTAGAAAATATTTGACTTGCTTGGTGGTAGGACCTCTTGGGGTTAGACTGGCTGGCGACTGCTTACATTGGACTCTGTTCCAACTTGTATGAGCTTCTTTAACTCGTTCTCACAAGCTCTTTGGTTGTGCTAGTTTCCAGGTCCCTGTGTGAGTTTTGTCTGCTCTGCTGCTACGTACTGCGACTTAGTAGACAATTTTTGTTATTATAATTATCAACCCATTAATTGTCCCACTGCTGGGCACGAGTCTCCTCTCAGTATGAGAGGGATTAGGCTATAGTCTACCACGCTACCCTAATGCGAGTTGGCAGACTTCATCTGCCGTCGAGAAAATCTCTCAGGCATGCAGGTTTCCTCATGATGTTTTCATCCACCTTAAAGCAGGTGATATTAACGCACATGATTTCGAAAAGTCGGATTTGAACTCGAGACCTTTGACTTGGCAGTTCAGTGGTCATACCCCTAGCAGCTTGCAGCTTCTTAGTCTTGTAAGTTTCCTCACTATATTTTCCTTCGCCACCAAATCAATAATCAATAATTGTAGATAATTACACTTTGTATATATATAACTATATAATACTAATATTTACAATAATAATTATGTCAGAAATCAGTATTATTTATTTTTGTTGCATGATAATTTCATTCGTAGGTTACACCACAATGTGTGACAGTCCTAAGAGCATCTTTATCAAAATGTTTACAGTACACCAATACACTTGTCACTTGTCAGTGCTCCCCTACGGCTCGCCGCAGACGGACGTGTGACACGTAACATAATTAATAATAACAAGTTGAACGTTATGACACAGTGAACATGAGGCTTTTCTTGTGTGTAGTGTTATTCGCTGTTGCTACAGTTAGAGGTAAGCAAATCCACTATAATATAAGTGTTTATTTTCAATTATTGGTTAAATTACCATTTCCTTGTCGGCCGGATATTTGTCATTAAGTTTTTTATGAAGATAGTGACTGCGACACAACAACATTTATCACCCCAGTATTTTGGTCAAGAATTTTGAATTTGGCAACACATTTTCTTTGGAAAGTAAAACTGTAGGTGCCAGAAATAGGTCCCAAAACAATAACAAACCAATAATAACAGACTGGCACTGAAACATTTTCAAAATTTATGAAATCTGCAAGATTTAGTCATACCGTCAATGTAGTTATTCATTCAACTGGCCGTATGTTTGTGCTATTATAGTTTTTATACTGATTATTTGTAAGTTACAATGCATAGTATCGGCAAAATCCTGGAATTGAAGTGATATGAAGTGAGTTGTTTTCTATACAAATATTATAAAGAGAAAAGATTTGATTGTTTGTTTGTTTGTATTGAATAGGCTCCGAAACTACTGGACTGATTTGAAAAATTCTTTCACTGTTAGATAGCCCATTTATCGGGGAAGGCTATAGGCTATATACCATCACGATACGACTAATAGGAGCGGAGTAGCAATGAAAAAAATTGCAAAAACGGGGGGGGGGGGGAAGTTATCAAGACCTCGCGGGCGAAGCCGCTGGTGGGAAGCTGGTGTGTAATATACCGATATTCAGCCGAAACTGTTTAGACTGGAAGCCGATCCCAAGAACCTATTGACACAGTACATAATATGGACTGTGCTATTGAACTCTTCCGAAAATTACTTACCCTTTAAAATATATTTTCAATTGTTCATTCGCCGAGTTTGTAAAAGTGACTACTGACATTGTGAGTTATAAATATTAATAAGTATTTGAATTTATTGTCATTATAGTTTTTTATATTCTAATAGTGCAATAATATTGTTAATTTTATTTATAATTTTATTGTTTTGTGTGTAATTTTTATATTAATTTTATTCTGTTTTTTTCGTATATTGGCATTTAAAATTTAGTTGGTATTTGTTTTCAAGTTTTTTTTTGTATTTAACAGTAGTTGACTTATTCTAAGAATTATAGTAGATTTTTAAAATAATAATATATATTATAAGTATGACAACATTATCGCATTGGGTGTACACCTGTTATGATGATGGTGATATTAAATAAATAAATAAATAAATAAATATTGGGAAGAGTTCAATAGGTATTTAGTATTTCTATGCAAATTTAAAAACATCACTAAAATTCCTGTCTATTATACGCTGTGCCATTATCACTCATTGTTTCCACAATACCAGTGTATAAGCGGTTGTGGGTTGTTGTGTATAATGATGTTATCACGGTGCTACTGTTCATTGAGGTAAGTATTATCTCGAATTGTAATACAACAGTTGTCAAATCTGCGCACTAGAAAACACTGTTCCTACTTGTACGTGAAAGGTTTACGCATTATTTGACTTATAAAAAAATAAAAATATCTTGGGACATTTTTACACAGCACCATCTAGTCCCAAACTAAGCAGAACTATGGGTACTAGACAATGGATATAATACTTATATACTTTTTTTTTGTAAATACACACTTATAATATGTATAAGTTTTTTTTGTGTTAAAAAAAATTAACAGTATATTAATGATAATGTATTATCAAATATGAATATACTAGCCTTTTCCCGCTACTTCGTTCCCATAGAAGTTGAAGTTTCCCCCCGTTTTTGCAACAATTTTAATTGATACTCCACTCCTATTGATCGTAGCGTGATGATATACAGCTTATAGCCTTCCTCGATAAGCGGGCTATCTAACACTGAAAGAATTTTTCAAATTGGACCAGTAGTTCCTAAGATAAGCTTACTACTACTCTTTAGCTTTATAATATTAGTATAGATCCTAAGCAATAAGTGTACGTGGTCGAACAGAACGCGAATCGCGAAATTGATAACTAATAATATGAATAATTATTTCTGTAGTCTTACATTTTGGTTCTACTACAATGGAGTTTAGAGATACTATCATTCTTTGAGTTTATTTCGGCGTTTATTCTCACCGAGCGACAAACTTTATAGCAATATTCGAATCTGTACCTCAACCATGAGTTCTATCGAATGGCTTTCGATAGGTTTTTTACGCGTCGAAACGCTGTAATCTCATAGCAGATTTTAGTTCCTTACGTAACCGCTAGAGACGCTGCGAGGGTTTTCCATACAATATTTTACGGCGTCGCTAGCGAGTCTAGTGAGAAAAACTCATGGTCGAGGCACTGACTCTGAATACTTCCGTCAGCGTACACGTAAGGTTTTCTGATCTTAGTAAGTACTGGCGAGATTCAGAAACCAACTTTAGGAATTATTTTAACACGTGTAAATACATTGCTTCGCAAATTAATAGGAAATGCGTGCATTGGGGTGACCGGATCTGAATTCCTGATTCAAAACTTGATCTGGAATACCTAGAGATGCCAACCGGTTTTAGGAAAACCTAACAAACCGTTTCTTTTTTCGAAAACCGATACACACCGGTTATTTTAAATCTACCTACTAATTTATATAACTATATAAAATATAGTAACTATTCATAAATGCATAAAACACTAGTACGAGTACAAAGTTATCTAATGAATACCATGAACAGTAACTGTGTGAAACTTGTTTCAATATATTTTATTTTAGTCCATATTTGGACGTTAATCGTTACGTTTTTACTATATTACTACATTTAACTATAAATACCTAATATTTTTTTATATTTTTTTTCTATTTTACCCGACTGCCTCAGGACGAGGATTATTTAAAACCGATAAGTAAAAAAAACGGTGTTTTGTATAAAATAATCGGTTTAAATCGGTGCGGAAAGTTTGTGGCATCTCTAATCTGGAAAGGAAACGTTTGTGGCCAGCCCTAATACGTTGATGATGATAGTATTCTGTGTATGTGTGCCTTATCCTTTTGTCTCCATAAATATCTTTATGACCAACTCGGGTAGCTACACAGCTAGCTATAAAATATTTGACTTGCTTATCTGATAACAGAGTCTCCATATCAATTCGATATTCAAGCCTTCAACAAATAAATAGAATTGTTTTGTTCGTGGCTTATCGTATAAATTTTGATACTAATAACTTGTATTTTTTTTTTGTAGTTTACTTGAAGAATTTTCTTTAATCTTTGTCATTCCTGATTCTGTGTTAGATTGATTCGATAAAGATAGTGCCCACTGCCCACTAGGTTGTACAACTGCAAAATAAAATTGAATATTTTCTGTGCGTGGTTTTCTTTTTATACGACTTCAAAAAAGGAGGTTCTTAATACGACTGTTTTTTTTATGTTTGGTACCTCAGAACTTTTGAGTGGGCGAACCGATTTAGATGATTATTTTTTATTTTAAAACTGGTGCTTCCCGTGTAAACCGAATTCTAAACAAACTAAAAAAAAATTGTTTGGCACTAACTCCAATACCTACCAATTATTTATTTTGCTTTTTAGTTCCTGGGTGGTTTTGAAGGGGTGTGTTTGTTTTTTTTATTACAAAATAAAAATAATTTATATTTCCCCGTGTATCTGCTTAAAATGATTATGGTACGCTGCAGTGGGCACCGGCCTTTACTCTTGAAACTTATTATTTCTCAGATAAGTAGAGACAAGATATGAAGACAATTGAGAGACATTCAATAGTGTAGTGCTAAATTAACATACCATACGTAGGGTAGAAGGAGATAGGCAGCTAATCTCAACATGGTTGGGAACAGGCTAGGATTATAAGGTGTGGGTCAATTTCACGCAGCGGACATACAGTGACCTACGTGTCCAATATAATTATGCACTGAGGGTACTGTTAGGGCTGTCCAGGCGTTGTAGTGCGCCAGGGATGTTTGTAGAAGCAGGCATTGATGGTTTCGCCACCATCATGAGAAAAAGGTGTGCCTCCCTGATGGCTCGTGTTCGCGACAGCACTAACACTATCCTTAGTGTATTTGCAGATCGGTGGGACACTCCCATGTTCAAGAGGTGGATGCAACTCCACACTCGATTGTGATTTAAAATTAAAACTATTGTCTTACTAACATTAGATATTAAGTTGTTGTAACTAACCCACTATGGACTTTGTCTGAAAATAATCATTTTTATTTATTTATTATTATTATTATAAGAATACTAGCTGTAGCTGTAAATCCCGTGGGACTTTCCCAAAATCTAAAGTAAATCAATACTGTAGTTTTATCGAAAGGGAAATAGTCCACTTCGGTTTAGAGAGAACCATTTTGGGACCAAGTTCGGGGGTGCCTTTATGACATACGGTCCGCCCCGTCCTTACGAAGTAATCCAAGTCAATGGGTATGATTGTATATTTTGTTAGCGATTTTGTACATGGAAAATTGTAGGAGTTCCATCACAGGAATGCGTTTAATCTGTCAACTGTGATAAATAAGAATAAATGCAGCGAGTGCATTCAGTGGCGAGGTGACGAACAGGTCACAAGGTCAAATTGCAACATAATTTTATTGTGTGTCATATTATAATATGTCACTGATAAGCGGAGGAAAGTTTTGTTAGTATTAAATGTTTTAAAGTTATATTCAGCTATAAATCTTCATTTTGAATGTCTTAGCGACGACGATGACTGGTCTAGTGGTTTGAATGACGATCACGAGGTCGTGGATTTGATTCCCAAAGGACGCAAATATTTATGTGATGAATAAATATGTGTTTTTCTGGGTGTTTCTTATATACATATAATAAGTATGTATTTACAAAAACAAATGTATAAGTATTATATCCATTGTCTAGTACCCATAGTACAAGCTTTGCTTAGTTTGGACTAGATGGTGCTGTGTATAAATGTCCCCAAATATTTATTAAAAATATATTTATTATTACTATTACATTGACTGATCACAACTTGATTATATCAATCGTCAACATCATAATCTTTGCCTTTTTCCAATTATAATTATGTTAGAGATACGGTTTGAGACACGAAGGAGTTTCGATGCTCGCCCATCCATAAACTGGCTATAGCAAACACAAGTTACTCTTGCAGGACGACCAAACTCCAGAACAGAACCACAACCTAAAAAAAATTGTAATCTTATTTTTATTTTCTTATTGTTCTTGGGTTAAATTCTTAGGTCGTATCACTCAATATAAGATATAGTATATAGTTTAATATCATAATAAGATATTAAACTCTTCGTACTATATATAGCGTAGGTATTAATTTGTGCCCGGTATTTCCCGTCCAAATTATACTGGGGAATAATTGCAGTGTCAAATGTCAACTATTGACGATCTGTAATCTAAGCTCGTTAAGACTGGTGACAGTTGGAATATGAATTGAATGACAGATCTGTGTTATTTATTAACATAGTACTGGGGAGCTAGACAAGTTGCATTTTGACATTCGAATCGACAAACAAAATGTATGGAAATGACACAAGCTTTCGACAAATCGGGCTGTCACTAATGTCATTTCCATACATTTTGTTTGTCGATTCGAACTACTTGCAACTTGTGTTGTTGTTTGTGACGTAAGGCTTTAGCCCACAGTTTAATTGGCATCTCAAAGGAGTTAAAAAAAAAGGTAGAGTATGTCCTTCCTCAGAATTCCAATTGTACCCATAGGTTTTACGGAAAACTCTGAAAAAGTTGAACATTCATTTTAAATTTAGGTAGTATAGCAATCTAATTTTTAAAGGTCCTACGTATTATGGATGAGCCTATTGCCATCACAAATGAATGAATGAATCAATCAATGAATCTATCACTGAGAATATCACAGAAATCCCAACAATACTTTTGTCGTCCCGGGAATCGATCGGTTCCAACGAGGCAGTATTTATATGTTTTTTGGCACAACAAATTCGTAAAATAAACTTTACGAATTAAAAACCACCCCTTTAGAATAAAAATTAAATAAATAAATAATCAACCCAGGTATTGTCCCACAGCTGGGCACGTGGTATGAGCCGGATTAGGCTATAGTCCACCACGCTAGCCTAATGCGGGTTGGCAGACTACACATACCGTCAAGAAAATCTCTTAGGCATGCAGGTTTCCTCAAGATGTCATCCTTCACCGTTAAAGCAAGTGATAATTACGCAAATACGCACATGATTTTGAAAAGTCAGAGGTGCGTGCCATGGATGCGAACTTGAGACCTTTGACTTGGCAGTCTAGTGGACATACCTCAAGGCTCACTTCATCACTGTTCTTGCCTCGTTTGAAGTCGTTTAAAATTACAATATTATGACGTCACTTATCAAGTCCAAACATGTCAATACGAGTATTATAAATAATGCGTATCATTTGTTCGGAGAATGTCGCCTGTCTGCATCAACGCTTATCATTCAACGGGAGGAGTATCTCATTATCTTAATTATGTGTTGACATGCATCGGTAAAACCCAGGATGCCTAGTGTATGTTGTTATATACACAAACCACATGCATGTACTCTACTGTCTCTACTGCTGTACATGACGACGTCTGTGGTCTAGTGGTTCGAGTACCGTACTGCTGATCAAGAGGTCGTGGGTTCGATTCCCACAGAACACAAATATTTATGTGATGAAATTAAGGGTTTGTGTTTGTCTGGGTGTTCCTTATATATTATAAGTATGTATTTACAAAAAAAAAGTATATAAGTATCATAACCATTGTCTAGTACCCATAGTACAAGCTCTGCTTAGTTTGGGACTAGATGGTGCTGTGTAAAATGCCCCAGGATATTTATTTATTTATTTATTGGCTGTACATACATACACAAACAGATATAGATAGATGTTATTAAACATATTTAGATAATTATTATTTATTAGATACAAAAATACTGCCTCAGCCTCTTACTGAGTCCAGTGATCTTTCTACCGACGTCAGCGGTGACATTTTTGAAACGCAGATCGATGTTACGGTCTCTGTGTTTCATCACTCCTTGGTAGACCTTGGGTTTGGACTTCTGGGACTAACTCAGTGACCACGTTTGGGCACCATAGGTAAGAATGGGCAGGGATACAACCAAGTGACCGGCAAGATTCGTATCAGCTAGGTTGACATGGGCGCTACGAAATAATTTCGTCGTCGTTTTCTTGTGCCGAAAGTATGGTTAAAGACGAGATACTGCTGCAACAACATTTTCTCGTAGCACACATATTAGTCCCCTAGGAAGGGGTTAGTCGCCGGTATGTCTAAACTAGGTCCCATGTAATAGGGGGCGAGCCCATGGCCATAATGACCATAATCACCCGGTCACAAAAATGTAAACTCGGAGTTGCTACTGAGAATTTCATAGAAAAAGCCAAATCGACTCTGCCAAATTTTTGCACAGCCTAGTAGGATAGTAGTTCTGAGCTGGGTATTTGAGATCCAATTTCTGGGCAACATCCAGAGAACAGTAACATGAATTCCCAAGAAATTATGAACGAGTGCATTTATTTCTCAGACTTATATATTTTTCCTTGTACTATAATTAAAGTGTTCTTGTTGTCAGGCAGCTGTGTCAATATTTAATATTACTCATATTATTTTAAAGAACAGAGCTAGACTTTACAAATACTTTTCTGAGATTGTTTCGGCGTTTTAAATGCTCAATGGTTAAAACAAATAATATGAGTTACTAGCTGTTCCCCCGTATTATTCGCTTTCATATACAAGGTGGAAGGAACATCGACGCACATCCGAATACCATGAGTTCAGTACATGATTCTGGAGCCCCCTGCGTTAAAATTTTCTGTAACTTTTTTCATCAATTTGTCAATTTCTTCTGCCGTTTTTTTTACTTGAACGTGTAATAAAACATTATATCTATCTACCCAAATTAGATTTATAATCAAACAATCATTATTTCATTTATTTCGGATCGCACGCGCGATAACATTCACCGCGGGGCGTTATAATCGCGTTTTTAGCAATAAAGTGCGCGCTCAAAAATGACAATATGTGTAATAACCGATCATTTTCTACACGAATGACCTGTCATTTTATTTTTGACCTTGAGTGAAACCTTGTCAGGTCGTTCGCGCGTCGATGTCCCTTCCACCTTGTATTTTTTCCCAATCCCAGTGGTATTTCCCATAATCCTTATTTAATAAATTATCAACTCATTGATTGTCCCACTGCTGGGCACGGGACTCCTTTCAGTATGAGAGGGATAAGACCATAGTCCACCACGCTGGCCTAATGCGGGTTGGCCGATCCTTAATCCTTATTTAGCGGATACCTACGGCCTAACCGTATCCTTCGGTCTTGCAGTTTTAGGCTTGGATTTAGATTTAATTGAATCTATAATAGGGCTTCAAGCAGGTGGTAAGACCCAGCCATTAGGTCAGGCTTTTAGGGTTTCTGACTACCACTAACGATTGTCATAGGTGTTCGTACGACAACCGGGACCGACGACTTTCCGTGCCGTCCTATTATGTGAGATCAAACATACTAGCGATTTGTGGGTTAACTACATTAGTACATCTCTGCCTAACGCTTCGGGCAATACAGGTGTGATGGTATGTTAGGTACAGTTCTCGCCAAACTCATTGTCCGGGTTGAAGTTGACACGAGCTAACTTTGAAGACATCTGTGGTCTAGTGGTTCGAGTACCGGACTGCTGATCACGAGGTCGTGGGTGCGATTACACGATGACATAAACATTTATGTGATGAACTTAGGTGTTTGTATTTGTCTGGGTGTTTCTTATATATTATAAGTATGTATTAACAAAAAAAAGTATTATATCCATTGTCTAGTACCCATAGTACAAGCTTTGCTTAGTTTGGGACTAGATAGTGCTGTGTAAAGAATGTCCCAAGATATTTATTTATTTACTTTCACCCAGCCGTAAAAATCGGAGAAAGAAATTTGAAATTATTACATTGTAATAATTATAAACGAAAGCTGAAGTAGTAGGCAGTCGTTTTAAATCATTTTAATCAATTATTTTTGTTTTTCCGATTTTTACGGCCGAGTTAAAGTTAGCACGTGCCAACTTCAACTCGGACATTAAGTTTGGCGAGAACTGTAACTACTTACAAGCCCCCATGCCGTGTTGATGATGATGAAGATGACTGCTATAGTCCGCGCGGAACTAGTTGGCCGCGCCTTAGGTAGGGACGGGGGTGAGGCGGCGGGTTACTGTGAACAAAAGCAAGCGCCCCCGCCCCTCCGCGGGCGCGGCAAACTAGTTCCGCGCGTACTATACTTAAGATAATTGTGACGGCCATTGACACGAAGTTGCTATTTTATCGATTACTTTTGATCTATCACGTACAGCTTATCTACACTAATATTATAAAGAGGAAAGATTTGTATTTTTGTATGTAACGAATAAACTCAAAAAGTACTGGACCGATTTGAAAAAATGTTTCCATGTTAGATAGCCCATTTATCGGGGAAGGCTACAGGCTATATATCATCACGCTACGACTAATAGGAGCGGAGTAGTAATGAAAAATGTTGCAAAAACAGGGGAAAAAATTATAAGACCACGCGTTCGAGGCCGCTGGCGGGAAGCTCGTCTATATCTATACTTCTATACTAATATTATAAAGAGGAAAGATTTGTTTGTTTGTTTGTTTGTTTGTAATGAATAGGTTCCGAAACTACAGGACCGATTTCAAAAATTCTTTCACTTTTGGAAAGCTACATTATCCCCGAGTAACATAGGCTATATATCATCACGCTACGACTAATAGGAGCGGAGTAATAATGAAAAATGTTGCAAAAACGGGGGGAAAAATTATAAGACCACGCGGGCGAAGCCGCTGGCGGGAAGCTAGTCTTTGATAAAATCAATAAGTACTTACCATCACGCCTGTCCTTCCTGAAGGAATAGGCAGAGTTGTCCTAATGTCCGTCCACAATTCACCGGTATATTTATTTAGAGCGAGCCTATTATATGAACGACGTCTGTGGTCTAGTGGTTCAAGTACCGGATTGCTGATCATGAGGTCGTGGGTTCGATTCCCACAGGACACAAATATATGTTTGTCTTTGTCTGGGTGTATCCTATGTATTTACAAAAAAAAAAGTATATAAGTATTATATCCATTGTCTAGTACCCATCCATAGTACAAGCTCTGCTTAGTTTGGGACTAGATGGTGCTGTGTAAAATGTCCCAGGGTATTTATTTATTTATTACTATTGACCGGGCATAAATTCTAATTAAGAGCTGTTACAGAGCATTCCAGAGAAACTTTGCTCATTGCTCGACCTGGGATTCGAACTAAGGACCCTTAAAGTAACAGCGTGCAGTACAGTTGTTCATCTTGTAAAAAAAATCTTCTCATGGTAACACTTAGTAGGTTCTTGAAATTATACTGAATTTCAAATTTAATAAGTTTTCCTTGTCTTAAAGGATAATAACAATAAAATATATTGACCTATTTAATATACCTACTTATTGTTTATGTACTGAGAAGGTAAATACAATACAGAAATTGTAAGTATTGTAAAATTTAAGAAACCATTTATTAAATGGTATTAGTAGTCGACAATTATTTTTAAGCGTAATCATTATTAAGTGCGACTGCTACGCTAGGTCCTGGGTTCGAGCCCCGGGTCGGGCAAAGTGTTGGTGGGTTTTCTGTTAAACTCCCAGTAGCAGCTCGGAGTCTGGATCTGCGCTCGATTGATGGCAATAGGCTCGCCCCCTATTACATGGGACCTAAACATACCGGCGAAATGTGGATGTACATTAGTACGCCTCTGCCTACCCCTTCGAGGAATACAGACATGATGGTATGTTAATTTTGACCGAATATTGATTCTAGATTCACTAAGCAGGGAACTTGTGACTATGTTTTTTTTTTTGTTTTGGGATATTTTTACACAGCACCATCTAGTCCCAAACTAAGCAGAGCTTGTACTATGGGTAGTAGACAATGGATATAATACTTATATACTTATTTTTTTGTAAATACATACTTAGAATACATAAACAACACCCAGACAAACAAACACTTATATTCATCACATAAATATTTGTGTCCTGTGGGAATCGAACCCACGACCTCATGATCAGTAGTCCGTTACTCGAACCACTAGACCACAGACGTCGTCTTATTACTACACTGATCAGATGTTTAAGGTTAAGCTACGCTTTCCGCGGTCTTACTGTGGATGGCCATTCTTAACACACCGAGACCCCTCCGTGCTTCAGAGAGCAAGTAAAACTACAAATACCTAGTAACTATGACAATAGTTAATAGATGCCCAAAAAGTCCATAAATTCCGGAGGTTTGATGGCAGTCGCTTCGTGTACGATATTGATATTCAGCCGCATCTGGTTAGACTGGAAGCTGACCCTAACAGTGCCTCGACCATGAGTTTTTCTCACTAGACTCGCTAGCGACGCCGTAAAATATTTGTATGGAAAACCCTCGCAGTGCCTCTAGCGGTTACGTAAGGAACTAAAATCTGCGTTTCGATGCGTAAAAATCCTATCGAAAGCCATTCGATAGAACTCATGGTTGAGGTACTGGGTTGGAAAAGGCTAGGAAAGATGCTTTAAAATAACTATGTATATGTATATAAAAAAACTAGCTTCCCGCCAGCGGCTTCGCCCGCGTGGTCTTATAATTTTTTCCCCCGTTTTCGCAACATTTTTCATTACTACTCCGCTCCTATTAGCCGTAGCGTGATGATATATAGCCTATAGCCTTCCCCGATAAATGGGCTATCTAACATGGAAATAATTTTTCAAATCGGTCCAGTACTTTTTGAGTTTATTCGTTACATACAAAAATACAAATCTTTCCTCTTTATAATATTAGTGTAGATAATTTAATAATCGGGACTATTAAGAGTATGACTAAGGAATTATGTAACAATTGTCTGGTTGTTTGTGACATTCTGAGGTCACACTCAATAAACGGGGATTCCCGGTACTATGCGATATGCGACCTCATTTGTTTATGGTATGCCGTTTATTAAATTAATATATCTACCAATAATGTACTGGGGGGCTAGACAAGTTGCATTTTGACATTCGAATCGACAATCAAAATGTATGGAAATGACACAAGCTTTCGACAAATCGAGCTGTCACTAATGGCATTTACATACATTTTGTTTGTCGATTGAAATGTCAAAATGCAACTTTAATAAACGACATACCATCACGCCTGTATTCCCTGGAGGGTTAGGCAGAGTTGTACAGCTTTTCATAAAATGCGTATGAAAGTTTATATAAGTACGGTATTTATAGCAATTTTTTTTATATCTCTGTGTTTGTTTCGGCTAATCTCTGAAACGGTTGTACCGATTTTGACGAGACTTTCACTGGCAGTTTAATTTGAAATTTTATCTATTTTAATATTTGTTTTTTATATTAATATGCATGAGTACATAGGTGCATCCACGCATTTTCCCATAGGGGTAGACATGAACTGAACACCAGCTCTCAATTAAAAAACTATCATCAAAATCGGTTCACTCAGTCGAAAGTTCTGAGGTAAAAAACATAAAAAAAAATACGTTCAAATTACGCACCTCCTCCTTTTTTTAAATCGGTTAAAAAGTAATACCTACCTTCTGACGTGCGAGTGAACCCGCGTACAGCAGCTAATTCATATGCAACATACTAACACATAATTAATTGATTATTATTTTATCAATTACACATCTTGGTGTAGACTAAATAATAAGCAATTACTAATTATTGATGCCATGCGCAAAGGTCATAATTGAGTAATCAATTTTATTAGTCGGTAATATGGTAATACTAGCATTTCCCCGCAGGTTCGTTTGTTATTCTGTTAGTCGGGGCGGAGACAATTCCAACAAATCAAAAACCATGAAAATCGGTCCGGCAGTTCTTGAGTTTTGTGTTGTAAAAACCTGACTTTGTTTTATATAGTAGAAGATTTTCTTATTTTTTATCAATGTAAGATCAATTATTGCCCAATTATTGGCTATTGCCAATAATTGGGCTACTAATCTATACTATAACTATAACTGCTAATCTATACTAATATTATAAAGAGGAAAGATGTGATTGTTTGTATTGAATAGGCTTCGAAACTACCGGACTGATTTGAAAAATTCTTGAAGTGTTAGATGTTGATGTTAGCCCATTTATCGGGGAAGGCTATAGGCTATATACCATCATGCTACGATTAATAGGAGCGGAGCAGCAATGCAAAATGTTGCAAAAACGGGGGAAAAGTTATCAAGACCACGCGGGCGAAGCCGCTGGCGGAAAGGTAGTATTATTGTAAAAACCCATTAACATTAACATTTATATGGATCGGACACTCTCTTGGACTGCGCAACTGCAGGAGGTTAGTCGGAGGATGTTTGCAGCAGCAGGCTCCTTAAGGCGTCTTAGAAATTTTCTTCCTATTGCCACCAAAACTGCTCTTGCACAATCTCTTCTCCTTCCTATCCTAGACTATGCTGACGCCAGCTATCTTGATCTTACTGAGGACCAGTTTGATAAGCTTGAGCGACTCCAAAACTTATGCATCAGATTTATATTTGGTTTGCGCAAATATGATCATGTTTCTGAATTTCGTACTAAGCTCAAATGGCTGCCTATTCGCCTTCGCCGGAATGCTCACATTCTTTCCCTATTATTTAATGTTCTTTTTAATCCTTCCACCCCACTCTATCTAAAAAATCGTTTTGAGTTCCTATGTGACACTCACAATAAATGTTTGAGATCCTCCGAAAACTTAACTGAAAATTCAAATGCATTCCACCAACTTCTTTGACAAATCGTTTACGATCCAAGCTGCATTTATGTATTTATTTATAATAATGTATATATGTATTTATACTCAATTTATATGTATGTATATATAGAATATACCTATTTATATTTTTCTGTTATTAGGTATTAATAATTATGTAACTAATTGTTTCAGTACACCACTACACTACCCACTGTTTAGTTCTTTTCTCCCAGTCCATCCAAAGGTTGTCTGGAAGAGATCGCCTTGCGCGATAAGACCGCCCATTGTACATTAGTCTAGTCCGATTTCCTTGTTTAATTGGTATTTTAATAATGGTGTACAATAAAGAGTTAATAAAGAAAATAAAAATAAATAACACTTTACTCAACATGGGAATCGAACCCGGGACCTCTAGCATAGCTATCGCGCTAAGAACCACTAGACTAGAGTAACTAGTAACAGTCAATACAGTTTAAACATTAATTATGCAAATATTGTATACAGTTGTATTTATTAATGAATCATACTGTTGACCCGTTCTCTATAATTTAGTTTTAATAATAGGAGGCGCCCGTGGGTGCGTAAATACCACATTAATTTATCGATTTGAAAGGTCAACCTGCGCTTGCCGCGGTCACTCTATTGATGGGTGACCGTTCATGCTTCGGAGAACGCGTTGAGCAATAAACAAACATATCACCGCCCATCATTGCCCGTAGGGACAGAGATGAACTAATGTACAGCCACAATTCACAGGCTGGTATGTTTAGGTCCCATTTAATAGGGGGCGACCCTATTGCCAAGGAGTAAAACCTCTAAAATATTGACCAAGACCTAAATACCCTTCTGATATCAAAATTATTATCACTTTTATTAATCAATAAATAGGTACTATACACGATCAAATTTGTGTCAATGATTTTGGTCATGAAAATACTCGAGTAGTGAACTGAACTGTGGACTTCACTCTAAAAACATATACATATATACCTTCTTAATTCCTTCGTGACCTAAGGCTATATTCAGAGACGACACTAAGTGTAAACTTACGCTTCCGTATGTCAAAGTACTAATATTTGACATACGGTTTACACCGCGATTGATTCGAACCAAGTTTCATTAAGTTTCGACGTCTCCCAAAAATGTTTTTTTTATATAAGCTTAATCTGTACATCTATACATACATACATATAAATAAAAATAAATGCAATTCTGTTAGTCTCGCTAAAACTCGAGAACGGCTGAACCGAGTTGGCTAATTTTAGTCTTGAAATATTCGTGGAAGTCCAGGGAAGGTTTAAACGGTAACAGCTAGTAGGATACATGTTTGGTTAACATTCTAAATTCTTTTTAATAATGATGTAACAAATTCCTTCAAAAAAGTAACAATATTTTTTCATTTGTTTCAGCGCAACAAGAAGACTACGCGTTCCCAGATTATTGGCAAAATGACTACGACAGCTTCTATGATAACAACTACAAGGATAGTGATGACACGAATGACAATATAGAACTCGAACAAGTTCAGACAAGTAAACCTACCGACTCCGCTCTACCTTACGTTCAAGGAGAAATAGAAGCGCAGAATGAGGCCGAAGGTAAAGAGGATGTCTTGGCAGATTACCAGATTGAAGATAACAGATCTAATTCTGCGGAAAAAGAACAAGTTGAAGAAAACAAAGAGGTAACGGCAGCTGAGCAGATACCAGAAGATATCAAAGAAAATGAAAATAATGAAGATTTGGCCGTACTACCTTTACAAGAACCCCAAGAAAATGATCTTCAGGAGCAAAGCAATGAAGAAGATAAAGAAACTAGATTTAATGACGATGACACGTGGAGTGGCAAGATTGAAGATGAAGTTGAACCACTACTAGCACCATCAACAGATGCCAATAAAGGAATTTTAGACGACACCAAAGATATTTTGAGCGAAGATACTCAAGGTTTTGATGACCAGCAAGCAGAGGGAGCTGTCGCGGAAATGAACCCAGAAGGTATTCTTGATTCATCTGAAATTGGTCAAATCATTGAGGAAACGAACAAACTTTTGCGAGAGGATAATGATGGTTTCTTAGCAGAAGACTATGATAGTCCGGAAAGGGAACAAAGTGATGAAGAGTTGTTCCGGGAGAACAACGATGAAGTTGAGGAAGATACACCCGAAAAAGTATATGCTGATCTAAACGCTGATTTAGACAAGTTGTTTGAAACTCTTGATAAGTTAAGGGATGATAATTCTGGAGAAGACAAGAAAGCTGATGAAGGGGCAGCTGACGAAGATAGTTCTTATGTTCAAAATGTTAAAGATTACGAAGAAAAATATGGTAGGCCATACAATGAAGACGTTGCATTATCTTGGCGGGAATCGGAAGCACGTGGTCTTGAACCAAATGACTCCAATCAATTCGACAACCCTGCTTTTGAAAATGATGACGCAAGAGCTGATGACAGTATTGAAGATGATTATGAAAATATAGATGACACTAACTTATCTGACTTATTTGATGCTGAACGTGCGAAGATTCGAAGCCAATTCATGGAAAATGACGAAAACGATGAAGAAAAGCCCGCACTAGATGAAAACATAAGCAACATAGTCGAAGAAAATCTTTCAAATAACAAGAATGAATCTACAGGTGCTCCGATTGAGAAAGACTATGTAAATGAAACTGTCGACTACGTTGATAATTATGCAGAGTCGCCCGATAACGCACCCAATGCTGACGATGATATTGACAGTGTAATTCGGCAAGTGTTCTCAGAAGATATTAACGAACCCCAATCCTACGGAAATGACGCATTAGTTGACGAGAACCAACCCAAAAATGAAGATGCCGCTGAATTTGAATCCATTGATGCTAACGACACGAAAATTGAGGAAAACATTGAACAGAAATCTGTGATGGTTGACGAATTATCCAGTGCTGAGCTTAGTGATCTAATGACCCAATTTGCGATAGCTCATAGTGATGATTTGGATGTACATTCTGAGAACTTCGCGAGCCACGTGGCGCCTATTCATGTCACTCTGTCTGTTGATGAACCAACAGTCATCACGTCCCCGAACTATCCAGAACCATACCCTACCAACAATATTATCGACTGGATATTGGAAGGTCCTGGAACCGGTATTGAGTTGAACATCACCAACTTTGCTGTCAACGGAGCAATGGGCGACTATCTTCTTGTTAAGCCAGGTAAATTTCAATATTAATAATACAGTACACGACGTCATTCACAACGTAGCAACGCAAAAAGACCAGGGGCCGAATAATGAAGTGCAAAGGCCATCATTGATACGTTGTAAAAAAGAAATGGTGCTACCCAACTTGTAGACGTTGACTCTAAAGCTTCATAATATGGCCCCTGAGTTCGATACTCAGATTGAAAAAAGTGTTATTGGATTTTTCTAAGACAACCTCAGTTACAGCTAGGAGTTTAAATCGGTGCCCAAACAGGTATAGTCCTGGATGTGGACCTGGATTTGTAAATGGCAAAAAACTCGCTTCTGATTTAATGGGACCTAAACATACCGGCGAATTGTGGGTGTAACATTAGTACACCTCTGTCTACCTCTTAGGGTAATACCGGCGTGATAGTATGCATGTCTTCAAGTGTTTAAACTTAGGTTTAAAGTTGAACAGAAAACTGAATTCACTAAATTGCTGCAAGAAAATGGAATCAGTCTTTAAAAATATTGTGTTGGTGACTCAACAGCTGTACTTCCTAAAAACCATTATACCTAATATGGAACAAAATATTACTTTATTCTTGTTCCTCATAAGGTTTGATAACCCTTGTGATAAAAATTACTTGATTGATAAACTTAAATAACAAATAACATTATTTAAAAATAACAATGAATCGTCTAATTGTTTCGATATTAGTCATTACTTCCAAGTTCCAGCGTATGATGAAATTGTAGTTTAAAAAGTAAATAAACTAGAACAACGAAGGTCTTGTCTATAAATGAATCATTATAATAAGTTTTCAACTTAATTTAGGTTCATGAATCAGCAGTAACTCACTATATGATACTAAGAAGTCAAACCAGAATAAGAATGCTTAAATTCTTTGAATGAAAAGCATTTGTTAAGTTTATTTCAACGTCTAATATTATCCCAAGTATCAATATTAGTTAGGAATATAAGTAAAGTCACTGTGGAACTCAAAAGCTCAGCTATGTAGAGGGCTATGCTTGGTGTTTCTCTACGCAACCAAATCAGAAATGAGGAGATCCGTAGAAGGACCGTAGATGCCGAACATATCCGAAAGGATAAGCAAGCTTAAGTGGCTGTAGGCGGAGCACATAGCTTGTAAATTTACTTACTTACTTTAAAAAAATCGTACCATCAACACGAAGAAGAATAAGAACAAGATATCTCGTAGAACTGATGGCTGCTGGGGCAGAAAGAGCCTAGGTTTTTGAGTGGAGACCACTCTAGAAACTCAGAAAGAGCAGCGTAGACATCGTACGAAAAGTACGTAAGTAAGAATTGGTAAAGATTGCATTACGGCTTAAACCTAACCAGTCCATGTGGAAATCTATGGAAGAGGGTTTTGATAAGTAGACCATTTTTAGCTGATATAATGATAATTATAATAATTGTACTGTTCATAGGTGGTATAGACGAGAGCGGTAACGATGGCCTGATCTTCTCGTACCGTCTCAACGCTGAGCGCCGGTACAGGTTCACAGACGTCAACCGTATGTTCGTCAGGTTCGAGGCCAAGCCTGGCTGGCAGTTCATGACTGGCTTCTCCTTCAGCGTTAAATTGATTTGTAAGTATTTCAATAACTTCTGGAAGACTAAAATGTATTCTTGATGAAACGTTATCGTTAGCAACAAATGGGTTCGATTTCTAGAGCAATGTTGTTGGATTTTTCTATGAAATTCTCAGTTGTAACTCGGGAGTTTAAACTGGTGCCCGTTTTTTTTTAATTTAATTTCTTATAAATTATGGCCTGTTACTCGGCAAAGATGTATCTTTCTAATGGTGAAAGAATTTTTCAAATTGGTCCATTTCGAAGCCTATTTAATTCAAACAAAAATACTATCTTTTAGTATAGACCAAGACATAATGTAGGTTTATTCATACATACATAAATGCCTCGTTAAACTTTTACATTCAATGGCGAGACACGTTAATTTACATAATAATGTATACTTACATCAACTTGATCAAACTGAGATTAATTTTCTTTTATAAAAGAAATGACAAGAAGCTCAGTTTCTATTACCGAGACCCTAAACATACCGGAAAATAGCGAATGTACATTAGTACACCCTACCTAACATCTGCCTGAAGACCTGCCAGGCTAACATGCGCGTCACGACAAAATTTTGTCTACTCTTTTGTCTCGCTCTTTCTTGTGCGAAAACGAAACAAAAGCACGACATAAGCGTAGACAAAATGTTCTCGCGGCGTGCATGTTAGAACGGCTGGAAATCCTAATGACGTCACTGAAAATAACATCCCACTATTCCCTCCCAGGGCCACTATCTGTATCAATAGCTGAGGAAGAGTTGCCGGAGTCGGAGCCCGTGGTGCTGCCGCCGCAGGAGACGCTGACCCTCAACCTGGCCGGCCTCACCGTGTCCCAGTTCACAGAGATCCACGACGACTTCCTGGAGCTGATCGCTGACATGGCCAACGCGTACATCAAGGATAACAACATTGATAGAGGCTTGAACACTACGTAAGTGTTTTTATACTATCTTCTAATGATCCATATGGCCCGGCTACACGCTCCATGTTACCTGAAAACAAACGCAATCCAATTCCAATCCAAATCCAAGGTTAATTTTAAAGTCGTACTCTCTAAACCAATTTCGTTGATAATGGATTGAAATTGGAATCCCTCAAGCTACCTTCTACATAAAGTTAGCTCCGCTAACATCCGCAGTAGTTGTGTGCCCTAAGAATTGAAAGAATTAATGAAATACCGAGTTGTTTTACTATTTCTGATTTAAATAAAAATACGGTTTTGGCGTTAGTTCGGGCCATAAGTTAAATGTAGCTTATTTGGTAACCACTTGCTTCGCTTCTTGAATACTTCTTTTACTTCTTCCACGTCCATACTTCTTGTCTTGTATGCAAGAATCTTGGCAAGTGGCGGTCTCTAGTTTTAGCCTACCTCTGTGGGACATGAATGTGTGTAGTTTGAGTACATCCTGGCCCAGTTGGATTTAGGTACATTGAAGACAATAGTAGGTAAAAGTTAAATAGATAGTACGCACAAGGCTAGTGTCGTGGACTAAAACGTAGCGTATAACGGACAGGGAGCAATTGTTGGGGCGGCAAAATTTTACAATGAGCAATAACAATATAAATAAAAATAATCTGAACATTTTATCTCAACATCTGACATTTGAACGTTTTGTTTTCATAGAAGATTAAAGTGTTTTAACACCTATCTAAAGGGGCGGTAATTTTTCGCGCCCCGGGCGGCAAGAACCCACGCTACACCACTGAATATAGCCCTATAAAGCCGCCTTTTCACAATACAATGATCTGTACTACGTTGCTATAAATATTTATTCTGCAATGCGTAAAATATCTACAAAAAATAAATTGCTTGTGAATGTTGATGACTCAATCATATTATCAGTAGATTATCGAACGGAAAACGTCGTAGACAAAATACTGATAATAATAAATAACATAAATTTTATTTTTATCAATGATAACATATTTATTCAACGTATCTTGATCTCTCATTACGAGTGAAATACTTGAAACTAAGGCTCAGTTTATATTAGATAAGTGAAGTACAATAGTGTGCATTGACAATAAAATAAATATAGCTTTAAAATGTAGATATTTAACTCAAAACATATATTGAATCGTTAAAGTTTTATCATAATCGTTATAATTAAGGTTATCATATTGTTCGTATTTATTTACACCGGTATTCACATTATTTTGTAACTTAATAATGTCTATTTTAACCACCGCCTTGACTTAATACAAAAATTTACCTTCACGCTTGTTTTCCTAGTAGGGTTAAGCAGAGGAGTACTGCTGTACATCCACATTTCACCGCGCATGTTTCAGTCCGCAATATGCGAGTCTATTGAAATCCAATAACACTACTCAACCTGGGATTTGAACCCAGGAATTTAGATTAGCAGACGTGTTGGCACTAGTCCTTATGATACGTATATTATTATGTCGTTGTAAAATATTAATTACTTACTAGCTGTTTGCCGTGGCTTCACTCGTATCCTATAAGACTTTTTTATATCCTATGTGTTCTGATGTAAGCTATAACACTGTACAGTTTCATCAAAATCCGCTCAGTAGTTTTTGTATGAAAGAGTAACAAACTTCCATCCTTGCAAACTTACCATTAATAGCTCCTCCTAAGGATGCGCTGCGCTGGCAGTAAGAGGAATACTCCCTCAAACTGTCGGTGCAGTGAATCCTCCATAAACCTCTAAGAGGTTTTTCGGGTCGGCAACGCGCGAGTGATACCCCTGGTGTTGCAAGCGTCCATAGGCTACGGTAACCGCTTACCATCAGGCGGGCCGTATGCTTGTTTGCCACCTCAGTGGTATAAAAAAAAAATATAGATATTAGTAGGATAATAAATTAAATTGAGATAGGATGACCTAAGTATATTAGTATATTTCCTAGAAGTCGTACCTACTTACTCATTGAGTGTATAATAACAATTTTTAGTTACTAACAGTTTTAACAGGAAAACTTGTTCGTGATCATTAAACCTATAGAATTAAGATTATATTTTACTAGGTTTCCGATAGTGGCTTCGCCCGCGTGGTCTATAACTTTCATCCCTTATTTCAACCCCTAACAGCCTTTTTTTCGCAATAAAAAGTAGCCTATGTCCTTTCTCAGGCTCTGGACTATCTCTGGACCAAATTATATTTAAATCGGTTCAGTAGTTTTGGCGTGAAAGCGGACAGACAGAGTTATTTTCGCATTAGTAAGGATTTTTATTTTGATGAATAATCAAAATGAGTTTAAAAAATGTAAAACGTACCTATACTATCAGGACTTTTTACCCTCATACCATGAGATTAATTCTACCTTAACAATTCTGTCCAAACTAGCGCTAAGATAAAATGAACTAATTATTCCTAATGCGGAACTCGCTACATAAGTTACGCTGTCGCATACAAAGTTCGACTATATCTGTACTGCGTATGTTGCACACAGAGAATTTCTATTCTCGTCCCTCCGTTTACGTCATAACGACCCACTTCGGCAACAATTTGAATAACAAAACAACACACGAGACAAATTGTGCTCAAAGTCTTCAATAATACAAGAAATCTCGATACAAAACAAAAGATTAACAATTTTAATACACAAAAACAAAAGTCATTCTAAATTCAAGTCGTCGGGGTATCGGCACGCATGCGTAACTCGCAGCTTTGGGTGTTCGGGCATGCGCACAACAAACGTCAAATCTATTTCAGTAAAGCTTACGACGCGAGCTTATGAAACCGCATAAAATCGCAATATAAAACAAAATCTAATTGTAAATACGTGAAATAGATAACAGTGCGTGTACCAAGTGGTGAACAGTTACAATGTGCACAAAAAACGGGACTCTAACATGTTAATAATAAGAGTGTTATTCCAAAATGCAGCATTGCGCCACCGAATCGATTCGAACGTTCCCTGATGCCAAATACAGAATTTAGTGACAAATATACAGTATGGAGCCCATATTAGATAGGAATAACTTCGCTATAAGCGCTATGGTGACGGTGGCTATGCAGATACTATTCTTTACCATAGCCTCGCTATTCCAGAATGATAAAGTGACAGACTTCACTGGAGGGGCTAACTTTATTATCATAGCGTTGCTAACCTTCTTTCTCGGTCAAGGAGGCTCTCATCTCAAGAGTTACGACAGCAGACAGCTAATGGTGACTGCCTTTGTTTGTCTCTGGGGAGTCAGACTCTCAGGCTACCTCATCTATAGAATCTACCATATAGGTCGAGATAAGCAGTTCGAGGATCGTAAAAGTAATACTCTAAGGTTCGCAGTGTTCTATACATTTCAAGCCGTGTGGGTATATATAGTTAGTTTGCCAGTGATAATAATGAATTCTCCTCACCATTCGTTCCCAAAATCTCCTAAAACGATGACGACTTTGGACTCGGCTGGCGCAGGAATATTCGTCATCGGATTACTGATTGAAACGTATGCAGATCTACAGAAATTCGCGTTTCGACAAGAGCCTGCCAACCAAGGGAAATGGTGCAATGATGGCCTCTGGGGACTATCCAGACACCCCAACTATTTCGGTGAAGTGGTGTTGTGGTGGGGGATTTTCATCATATCTTTGAACGTGATCAGTGGCGTCGAATGGATCGCGATAATATCACCATTATTTACGACAGCGATCATACTTTTCTTATCTGGTATACCGCTGCTCGAACGATCGGCGGACGAAAAATACAGAGATAACCCAGATTACTTGTATTATAAAGCGTCGACTTCGCCCCTGATACCGATCCCGCCGGCCATATATGTGGAGGTGCCGAAGTTTTTGAAATGCGTCATGTGTTGCGAGTTCCCGATATACGATTCGACTGGCGAGGACTTCCCTGCGCCGACGATCGTCACGGAGACCACCAGCATCTCGATGGTGCAGTCTCAAACATAGCTAACAAATGCCGCGCGCGACCTCGCCGCGGCCAACGACCAGATAATAAAGAACCCTAACCAGAAACAGTTGTGATACACAGCCGAGGACAGAGCACACCGGCTGCCAAACTCATTGCCACTCAAACAAAACAACACTGTAGATATGAACCTTCACAATAGTTATATGGAAAATATTAAAAAAAGTAAACGTATAGCTTTAGGACTTATAGAAGAGACGAGGGACTATAGCGCTGCCAATTCACCTGATATTGAAAAGAACGTAGATTTAGCTGTACCTAGTACTAGTAAAGCGAAGAGACCTACAGAGATAGTAAAATACGGCAAAATTACTTTCAGTACAACCGCGATATTACATCACTATCCCCAAGTATCCAATAATGAACTCAAATTACATTGCGATAAAGGTGATCAGAAGAAATCTGATTTGAATCTCGAAAAGCCTAAAGACAATAACAATTTAGAAACTGAGGAAGTTGCGAAAGATAAGAAAAAAGATAATTTTAATAATAATGAAACAACAAAAGTTGCTGTTACAACAGACAATGCTATTGAAGTAGTGAAGAAATCAGTCAAATTCACTGAAGAAAAGCTTGTATGAGAGTGGGCCATTATTTTTTTTTCTATTATTTATTTTAATGAAGATCTTAATATGGATACTCGGAGCCTAAATACACATATCGCGATTGATGTAAAGACTGGCCAAACAAGTAATAACAAAGTAATGTGTCGAAGAGTTTTAGAAGATAGTGTAAAGTCCTCGAACATAGATGGAATCCGTCTCAAATAGAATATTAAATAGATTTAAAGATAAAAATAAGTCGTAAAATAATACCTATTTATTGAGAAACTAGAGGAATAGTGTTATTGGTGAGTTCTTAATATTTTGCATGATTTTCAACTTTAATAATGTAGTAGTAGAGTTTCTTATTAATTAGTCCATCGAAGAAAGTAGCCATATCTATTTTTTTTAAATTGCGTTCTAGACATTAATTATTTTAGTGAATATCGTTCATATTATTTTGTTTGCTAGAGCTATAATACAGTCTTAATATTTATTGATTAAGTAACTGATTAATAAGTCATACAACTATTCTTCAATATTTGCACTATACAAGAACCATTTGTATTTAATAAAATATATTTTTAATTTAATAACATTACATATTTATTTGCTGAACAAGTAACTGATTGATATTAAGTTACCTGTGTTCAGCAAAACAAAGAAGGCGGTGATATGTCACTGGCCTACTTTGTTTTGCTAATAAGCCGTTCATTTATGCTACATCCAATATTAAAACTTTTTTCATATTCTCCTTAGATTGTTTCTTTTAAAACTACATAACATCAATTTTAAGTGCAATTAATCTAACATGATTACGACTATGTATCTAATGCAATGTGTCGCTTTTGATTTTATCTCACATTCGACAGAGCATTGATTTTGAATTGCGTCTTACTTTACTAACGTAATGTACTATGTACATCACATTAACATAACATACCATCACGCCTGTATTCCCCGAAGGGGTAGGCAGAGGCATACTAATGTATACCCACATTTCGCCGATATGTTTTAGGTCCCATGTAATAGGGGGCGAGCCTATTGCCATCAAACGGGCACAAATCCAGACTACGAGCTGGTATTGGGAATGTCACAGAAAACCTAAAAACACTTTGCTCGACCCGGAGATCGGACCTAGGACCTTTAGCGTAGCAGTCGCGCTTGAGACCACTAGACCAACGAAGCAGTGTTATGTACATCACGTTAGTAAACACATGTACCTACATCACGCCTGTATTCCCTAAAAGGTTAAGCAGAGGAACACCATACAGTACGTACAGTACGCTTAGACCGGGTATAAATCTTGACACCAAGCTGCTACTGTCATAGAAAAATCCAACAACAGTGCTTGGCCCAGAAATCGAAGCCATGATCTCTAGTCTAGCATTCGCGCTTACAGCCACTAGACCAATGAGGCAGGAACTTTGCAAATTAGACGGTAAAACCTGAGTTATTTTTTTTAAAAGAAGAAAAAAGCAACGCGAATTTTCACGATAGAAGCAAATTTTCCCATTTTGTAGATCTGAATATTTTACATTTATTGTGAGGGACCTAAATTTTATGACAAGCCACCCAAGTGGCCTAGTTAGAGGCTACTTGGGCTAATCTTTTTCCATATCTTTATTTGGGCAAATTACGTGTTACACATTACAATATTATATACAATATTTTTTTAACTAAAAGTTAGTAAATGATAATAAACCTAAAATATTTTCCAAATAGGTATTATTCTTATAAAAGATCCGAAAATTTAATTTATTTATTTCGGAAAAAACCAACAGTTACACACTTATATTGCTTAAAAAATACATTAAATATTATAAACATTAACTTATGTGAACCCCACAGCGTTTTCCACGTATTTTACGTAAGTGATTATTATAAACTAAGAACTGAGCGTGAAGGAGACAATACAAATGATATTTATTACATAATTATTGTTTTTTTTTAAGTATTACACTAAATAAATAAATAAATCTAAATAAGTTATTTTCAATGAAATCTAAATAAATAAATATCATGCTTAATATATGTTTTTCTAGTGATTATTGAATTTATCATGGTGGTAAAACTATTAATCAACAACAACGACGGTACAATTAAATAACGTAGTTTTTACATTCCAAATTTTTGTAGGTAATATGGTACTGATTGTGTTAGTAACTAGATAATTATTCTAACAAATACTAATCAACCCATATACTGTCCCACTGCTGGGCACGGGTCTCCTCTCAGTATGAGGGATTAGGCTATAGTCCACCACGCTAGCCTAATGCGGGTTGGCAGACTTCACACTCCGTCGAGAAAATCTCTTAGGCATGCAGGTTTCCTCACGATGTTTTCCTTCACCGTTAAAGCGAGTGATAATTACGCACATGATTTCGAAAAGTCAGAGGTGGGTGCCTTGGATTCGTACTAGAGACCTTTGACTTGGAAGTCCAGTGGTCAGATCCCTAGGCTATAACTTTTTTTTTATTTATACCACTAAGGTGGCAAACATGCATACGGCCCGCCTGATGGTAAGCGGTTACCATAGCCTATGGACGCTTGCAACACCAGGGGTATCACTCGCGCGTTGCCGACCCGAAAAACCACTTAGAGGTTTATGGAGGATTCACTGCGCCGACAGTTTGAATATTCCTCTTACTGCCAGCGCAGCGCATCCTTAGAAGGAGCTCTGGCGACCTTACTCACTGCAGGAACACAACACACAATAAAATGTGTTATTTGGCTGCAGTTTTGTGTAAGGTGGAGGTACTTCCCCAGATGGGCTGCTCCAGATTTGAGTCATAAATGGCTGTGCCCTACCTCTCTTAAAATTCTTCACTGCTTAATTTTTCTAATCCTTGCTAAATAGATAAGTTGTTTAGGCAAAGGTATATATTAGGCATATTTGCAATCTTATAGTTACATATCCAAACTACCCAATATAGCTTAGAAATTAGACAAGTAACCACTCAAATATAACAATAGCGATAGTAGTTTTATTTCAAAGAAATATCTAGACTAAAATGACAGTGGAAAATATAAGTCATAAAATGTATTCATGTCGTAGAGTCGATAAGTGTCGGGCGCTTGATAAGAGCTATTGATAAACTTGTCCGCGATAAACTATAGAAATAGACAACTGTATTAGTACAAGACATTTCGAGTGACGTATGATAAAATTATAATAACGCTGGCGACTATACTCCTAATATGGAATAATTTAAAAGGGAATCGTTTGTCTTGTCAAATGATGAGGAAGGATGAAACGCATATGACTAAAGGAGTTATGAATATGAATGTAGAAAGATAGAGGGGTAAAAGAAGGCCAAAGATGGATGGATTGTATTAAGCTCGATATGATGGAAAAAGAAGTGAATCAGGCGGTGACCGATACCAAGGATGAATGGGAGAGAAAAGAAACAGATAAGTTGGTACAAGGGCAGGAAGATGATGATGTTGACTATACTCTTGATACTGTTCAGAATTTTAGTATGAAAGCAGCTTAGGGCACAGCTCTAAGGAATTGAAGATTCCGCCGTCAGACAAGGCAATGGTCCCAGTATAGCATGTTTACTACGTGTGCCTGTAAGTCAAACCTCTACAATTGAAGGGATAGGAGCAAATGCTAGATTACTAGTTATAATGGTAGATAATGTCATAAATCCCATACCCTTAACTATAGGACAAGTAAAGGAAAGCCATTGCACTGTGGCATTAATACAGGCTAGAAACAGACAGATATAAGTAGTACAGGAAATTATCGTTCAAAGTCGTAATTCTTGATGCTATAGCAGAAATATGTATCGTAGAAAATAACCTTGATACACAAGAGATAATAAACTTTGACACTGAACTATTATAAGATCGGATGTGCGCGTTTATCGATGATTTGTTTATGGATAACGCGCCATCAATTTATATTACGCATTTATGTTTTCCCTTGCTACCTACGTTGTTTTTGTAGATAAGTTGCAATTTGACATTCGATTCGACAAACAAATAGAAACAAAATGTATAGAAATGACACAATCTTTCGACAAATCGGGCTGTCACTAATGTCAATTCCATACGTTTTCTTTCTACTCGTTTGTCGATTCGAATGTCAAATTGCAACTTGTTTAAGCACGACAACTACGTCGTGAGTTCGATTCCCATGTCGAGCAGTACGACTTGTTTTTTTTTTTTAAATTCTCTGGTATTTGCTGCTATAGAGATTGGATTTGTGGTTAATGGCTAATATATAGCCACGTAAAGACAGTAAAGACAGACAGACAGACAGACTTCACCGAGTAAAGACATAAATTGAGAAGCATAATTTTGATTTGCTGTGATTGGCTGTAATTACCTTTTGGGAAAGAGCATTAGGAATTATTTGTGGATTAATTTCAAAAGATGATACAAAGCATTATAAGTAACTGGTTATTTCTCCATGTTTCCAGGTTGGAAGTGACGCAGATCACCAGGACAGGACTCTGCAACATCCGCTGGCCGGACTACGAGACCTGCGTGGAGATCACCTTCGGAGTTCCACTACAGTACGAAGATGAAGCTGAGCCCAGGCTCAACGCTGAGGACCTGGACGCTATGTGGACCGGTTACATCATTAAGGAACATTTTTCTGAACGGCTGCGTTCGTTGGGAATAACTGTGAGTATTGCATCATCATGACTTGTGAATTCCCTTAAAGGTCCAAGCCTGATACCCTAAAAATCAAGAAGTTTTTGAGAGTAAGAGAATGTATGTACATTGTATCATTGTGTCAATTATCAATCCAATTGCACGGGTCTCCTATCAGAACGGATCCATTAAGCTATAGTCCATCTGGCCTGATGTGAGTTAAACTTCACACGCCATCTGAAAAGTCTCTCAGGCATGCAGGTTTCATCACGATATTTTTCCTCACCGTTTTAGGCGAGTGATACATTGGCGTAGCTATTGAGTTTTCCTAGTCATCCATCTGAACTAACAGTTCAGTCCACAGCTCACCAGATCCTAATCAACGCTGCCGATTCTTCTAGGCAGTCCAGTGGTCATATCACATCAACATACTGCTGCCATCCTCGTCATTCTCTTCACTCTTCTTAGTCGCTTTCGCTACTCTTTAAAGAGTGGTCGTGGTCGTCACATTAGGGGCAGTGGCACGCTTTACAATCCGTCACCATTCCTTTCGCACCACAGATTTTCTGGTATAATTATGCAGTAGAACGTTCAATGCAGCTTTAATCTGCTCTGTCTGGCGCATTGGTGATCTGCCACCAGCTCTTGTGGCGTCAACTTTCCTTTACCACAAGTCGTTCCACAGAATTTGACCTTGGACGATGGTCGAAGCTCAAGTTCCTCAAGTCCTTCTCTTATGTGTACTGAATTGTTAACTGTATATTCCAGGAGTATGCGATCCCCAACGACCGCACGGTGCTGATGGTGTGGCTGGTGATAGCCGCCGGCGTGCTCATCTCCATGGCCATGCTGGCCTTCGCGCTCTGGCGGTTCAGCTGCTTCGAGGATTACACTAGGTGAGACACAGATATATGAAAAGGAAAAGTTATTTATTTATTTACCTACTCGTTATTGTACGGTCGCGGTCATAAGTCCATTACCATTTTTACAAGTCTATCGCATGAAACAAGTTACACTTACGACCTGTTTCTGTAACAAATATTTTGCATACTTAAACGATCTCGTATATCGTACTCTTTCATAATATTATTATCTAGTCGAAAAGAGAGCGATGTAATGATCATTCTGGGGGGCTAGACAAGTTGCATTTTGACATTCGAATCGAAAAACAAAATGTATGGAGATGACACAAGCTTTCGACAAATCGGGCGCTCATTAATGTCATTTACATACATTTTGTTTGTCGATTCGAATGTCAAAATGCAATTTGTCTAGCCCCTCTGTGCTGTGATGTGTCGCGACGGCGTATTAAGATAGTGGTATTTTTCAAATCATTAAGTATTTATGTTTATGTATACGCGCAGTAACGTGCAGGCATATACGATCCTTGACATAATAATGAACTTATGACCTGTTACTGTATATATGTACACCTTAAAGATAAACAAATACAAAACAAAAATAAATTTTAAAGACATACAAAAGGGCGGCCTTGCGGCATCCAGTTTTTCACAATAAGTTAGTTCCAGAAAAATAAAAAGTCCGCACTGCGTGAAAAAGCGTGTTAATTTAGGAAACTTATCTAAAGAAAGATGTTCTTTAACTATCAATGACTGTATAGAGGAGTCAAATTCAAACGAATGGAACCGTTTAACATTTCATAAATGCTTGTGAAAACCTAATTGAAATAAAAACTTTTGAATTTGAACTTAAGCTAGGTACTTACATTATGTTTCAGGATGCAAGCCTACAGTGATACAGACAGTTTGAAGAACGAGAAGCGCAACCTCGACCTGTACCCCACGCCGCACCAGACGCTCCCGCCACTCTACACCGAGAACGACTACAAGTGGGCAGATGACAAGTACGACGACTCCACTAGAGGTGAGCGACACGCATATTACTTTTGTACATTGATGTATTATGGTCAGAGATCCGGCAATAAACTCAATACACATTCTTTAAAAAAAATAAGATAACATTACGTTAAATAAAATAAAAATAAAAAGCCTCATATTTCTTGCAAGCAGTGTTGACAACAATCTAAAACAAAGTTATAGTAATTTTTTCTTCTAATGTTTAATTTTTTTTATTAAAAAAAACATTACGTTAATTATTTATAATTGAAATATAAATAGTTTTGAGGATAGTGCAGTTTGATTAAGAGAACAAAGATAGCCATCGGCAGTAAGAGCTGACCAGCCCCGACAGACTTGACTGTAAATTCCCAATAAGTATTTTTTTTGTAATGTTTTATAATTTCTGTAATTTCAGTGGACATGGGAGGCTTCGCCAACAAGAGTTATGTCCGGGATGAGCTGTTTGACCTCGACTCCGATGAGGACGTTATCACCACGCGTGACAGGTCAATATTAAAGCAAAAGTCACCAAACTGCTTTATTTACTAGTCATAAAAGGGAATTGAGATAAACGGCATGTTGGACGTAGACTATTACATCACGGCTTGTGAGCTCGGTGGCACTTACTTATATTTATCAAATTTCTAAATATTTTATTTTAATTACACCATATAAATAGGCACTTTTGAAAAGTCAAACTGGTTGCACGGTTCCAAAAAAAACGGCTCTTATGGAGAAGAGGTGACAAGAAACTCCATAGACACTCTTTAAAAAAAAGTATGCAGTTCGATGAAAATTAAAAGAAAAGGAAAATAGCTGACCAGTTCCTACAGACAGACAGTCAGACAGAGTGTCAATTATGACCTACAGATAGTTCCATGTCTGGGTGTTTGAGTGTGTAAATAATTGTGTTTGTAAACACAGACACGATACAGGACTAAAAACTAGTGTGGGTGTAATATAAAAAACTCTTCCAACTAAATGCATTTGACAGACAACTTTCCAGTATAAACGGACCTGACATTTTACGAACAGCCTCTATCGGTGTGGGGTCCGATTATAATGGATTTTTACCTTGAATTGCAGCCACCGTACCTAACCTAACAACTAACCCTTCCTTCTTCTTTTTTATCTCTTCTATTTTCTTTGGCTGATAGTTAAGGGGTAATAAAATTGTTTTCGTCACGTCCTCTTGTTTATCTCAGTTCTCAATTTTTATGACTTGCAAAGACCTGTTCTGCATTCTTCCAGTCTGTCTCCTAACTATGCTGTAATCACTAACATTACAGGTACACTACAAACGTGTAGCCGATTCATTACCTCAGTAGCAATTGAGCATAATGGTACGAATTTACTAACACTAACATTTTCATTCATTTTTTAATTATTTACATGATAATCCCATTTTGCAGTATCGTTACCCTTTACAATTTGGTTACCATTGACATTATTATTTAATTTGCAATTGTTTTACCCTTTATTAAAATAAAGCGGTGATTTTTGTAGTGCAACTGTATTTATTGCTTTACGTATTGTCTTTTAAACATACTTGTATTTGTGACTTTCTACAATTCAATTACCCATTACAACAGATTTAAATTTAAGAAGAATTAACGTAGCTTTCTAAATTAATATAAAATAAAAATTCTAATTCTTTATTTTTTTAAGACGACTCTTTATTCATCATATATTTTACTTTTAGTGAGTTTATTTTTAATGAAGGAAAAAATCGGCGGGGGGCAGGATTCGAACCTGCGCCTTCTGGTTTGGTACACCAGACGCTCTGACCACTAAGCCACCGCTCGCCCTGCTCGCCAGTCGAAATCTTCCTCCACATTCCTTCCTTCTTTTTCCTTCATTAAAAATAACTTGAAATCTTAGCATGGAAAATGCTTAAAAAAATACAAAAAGATAGTTTTAGTGAGTTTATTGATCTGTCTTCTTTACTAATAAAACTAATGTATTTCTGTTGTATATTAATATATTTAATATCTTCATTTTTTTATATTGTTTTTTGTTCTTTTTACAGGAAAGGCATTATTAGTCCGAGGGACGTCTATGACGTGTAAGAAGCATAACGATATTCCAATATTTTACCAATATCCATTGATCGGTTTATTTTATCAATATACTGCATCGAATGTTTGAGGCCTTTGCCCAGCAGTGGGATAAAATGGGATACAAAAAAATACCGATACAACAATTATCGCTTTAAAATTACCATGGAAGTTACAACTATTGATTTGGTGAACCGATTTGTTGATATTGATAAAATGTTTGTGTTTTTAACGTAATATACTATAAGTTTTAATTGTTTTTTATGTGATAATGTTAGTTCTTTTGTGAATAATGCCAATTTAATAATGAAAATATTGGGTGAAAATGACTTATCATTTAAAATTTATTAATAAGAACAATAATTTATAATCAATTTATTCTAGAATCCTTTAAATTATTTTGTTAAAAAAGTGCATTTAATATTAATTACAAAGTAATTTACGCTGAATTTATTTCTATTTATCAAAATATTTTGTAAATTGAATTATTTGTGATGATTCCATTCCATTTTATACGCCCTTTAAAAATTATAATAAGTATTTTACCGCATATTATTTAATTGACATTGTTTACAGATGCAATAATGTAGAAAATAGATATTACAATACTGTTGTATACTTAATAGATATACAAAATCATAAATATAATAAAATAGATATTGTATAGTACATGATAAATATAAAATGTTGTGATTTTAATATTTTTTACAAATATCTTTTAACTTCTGTTGTAAATTATTTCTATTTTATATTTTTGTTTTCAATTTTATTCACGAATAAATGGTTATTTTTTATTTTATTTTTTTATTTCTTAATTATATCATTTTTAGGAGCTTCACTGTACTTCGGAGCTAGTTTAAAATTAAATAACACCATAATATTAGTGGAATAGTTGATAATGAATTGATAAATAGTTACTATAGAAATTATATCGCCAAAATATTGCTTTTCGTTACCTAGTATTGTTTTCAGAGTTTAAATAGGGTTGTGACGCATTACCTTCCTAAGATAAATATTCCATATACATTCACTCCTTTATTGAGTCCTAAAACATTTTATCCAATTAAATTATAAGTGTTAATACATTACATACGTATATTATACGAGTAGATATAATTACCTACCGATGAATATAAATATATTTATATTATATATGCCTAAAGCTTATTATTAAAGTTACATTTATTGTTAGCTTTTTAAGGAAAACTAGTAGATGCGTACCCTTAAAAGAAGCTGCGCAAGATAGTTCTATATATACATAATATATATATATCTAGGTATTATTATATGTTGTCCAAAATAATATGAACAATGCAACATACCTTGTCATTATCTATCAATATATTTTTTCATTTGTATTAAAACCTTGTGCTGGGTTCGCTAATAATAACAGAAAAAGTCATAATAAAGTATATAATTACGTTAACTAACAATTACGTAAACTATAAATAAAATAAAATATTAGATGTAAGTAGAACATTATTATAAAATAATAAAATTACATATTCAGCCTTATAAATGATAGTTCATTCCTAACCGATCCGTTAAAAATATTAAAAACTATTAAAATACTTTAGACGTCAGAAAAATTTAAAAATACATATATATATATTGTATAGACGTGGTCAACTCGATACCTAAATAATATACATAGTTCCTTAGATTTATAGTTCCGTAGCTATTTATTGTGTATTGTAAAATATTATATAAATTGTTTATATAAACCGTAAAAATAGTATGTTAATTTGTATTTAAATATATATTATAGTACCAACCTGCACTAGGCCTGTGTGGTCTCATACTGAGAGGAGACCCGTGACCAGCAGTGGAACAATTAATGGGTTGATTAATATTGATGATATTATTATAAAAAATGATTTCCCAGTCTGTCTTAAGAAAATACCTCAGACTTAGAAGTGGGAACGATAATAGGCTGATGAAAATAATTGAGGATTATGCAATCATAGATAGTGTTATTAAAAGACCAAGTCACGCAAAATGAATATTCTAATTATATTTTTATTTTAAAAGACGTTTCGACGTTTTCCCAACAAATTGTTTGAATTTGATAAAAAGAAATTAGACAACCCCATATTCATTCTAAAATTACTGCTATTTCTCAATATTTTAGTTCAAATGCGAAAACTTATTCCCATTTCGAGGGGCAAACATTTTTTGCCAAAAAATATATTCGCTGAAGTCAATTTTAAATGCCAAATTCTTTATAAAGTTTACATGAAACGATTTTATTATTTTTAAGGTATAAAGGTGTTTTAGCACTGTACTGATACAAAAAACTCTATTCATTTTTTAATTTTATCTTATATTCTTGATGAAAAAATAAGTATTAAATGACTCAATCAAATGAGCCTGTATGAAAATCCCATTTATCTATACAAATAATGTGACCACTAATGGGAAGAATTTGTTAATAATAAAATATATATTATACATAATTAAGATATTTATATACTACCTAAATTAAATAAATATTTTATTTACACAATACCTCATAATTATTTGTCATTCTTCCTTTTATCTATTATAGCAAATAAATTAGAATAATATACCTATCTAGTAAATTATTTGTGTTCATAAATACTAAATATAAAATAAATATTAATGTTTTAGATTGTAGGATTCAGTGTTATTTTAGCTGTAAAAGTGTTACGTAAATTAATGCAATTATTTATTTCAGTATTTAACTAGATTTATTTTCTATAATATCTTATTTTATTGGTTTCTCTGTCATTATTCCGGCTCGAGTATTAAAATATTTAACATAGTATTTTTGTTGTTGTAAAACTGTACATGACTCACAATTGTTACAACAGTAATGATAAATAACGTTTAATAAAATTATTACATAAATAAATTGAGTTAAGAAATATAATTGTATAAAATAAAGTATAATTCACAAAGAGCAAATACGCAATATTTATCGGACTAAAAAAATTACGTAATATTTTATGAAAATGTATTTTTATTTTGCGTAATTATTATATTATTGTAAGATTGCGTAAATTGAAATGAGTTTTACACGAACGTGTGAGTTTGACAAAGAACACCACTATTGTAATGTATGTGACATGTCATAATTACAGGCATTAATAAAGATATGCCATTTATGTAAATGATCATTTTCATTATCGCCAATAAATCCTCATGATGTTACCATAATACGGGCTCTGTAAGAAATAAATAAAAAAAATACACATTAAAGAATAATTTCTATGAGAGCTCTTAAGTAATAAGTAATAAAGTTTATTGTCACAAGAAAACATACATTAGTATACACCGTTTAACAAGGTGCCAAAACTAACGACTGCAGTAGACTGTATCCAGATATTGTGAGCCCTGCCTCTCAAACTAGGATAACCTGTATCTTGAGAGACAGTGTTCAGCTGTTAGGTTACTTAAAAATAGGGATAAAAAAAAAGAACTGCGGACTGTGCCAAATTATAGTACGTGTTAACTACTTAACAGTCATATTACTTTTACACTTTTAAACATAAACATAATTATTTACTTTAAAGGAGAGGGAAAAAATATAGTAGAATAACAATTTAAAACTATGTATGTGAAATAGTGTGTGTGTGTGTGTGTGTGTGTGTGTGTGTTGTGTTGTGTGTGTGTGTGCGTGTAAAAATAAGGCAAATTTAGGCAATGGATTTTAGCAGTGATTCAGTTTGTGTTTAGTCTAAAATACAATTTTTATTATCACGCCTGTACTCGTTCGTCAGTATGTTTTAAGTCACATGTGATATCTGTGTGTCTGACTGTAGCGATTTAAATGAAGGCACACAGACAGTTTAGAGCTTGAGAAAGGACAAAGGTTATTTTCTAATCAATCAATCAATCAATCATTTTATTTGCAAACACGGGTTACACAGGATGTACAGCTTTATTATAATATCACGACTTAAACTCATCCGTATTCCACAATTTGGTATGCAAATTTAAAGTTAAGTTAGTCTGAGACGAAGCTAAGCGCAAAGTAACGCATCCGTACGTCAAATTTGTATTACAATATGACATACGGAAGCGTAAGTTCATGCTAAGTCTCGTCTCTGAATACCAACTTTAGAGTCTTTAGGTACAGTATTATTAATAATTTTTAGTTAATTTTAAATAAACAATTGTCTAATGCGAAAAAGGGGCTGTAAGGGGTTGAAATAGGGGATGAAAGATATAAGTAATACACAGACCATGCGGGCGAAGCCGCTGGCGGAAAGCTAGTCGGGAATAAATTCGCTGCTAGTGGAAAAATTATAGAGAAATCCAATAACGGCTTGCGCTATCCGGAAATCGAAGCCAAGTTTCCTCAGCATAATAGCAGCAAATAGTCTACTATATAAAAATAAGTCGGGTTTTCCTTCCTGACGCTATAACTCCAGAACGCACGAACCGATTTCCACGGTTTTGCATTCGTTGGAAAGGTCTCGGGCTCCGTGAGGTTTATAGCAAAGAAAATTCAGGAAAAATTTCAACAGAAAAGCGGGTTGAAAAAGTTATCAAGACCACGCGGGCGAAGCCGCTGGCGGAAAGCTAGTTATTACATAAAAATAATATAATATAGGTACAAAACGTAGAACGTAATACCGCATAATACTACAAAATACTACAAACAGAGATCATAGGTGCGAAAGGAACAACAAACAATAAATCAGTTTCTGCGCGGGCGCAGAATTTAGACCGTTTTTGTATTGTTACTGTATTGGGTTATTCTGTTATGGAAGTGTTAGGAAAAATAAGAAGGGCCAATAATATTCAAAAATGCCTTATTAGTCAAGTGGCCATAAGCGCCACTGCTACCCTAGAGGTCCTAGGTTCGATTCCCAGGTCTAGCAATGCTGGCAACTGTTATTGTTTTTTTTCTTAATAGCAGTTGGTGCATAATATCTGTGAAAAAAAATCAACTCAAAAGTCTTACTTAGTTAGAAGCTAGTTAAAATAATTTTGGTAATGCACTAAAAAGATCTTGACATGTTTTAAGTCAGACCTAAATAACGGCTAACGGTGAGAGTACATCTCTGCCTATCCCTCCAGAGGAATACAGGCTAGATGGTATATATGTGCGTAACAGCGTAATACAAAATTGTACATCGATAAAATGAAAGCAATTTTTAATTCCGCAGCATCAATTTATTTTCACACAACTCGGATCTTTCTTCAGAACTTCAGAATCGCCCGCGCACTCCCTGGCAAGGTCACTTCGGATCTTGTGCTTAGAGCGCGCGCATCACAATTAGCACAAGATAACGAGATAACACACAAGATAACGTGTGTAGACACCAACGTTACGAAATGACGGAGAGATTTACAAGAAAAATTACGTGAAAGTCGCATTTTACGCGATTCTAAAATTTCAAATTGAGATTCTTTTTTGAATGAGTTGGATTCTAAGTTCGAATTTTTTGTTTCTTATAAGTGTTTTTCCTTTAATATAAATGAGTGAGTTGGATTCTTCAATTGAATTTTTGTGTTTGTTGGTTTAATAATTTTGGAGTTATGTTGTGCATGACAAGTAAGTGTTATATTTTTCTGTAAATTTAAGAAGATTCTGTAGAATTATGTGAAATAGTTAATTCAAATATAAATACTAGATATCTTTATAATTACATAATAATTGCTATTTCTACTAAAATGGAAATCGGCACGAAAGACGTAGAATACGAACAAATAAGTCAACTATACGACGAATGTCTTAATTATTTAAAAGACAGCAAGAATTACATAGAAGATACTTCAAATTCCATCGAAGAGCCAGATTATGAGACTATAAAAGAGAAAGAAGAAGATCAAAATGAAGAAATACAAGAGAAAACAACGTTTAAACTTGAAAATGAAATATTGAACGCAAGTGTTGAATCTGTCATATCAGAACCAAGATCTGAAAGGCTGAGAAAACTATCAAAACAATTACCCAAAATAATTATCACTCAAAGTACAACTAGTTTAGATTTTGGCAAAGAAAATATGAAATTAGTACCTATCCGAAATGAAATGTCCAAAAGTGATCGAATTTTGCCGAAAATCGATCGTCATCCACCACGAAATGATTTAAGTATGCCACAAATAAATCATAATTATTCCAAACTTGACCGAAATGTGCCAAAACTGACTCGAAAGTTGCCGAACGATCGGAGCTTGGTGGAATTTGATCCAAGTATGTCAAGAAATGAACAAAGTATGTCAACGATGGATCGTAGGACGCCGAAAGTGATGAAGCCATTTAATCATGTGCCCACTGAGAAGAAACGAGCTGTGCCTAACAACAACAAGTAAGTGAAGAATGTTCTCCTATATTGTCTTGTGTTAGGAGTTACCATAGAGTTTCTTACCGTTGCTTCTCTATTATTATTAAGCATTTAGTTTTGCAACCTTTCATATATACATACATAGCTGTTTTCCATAGGGGTAGGCAAAGACCATAGATTTCCACTTGCTACGATCCTGGCACACCCCTTTCGCTTTATCTATGCTCATCAACCTCCATGCATGCTCATCGGTTTAGGGTGCTCTTAACCTTGCCTTTTTTGAGAACAACCGCAATTTGGTTGTGGTTTGGTTGTGCTTCAACCTTACATACGACCAATTCGAACTTTTCAAAATTAGAAACGTCCCTAATATTTTGGTCCCTAATGTCGCGTTCTTCGTTGTAAGCCTTTTGAAATTCTTTATTCTTTAAATTATCATTACAAATAGACTGAGGTATTATATAATTAATTATTATAAATATTATATAGGTATAAGTGCGTCATTTGTGAGTATCATAATGTAAGCCTCTCTAAAGTCGAGAGTTAATACTTCATTAAAATAAGATAACACGACTACTTTGTACGAGTACTTCCCTGTATAAGTGACCGCTTCAACCATATTCACCGCCTTACAAAAATGATCATAGACAATACCAATCAACATTTGCTTACGTAATTTTTTATCATCATCATTCTTTTTTATTGAGCCTCTTCTGGGCACAGGTTTTATGTCAGTATGAGAGGGTTTAAGCTATAGTCCACCATGCTAGCCTAATTTGGGCTGTACAGACTTCAGTTGCCATGGAGAAAGTTTCTCAGACATGCAGGTAGCATGATGAAAAGTCTGAAGTGCCTTGGATTCGAACTCGAGACCATTAATACAGCAATTTATTGGTCATATCACTGCACGTTAATCTTAATTTTTCACAATCTTTGTTTTTTTTTAATCTATTTAACCAAATTCACACGTCAAGCTTGTGAAACAGCTGTTAGGCGATTGAAAATCATCATCATCATCTTCAGCCATCCATCCATTCATTGGACCTCTATTGCTGAAGAAAGGCCTCATCCATAGATTTCTAAAAAGTCCCGTTTATACCTAATGTCGCCTGAATCAAATGACTCCAGCGTTGTCAAATGCAGCGACATTTACCAGGTGACATTATATTTCATTGGTGTTCCTAAGTTGTTTTCCGTTAGTAAATCTCTACTTCTATTTTTCTATCTATCTTCGGGGACGCCTGTAGGCACCAGGTGGGCGATCAGTCCTCTTGTTGGGCTTATTTCGCCCAGTTCCTCATTTTTTGGTGGATACCTTCATGGGTTACTGGCGCTCGGCGTCGCAAATCTTCTGATTGCTTTGGTTGGGTGGTCATCATCTACGTAGTAAGCCAGTGTTCGGGGAGCTGCTTCAATTCCTTGAGGCCTCATGTACCTATACAACACTTTGCCTTTCTATAGGTATGTGTTCGTAACCATACAAATTAAAAAATCTCTACTTGATAACCTTTTTGCCACAGCGACCATCAGTTCCACGAGCTATACGTGTAGATTAAAAATAGATAATTAAGGTTACTTAAATGAGGTTTTATTGCCAGCTAGATGATGTACTAGTGTCACGGTAATGTTTGCGTAGTATATCATATTCGAGGTTTACCGAATTATACCGGATTTGTGTTAAGGTCGATGTCACTTGTCTATTTTTTTTTAAGTTATGTTTATAGAGTTTCTTGCCGGTTCTTCTGCCACTTTTTGGAACCGTACAACTAGTTTGACTTTTCAAAAGTACCTACTTATATAGTCTAATTGAAATAAAATATTTGAACTTGAATAATTATGTACGTATACACTATTTTCCTTGCAATTATGTCTCTCTTCATCCTCTTTCTAATTTATCTCTTACTAGCTTTCTGCCAGCAGCTTCGCCAGCGTGATCTTGATAACTTTTTCCCCCGTTTTTGCAACATTTTTCATTGCTACTACGCTCCTATTAGTCGTAGCGTGATGGTATGTACCCTATAACCTTCCCGATAAATAGGCTATTTAACGCTGAAAGATTTTTTCTAATCGGTCCAGTAGTTTCGGAGCGTATTCAATACAAACAATAAAATCTTTACTCTATAAAATATTATTTTAAAGTATAGATTGGTGACAATCGTGACTACAGGAGTTACATAATAATAATTTCGTGGTATTAAACTTTATCCTCAATATATTGACAAATTGCGGACTTTCTCACAAAAGGCAAGGGGAGGTTAATGAGCATAGAAATTGGTGTGCCAGAATAGTAGCAAGTGGAAATCTATAGTCTCTGGCTGTATGGGAAACTGACGTTATGTATGTATGCATAAAATAAAAAAGAAGGTTTAATAAGCACCTATGTTTTTAAAGCGGTTTCAAGCAACCACAGCGCACCAGGCCCGGTTATGGCGATCACCCAAAGCGACTGGTCTCCAAAACCGGCATGGAGAACGTCGCTCTCATATCCAACGTGCCCTTCGAGAAGATTCGACTGCTCAACGACACATTCCATACCTTGGTAAGCCATAGACAAGTCGTAAATTTAGTACTAGCTTCGCTCTCTGTTTGAGTTGTGGCTCAATATCTACATCTTCCAGCACTTCCAGCAGCAGATAAAGCACGCATGGAGTGTACCTGGTTTTTGTTTCTAATAACTCGATGCCGTCTTATTGTCAAACTCAGAGACGTCACTTAATGATAATGAATCGTTAACAATCAGTGGCTACTATATCTTGGCCTATTTTTCCATATTTGAGTTTGTTGTCAGTGTACTAAGATATACTGGGTCTCCATTTCTAATGATTCATTACGCGAAGTGATGTCTCTCAGTGCGGTCCTCACGTCCAAGGTCAAACCTAGCTTGTAGGCTTTTTATAGGTTCCTACATAATATATGTATATAGTACTTATACCTTCGATAGAATACACATGTAACAGCACAATAACAAACATCTGTTGCCAATTTCTTAACAACATAACATATAATAATCCATTTCCAAAGACATCCGACTACCTTCAATACACCTACTATCTAAGACCAACTTACTATGGTCACTATGACACTACATTGGATCCATAGCAACAATAACCATTTGCAAAAGACCTTCCACTGCCTTAACAGTAACTTATTTTCCCAGATCAACTTACGCTGGCGCTGGATCGTTATAGGTACCATCGTGGTGCACTTCGCGATCTGGCTGGTCTTCGCCGTGTTCTGGTACATCACAGCGCTTGCCCATTACGACTTCGAGCCGGACCCGCCCAAGCGCACTTGTATAACCGGAGGCACGGACTTCGTGACTATTTTCCTGGCGTCAGTGGAAGCTCAGGTGAGTGAAAACATACTTGTACTAGCAACCAGGAGGTGCGTGTAGTACTCTTTGCACCTTTGGGACAGATCAGCTAAATACCAGCTTGAGGCGTTGGAGTCCATTGAGAAGAGAGCCACGAAGCCCATCTGTAATGACGCACTTTGCAATGCCAAACTGCAAAGCTTTGAGCATCGGCGCAAAGTTGCATGTCTATGAGTCTTTTACCGGTTACATTTCGGAGATTGTGGCAATAAAGTAATTTGGAGTAGTAAACTTTCGAAGTTCCGTGCAGGTGTGCATCGAGATTGTGAACATTCGCAATAAAGTAATTCGGCATAACGTACTTTCTAACTCACGTAATTCGTTTACACGTAATACATTTTGAACTTCGAAGTTCAAAATGTCGATGTACGGTATTCATAAAGTTCATAAGCGCGAATTACGTGAGAAGACATAGTTCCCCCATCCCCGTTTCACTGTCGGACGAGCAGAGCTACGGCAAGGTGACACCGCTACATGGTGGAAGTGCCTAAATCTGGCACTAAACGTTTTGTCTTGACATATAGTGCGAACTGCTATAGTGGAACTTGCTGCCGGAAACTTTGTTCCTCGAGACTTAAAAATAAGGTGTCTTTAAGACGACAGTAAAACGGTTTCTTCTAGGCAAGCACGCTCCATCTAAGACCGTATCGTTGCTTAACTTCAGGCGAGCCCTGCGGTCAAGCGTAGGCCTATCATGATTGTTTTTTATGTTTAGTAGGTACTATAGTCCGCGTGGAACTAGTTGGCGCCGCGCCTTAGTTATGTGAGCGGTGGGATGGAGGGGCGGGGCCACCTGCGCGCGGTGAGACGGAGGTCCGGGGGCGCTTGCTTTCGTTCACAGTAACCCGCCGCCTCACCCCCGTCCCTACCTAAGGCGCGGCCAACTAGTTCCGCGCGGACTATAGGTACATAGTTCCGTTATATCCCTAACCTCTGAGAAGAAACGCCAAAGCATTCTTAGGAAACGTTGCCTCCTATTTGCACAAATAGTGGCTAGCATGTCTGGCGTTTATAATATGATAGGAGTACTGTCCTAATTCTCAAGCGACAGACAGACAGACTGCCATCAGATTAGACGAGAATGCCAGTGATTGTATTAGCGTGGATTTACTTCATCCGCCCACACGAGACACTTGTTTAAATTTTATTAAGGGTCATAGTACCGTGGTTAGAAAAAAAACATAGGGACAATAATTTTAGTATGATTGTTTAATGATAAATAATGTAGGTATACAGTTTCTGTGTGTTTGCAGATTACGTGAAATATCACGTGATACATAAATCAAGTAGTTTCCTTTTTTGTTGAGATTATTTTCGGGTTGAGCAATTTTTTGTGTTGAGCAGTTTTTTGGGTTGAGTATTAATATTTGTTAGGTAAATAAATAAACGAGAGTATTATATTATTATTACGACTGATGTATCATGTTTGGCGTGATCAATTAAATTATCGTAAGAGACCAAAGACGAGATAGATGGACTGTGTGAGAAAGGATATGGCCATAAACGAATTGAATGATGCCCAATAGAAAAGTATGGGAGAAAAAGACGTACTTAACTTCTGTACCGACCCCAAGTGAATTGGAATAAGGGCAAGAGGATGACGAGGTATTTTATGGACTATTGTGTGGGCGGAGCATTCAAGAAAAGCGTAGGTGATAACTACAGCACAATCACGCGCAAATAGATTCACCATTTGACCGCAATGCTCCGAAATAGATGAGCAAATACGGAAGCTTCATGTCCCAAGGTGTCTGCGCCCACGACGGCGAATGGCCCATGATTACTGTGCCAACATTCAGCACCGCTCCAGTGTTGGTCAGGAAGTTAGGAGTTAACAGCATAAGTCTGATATAACTTCCTCACGACAAGTTATTACCTCTGTGGCGTATCGGCACGGCCGTAAATAATTTGTCGTGCTGTTTCGACACACGACACAGACAATGTCAAAGACAAGACTGGAGAAAAAATCTATGGTTCAGAACGGACACCCCTTCCGGACCGCTCGCTCACTCTCTTCCGCTGTCGACCTCCGATCGACTCGCACGCATGTCGCGTTGCAGAGTTCGTAATGGTCCGCCATATTTGGCTATACCACTGGTTATAGTTTTCGCCCATCACGCGTGCTAATTACAGTGTATTCGTGCTCACTTTGTGTACCAGTGAATAACATTTATGAAACACATCGGCGAGTATTATTTCTCGGCCCGGAGTAGGCCGATCAATCACCTCATGAAAATTCTCCAAACCTCCATCATAGCGTCACGCTTTCACTATTTAGTGACTAGGACTATTCCAAGCCTATTACAATTAACCTTCTTTTAGTGGACCTCTAATTTCACCTCGTATTTTTAAGCCATCCTCAACATAGCAAGGAAAAAGGCTTCAAGAATGTGCAGCAATTGGAATAACATTTACCTAAAGTAAGGAATTATGTAACATAGTTACCTCCAATCCCTGTAGAAGTCAATGGGGGAGGCCTTTGTTCAGCAGGGAACCTTTTTTGGTTGATACGATGATACGATATGAGTTACCTCCCTACGAAATCCCGAAATGCTAGTTTTGCGCGGGGATTCAAGTCTCAAATTAGTTATTAGATTGAAATACGTAAAAACCTGTGGTATCAGATCAAAAGGAATACAATGAATAGGCAGTGGCGTAGCTAAGTAACCAAAGGCCCTGGAGCAAACACTAACTAGGGCCCCAACTACCTCCCCAAGGGGCTTTGGAGATTCGAGACTTGTTCCGAATTCCCCTGTATTGTTTTCTAATAAGTTGCTATTATTCGCGGTCCTGGAATCTGTTTTTTTTTTACGACGTCTGTGGTCTAGTTGTTCGAGTACCGGACTGCTGATCACGAGGTCGTGGGTTCGATTCCCACATGACACAAATATTTATGTGATGAATATAAATGTTTGTGTTTGTCTGGGTGTTTCCTATGTATTATAAGTATGTATTTACAAAAAAAAGTATATAAGTATTATAACCATTGTCTAGTACCCATAGTCCAAGCTCTGCTTAGTTTGGGACTAGACGGTGCTGTGTAAAATGTCCCAGGATATTCATTTTATATTCTGAATGATGGAGATTATGGTAAGTGTCAGAGTCTGAGGGCCCCCTGGGCTTGGAGGCCCCGGGGCACTGCCCCGCATAGCCCTCCAGTAGCTACGCCACTTTTAGCAGGAATCTAGAAGGTCCAGAAAAAGGAAGTAAACCATGGCCAGTTTCATGGCGACAATGTCCTTCAAACGTCGGTATCTGATCTAATGTAGCATCCACAGTGATGATTCAATTAGTTCAATCTTTCCGCTAAAAGCTAAATTGCTTCAATCAAGGACTATTGAGTGCGGCTTCCTGCTTTACGGAATTAGTGAACCGAGCGTTGATCACGAAATTGCTGATGCTGATGGATGCCTCGCCTTTGTATATTGTTGTGGGATACAAGTATCGCTCACCCGTTTACAGCTAGGCTTACATACAGACGAATAATTTTAATATAGCTATAGTCAACAAATGATGCTAAACCCTCTTTCTCTCTCCTAATTTAGCTCCACTCAACAGGATCTATATCGATCTAAGTTATTTATAGTCCACCTTTATAAAACACTAGCTTCCCGCCAGCACCATCGCCCGCGTGGTTTTGATAACTTTATTCCCCCGTTTTTGCAACTTTTTTCATTGCTACTCCTCTCCTATTAATCGTAGCGTGATGGTATATGGCACCGATAAATGGGCTATCTAACACTGAAAGAATTTTTCAAATCGGTCCAGTAGTTTCAGAGCCTATTCAATACAAACAAACAATCAAATCTTTCCTCTTTATAATATAGATTTATAGATTGCAATAAAGTATAAAGTATTGAAAAATACTAACAAAAAATCTAAAAACAAGCTGTATGTATGACATTTTATCGCAGGCGGGACAAACAAAGAAACAATTTTGTTTATAATTTAGATTAAACGAATAGATACTAATATCAATCTAAACTCATTTTTTTATCTCTTTCAGACTACAATCGGGTTTGGAGATCGCGCAATCGATGAAGAATGCCCTGAGTCTATATTTTTGTTCATTATGCAGGTGAGAAAGAAAATCTCAACATTGGAAGGCTTAGTAAGCTTGGGCTATGCCACTGGTCTACTGACTATGTCCAAGGTTCAAAAAGTTGCAAGTTATGAAGTGGCATTCTAATCCCTGATAAAAGTGACATTGGACAGAAATTTTACGAGCATAGCACCCTTGCTCGGGTAGTATAGCAAGAAGCTAGAAGCTTATAAAATGAAGCTAGTTCTGTTTATACGAAATCAGAGCTAGCTTCCTAGCTTACTATAACTATCTTAGCTATAGTAAGCTAGGTATAGTAAGTAAGATAAAAAAAATATATCTTGCCCTCCTATCCTATCCTAGCTTTAAAAACTAGCCTTTCGTGTGCATTAGATCTGTTCTGGCTAATGTAAATAAAGAGTTCTATAGCCCTAGCTTATAGAGAAACAGAAAGCTGGTACGGCTTTGAGTCTGTAAGAATCCCTGATGAAATTATTCCATGAGGATTTTCTGTACTAAAAGAACGCTAAATACTTAGACCTGTCATTGTCGTCGTGAATGTGATCTTGAGTTCCATGCGTGAGAAGTGAGTATAGGCTCATCATATACTAAGGTCGGAGTGTAAGGAAAGTAAGGTAAGGTTAAAAATGGGGTAAGGGTAAAATAATAATATATTTATTTATTCTCTTCTCACGAAAAAGTTCCTACTTATCTCAAAATCCATGAGCAACCCATTTATTTAAAAATTTTTTTTGCCAAAATTAAGTTTTACGTGCATAATAAGTATGTTAAATAGGTAAAATAAAGTACATAAGTTAACTGAAACATTACAGTAAGTAATTATTTATTTACATTCAACCAAGGCCGTTCATTGTTAACTAAAATAATAGAAAACGTGTCGTTTTGTCACATTGTAATTAACAGCTGGTAAATCATGTAAATAAATTACAGATATTTTCATAATTTTACTACAAGTAGCGACATCTAGTTTATTTGTACCGAAGCTTGTGAAAATTGGTAATTAATATTGTCACTAGATGGCGCTGGCAGTGTAGATTTGTAGTGTTGTAGCTAAATGAGCAGTAGGTTTGCCAGTCCTTTATAGCATCCGTACGAGGATAAAGGGGGTAATGTGGGTCTCTTTATTGTCTTTTCTTCAGGTACGTAGATTGTCTAGCCTAGCGTTTCAATACTAAACCTAAACATTAAGCGTATAGGGTTAATATTTGTCAATCAACAACTCACCTACTTTACCATACACACTACACTACACTCTAAGATTTGAATCTGAAACCTGGGCAGAAGCTGGTCAGGCCACTGAAACCATCACCAGGTCATTACACACATGTCATTCATCGTAATTACTTTTTTTGAACATTTCAGTTGATCCTGGGTACTGGTCTCTCGGGCGTGCTGACCTGCGTGGTGTACGCAAAGCTGACTCGCCCAGAGAAACTCTCCAGAGATGGCGTAGGATTTAGCAAGAAGGCCGTGGTATGGCACTCACTCATACATACATACCATCCTGTATTTCCCTGGTTCGGCAGAAGCATAATGTATACTCACATTCCACCGCGCCGTTATGTTTACGTCCCATGTAACCGGAGGCGAGCCTATGGGCAGTAACTATTGAGTAATCTGTGCCTATGGCTATCAACCGGGCACAAATCCAGACTCTGAGCTGCTACTGGAACTTTAACAGAAACACCCAACAACACAGTATTCCGGGAACCTTTCGGTCAGAACCTCTGACCATGATTCTCTATGTTCTTTTTAGCATTTTGTTCAAAAGTCATGAATTTATCAAATGTCGTTTCAGATCAGCATGCGCGACGGTCGGCTGTGCCTGATGCTGCGCGCGTGGGACCTCAACTATGATCACATCATCAGCTCCGAGTTCACCGCACACTTCGTCAACACATACCGGTGAGGATATAAGTCATGTCCTGAAAAGCGATAAGTGAGGCAGCTAACATCTGTAGCTTGACATATTTCTTTCCGATTTCGCGTAATAAACAATGTGTTTGGCCGAAAAAAGCACTTTTAAGCAAAATAGTGATCGCTTAGCGGTTAAAGCGCTGCCAAAAGTGTCAGATTACTAAATCTATAGCTAATATTCAGAGACAACGCTAAGCGTATTATAATTTGACATGCGGTAGCGTCAGTTTACGCTTAGCGTTGTCTCTGAATATTAGCCTTAGACAGTTAGCAAACGTCTCCCAACTGTCTAATTCGTTTCTCAGCGCTAGCAAGCGCTTTCAAGAGTTTCTTTCGGTCAAACACACCCAATCTTTGTCAAAATACTGATTATAGATATTGTTAGCCGCCTAAATACCTAATTCGAACAATCGTTGTACATTGCGTTTCCAGCACTAAAGAAGGCGAAGTGATCCGGTACTATGCGCGCAGTCTCACTCTGCAGCAGCGACAGTTCCTCCTCTGGCCCGTCACGTTGGTACACGTCATCGACGCCACCAGCCCGCTGTTCGGATACACGCCAGAACTTATCGCTCATAACAGGTACTCACAATTGTTTATAGACTGCACTTCTCTATTCATTTGTAACCATTCAAAAAGAATCAAGAAAAGGTGCAGAAAGTCTCTTTGAGATTCTCAGAGTAAAATAATCAGCAATCTTCCCTGGTTACCATATACCGGAAAATACCAGAAAACCGGGAGGTTGGCTGGTCCATTTTTTTTTATACTCCCATCATCTAACGAGTCAATTAAATGGATTGAACTAATATTTTGAAAACAACTATTTTAGTGATTGTTTTAGTGATAATAAATATCCCATTGTTTCCTATCATTAAAGATACTTCAAGCTAGTCAATTGAAAAGAAAAATATAATTTACGATAAGGCTAATTTTAAAGTTACAAAGAGTTCTATTTCTTTACATGAGACTCATGTAACTTTTTCTGTAACTAACTATTTATTAAAGTCTCTCTTCCTCAGCTATGAGATCACGGTGTGCCTGAAAGGCGCTTCAGCATCTATGGGCACGTTCACGCAGAGCCAGACGTCGTACCTACCCAAGGAGGTGGTGTGGGGATACCGGTTCCCTCCAGTAGTGAAGTGAGTGCAGTTCCAATCATGTGTAGGAAGGCAGAACTATAAAGCGATGTTTATGATGATAACATAACGACGGCTAAGAATCGTTACTGCCTATCTCAATCAGTTGAAGAGGAATCGTTTGTCTTGGTATCGGCACGCAATGAGTAGGGATGAAACGCATGTGACTAAAAAAGTGATGACATTGAATGACGAAGGACGGAAGGATAGGAGAAGACCAAAGAAAAGAATTGTGTTAAGATCGATGTGATGGAAAAGGGATTAAATGAGCAGGTGACGGCTAACAAGGATGAATGGAAGAAAAGAATAGGCTACGCCGACACCAAATAAATTCGGACAAGGGCAGGAAGATCATGATGAGTGCCTATCTCAATACAGTTAACTTTACAGAAGATAAAAAAAAATCATTTTTCTCGTTTGAATACAAAGATTCTTGAAATGTATAAAAGTATCATTAACAGTAGAAAGGAGATAAACGGTACTGTCAGAAAAATACACGCGCTTAACTTGACGGAATTGCTATAATGAATAACTACAACAATTTTGTAAATAGGCCCAGCCAAATTAAATTTTAAATCAAACTGCATTAAAAAATCAAAAAGTGAAAAACGTAAAAAAATTAGATAGAAATTATTGATTCTGAACCGTAGCTAAGAATCATGAAGCGATCATTATGACTAGCTTGAAACAAGCAAGAGAAAATATTTCAGACATGACATGCAACTTTTCTTACGATGTTTTCCTTCATTGTTAAAGCCAGTGAAAATTACACACAATTTCGACAAGTCCGAGGTGCGTGCCTTGGATTCTAACTCGAGATCTTGGACTTGTCCAGTCACCAGTCACTGCTTACGAATTTTGGAACCTAATATCTAGGCATTACAATTCACTTTACCCTGGCCTACCCTGGCACTTCTATTTACCCCGTGTTCAGAATTCGTGAACAGTATACGTAAAGAATTTTCAGGTACGACACACACAAGCAAAAGTACGTGATCGACCACAAGAAGTTAGATCTTCTGGAGCCCGTCGACACCCCCCACTGCTGCGCCAGCGACATATATAGAACGTGAGTCTATATACATGCATAGTCAGATATACAGATACACAGTACTACCAGGGGCGTGCACAGAAATTTGAGACAGGGTATGCACAACTAAAATAAAAAACCTTATAAGTATGTAAATACTTAGTTTCAGCCTGTTTCGATCATAGGCCACCATACCTACTGTTACGCGCGAGGCGGACCGCGCCACCGCGGTGCCATTGGCTTCGCAATTTCGCATGATGTTTGTTGCGACCACTAAGAATTGTTAAACAAGAGATACCTATATACTAAAAATGCATAGATGATATCCAAAGTGGTGTTTGGAAGGGCCATGAGATCTTTTTATCTTGATTTGTAAACTAAATGCAAGGGAAACTGTAAGAGGTATTTGTGTACACAACCTACTAGCCAGGTATAAATTAGGTATCATAAAATGTATGAAAATAACGAGTAGTAGGTATTACCTTATTTTAGTACATTCAATCAATAAAACTTTTCCCCTAAATATACATAAATAAACACACTCTTCACTAACACAGGGTCTCACAGGTTAATTTTCAATTTTCTACAATAAACTCACGAAATAATTATTTACACAATCACTTGCGCAAAGAAAATCAATTAAAAGTTCAAAACAAAAACAATAACAAACAATATGGCGTTAAATAACTGCTATTGTTACGAAATAATACCATACTATACCTACAATTTGAGTCTACCCTTTACAATGAACAATTACGCGGTGCCTTTACGGCTTTTCAATTTGGTCGGGTTGCAAATAAGCTATGCTTCCAAAACCCGCACACAGCTAATAGTTTTGTTGTGTAGTACACCGAAAAAGTGTGACTGTGTGCGTGAATTCGCGAGCTACATTGTATCAAATTGTATGGTCCCGTAAGCAGGCCTCAGTACTGCTTATGCTCACGGGTTCTCGGGGAGCCACTTGTGCGAGCCGCGAAGAATTCACAGATGAATTCGCGATGGCGAGCTAATATTCCAAGTAATTCTAAGAAAAATTAATAGATGGCGCGGAAACCAAATAAGATTATTGATTTTGATTATTATGGATTGATTTTTAATAATGTTTGTTATTTATCATTTAGAATTTTAGACTCTAAAATGACAGGGTATGCAGTGCTTATTTGCATGTATGGACCGCACGCCACTGAGTACTACCTACATAGTCCTAATGGGGGCTATCGCGTATGAATCCGCCGCTAGAGGCGCTGGTGTAGCGTGAGGTCGTCGAAATGTCTGTCCTTACTCAACAGTTGCGCCGTCTGGTGAAAAAAACAGCCCTCGTTACATGTAGGGTAAGACATAGTCGACAAACGTCATATAAATACATAGTTGAGAGTGTTGAGACTACGCATAGTTTTACCTGTCTATGGATAAATTATATAATGTATATGGCCTGCCACGTTGGTCTAGTGGTCCCAAGCGCGACTGCTACGCTAGGTCCTGGGTTCGATTCGCGGGTCGAGCAGTGTTGTAGGGTTTTTCTATGAAATTCCCAGTAGCAGCTCGGAGTCAGGATTTGTGCCCGATTGATGGCAATAAGTTCGCCCTTTATTACATAGGACCTAAACATACCGGCGAACTGTGGGATACATTAGTACACCTCTGCCTAACTCTTCGGGGAATACAGGCGTCATGGTATTTCTATGTATGATGATGATGACTGGTCCGACCGGTTTCAGTCACGGCGACCGCTTTATGGACTCTGTTGTCGCTGGTGAGCTCGCATGTGGCTTATGTAGCCAATTTTCTTGGTAAAAGTTCTAGAGCATTGAGGGCATGTGAGCTCACCATTGACCATTAATTGTATGTATATGGAATTACTGATTACCAGCAATAGCTTGAACAACACCAAATAAGTGTAATCTTAGAATTTTAAGCTGCCCACACTTATAATCAATGGAATCAGCCGTTACTTTGCAGAATTCCATGACAATAAATTGCAATGAAAATATTAAGTTTCAATTCCGCTTATGCTGAGATGCAAGAGTACCGCTAATTATGCACATGCAGGGAGAAATTAGTTGTTAGTGCAACATGCATACCCAAACCTATGTGACGACACGTGTTTCGCACAACAATACGTGTCGACACATAGGTTTGGTGTTTTCATTGCAATTTACTACCTACACTTACCATAGTCCCGCTAAAAACTACCGCTTGGTAACTAAAAAAACACAATAGTCCTATGCTATATACATACAACCCAACGCTAATTAAATGTTATTTAATATAAAATAAGAACATATTTATTATTGTATAAAAAAATTAAATTAACTGTCGTAAATTAAAAATAAAAATTTAATTAATTAAACTAAACTAAACTAAACTAAATAAATTAAAATTATATGTCATCGAAATAAATTGAATGAAAATATTACTTATCTTTTTGTATTTTTTTAAGCATTTTCCATGCTAAGATTATTATATTAAATTATATTACAAAATGAAATATTAAATTGTAAATGTATCATTACGATTATTTTTATGCATGTTTGTGTTTGGGAAATAAATGGCTTTATTATTATTATTATATATACATACATAGTCACATATCTACATGCATAGTCCTATCAATACTCAGTTCTTTACACTCTCAGGCCTTAGTAGGCATATGAGTCCCTAAGGATTCTTATATTGTACCCCTACTGTTTCAGTTCCACTCCAGTGAAGTCGGAGCCACCTCCCACTCCTAGCACACCAGGCAACTTCAGCGATACCGTATCAGGCTTCCATTTAGAACGATCATCTTCCTTCAGGCAAAAGTCTAATAAAGCATAATAATAAATATAATTTGTATGATTTGTTGTTAATTATGTTGTTAGTATGTACAAAAAATATTAATTTATGTCCTAAAATGTACCAACCAGTATTATTGTTAACTCAGAATTAATTATTTTTAGAAATATATTTTTTGTAAAGAAGATTTTGTATCATTCTATATTCTTCTTCATATCGCATCAATGGCAAATAGAAAATAAGACTAAGAGAAAAACAATATCAATGGGATTGGCCCAATATTCCGCCATGCCGACTATGCACCTAGTTACATTGATTAAAGAAAACGGTCATATATTGAAAAAATAATTTGACTAACATGAAATAGGGGAAAGGATTAGAAAGTTGAAGTGGTAGTGGGCGGGGCACATAGCTCGTAGAACTGATGGCCGCTGGGGCAGAAAGGTTCTCAAGTCAAGGACCGACGACCTGCCGGGCTAACATGCACGCCGCGAGAAAATTTTGTCGACGCTTATGTCGTGCTTTTGTCTCGTTTTCGCACGAGGAAGAGCGAGACAAAAGAGTAGATAAAATTTTGTCGTGGCGCGCATGTTAGTCCGGCTGGCAAAGGTCGCTGGGAGTCGTTGGATGTAGGCGGCATATCGGTCCTTGTTCAAGTCAATAGGGGACGCCTTTGTTCAGCAGTGCACCTAATTTCGCTGATATGATGATGATGATGATATTAATGTGTGCAAGGATAGCCTGGAGCCTAGAGAGGGACACAGGCATTCCTGCAACAGACAAAGTCACAGTATAAACCTAGTTTTAATAAACTAAAGTCAACGCACTGTAAAGTTTCTAGGCCACAATTAGATCAAAACAACGGGTATACAAATATATTCGTACCTTATCTTCGGATAAAGGTGTGTTTCTTATCTTTAAAGATAACTATTGTAGCTAGCAGTGTTGTGCCTTCAGCTTCAAGCGTTACAAGTGTAAGACAATCGTTAGCTTTGTCAATATTTTGGTGTAAATCAATTAAATTCATGTGATTTTTAAAAGTGTCACCATCTTTATATCGATCGAAAAATTTGTTGCTGATGATGTAAGGAAGAAAAGTAGGGATGGAATTGAATATGGAATCGGTTCTAAAGTAATACGTGATAACTTAAAATGTTGGCCTATCCATTTTTCTTTATCTGACAGGAAAATATTTAGTGATGACATGAAATAATATGTGATACAGTAAAACTGTAATCTGATTTCATTTAAGGGTACTTCGAAGTCTACTGTTGACATATTATTTACAAATGTATTTTCCAGCCGTTTAAATGTAAGTTTTTCAATGGATATCTATATGACTGAATCCAAATAATCGATGAATAAACCGTAAAATTCACCTCTTCCTACCGACCGACACTACTCTTTCAACAATCACGGAGTCCAAAACATTAAGACACCAAAATGAACTACGAACAACCAGAATCGCGACGAGGCAGTCGATCCCGAGCTCTAGAAAGATCTTTGAGCTACTCCGAAGCCATTGGAAATGGTTCAGGTAGATCCTCAATTGAAATCCCCAGCATTGTCAACACAGATGTATATTTTAATGAAGAGCTAAAGAAACAATACAGAATTTCACAAACCTACGTTGAAGGTAAAGAAATCACTTTCCCATCTGGAGGTATAAATGTAGACACTAAGAATTATCTAAGAGTACCAATAGAAGAAGTTTCTCAAGACTCTTCGATATACTCCAGTGAAGATGAACAGACTGATCATGGACTAGTAATGACTATAGACGTTGAAGAGACACCGAAAGGTTCTGATGTAACTAAACCTATGTCGGAAAGTACTACGCTACCGATTGCCAGTTCCAGTATCGATACAAATACGAATAATATCTATGATACTATTGAAACTATAGGGACGGCGGACAGTATTTTTGATGACAGGGACACAACGACTGGTGCACCTGTTCCTGGGTATTCCACTCCTTATAGTAGAAGGAAGAAAATAAGTACTCATAGGTAAGTTTTTTTTATCTTAGATAGGCTTTCGCTTGACCACTACTTGCTGATGTTAAGCAACTATGTGGTCTACGATGGAGCGCGCTGGCCTAGAAGAAACCGAACTTCACTCTCGTCTTGAAGACACCCAAATTATAAGTCTCGAGGAACAAAGATTCCGGCAGTGAGTTCCTAGGGTAGGGTATTATACCCTTATTGTAAGATTATGGGCCAGAAAATATGCATTTACTATAGTGGCATTTAATAGTCATCAATCATTAGTTCGACTTCCAGATTAAGTAGTGTTTCAGGGATTTTCTACTAAAATTTTAATTTCTGAGTTACGATTTGTGCTTATGAAAGGAAAATACTTGAGATCAACAATAATTATTTCTTTTGGGATTTACTGAAATATATTCTTATATATATTACAATATACCATCACGCCTGTGTTTAAGGAAGGGTTAGGTCAGACCTGTCATTGCCTCGTTAGGTTAATGGTAAGTACGACTGCTACGCTGGAGTTGCTGGGTTCGAGTTCCAGGTCAAGCAAATACTTTTCTAAGAATTTCTCACCTCATCATAAGTCATTTCCGTCAATATTGGTGTCAAAATATCGATCACTCATAGAATGACGGCCTTGAATCATATCGCAACAGTGCTAAGAATTTGGATAAGATAAAGAAAAATATCGGAAAACATAAAACAATTCATGTTTTTACAAATGATTGAAAAACATGAATCATGAAAATGAAATATGTTCATTAAATTCATGATTCCCAAAAAAATTACATAACCTATGTATTATTCGTTAATATTTCTAGTAAATAACGGTATGACCGTTAGAGACCTATAACCTACACAAATGTGTTCATACATCAGTCAGTCTTAGCCTGCCTCACCACCCAAAGGCGGATTTAGGGATTTATATAATATCGAAACCTATAATATCGGCGCTTATAATATCGACGCCTATAATATGAACGACGCTTATTATATGAACGCCTATAATATCGGCGCTTATAATATCGACGCCTATAACATCGGCGCTTATTATATGAACGCCTATAATATCGGCGCTTATAATATCGACGCCTATAACATCGGCACTTATTATATGAACGCCTATAATGTTGACGCTTATAATACCGACGCCTAAATTATCGACGCTAATAATATCAACACCTTTAAAACCCGTGCTACTAGTACCAACGCCTATAATATCTATAATATAATTGTCGACGTCTAAAATATAATATCGATATAAAAAGCGTCAATTTTATAGGCGTCAATATTAAAGGCTTCGCGTACTAGACGCGTCGGTATGATAAGCGTCGATATTATAAGCGTCGGTGGTATGAACGTGGAGGAAGTCAAATTTAAAGTATGCAAGAATCGTATTAAGTTACGGTCTCTAGTTTCTGCCCACCCCTGTGGGAAAAAGGCTTGAGTGTATGTACGAGTATGTATTAAATATGTAGTTGGTTTGCCGTCATTCGATTCGTCATCCTGATCTTTTAGCAATTCTTCTTCACTTAAATGAATTTCTATTTCTCAGGAGAAGACACGGCAGACCCAACCGCTCGAGGCGCGTGGTTCTGAAGAATGGAGAGGAGAACGTACCCATCAGAAGCAACATTTCTGCCAAGTCTTACAAGTATATGAGGGATATTGTTACCACTGTTGTGAGTACTGCCGTTACTTGTTTGTAAAGTGTTCATGGTCGAGGCCCCCAGTGTTCGACTAAACCTGAAATATTAATACTGAGAGAACAATTAATGTGTAAACTCGATAACTGCTGAACCGATTACCATGGTTTGTCGGATGTGTCTCCGCTCCGAATGGCAGAACCAAAACTGAAAAAACATTGATATTAAAATTCGAATCGGTTGCGTCGAACACACCCTTTAATACTTAGCCTTAGTTTGTTCACAGTTTAAATCCTTTACCAAAGTCGTGCTCTTCAGATCAACAGCAAATGGCGCTTCATAATCCTGATGATGGTGGCCGCTCACTTCGTGTTCTGGTTCCTGTTCGCTGCCATCTGGTACGCCGTCTCCTCGTCCTACCAGGATGACATAGGTGACGGGAAAGAGCACTGCGTCACTGGTACCACCTCCTTCGCGGGCCTGCTCATGATGTCTGTTGAAACACAGGTAATTTTGTACACCGTAAGGTGCAAGAAATTAGTATGTCTGATATTTAAATACATCTGTTCATCTGGCTCAATAAATCATCTTATTTAAACCTTTTGCTACTAGCTTTCCGCCAGCGGCATCGCTCGCGTGGTCTAATGAATTTTTCCCCCGTTTTTGCAACATTTTTCATTGCTACTCCGCTCCTATTGTCGTAACGTGATGGTATATAGCCTATAGCCATCCCGATAAATGGGCTATCTAACACTGCAAGATTGTTTCAAATCGGTCCATTAGTTTCGGAGCCTATTCAATACAAAACAAACAATCAAATCTTTCCTCTTTATATATTAGTATAGATTACAGCCCGAATTGTCCCAAAAATTGAGCAAAGGCATCACTCTTTTGTTTCTAGTAGATACATAATTACAGTTAACATAAATTGTTTTACTTCCAGATGACTATAGGCTATGGTACCAGATTCCCAAATGAAGAATGCCCCGAAGCGATAATCATTATGGTGTTAGAGGTAAGCAAGGCAGGCCTTTGTCCGCTATTCTGACTTGAATTACAAGATTTTGTTTCAAATATTTCATCAAAAGAAGACGTCCAGTGGTTCTAGTTTTGAACTGCTGATGACGAGGGTCGTCGTGGGTGCGATTTCCACAATATTTATGTGAAGAATAGCCATATGCTATCAACCGGAAACAAATCCAGACTCATATCAGCACTTTGCTCGACCCGGAAATCGAACCGGAGACTTTGACCGAGGCAGTCAGTCAAAAAAGCTAACTTATGATGAGATTTGAAGCAGATTCTATATATAGCATATCTAAGAGAGGTAGGCACAGCAATTCATCGCTCAAATCTGGAGCAGCACGTCTGGGGAAGTACCTCCACCTTACACAAAAGTGCAGCCCAATAACACACTTGTGTGTTGTATTACTTGTGTTCCTGCAGTGAGTAAGGTTGCCAGAAGATGCACTGCGCTGGCAGCAAGAGGAACATTCAGTGAATGCTCCATAAACCTCTAAGAGGTTTTTGCAGGCTCGGCAACGCGTGAGTGACGCTTCGGTGTTGTAAACGTTCATAGGCTGCGGTAACCATCTACCATCAAACGGGCCGCATGGTTGTTTGCCACCCTTGTGGTATAAAAAAAAATGATTACGTTGCAGATTGTTGCAGGCACCGCTCTGTCGGGCGGCCTGACCAGCTTGCTGTTTGCTAAACTAATCAGGCCCAACCGACACGTCATCTCGGTCGGTTTCAGCAAGAGGGCAGCGGTGAGTTTACGTCATCAAGATATATATTTATCTTTAAATGTATTTTTTAATCATTTTCCATGCTAAGATTTTCAGTTATTTTAATGAAGAAAATATCGATTGGCGAGCAAGATTCGAACCTGCGGCTTCTGGATAAATACGACAATAATCAATATCTGTAATAACCGATCATTTTCGACATTAATGACCTAGGTCATTTTATTTTCGACCTTGAGTGATACCTTGTCACGACGTTTTTGCGTCGATGTCCCTTACACCTTGTAAATTTTTTCCAAACAAATATATTACCGCCATTATATCCTTAATCATTTTATGATTATTATTAATTTCCACTTCTTTATGATGTACATGAAGATTATCTATCTATCCATCCATAGACTAACCGTGGCAAGTACAGCAACTATCCCATTGATCAGCGTAATTGTCACTTATCTATGAACCTCCCCGCCCCACCTATCTCCAATAATGATCAAAATATGTCTCCTTCCAGATATGCCGTCGTGATGGTGAGCTGTGCCTGCAGTTCAGGGTATGGGACCTCATCAACACGCACATCATAGGGAGTACCATCGCTGCTTACATGCTCAAGCCTATTCGGTATTTACAGCAATTATTTTATCCTTACTCCTTACTTAATATTATAAATGCGAAAGTAACTCTGTCTGTCTGTCTGATGCGCTTTCACGCCAAAAGTACTGAACCGATTGAAGTTTAATTTGGTACAGAAGTAGTCTAGAGCCTGAGAAAGGACATAGGCTAGTTTTTATGCGAAAAAACGGGCTGTAAAGGGTTGAAATAGGGGACGAAAGTTATGACACGAGCGAAGCCGCTGGCGGAAAGCTAGTTGCCTCATATTATGTTGAGATGGTTTGGTCATGTCGATTACAATGGATCGGAATGATAGATTCAGATACAGTGTGACAAAGGCATTTTGCAGCTTTAAAAGACGACAACACGTTTTTCTCGATACTGAGAGATTTATTATTCTACAGTCTCTTCTTTCTCTTCTTCCTCCTAGCCTTTTCCCAACCATATTGGGGTCGGCTTCCAGTCTAACCAGGATGCGGCTGAATATCAGTATTTTACACGGAACGACTGCCATCGGACCTCCGCAACCCAATTTCTAGACAATAACGATATTCGAAGGAATGACTGGTTGTCAGACTTTTTAGGCTTCTGACTACCACTAACGATTGTCATAGGTGTTCGTATGACAACCGGGACCGACGGCTTTACGTGCTCTCCGAGGCACGGAGGGGTCTCGATATGTTAACAATGGTCACCCATCCACAGACTGACCGCGGCAAGTGTAGCTTAACCTTACAGATCGGTTACAGTATTGAGAAAAATATGTTGAGATGATTTGCATGCCGAAAGAATGGATGAACGGTGACTGACAAAAGGGATTTTCTTGACGAAAGTCTGTGAAAGCATCGGGAGGGGACGCCCTAGAAAGACTTACACCGACTTATACTGGTTCATCATCATCATGATGGAGAACCAACTCCTGTGTGGGTTCGGTTTCCGCACTTAGTCCTGCAGTGGACTATTGTACGTGAGCCGAGGGGCTGTTACTCTAGCCAGCCCAACTCCCTCCAGTAGCAGATTAGTCTTCCCGGCCTCCTCAGTGTGTCTGCTACAGATCTTGGAGAACCTAGGGTTTTTTCCCGTATCTGGGTGACGCCTGTGCATTCAAGCAGCATGTGTGCTACCGTTTCCTCGGCCACTTATACTGGTTATGTTCTTTTAAAAGGTCAAGTGGGTAGTATTCACTACCAGCTCGTATTACAAGATGTATGGACTTGGTACAAGCCAAAAAAGTATGAAAGAATCGCAGCAAATGGCGGGCTCTAGTTTCTGCCTACCCGTATGGGGAAAAGGCGTAGGGTACGCCATCAACCCATTCACTGTTCCACTGGTCACTGAAAGAAAGGGGCCTTCTTGGTGTCCAATTTCTGTGTATGTGTCCGGGCGTAGGTGTGAACGTGTGTGTGTTGTGTAGGTGGGTGTGTGTACATCATCATCAACCTATTACTTACTGCTGGGCACGGGTCTCCTCTCAGTATGAGACGGATGAGGCTATAGTCCACCACACTAATGCCTAATGCGGGGTGGCAGACTTCACATGCCGTCGAGAAAATCTCTAACACGCAGATTCCTTCACGATGTTTTCCATCACTGTTAAAGCGAGTGATAATTACGCACATAATTTCGAAAAGTCACAGCTGCGTGCAGTCCAGTGGTCATACTCCTAGGCTATCACTGCTTTTGTGTGGGTGTGTGAACACAAATGGCTAATTCTTCAATTTCCTGTTACTCCAGGACCCTGGAAGGTGAGCTGGTGCAGAACTACATCCATCAGCTCGAGCTCAAGGAGGCGCGCGCGTTCCTGCTGTGGCCCATCACTGTCGTGCACGTCATCAACGCAGAGAGCCCGCTCTACGACCTCTCCGCGCAGGATATGATGGACTATAGGTAGGACGAGAAAATAAGCCATTTATGCTTCTGTTTCTACAAAACTGGCGTCTAAACAGTAAGACCTAGTAGTATAACTATATCGATACTGACTAACCATGAAATCTCTTACAATTTTGGCACGTAGGTAGGTTGCTTATAATGTGCCCTACACGCTGTATGCCAAAGATTAAGAAAGGATTTTTGGAAATAGCCATATTGGGATTTACGAATAACAATATGAACGACGAACGAAGACTCATAAGCCTCATTGGTCTAGTGGTCCCAAGCGCGACTGCTACGCTAGAGGTCCTGGGTTCAATCCCCGGGTCGAGCAAAGTGTTGTTGGGTTTTCTGTGAAATTCCTAATAGCAGCTCGGAGTCTGGATTTGTGCCCAGTTGATGGCATTAGGCTCGAAAAAATGACGAATATTGAAAGAAGGATGAATACTCGTATGTTCCAGGTTTGAGATCGTGGTGTGCCTGACAGGTGCCTCCAAGAACATGGGCACGACGACACAGAGCAGGACCTCGTACTTGTCCAAGGAGATCATGTGGGGGTACAGGTTCAAGAATGTAGTACAGTAAGTATTTAGCTCCCTATGAACTGGTCGAGCTTCACGATGACTGATACATGCTTGCCGTCTGTCAGGATAGATCAACTCAAGGCTGCTGCGGCTCTTTCGTCAAAAGGCCATTGCAGACATTGTCTTACATTGTGACATTCACATAAATATTTGATACTAATAAACTATGTCTGGACTTTAAGAAAGACCATGATTCTCTGAGTTTGTTTCGGCGTTTCTTCTCAGAGGTCGTCAGTTTTACACAGCACCATCTAGTAGAGCAGATGACTAAGCGGAGCTTTATATAAGAAACACCCAGACAAACAAACACTTATATTCATCACAAAAATATATTTTGTGTCCTGTGGGAATCGAACCCACGACCTCGTGATCAGCAGTCTGGAACTCAAACCACTAGACTTCTAGTATGTATTTACAAAAAAGTATGTAAGTATTAAATCCATTGTCTAGTACCCATAGTACAGGTCTGCTTAGTTTTGTACTAGATGGTGCTGTGTAAAAATGTCCCAGGGTATTTATATTTCCCTTTCATTTTTCAGCTACAGCAAGAAAGACGAATCCTACGTAGTCGATGAAGACAACTTGAACACGGTCGAACAAGTCGAAACGCCCCTCTGCAGCGCCAGCTACCTCAAAGAGTTTGAACTAGACCTGAAGTCCTCCAACAATCTCCTCTCGACACCCACCTCCGTAACTCCCACCAACCTCTCCCTTCAAGAAGACTCGTCAACTCTCTCTAAAGTAGGAGACTCTCTGCCTTCTTCCCCGTCTCTAAACAGAACGGCAACGCAGAGGAGCTTCGGTTGGCACTTTAGGAGGTTCAGACCAGAGAAATATGTGCAGACTTTTGAGAAGAATGAATTGAAGGAGTAGAGGATTTGGAGAAGAATGTGTTGGAGAAGATAATAAGGAATTATATAGAAATAAAATGATAGTAAAATAATGGAATGATATTTAGTGGTCCTAAGCGTGACTATGCTTCTAATGTCCTGGATTCGATTCCCAGGTTGAGCTGTGGTATTGGGTTTTCCCATAAAATTCTCAACGGCAGCTCGGAGGTGGGTATTTTTGGCCGGTTAATGGCAATAGGCCCCTATTACATAGGGCTTAATTAAATATACTGGCGAACTGTGTGTACATTAGTAAACTTCTGCCTATCCTTCAGAATATTTACATGCGTGATGATAATGTTATGTTTGGATAAGTTATGTTGTAAATCAAATATTGCTCAATTTTAGGTTAGCACAGATTAAAAAAATATGTGAGATGTATAAATTAGACTATTAATTACAAAGTAAAAGTATTTGTTTTTAATTAAATTCGTTCGTCGGGCCGCAGTTAAATAATAACTATATAAGTTAAGTTTAAATAATCTATACTTCTACTAGCTTCCCGCCAGCGGCTTCGCCCGCGTGGTATGTTATTATACATATAAAGGAGAATCACTCTATCTATTAAAAAAAACCGCATCAAAATCCGTTGCGTAGTTTTAAAGATCTAAGCATACATAGGGACAGACAGACGCGACGGAGGACTTTGTTTTATAATATGTAGTGATACTAATATTATAAAGCTGAAGAGTGTGTTTGACCGCGCTCATCTCGGGAACTACTGGTCCGATTTGAAAAATTCTTCCAGTGTTAGATAGCCCGTTCAACGAGGAATACTATAGGCTATATATCATCACGCTACGATCAAAAGGAGCGGTGTAACATTTAAAAATGTTGCAAAAACGGGGGAAAAATTCAACTTCTACGGTAACGAAGTCGCGGGCATAGCTAGTATCTACATAATTAAGTACTGTATTTGTTATTAAGGAATTGTAATTACTTACAGTATTAAAACTACTTAAACAACAAAATGTGTTCCTTCATTTCACAAAATCCTGAGAATTCTGTCATCAATAAATCTATACTTAAACAACTGTTCCACAAAATTCCACAAAAACCTAAAATATAATAATATCGTAACTGCTTCGTAAGTAAGCCTTGTGTTCCTAAAGTCCTAAATCCAATTCAGACGTCGAGTGTTACTGGAGTTTTCTATGAAATTCTCAATAGCAGCTCGAAGTTTAGATTTGCACCCAGTTGATGCCAATAGGCTTGCACTCTATTATATTATAGAACTTAGAAGTATACCGGCAATATGTGAATGGATATAGTACTCCTCTGCATTACCCTTTGGAGAATACAGGTGTGATGGTATGCTCATTTTGTTTGCAAATATATATTTTCCGTACCACAACCAAATTGCGGACATTCTCAAAAAAGGCATGGTTAAGAGCAATTTACCGACGAGCATGCATGGAGAGGTGGATGAGCATAGATGAAGCGAAAGTGGTGTGCCAGGATCATAGCAAGTGGAAAGCTATAGTCTCTGCCTACCCCTTTGGGAAACAGGCGCGAAGCTATGTATGTATGTATGTATGTACTGCCCTTCTTGTATTTACGTTCAGTGATAAATAAACAAGAAATATGGAACAGTGAATTTCAATGTATCCAAAGGATTGAGTACACCTGATTTTTTTTAGGGGCTCGCGATAGCTTACCGGTCAAAGCGTCAGGTGTACTGAACCAGAAGATGCTGGTGCGATCCTGCCCGCCCGCCGATGTTTTTCTTCATTAAAAATAACAGTCTGCGGTAAAAACTACAAATACATACTAAAAAAAAAAACAATATAATTTACAATAACATGCTAACTACATTTCATTTTAAATTTAACTCAGAATATAATTTTAAGTAATAATAATAACATTCTTAATAAAATTATAAATATCTAGTTTATTATAATTTATAATCTTAAAAATTAAAAACGTGCAATATATAAAATAAAAATACATAAACATTATCTAAAACAAATATAGAAATACTTATTATAAAATATATTATACGATACTATAATGATACATATTTAAATTATACAATTTAATATAATATATATAGTTCTTATCTTATTTGACAAAGAGCGCCTTCATCCTCTCTCCTATTAAAAATATCTTTGCTGTGCCCGACAGGGTCCATAATTGATCAAATGTTAACATACCTACCAACTAATGTACACATTATGGAATGCAATAAAGAATTGAGTATTGAGTATTGAACTTGTAATCTTAGCATGGAAAATGCTTTAAAAAAATACAAAGAGATAGTATATTGGAACATGCTGTACATGTATAAAGAAGTTAACCAAACCACCGCTACATGCGTGTTTTCAATAATATTTACACAAAAACAACATCTGTGGCAACAGAGGTCATTCACCCGGCGCCTGCGCAGTTTTTTCACGCATTTGGTTTTTTGGAGTATAATTTATTTATGCGTATTTTGGGTCTATTATTGCCATATGGAGATTATTGTGGTGAAAAGTCTGCGGGAGACCTAGATAATGGTTTTGCAAGTCAATTCATGTTGTTGACGTATGGAGAGTGAAGTTTTTTTTATATCCCTAAGGTGGCAAACAAGCATACGGCCCGCCTGATGGTAAGCGGTTACCATAGCCTATGGACGCTTGCAACACCGACTTGCCGACCCTAAACTCCTCTTAGAGGTTTATGGAGGATTCACTGCGCCGACAGTTTGAGGGAATATTCCTCTTGCTGCCAGCGCAGCGCATCCTTAGAAGTTCTAGCGACCTTACTCACTGCAGGAACACAACACACAATAAAGTGTGTTATTTGGCTGCAGTTTTCTGTAAGGTTTCTTCCCCAGGAGGTACTTCCCCAGACGGGCTGCTCCAGATTAAAGCCATTAATGGCTGTGCTCTACCTCTCTTAAAATATAGTAAACCTCTGGTATAGTCAGCGATCAGTCAGAACAATTTTGGTCAGTCAGAGAAGTCTTGTTGTTGTGCAAAACACCTCGACCTGGGATTCGATCCAGAACCACTACCGTAGCAGTTACGACCTTACGACCACTAAGCGATCTTCTATTGCAGTTTAAGAAATATTTTATTTATCTTTGATAGGCTTGCGCTTGACCACAACTTACCTGATGTTAAGCAACGATGTGGTCTACGATGGAGCGCGCTTGCCTTGTAGAAACCGATTCACTCTCGTCTTGAAGGCACTCAAATTATAAGTCTTGTGGAATAAAGACTCCGGCAGTGAGTTCCACAATAGACCATTTCGCACTACATATGTGGAGGCAAAACGTTGAGTGCGAGATTTAGGCACTTCCACCATGTAGCGATGACGCCCTGTCGTAGCTCTGGGGGGCTAGACAAGTTGCATTTTGACATTCGACTCGACAAACAAAATGTATGGAAATGACACAAGCTAACGACAAATCGGGCTGTCACTAATGTCATTTCCATACATTTTGTTTGTCGATTCGAATGTCAAAATGCAACTTGTCTGGCCCCCCTGCTCGTCTGATAGTGGAACAATTACTTACCTAACTTGATAAATTGTTAGGTAATCAATCATTCTTACTTTAATATTATAAATGCGAAAGTAACTCTGTCTGTCTGTCTGCCGCGCTTTCTCGCGAAAACTACTGAACCGATTTAAATGAACTTTGGTACACAGATTGTCTAGAACCTGAGAAAGGACATAGGCTACTTTTTAATGCGAAAAAAGGGCTGTAAGGATTTGGAATAGGAGTGTAAGTTATAAACAAACACAAAGCATTATATAGTATGAACCTTAGTACCTACTATATAATGGTTTGTAGTACTTACCACCAACAATTATTAATTATCGCTAAATGAGTAGTATTAATTATTGTTTCCTTCGCATGTCCTATCATTTTATAATAGCACTATCGTACTTGATAAAGCGTTTTATAATAATTGTTACAGAGTTACATATTAAACGGTAGTTGCCACAGGATAATTAATAACAGTAGGCTAATTCAGCATGTCGCTACAAACACAAGTTTCATTAAATATTATGTTAAAAACTGTCTCGTTGGGCTAGTGGACCCAAGCGCGACTGCTACGCTAGAAGTCCTGAGTTCGAATCCCGCAGTTCGCATCCCGAATTTCCGTCCAGCAGTGTTGTTGGGTTTTTCTGTGAAAGTGTCAGTAGCTGGATTTGTGCCCGGTTGATGGCAATAGGGTCACTTTTCGGTACTCGTAAGTACTCGTAACTAAACATAATTCCGGGGATGTGGGTGTACATAAGTACACCTCTGCTGAACCCTTCGGTGAATACAGGCGTGATGGTATGTTATTATGCTTAACTGCAATTTTAAACTATTACTGTTGAAAGAAAGAAGAGGGGCTCGTGGCTAAGTTATAGCAATACTGATCAACCGATCTGCAAGGTTAAGCTATGCTTGCCGAGGTCAGTCTGTGGATGGGTGACCATTCTTAACGTGCCTCGGATAGCACGTAAAGCCGTCGGTCCCGGTTATCATACGAACACCTATGACAATCGTGTTAGTGTTAGTCAGAAGCCCAAAAAGCCTGACAACCAGTCTATCCTTCGAATATCCGTATTGCCCAGAAATTGGGTTGCGGAGGTCTGATTGCAGTCGCTTCGTGTAAAATACTGATATTCAGCCGCATCTGGTTAGACTGTAAGCCTACCCCAACATGGTTGGAAAAAGGCTAAGAGAATGATGATACTGTCGAAAGAAAGAAAGAAAGAAGAAAGAAAGAAAATCATTTATTTAAACATTTATTGTTGCAAATATGGCTGCAGTTTTAGTTATAAAACCTAGTGTACAGTGGAATTATGACATTACTAATAAAATTATATAAGTGATCAGAGTGATCTCGTCTTAAATAATTTAAATTTTTCGGTCGAAACAAAAACTCAAAATAAATAATTTTGTAATTGTTACAATATTGGTATACTGCATTGACTTTAACTGTGGTAGATGATTAAATTATTTGCAATAAAAACAACGAGTTGAAGCGACGTTTGCTATCAAAACAATTCTTATACACTCAGTACAAAGTCTAAATTCCCCTGGCTAGCTACTCAAATAACTTTGCACAAACTTATCAAACGTTTGGTAGTTGTGCGCGAACCAGTTTCACTTGACCTCTCAATGTAAGTTAATGTACGGAAATGTGATAAAAAACATCGTAAATGTACCGAATGGCAGGTATCAATTAATGTAGGTCATTGGGTAACACCGACAACGTTATCAATAGTTCATTAGGAAAATTTTGTGCGTCCGTAATAATTATAGTTTATGAGATAATAGGGTCTTTATAACTATGAACCTAATACTATACTAATATTATAAAGAAGAAAGATTTGATTGTTTGTTTGTTTGTATTGAATAGGCTCCGAAACTACTGGATCGATTTGAAAAATTATTTCAGTGTCAGATAGCCCATTTATCGGGGAAGGCTATATATCATCACGCTACGACTAATAGGAGCGGAGTAGTAATGAAAATTGTTGCAAAACCGGAGGAAAAAATTATAAGACCACGCGGGCGAAGCCGCTGCTGGCGGGAAGCTAGTACTATAAAAAAAATAATTAAAAAAAACACCATATTTATTACTATTTATTTTTAAAATATGTGAAGTTTGCTAAGAGCTAAGCCACACGAGTCATTGCAAGGTCTTGCATCATACTTCCTTATATAATCTGTGATCAATATTAACAAGTTTGCATAAAACCTCTTTTATGCGTAAAGCCCTTGAAGGGATGTGAAACGCAGCGAAATAATCGATTCATTCAATCGAATGACTCACAGGATGAGTAATCGATATGCACCTATGTAGATCTGAGACTTCCGTAGTGATTGCTGAGTATGCCAATTAATTTAACCTTGTTTAGTCCAGGAGCTGGTAACATTGTAATTTACATTATCACTACTTATTACCAATTAATTATTTTATTAACACTTAATTAAGTATCGTTAACTATGAAGAAAAACATCGTGTAATAATGTTGTAACCTCCATTTTTGGTCCTAACCTATTTCAACAGTGTGGTAAGTACCTAATTCTTCATTTCATTTTTAAGGCATATCGATAAAATGTAGGTATGTCTTTATCTATATCGAATATCGATACTATAATATTATTGATAGGAAAGATTTGATTGTTTGTTTGTATTGAACAGGCTCTGAAACTACTGGACCAATTTGAAAAGTTCTTTCAGTGTTAGATAGCCCAATTATCGGGGCACGCTACGACTAATAGGAGCGGAGTAGCAATGAAAAAAATGTTGCAAAAACGGGGGAAATATACCATGTGGGCGAAGCCGCTGGCGGAAAGCTAGTTTTTATTAAACAACTAGCTTTCCGCCAGCGGCTTCGCCCGCGTGGTCTTGATAACCTTTTTAACCCGCTTTTCTGTTGAAATTTTTCCTGAATTTTCTTTGCTATAAACCTCACGGAGCCCGAGACCTTTCCAACGAATGCAAACCCGTGGAAATCGGTTCGTGCGTTTTGGAGTTATAGCGTCAGGAAGGAAAACCCGACTTATTTTTATATAGTAGACTACAACCTGCACGTGTGCATGACAAGTTGTATGAACGTGGAGGAAGCTAAAGAAGTATGCAAGAATCATAGCAAATGGCGGTCTCTAGTCTCTGCAAGGCATTTCTTAATTAAGTAATTATGATCTTTATGATATTCAGTCTGTTTAGTTCATAATAGGGGCAAGCCTATTACCATCAACCGGGTACTAAACTCCGTACATGACTACAAAGATTCACAAACAAATATGGTGTCACTTCATAATTGTCGATTACTACTTTAAATTGCACTAGCAACACCTTAATCGTGCCTTCCGCGATCCCTTGCAAGGCATGCACAAATACTTCTGACGTCATATCGCTATCAATTCCTGCTTGCTAGCCAGACATAACATACTTATGCACTTCCTGGAAATATTTCACCGAGTCAAGTACCCACAATATCATGACAATATTGAATACGGGTGAAGAGATAAACTGGGTAGGTTGTGGTGGCGCCGTATGTACAGCATAGAAAAAAAATGCCTAGACAAATAGGACAGCAATTTTTTTCTATTTTATTACGTCACAAACTGAGACATAAAAGTCACAAACAACAGTAAAATTTTATACGAAATCTCACAAACATTGAGGTAATACTAAGCCACAATTTATTGTTGCTCCTCTGGTTGTGGAGTAATCGCCATAACATAGTGAGTCGAACTAGTAGTAACTGTTTCATCTGTGACGTGTTATCGATTTATTTTCTTGTAATTGTCTGCATTATACTACCTACTACTATTAATTTAGACTCATTGACACACAATACATGTTTGGTTGTTTTTAACATAGTAATAAACGGAGATGTAAGAAGCTCCGTGTTATTACTAAGTATGTTACACAAAAGTTTTTTACTGTTGTTGTGCATGACATGTGCATTTCTGGTCAAGTTTATAACATTTTAATTGCTGATGTAACGCCACACAGATTTGTTAGTTTTCTACTTATCTATACTAATATTATAAAGCTGAAGAGTTTGTTTGTTTGGTTGAACGTGCTAATCTCAGGAACTACTAGGTCGATTTGAAAAATTCTTTCAGTTTTAGATAGTCTATAATTATATAATAGCTACGACCAATAGGAGCGGAGTAGCAATGAAAAATGTTGCAAAAACGGGAGGATTTATAAGACGATAAGTAATAATAAAAAATGTTGCAAAAACGGGAAAAAAACAACTTCTACGGGATCGAAGTCGCAGGCAAAGGCTAGAAATATATAACTAACCTAAATTAAAAATTTAGAAAACCCCCGACACGAAATGTTATTTGCCATTTTGTGGTGGCGGCCATCTTGGATTTAAAATTTATCATATGAAATTTTTCATTTGATACCCATATTGAGGGAGGGAAAAATATGTAATTCGTTATTTTGTGGCGGCGGCCATCTTGGACCGATTTTCATCAAACATAGCTAAGAACACTCCCGACTAATTCACCTTTCAAATAAAAAAATACAAAATCAAAATCGGTCCATCCGTTCGAGAGCTACGATGCCACAGACAGACACACACACTCACACACACACACACACACACACACACACACAGACACGTCAAACTTATAACACCCCGTCGTTTTTGCGTCGGGGGTTAAAAATATACGAACAAAAGAAACTATTTTTATGTAAATAAATTTTGTAAGTACTTGTTATTCATTTGCGCATCGCAGAGTCAATATGGGAGTACTACAGTAGTTAATACCTCAATGTATAAACGACACTTTTATTATGACTATCTTATTTAGAATTCTATGTAAACACGCATTCAGATCACGTCTGCGACTACAAAATGATACAAAAGGGACCGTGTCCACAATATTTAGTAAGAACTTTTTTACGAACAGACAGAAGGGTATTGTCGATGGCTATGTTATAACATGCATTCCTTAAGTATGACAAACGGTTTTTGGAAAAGGAATATAGTTTCGGAGCCCGTCACAGTCCTAAGGGTATCAATTAAATATTCCACGAAAAATAATACTTACCTTAATCATTATTATTTTCTTGATGTAATGATTAGGCTTACAGTAACCGCGCCATAGATTTTTTAGGTAAAACATAAAAAACATGCTATCATATTGTCTATATCCCCGAAGAGCGCAGAGGTACATAATATGGGTAATGATAGCATAGGGGTATGACCACTGGACTGCCAAGTCAGAGGTCTCTAGTTCGAATTCATGCAACTCTGATTTTTCAACATTATGTCCATAACATTATCACTCGCTTTAACGGTGTAGGAAAACATCGTGAGGAAACCTGCATGCTTGAGAGATTTTCTCGACGGCATGTGAAGTCTGCCAATCCGCATTAGGCTAGCGTGGTGGACTATAATAGCCTAATCCCTCTAATACTGAGAGAAGACCCGTGCCCAGCAGTGGGACAGGGGTTGATGATGAGAATTACATAATATATTTAGACCCCAATCTCATAGAAGCGATTTACTCCGAGTGTTTACTAAGATTTTTTTCACTTTCCCCGACCTATGCCTCGACCATAAGTTTTTCTTACTAGACTCGCTAGCGACGCCGTAAAATATTTGTATGGAAATCCCTCGCAGCACCTCTAGCGGTTACGTAAGTAACTAAAATCTGCTATGAGATTACAGCGTTTCGATTCTACTGGAGATACCAGTAGCCAAAAGTTTCCACGATGACGTTTTATCCAATACCCAAATGTTTTCAATAACATGTGTTTTTAATTGTTTTCTAAGAACCGTTTATTGTAATATTGTCGCCATATGTTTTCGAATCTTTAAATTAACTGTTGATTAATTGTTTTCATAATTATCACTTCATTGCTTGTCTCATTAGTCTAGTAGTCATAAGGTCGACTGCTACGTTAGGTTTGAGTCCTGATCGACCAAGTATAATTGAAATTTTCTATGAAATTCCCAGCAGAACCTCGTAGTTTGGTACCTCGTAGTACATGAGACCTAATGAACTAAGGAGAGGAAGATCTAAGAAGGTACACCCTTCTTAGATCTTCTACATAAGTACACCTTTGCCCAATCCTTTGGGATATACAGGCGTGATGGTATGTTATAGTGTTGCTTCATAAATAAAGAAGTTTAACTCTATGTTTATGCGTGTTTCAACACACACAAACATAGAGTTAAACTTCTTTATATTCTTCGATATTATGTTAAATCATCAAAAGGCTCTTTTTGTTGAACAGAATACAAAAAGACGTTAGAGTTTTGATCATTTCTTTCCAAGACATCCAAATAATCACGTATAAAAATATTGCATTGAGTTTTATAAATTCAAATAAACAAGTTCGAAGTTTATATCGGTGGTTGAATGAGCTAACATTTTAGAATTGTAGTTTGAAAATTGAGGAATTAACGGTCTTGAACTAATTTCAATTTCTACACAGCAACTTACTTTTATCAAAATATTCAAAACAGTAAAGTAGGTTACTTACTTTATCTTATTTACTCGAATTTCAGCCTTGACCTCTTCTGAAAAACATTCCTATTTATTTTTATCAAACACTAAAACAAATTATTCCGACGGGGAATTCTACACGATAATGTTAGTAAACACTGATATAAAACGCATCAGACGCACCGTGTCTCCTAAACCACACCCGACAATCGACCACTATAGTATTTAATATTGTCATAATCGACTCGCACGTGGAGTCGAGAGCGCGCCTCGGAGCTACGCCCATCACTACTCACGTCGAAAATTGGCGCGAAACGTATTTTATTTTTATTCTTACTTTTTTTCCTTTTTACGAGTTCGTATCCGGAAGTTTATGTTTGAACGCTGTCAAATGTTGCGTGACCAAAAAGTTTTTACATCTTTTTATTGGAAAGTAATTTAAGGAGGTTTTCTGTGAAAAGTGTGTGAAAATGAAAACTTTTTTGTTTATATTTTTGGCGGGCTATGCTGTAAGATGCGACGATTCAAAGTAAGTGATTTTAAACTTTTAATTTATAACTTCTTAAAAACTTAGTTTTATTAATAGGATAACGAACAAAATATAAATAAAGCTATTAAATAAAATATTTAAGTATTATAAACATATACGGTAAATAATCATATTTTTCAGATATTCTTTATTTATTTTACACAAATATTTTTTTACGTAAAATTCAATTAAAAAAATAAAATTGTACACGCATGTCTTCAATGGGTAAAAAGAATAGATCATTAATAGTACTAGTTCCCGGTTCTATAGCAATGCTTTCTACTTTATTAATATTTTTGGCAGGGGTAGTAAATTTAAATTGGTAATTGGCAATTTATTTTGGACATCGTATAAATTGTATTTACACGACGTAAATACAAATTTAAATTGCTTACTTACATTCAATATGATAGAATTCAATTTGCTAATAATACCTATGAGCTGTTTTTTTTTTAATAATGTAATTTTTTGCCCTACATTATTTTGGTTCGGTAGAATAAGAAGGCATCTCAAGCAATCGTAAGTAAAAGTAAAAGGAAAGGGAATCCTTGTTTTAAAACGTCAACCCATATTCCGTTATCGATGAAGCGTTTACAAAATAAGTCTTTATTTACAAACACACTGACCCGGGACAGCTTATTTGCAAACCATACATACACAGGGTAGGCAGAAACTAGACACCGCAACTTGCTACGATTCTAGCATATTTCTTTTATTTGCAAACCATACAATATTATTTGCTCTCTGCAGAAATTCAACCGCTTCATCGATAACGGTCATATTTTTGTAAACGAATATTTAGGTAAAATTTTTAATTATAAAGTTTTTCAGAAGTAAATTTTATACATTTTAAACCGGTTTCTGTCTATTACGCCAATACAATAATACAAACCATTAAAATTAATTCCTTTTAAGGACTGATATTCGCTTTTAAATTTACAGACTTTAATTTAATAATATCAATTTATCAAGATAAAATCCGTAAAAAGTAGGTATATTTCAATTAAATAATTATGTGTTCTGTCAACAATTTATAAATTGGCAAATTTTCGAATTTCCCGTAATAAGTAGTTTTATTTCAATAAAATAATTATGTGTTCCGTCGAAAATTTATAAATAGGCTAGTTTTCGAATTTTCCGTAAAAAGTAAGTAGTTTTATATTTCAATAAAATAATTATGTGTTCGGTCGAAAATTTATAAAGTTTTCGAAATTATCTATAAGACATGGTATAATACTGGTGTATTTGAGATGATTTACCTACGTGAAATGTGGTTTACCAACAACAATACCTAGATAATAAACAAAACGTGATAATTACAAAATAATTATATTTCATAATATCACGTAGATACGCATACGCATTTTTGAACGGCAGTGCGTTTAGAAATAAAGACGTGTTTACAAATTACTTTGGTACTTATATAATTTCATTGTGCCATAATTTTGTTTTGTCAGCATACAATTTATAAACAACTATTAGCTCCCGATGTTACATATCTAGTGCCTTTTAACCGACGATAAAAAGTGTATAGTATTTTACTAAGCCCTTTGTTTTGATACCCATATTGAGGGAGTTGTGCAAAAATAATTAGTCCGCTATTTTGTGGCGGCGGCCATCTTGGACCGATTTTGATCAAACGTGCCTAAGAACACTCCCGACTAATTCACCTTTCAAACAAAAAAAAAACAAAATTGAAATCGGTTCATGCGTTCGGGAGCTACGTTCACAATCACATACAACCCGTCGTTTTTGCGTCGGGGGTTAAAAACGGTTGTGTGTTTTTTTTATGTATGTTCACCGATTTCTCCGTCACTGGTCACTTGTAGATCGATTTCGAATATTCTTTTTGTATTTCAAAGGGTATATACATATATAACCCTCGAGGCTCTCAGGTCGATTGTATTTTGTGTGTGTATGTTTTGCGATTTATTCGCTGATTGCGAACGGATTTTGATTTCTTTTTAATCTTAATTTTCTTCAATTTAAGCACACTGTAAGTTTACCTTAGTGGCCTACCTCCAGTGCTTAGCTTCAAAGGGGTAGGTTCAAATCCTGCCTGAAACGATTTTTTCATTAGCCAAATTTAATTAAATCTTTAATACTTTTATTGTGTAAAGTACTGTGTAAGGCTGTGAATAATCAGAAATACGTGTTTTAATTATTTCGAACTCCGACTACCATAGACGGCAAACAGTACTAGCTCCACGCGAACACTGTATCAAACTCAAATATTTTATATCGTTTAGACATAACATAGCATTTATGAGAGGTAGGGCGTAGCAAATTCATCGCCCAAATCTGGAGCAGCCCGTCTGGAGCACCTTACAGAAAACTACAGCCAAATACTTAACACACTTCATTGTATGTTGTGTTCCTACAGTGAGTAAGGTTGCCAGAGCTCCTTCTGAGGATGCCCTGCACTGGCAGCAAGAGGAACATTCCTTTAAACTGTCGGCGCAGTGAATCCTCCATAAACCTCTAAGAAGTTTTTGCAGTGTCGGCAACGCTTGACGCTTCGATGTTGTAAACGTCCATAGGCTGCGGTAACCGTCTACCATCAGACGGGTCGCATGCTTGTTTGCCACCCTTGTGGTATAAAACAAACCGCCTCCAACGCGGTGCCAAACTACTAATTTAATTCAAATATGACTTTCGTTGATTGTCTGTTTGGCACCGACTCAAAATTAGTTAGAAATCATAATGTAAATATGATATTTTTTGCTTTTTAGTTCCTTTGTGTTTTTTGGAGGCGGTTTGTTTTTTGTTTAAAAATAATTTATTTTAAAAGTTTTAGTGGAATATATATTATATAATATATATTGGGGCAACTAAACGCACTGACCGGCACAGACATCGAGTTTTGGGACCAATCAGTAAGCACCACCTTTCAAAAGAATCATCAAAATCGGTTCACCCAGTCGAAAGTTCTGAGGTAACAAACATAAAAAAAAATACAGTCGAATTGAGAAAAAACATACCATCTCCTCTGCTTAACCCTTCGGTGAATACCGGCGTGATGTATCTATGAAGCCAGCCCTTCGCCAACAACGTCAACAATATATCACAAATGGACAAAAAGTTCTTTGTCCCGTGTTGGCAGAATAGCAGAATTTATTTTTAATATTCTAAGTCAATGACATGTCGGTGTTCATTCCCGTCACGTGAGAGTTAATTTGTTGTAGATCAAAACGTAACATCACGCCGGGGTAGAGATGTAGGTATTTCTTATAACTTTCATCCCCTATTACAACCCCTTACGGCTCTTTTTCGCATTAAAAAGTAACCTATGTCTCTTCTCAAGCTCTAGACTATCACGGTATCGGTTCTAAATCGATTCTAAATCGGTTCTAAATCAGTTCTAAATCGGTTCTAAATCGGTTCCAAATCGGCTCTAAATCGGTTCAGTAGTTTTGGCGTGATATCGCGAGAGACAGACAGATAGACAACCAGACAGACAGTTACTTTCGCATTTATAATATTAGTAAGAAAAAGTAAGGATTAAGGAGCCTTCCTAATGTTACGAACGCACAAGGAATCATATATATTTACACAGTTGGACAAACCCGTGACGTAACACGTGTGTACAACAATCTCTATCAGTTATTTGTCATCCTACGCAAGCAATACTGAGGAAAATAAACTATTTTGATACTTCAGCGCGATGAGTTACCGTTTTATGACGTCTGGTAACACTTGAGAAGTAAACCTCAATAATACAAGGTGGAAGAGACATCGACGCACATCCGAATACCATGAGTTCAGTACATGATTCTGGACCCCTCTGTGTTGAAATTTTCCGTAACTTTTTTCATCAATTTTTCAATTTTTTCTGTAGGTTTGTTTACTTAAACGTGTAATAAAACATTATTTCTATATACCCAAATTAGATTTATAATTAAAAAACATTATTTCATTTATTTCGGATCGCGCGCGCGAAAACATTCACCGCGGAGCGTTATAATCGCGTTTTTAGCAATACACTGCGCGCCCAAAAATGTCAATATCTGTAATCAACGGATCATTTTCTACATGAATGACCTAGGTCATTTTATTTTTGACCTTGAGTGAAACCTTGTCACGACGTTTGTGCGTCGATGTCCCTTCCACCTTGTATTTCATGGTAGAGTTAAGGTTTAGTTATAAATGCGTGTGGGGGCGATGTGGGACGAATTGTAGAATGGTTCGAGTACTATATCTCGCTCTGAACGTTTCTGTCAGGTACAGTCGCGTAAAAAAGTGATATTATTTTCCTTTTACTACTTGCTCTTGTCACTCTATCCGTGAGACATATATTATATTGACACGTTTTTTTTAAGTTTAATTAAAAAAAAATCTATATATAAAAACTAGGCCAATATATTACAAAAATCACCTGACCTTATTGTATTTTTTAAGCATTTTCCATGCTTAAAATTTCAAGGAAGATTTCGACTTGGCGTGCAGTACTCGCGGTGCCTTTTGCGGCCATAGCGTCTGGTGTAGTGAACCAGAAGTCGCAGGTTTGAGTCCGGCCCGCGACTCAAGTAAAAATTAACTGATATTTTATGCCAAGCTAGCAAAACGAATGGATATTGTACAATGCATATTCTATTGTACATGACATTGGCATCTTCTAAGATGCAGTCATATGCTTCTAATAGCATTTCGCTTCGCACGATGAAGGCTATCGGTTACCAGTCCTGGGATGGGATGGATGCAAGTCAAGCCACGAATAAGTGCTAGTAAATACATAAAATGTATTAACCACATCAACATCAATAACACAGAACTCCTTTGAACTCAAACGTTTAAAAAAAAAAAAATTTATACTGTGTTGCCATGTACATATGTACTGTACACTATATATGCACTATAAATAGTTAATGGTACTTAGTTAATCGAGGAAGCCAAATAACTACTATCAAGGGGTAGTTAATAAGATTACAGTATGTACAATACAGTTAGTAGTGGGAAGGGCTCACGGGTAGTAAACAAAACAATCGATCGGAAAATTAAAGCTTCGCTTACCGCGGTCAGTATATAGATATATTGACGACGTCTGTGCTCTAGTGGTTCGAGTACCGGACTGCTGATCACGAGGTCGTGGGTGCGATTCCCACAAGACACAAATATTTATGTGATGATGAATATAAGTATTTGTGTTTGTCTGGGTGTTTCCTATGTATAATAAGTATGTATTTACAAAAAAAAATGTATATAAGTATTATATCCATTGTCTAGTATACAGAGCACAAGCTCTGCTTAGTTTGGGACTAGATGGTGCTGTGTAAAAATGTCCCAAAAAAAATATATATATATATATATATGTATATCAGCCTATTGCCGTCTACTGAGCGTAGGCCTCCCCCAAAGAGCGCCAACCATCCCGGTCTTGGGCAGCTCGCATCCATCCGCTACCATCCACATCGTCGCTCCACCATGTCGCAGGGCATCCTACACTACGCTTGCCTAAACGTGGTCTCCACTCCAGCACTTGTCTGCTCCATCGACCGTCTGTCCGTCTACAGACATGGCCGTCCCACTTCCACTTCAGCGTACTTATTCTTCGCGCAATGTCGGTGACTTTAGTTCTTTGGCGAATAACCTCGTTTCGAATCCTTAAGAATCTTCGAGCATTGCTCTCTCCATTGCACGCTGAGCAACCTTGAGTTTGTGGACCAGTCCCATGGTGAGGGTCCACGTTTCGGCTCCGTAAGTCATCACGGGTAGGACGCACTGGTTAAAGACCCTTGTGTTTAGGGATTGTGGGATAGGCGATTCAAAGATATTGCGAGTATGGGCGACCATTATTAGGATATCGAGACATGAGAGCGGTTCTGACAAATTGGGCATAAATACAAACTCCAGACTGCTCAATAACATTGCGCAACCCGGGAACCGAACTCAGGACATCTAGCGCAGCCGTCTCGTGTAAAACCACTAGCCCAGATGCAGTTGAAAGCTTTATCATCATTGTAATATGCATGGATGACGGAGTATGTCGTGCACCTACTCATGAACTCATTGAACTGGACTGATCTCATTATATTTGCTCTATAGGCAAACCTAAGCTATATTAATAAGTATGTAGGTATTTACAAAAACAGCAGTGATAACCTAGTAATATGACCATTGGACTGCCAAGTCAAAGGTCTCGAGTTCAAATTCAAGCCACGCACCTCTGATTTTTCGACTACTAGTGTTGATGGCGTCTAGACTGTTGTTGTCCCTTACTATCAAGCTCTCAAGTCTACTATTTTAAATAGTTTTACACAATTGGTAGTCTGCTCTGAAGACTGGAAAGAGCGCCACGCCACGCCACTGCGTTCCAGTGACCTTCCATTGAACTACTTTTCAACTGTCATAGACGTACAGACACAGCTTTTTTCCCCCGGTCGTCAATAGTTTACGTCTGTAATTAATTATTATAAATCAAAATACTAAATAATAAATGAAATAAGAATACAGAAGCCATTTTAGCGACACTCCGCCAAACATTATTGGTAGGAAATTGAATATTTAGCAGAATACCCAATCTGTCAAAATCTCAATAGAATCTCAGTTGTGTGTCGATGGAATGGTAATCTTGACTAAATAGCAGAAATTGGGGCCCAGGCTGTATGCTTATCTGTCAAATTAGTACATACATACTATGACGCCTGTATTCCCCGAAGGTTTAGGCAGAGGCGTACTTATTACACTCACATATCGCCGGTATGTTTAGGTCCCTGTAATAATGAGCCTATTGCCATCAACCGGGCACAAAGCCAGACTCCGAGCTGCTACTGGGCATTTCACAGAAAAACCATATTACTCTTTGCTCTTTGTTCGAACCCAGGATCTCTAGCGTAGCAGTTGCGCTTGGGACCACTTGACCAACAAGACAGAGACCAACAAGACTTGAGAAAAAATATTGGTCAACACTATGATGACACGGCGCACATAGGGACGTGCTTTTATCACAGTTCAGCTGGAGTGTTGCAATGACTGATAAATATTGCATCCCTTTCTCCCTTATTCGTTTTATCTTAAGAGAAAACGGAATAGCGATAGTGAACGGAATAATAGATTGAGAAATGGCTTGATAAGACAACGTTGCGAATGTTGCGATATAAAACTATTAACTATGGTGAGATGGTTTAGGTATTATGTCGAGAATATCAGTGAAATGCGATTAAATATACTATCACGTCTATATTTCTCGCAGGGTTAGGCAGAAGTGACTGCTGTACTGTACACCTTGAGCCTACATCCATCAACCTCCTTAAAACCAGTTACCATATCTATACTTACAATATTACTAAGTAGCTTTCCGCCAGCGGCTTTGCCCGCGTTGTCTGGGTATTTATTGTAACTTTCATCCCCTATTTCAACCCCTTAAAGTCCTTTTTCGCAATAAAAAGTATGTCCTTTCTGTGTACGAAATTTTATTTAAATCGGTTCAGTAGTGTTGGCGTAAAAGCGCGATAAACAGGCAAAGTTACTTTCGCATAAATTAATGGTCTAATTGAAAATGTTTTATTTCAAACCGAGCAGATATTCAAACTCGGAACTACTGGGAATTTCACAGAAATACCCAACAACTCTGCTCGACCCGGGAAACGAACCGAGGATTTTGCGTAGCAGTTTTGCATTTGACTGATACCAAAAACATATTGGCGAACTGGGTGTAGTCACGAGCAAAAATATGTATACACTAACAAAAGTGCTAAAGCTATTTTTTTCATTAATGAACGATTGCAACTTTTAAATAACATCAATGTCACTATAGTATTGGGCCTTAAATACTGTGTACGCTGTTATAAAAAAAAACAGACTCACTGCGTAGCAATAGGAATAGATAATAAGCAAAATCATAGTATGTAAGATCAAGATGCGTGCGCACACAATGTTAACTTTATTGTAATACTAGCTTCCCGCCAGCGGCTTCGCCCGCGGGGTCTTATAATTTTTTCCCCCGTTTTTGCAACATTTTTCATTACTAATCCGCTCCTATTAGTCGTAGCGTGATGATATATAGCCTATAGCCTTCCCCGATAAATGGGCTATCTAACATGGAAAGAATTTTTCAAATCGGTCCAGTACTTTTTGAGTTTATTCGTTACATACAAAAATACAAATCTTTCCTCTTTATAATATTAGTATAGATAACAAATTAAAAAACAATCAAAAAAAGGCACGGACAAAATGTCTGTGGTAGTAATTCATTTATATATAAAAAAACTGTGTACGCAATACCACAAAAGTTATATTAGTATTTTAGGAGAAAATCACTTTATCACTTTTGTTAGTGTGTAAGTACATGTTTTTGGTCGTGACTGTACACCTCTGGGGAGGGAAATAGAGACATGATGATATCATATCCTTGGTGTATCCGCTATAAAGAAAGGATATCGAAAAATTCCCGCGATTTTGAGAAAAAAAAACTATATCAACTCAGGTAAAACCGGGTACACAAAAAATCTATAACAAAATAATAATATAATTATCTCACAAAGAAATACGGAAACCGATTTAAATAAAATGACATTTCAAAGTTGAACAACAAAGAAAACCCAGAGTTGTGTATACGGGTTGCTTAGCAACGCGAGAATGATTCAGATCGCAAAACTAGAGCAAACACGTTCCATTGAAATCTCAACTGTAATCCACTGAAAACACAATCGAATTTCTGTTAACCGTATGATAATTTCAGCATAATCCGTGCTGATTGAATATCGATCTTAAGTATGTAAGTATACGATTGAGATTCCTAAGTATGTATACACGTGATATTTTTTCATTGTTTCAAAATGCCTGTTATATTTACAAACATTACGTTTGTTTGTTGACCTGCAATCGGATACTGAGCATTGATTTATTATCTGTTTTCTTAAAAGGTTTATAAAGGAAGTACAACTCGGTAAACTGTAGACATGTGATGAGTTAAATATAATTATTTATCGATATTTTCACCTACATACTTGATAATCTTAGTATGTAGGTAGAATACGGTCACGCGGATCAATCGATCTATACAATTAAGTTTACCGCGGTCAGCCAGCTGAGATTCAGAGAAGAGACTCAGCATGAACTTACGCTTCCGTATGTCAAATTGTAAGTAATACAAATTTGACATACGGAAGCCTTACTTTACGCTGAGTGTCGTCTCTGAATGTTAGCTTTAGAGATTCGATATTGCCCAGAAATTGGGAGTATTATTATTAGATACTGTACTATTTCTTTAGATCTTTAAAAAAAAACTAACTTTCCGCCAGCCGCTTCGCCCGCGTGATCTTGATGACTTTTTCCCCCGTTTTTGCAACATTTTTCATTGCTACTCCGCTCCTATTAGTCGTAGCGTGATGGTATATAGCCTAAAGCATTCCCCGATAAATGAGCTATCTAACAGTGAAATAATTTTTCAAATCAGTCCAGTAGTTCCGGAAGCTATTCAATACAAACAAACAATCAAATCTTTCCTCTTTATAATATTAGTACAGATATCGATAACCTTTTCTCAGACCTGCAAATGTACTTGAAGAAATATTTTTATCTCTCAATGAGTAATAATATTTTCATCCCACCATCTCGGAAAGAGTATTTTTACTCTTCGATATCTGAGTGCAAAAGTCGTTTTTATCCTCTAGAGAGACAAAGTAAATTGAATTTAGAACATCGTGATTTTACCCCCCTGGCGCCGGATTTATCATACAACTTTTTTTTAATTTGTTCAAAACTCAGACTTGGAACCTTCCCTAGGTTCCGAGTCTAAACGCAACAAAGTATCGATATATGTCGTATCGATATTTTTTGAAAATATCAGTATCGATACTGATGTTTTTATTTAAAAATATCGATATATGGGCGATATATCTTAAAAACCAAATTATAAAACAACAAATCAAGTCGACCAAAAACAAAAAATACATTAAATATAATTTGTTAAAAAGATGTTAGTATAAAAAAAGTATTCCTTTTTGGGATTTTATAATCTTAAAACTTATAAATGTTTATTGGTCTGTAAAAAATATAGATACCTTTTCGATACATTGAATTTTATATCGATGCATCGATATATCGAAATATTAAATTCCGCTTAAAAAATATCGATACATTAAAAAAATAATATCGATGTATCGATATTTTTTCAACAAGCCTATCGGAACTTTCTTGGTGTACTTTTTTAAGTCACTAACACCAACATTACAATACCTAACAAAAATATTACACTCAAGTAATTGTAGCAACGTTACTTTCAATTTCTCTTAAATATACCTAGTATTATTTGTTATAATTTTAAGAATATTCTGTACTTCCTATCATATAGTATTTAATACCTAAACTGAAATAAAAGTTTTTTGTGGTTGTAAATGTTTTTTTTAGTCATTTCCTCGCTGAGGTGGGATGAAAAGTTACGTGTTGCACTCGAGTGCAAAGATTTTTCACCTTGTGCTCTTTTAATTCCCTCGCTGACGCTCAGGATTCTAATTTTAGAATCACTCGCTCCGCTCGTGATTCAATTTTAGAATCCTTCGCTTGCTCGGTCATCAAAATTGAGCACGCGGTTAAAAAGCAACTTTGCACTCTTGTATAACAAATAACTATTGTTGCAATGCACTCTTTATTTCTCAACACAAACAAAATTGAACTTCGATTGGAAATGAGATAAATATTATTTTTCAATGTTTTATATTTAGCTTTACAAACAGATAGTACGTTCCTCAGTATCTAATGAAAGGTTATTTACCTGACAGGGTTCAGCAGGTCTCACGGAATTGAGGTCAATGCTATCTCAAGTCCTATGACCCCGACTATAAGGTTCAAATTTGTAACTACTTTAGTCGTGACTCCGACATTCCTGCTACTATAAAAAATAGGTTGTTAGGTCCATCATGAGTGAGGTCCATGAAGGTTTTTTTTACACGAGTCTGAAAAACCAACCACCTTCCCCTGACGAACTATGAGGATTCTGCTTCTTCTTCATCATTTCGAAGATACGATTTTTTAAATGAAACCAACTTGTTTTGCCCTAAACATCGCCACTTTCACTTTCACAGTAACCAGGATCAGTATTTTACACGAAGAAAGAAATAAGAAAAGAAATATATTCTGTCAGTTATAACACAAGAAAATATACCAAACAACAAAACAAAAAGTAGATAGGTACCACTTTTACATAAGTAACAAGGTACGTTGTCTTGTGCGATGTCAGAATGGGCCCCTATCTCAGCACTATGCTGCAGCAAGCGAATCGAGCTGCAATGCTGGTATTCTGATACGCCCCGCTGATGAGGCCAGGGACAGACAGACAAGTAATGATTGGGAGTTATCATATAAGTATGTAGATAAAACAATAATAATAAATATACTATGATGAGAACATCTTTCGGAGAAGTGGAAATATAGATATTAAGAAAATTGATAATTAATTACTAATAAATATCTGACAAGACAAACAGAATCGATCGAAGCGACTGCCATCAGACTCTCACAACCCAATCATATAATAATACATTTATTTCAAGTGCCAAAGACTCATAATAGTGTTAGTCACAAATTCCTTACATGCTATGTTAGTTAAACACAGATTATATTTTATAATGTTGAATATAAAATTTCATCGCTGCAGCGTCACAGGTCCAGCTGAAACCCTGCAGCAGTGGTTCACAAATGTGCAGTCTAGCCTGCTAGCAATTATAGACAGGATGCTGTTGGCGCTGACCCGAACCCTATGCACCAGGGATGCACATCGTTTCCGCATGACCGCATTAAAACAGTCCACACGAGCATCTGCAAACATCCCTGATGCACTGCAGTAGCGGGGTAGCCCCAACAGCACCCTGAAGGCGTTATTGTACTGTATGCGAAGGGCACGTAATGCCTTTTGAGTAAAATGAGCCCACAGACTACATGTGTAAAAAGAGCTGCAGTATGCTCTGAATTGACCTGAATTTGACCTCCTTAGAGGCACGCGTGAATCTGCGGGCAATCATGTTCGCTCTAACACTCAGCGCCCTTCGCTCCCTACCAATATCGTCATCGTCTTCGAGGCCAGTAGTCAACATGTGACCAAGATATGTAAATTGATGTACCCTTGAGATGCCTCCAGTTAAAATTAACAGTGTACCCCACTGTTAATTTTAACTGGAGGCACTACTTCCGGGTATTTACCTTTAGCCCCGAAGACCATAAGTACACTTTTTTTAACATTATATGACAGACCATGTGTTCTGGCATATTTCTCGCAAATGGCCACGAGTTTTTTAAGTCCACAAATTGATGCGCTCAGCAGCATCATGTCATCCGCGTAGCTAAGTTTATTTACGCATACGCCATCAATATGACATCCGACACGCATGCTGCTGAGAGCTCCAATAAGACCGTTAACATATAGGTTGAAAAGCGTAGGCGAGCATAACCCCCCCTGCCTCACCCCGCACTCCAACCCATAAGGCCTAGATAAGGCACCAGCCCACTTCACGCTGTTGACTTGGTTACCAGTACCTAAGAATGTTAGTGAGTTCTATGGGTATATTTGCCTCCGCCATCTTTTTCCACATGACGTCGTAGGAAACCAAGTCAAATGCCTTACTCTGGTCCAGGAAGCAGGCGTAGACCGGAGTCTGGCGATCCGTGTAGTATTTCACCGTACAGTTTACCACGAATCAATCCCGCAGTTGTATCCTGACGTACCCGTAGAACTGAATTCCTCGCTAATGGTGTCCAAATAGTCAAGCTCATCAGATGTCAGCCAAGTCTCCTGAAGTGCAATTATATCAGCACTCATACATGGGCGCTTAATACTATCTATTGAACGTTTCACGTTTTTGCAATTAAATGTGACTAAGTTGCAAGTCATACTATCCATTAGCTTTATAAGATTTTAAGCCGTTATCATTACAAGCAATGGGCACTGCTGACCTATGTTTAAAGTGTACAAATCGTCGGAAGATAACACCCTGAGGCCACAACCTGTCATCAAGAAATACGTGCACTTTCGATTGAGCCACAAAGAATTTGTATGCATCATGATTTGCCTGCCTTTTCATGTTTATTTTCTTTAATTTTACAGATACAGTTAGCGTTTTTTTTTCAATATATAGTCGACTATATAAGCCTCTGTGGTGCTTTTGTGCACGTTCGTTATGAAGATAGGAATATCACTTTCAGCCGCTCGGAAATGCAAAGCCAATGCCTGGGCAATTTCAATATCTGAAGATAAACTAGGTTTTCGGGCTTCTACCAGTAATCATTTTTGTTCCAAGCTACGAAGGAGTCTCGATAAACTAAGAATAATTATCCATCCATAAACTGACCGCAGCGAGCGCAGCTTCCCCTTACAGATTAACTGAGCATCGTGGTTGTGTGACTACAAACTCCACAATCAATCAGGCTTGTCATTGACCATTAAAATGTGATTTAAGACTTCGGAATGTCAAATTGTCAAGTCATTAGTTTGAAACAAAAAAAAGTTACGAATGGAGCGAGAGAGATATACAGGCTGTTGAAATTTATAATACTCTATTAATCTCTATTATAATAATCATGGATGACGGAGTAAGTCGTGCACTTGCTCATGAAATCATTGAACTCGACTGAGCTCATTATATTTGCTCGATAGGCAAAACCTTAGCTATATTTAAAAGTACGTATATAACCTAAATTAAAAATTTAGAAAACCCTTGACACGAAATGTAATTTTCCATTTTGTGGTGGCGGCCATCTTGGATTTGAAATTTATCATAGTGTATAGTATTCTCCATTTGATACCCATATTGAGGGAGTTGTGAAAAAATTGGTACCTAATTCGCTATTATGTGGCGGCGGCCATCTTGGACCGATTTTCATCAAACATAGCTAAGAACACTCCCGACTAATTCACCTTTCATATAAAAAAAACAATCAAAATCGGTTTAACCGTTTGGGAGCTACGATGCCTCAGACAGACACACACTCACACACACACACACGCACGCACACACACACACACACACACACACACAGAGAGACACGTCAAACTTATAACACCCCGTCGTTTTAGCGTCGGGGGTTAAAAAAGAGCAGTGCTAGTCTAGTGAGAGAGAGAGTAGATCATTGGACTGCCAATTCAAAGGTCTCGATTTCGATTTCATGCAACTCTGACTTTTCGAAATCATGTGCGTAATTATCACTCGCTTTAACGGTGAAGGAAAATAGCGTAAGGAAACCTGGATACCCGATAGATTTTCTCGACGGCATATGAAGTCTGCCAACCCGCACTAGGCCAGCGTGGTGGACTATAGCCTAACCCCTCTCATACCGCGAGGAGATCCGTGCCCAGCAGTGCAACAGCATATGGCTTAATAATTGGTTGATAAACAGCAAAATAGAATCAGGATAATGATGGTTACTAGAAGCACCCTGTACACGCAGCAAGCGTAGAATATAACAAATGTAAGGCATACGTCATCAATTGTTACCTCGCGTGTCCCGAAGCGAGTAAAAAACGGCATATAAATCACTAACTATTACGAATGGTCTATTTATGTGTCTGTCCGTCTGTCGCAGCTAGGGCTGACAGAATATTTTTCTTAAATTCGTATTTGGTACTTAGATCATTTTTAATTTGCCGACGGATACTGGGGGGCTAGACAAGTTGCAATTTGACATTCGAATCGACAAACGAATAGAAATAAAATGTATGGAAATGACATTAGTGACAGCCCGATTTGTTGAAAGCATATGTCATTTGTCGATTCGAATGTCAAATGGCAACTTGTCTGCAGGCCCAAGTCATCAAATTTTTAATAAGATGAAACTATCATCTTCTTAAATATTATATACAGGCACTTAGGAAATATCGAGTATATGTGCACGGTTCCAAATTAGTCGTTTCCTGAAGAAGAACCGGCAAGAATCTCAATTTTTAAAAATTAACCTTCTTGATAATGATGTTCGAATGTTACAATGATTTTGTAGAGAAGCAAAAGCAACTATATTTTAATTCAGTTAAAAGTGAAACATCAACTTGTGATGACTTATTACTTTATGAATGTGTGCCTTGAATTCTCATTTTAAATAAACAATTTAAGTTTATAATAAGCATTATTTTATAAGTTATAGGGTCTCTTGTGACAATTGTAAATATTTATTGTAAAAGTTTAATAAATTATTATATTATTATATATAAAAATAAAAATAAAGTTCTCTAAATGACAGATATCAACAATGCCCCTTACTAGGGTTGTCAACATAGTCGTTCCTAGACCCCTAGCCAAGTTGCAACTTACTGTAAACGAATAGAAAGAAAATTTATGGAAATGACATTAGTGACAGCCGACAGACAGCCCGATTGTCGAAAGCTTTTGTCATTTCCATACATTTTGTTTCTATTCGTTCGTCGATCATATAGATTACAAATTGCCTGGACCCGCAGGTCTGGGTGTTCCTTCTTAGATCCAAAACAAACTACCTACTATTTGTTCCCTCTAAGAATCTTACGTGAAACACGACTGTAGGAACTATTAAATTACTATGATGTATTATTTTGATCTTGTATTTATCAGACGAGAAGTAACCCTAGATTTTTCAACAATTTCGACGTTTCGTCTACACCTCAATTCACGAGAACCATACGTAATCGTTTATTCAAAAAAAAGCTAAGCGTTTGCATGCCAACGAGTATAAAAAGTTGCAACAATGAACAAATACTGTCTGCCAGCCCAGTGGGGCTGGACAAGTCACAATTCGAATCGACAAACGAATAAAAACAAAATGTATGGAAATGTCACAAGCTTTTGACAAATCGGGCTGTCACTAATGTCATTTCCATACATTTTCTTTATATTCGTTTGTCGATTCGAATGTCAAATTGCGACTTGTCTACAGCCCTGTGGTCTCTATATTATGCGATTGTCAAGGTGAACATACAAAGCTGTTGTTCCGCACCCATAATATATTATTGTAGATCCTTATTAAACACACGTATGCATACCTATAAATCACATACCATCACGCCTGTATTCTCCGAAGGGGTAGGCAGAGGTGAACGATGTACACCCACAGTACGTCAGTAAGTTAAGGCCCCATATCTGCCCCATGTCGTCATGATATCATATATCATTGACGACGTCTGTGGTCTAGTGGTTCGAGTACCGGACTGCTGATCACGACGTCGTGGGTTCGATTCCCACAGGACACAAATATTTATGTGATGAATTAAGTATTTGTGTCTGTCTGGGTGTTTCGTATGTATTATAAGTATGTATTTACAAAAAAAAAGTATATAAGTATTATATCCATTGTCTAGTACCCATAGTACAAGCTCTGCTTAGTTTGGGACTAGATGGTGCTGTGTAAAAAAAATGTCCAAAAAATATTTATTATTATATTTGGCGAGCCTTAACCGGGCAGAAATCCAAACTCCGAGCCAGGGCCGGATTTAAGGGAGGGCAACAGGGGCTACTGCCCCGGGGCCCCCCACAATAGAGACTTCGAAAAAAAACCTTTAAATTCCGACTAGTAAACACTTTGTGGCGGAGTGGGGGGGGGGGCTCTACTCCTTTGTTGCCCCGAGGCCTCCAGAACTCTAAATTCGGCTCCGGATGCTACTGATTGAATACTAGAAACACTTCATCCTGGGACTCGAACCTAGGACGTCAAGCGTAGCTGCGTAGCAGTCGCGCTTATGACAACTATACAAAGGAGGCAGTTAGTCGTTGTATCACAAATAATTACCAATCAATCAGTTCAAAGTTCCGGTGACCGACTTACGTGAATCGATAGTGAATGCATACAAGTGGACATAACTGCGTTACATAAACATTTACTTAACTAACGTTTGGCGGCGCGTTTGATGTGTGCGCGACAGTTTGCTTAACTGTGTGTTGGCTTTGGTTCAAAATAGACGGGCTAGACCACGAACCAGGTGTGTTAGTGACGTGTTCCTTCCCATTTATAAATAATAATAATAATAATCAACCCATATACTGTCCCACTGCTGGGCACGGGTCTCCTCTCAGTATGAGAGGGATTAGGCTATAGTCCACCACGCTTGCCTAATGCGGGTTGGCAGACTTCACATGCCGTCGAGAAAATCTCTCAGGCATGCAGGTTTCCTTACGATGTTTTCCTTCACCGTTAAAGCGAGTGATAATTACGCACATTATTTCGAAAAGTCAGAGGTGCGTGCCTTGGATTAGAACTCGAGACCTTCGACTTGGTAGTCCAGTGGTCATACCCCTAGGCTATCACTGCTTAAATTCCCATTTATACATATTTTATTTATTTGTTTGAGACATAAAACAGTTACATGTAACATTTTAACAAAAGGTTTATTTAAAACACATTGATAAACATATAGCCCACACTATTGTCCACGAATTAAAACAGACGTTAATAAAATAACTAAAAAACCCGACTGCGTAAGAAAACTAAAAAGACAAAAACAAGTCTAGTAGTCTAGACCTATGTAAAGTATTATTGAATAACTACACCATTTAAATGTTTTCATGATCGATAAATCAAAAAAGAAGAGATGTGTTAGCCTGTGTCCTTTTCCAATGTCTAATCTATTTTATTTTATTTTTATTGATAGGAACAGCAAACAGTTACATTATAAAAACTTACAGTTAATTTAACATACAATCAATTTGGTTATAAAGTAACCCACAACGCTGTCCACAAGTAGGCGTAAAGTTTAAGTAATGAGAGAGCTAATTACTAGGAACATTGATAGCAGTACGTGTGACTATAAAATAAAATCATATGATAAAGTAACGACTGTAAGAAAAACAAAATAAAAGAAACAATTTGTTTAAACTTAAAGATGACAAAATTATACAATATTAGGTTATTAAGTTATATTTGACATCTATCTCTGTACCTTTCATCAAAATCGGTAAAATGGTTTAGGCGTAAAAGCTTAACAAACAGACAGAGTTACTTCGCATTTATAATAATACTTTGCCATTGAGATACTAAGAAGAATATTGTTTGAACTCACTTGTCACAACTAAAACCAAATGGAATCACAAATATTTTGAGTGTTGACGCGACAATTTATAATAAGGTCACATCGGAATAAATATTGACTGTGAACTTTAAACAGTAAATATTTACTTTTTACGCAAATTATTATTTATTGTACACATTATCTTTGTTTGTAAAGCAAAATATCATGTTTCTTTGTTGGGGTCATATGAAAAATAAACTGCGCAGATGAATTTACAGGAACAGCTGAGCTTATCGACCTTTGTAAATAACATAAAAAATAACATCACACCTGTTTCCCATAGGGGTAGGCAGAGACTATAGATTTCCACTTGCTACGATCCTGGCACACTACTTTCGCTTCATCTATGCTCATCAACTAAGTCATTCATCGAAAAACCAAATAACATTTTGCTTGACCCGGGAATCGAACCCAACTCGAACGTAACAGTTGCGTTTGCGACCACTAGGCTAAATGGTCTATGGAATTCAATAGATTTTTCCGTAGAAAATTTCACTTTCAAAGTTTTTTTATGGAATTTAATTAGATGATTCTGTTATAATCTGGCTTTCAATATATCAAACCAAATTTGGATCAACACATTAAATGTCAAGTGAGTTCCGTACAAAAAGAAACAAGTGCTGACCTTGTATGTACACACATACGTACATACAATTATTATATAATAGTGTGGTTACGTATTGCAAGTAGGCGATAATTGAAGGAGCGCCACCGCACAGAGGAACTACAGAAGAACAAGAATCAGTGGCGCAGCTAGGTAACCAAAGGCCCTGGAGCAATCCTGAGACATTTTTACACAGCACCATCTAGTCCCAAACTAAGCAGTGCGTGCTACTATGGGTACTAGACAATGGATATAATACTTACATACTTTTTTTTTGTAAATACATACTTATAATGTATAAGAAACACCCAGACAAACACAAACACTTAAGTTCATCACAATAAATGTTTGTGTCCTGTGGGAATCGAACCCACGACCTCGTGATCAGCAGTCCGGTACTCGAACCACTAGACCACAGACGTCGTCTTGATGATGAATGATGAATGACTATGAATTATGAATGTGTTTAGTTTGGTTGCCTAAAGAAACAAATAAATGACATATGGACATTGAGGGTATTATACACCAACAAAGGTCTTGATAATAAAGACAAAACAGTTGTTGGCATGTTAAGATACTATTAGTCTTTATATTATGACGAGATTGGTCGATTTCTCGTCACGCAAAGACATTTCAACGGCAACGCATTTCTTCACTAATTAGTTTTATAGGTATTGATCTACTTTTGATGGCTTTTGTGGAAATACTAATTTATACCATCACGCCTGTATTCCTCGAAGGGTTAGGCAGAAGAGTACTAATGTACTGTCATAGTTTACCGATGTATTTAGGTCCCAGGTAATAAGGGCGAGCCTATTGCTAACTGCTATAGAGCTGATATAGAGAGCGTTCTCAAGGAGAAGCCAGAGGTGTATCAATTTAATGTTAGTCTGTTTAGGTCCCATATGACATAGGGGGCGAGAATACTGCCATTAATACTGCCTATATTCCCCGAAGGGGTCGCAGATGTATTCCCATCAGTTCACCGGTGTTTAGGTTCCATGTAATTGGGGGCGAGCCTATTGCCATCAACCGGGTAAAAATCCAGACTCCGAGCTGCTACTGGGAATTTCACAGAAAAACCCAACAACACTTTGCTCGACACGGGGATCGAACCCAGGACGCGTAGCAGTCACGCAGGCAGGCCGAAGTGTCATTAACTGGCCACAAATCCATTTTCGTTCCTAGTAGTACTTCTTACCTTGTTTTGTACAGTGGCATTCATTCAACTATACCTTCAATAGCAAACTGTCGCTTTAAATACAGTGTTTAAAGACTTCCGCACACTGCATAGCAACATGTGTTTATATTGTTTAAAAATATGTGTTTATGCTATGTTTTTTTGTTTATTTATATTTTTTATATTATAACTACAACCTAAGCTTTGATATATTTTTAACTGTAACTTAAAAGTTACAACATCACAGGTTTTATTGTTATGTTTGATTAAGTCAAAGTCCAAATGTTTTAATAATGCTCACTATACTATGCTGTGTTACTCATACGAGTAACCAAAGAACAGAAATTTATAAATCCAAACAATTGTGCCTTTTCCCCGTTTATGCAAGGTAGAAGGGATATCGACGCACATCCGAATACCATGAGTTCAGTACATGATGATACACCCCTGCGTTTAAAATTTCCGTAACTTTTTTCATAAATTTACTGGAACGTGTAAAAAAACATTATTTCTATCTACTCAAATTAGATTTATAATTAAAAAATTAATTATTTCATTTATTTCGGATCGCCGGCGCGATAACATTCCTCGCGGAGCGTTATAATCGCGTTTTAGCAATGCACTGCGCGCTCAAAAATGTCAATATCTGTAATAACGGATCATTTTCTACATGAATGACCTAGGTCATTTCATTTATGACCTTGAGTGAAACCTTGTCCCGACGGTTGTGCGTCGAGGTCCCTTCCATCTTGTATTATAACCACATATTATAACCATAAAATTGCTACGAATATTTGAAGTATTTGCCCAGCAGTGAGACAAAGTGGGCAAGTAAAAAAAAATTTCCTGGGACATTTTTACACAGCACCATCTAATCCCAAACTAAGCAGAGCTTGTACTATGGGTACTAGACAATGGATATACTTATAAACTTTTTTTTTGTAAATACATAAGAAACACCCAGAGTCCTAGACAAACAAACAATTACGTTCATCACATAAATATATGTGACCTTTGGGACTCGAACCCACGACCTCGTGATCAGCAGTCCCGGCACTCGAACGAATAGACCACAGACCGTCGTCAACCCCAAATAAATTCAGGCAGGATGATGATATACTGAAGCTTCTAATTGACAATAAAAAACAAATCCTAATATTATTTAAGTAGAGTCGAAAACAGAATGCAATTTGTCATTACTCAATCACCCATGACATCGGCAAATTTCCTCTGCACAGTAATTTCAACCCTAACGGACTGAGATAAGGATGATATTTTAATACTGATCCTGTCACTAACAACAACACCTAACACTGTAATATAGCACTAATTGTTGTTGTTCTGAGAACATTGCGTCATACATAATGAATAGTGATTACACAATGTGTTTATTTGTAATTAACACGAACAAATAAATGTATCCAGTCGCCGCTCGATAGTCTGGGAGCCGACGACACAATTATACAATTTACGTACCTACTAGGTGTACGTAAATTGCCACCTTGGTGTACCACCACCACACCTGTAACACTCCATACAAACTTTCCGATACCGCTGCATACTACAATACCAAATGTCAAACTTGTCAAAATTACGTTTGTACACGTACAAAATTTGTACGTGTACAAACACCACCGTCACGCACACATTTAATGTGTGCGTGACGGTGCGTAGGGTTTGTTGGAAGTCCGGCAAGAACACCGGGACCTGAGGTATCTGACGTTAGGGAGGGGCGGAGAGTGGCCATTCTGTTATTATTTATTCTGTGCCACCACACATAGGTGTCACCTAGTAACTACTGTATCATTAGTCTCGTAGTTGTATGCACGATTGGTTATAAGTCCGATTCTCAAGACTGGCAGTGTTTTTCTATTTATTTCACATTAGCAACTCTGCATTTGGATCTCTATCCGGCTAATAGTAATAGGCTCTTTAATACTTATTTACGGCGTACTTTTTATCCGTCAGTTGTATGATTTAAATCCTTTACAACAGAGTTAGTTACCAAGCGTGGAAGCAAGTATTTCCTTAAATAATTAGAGTCGATTTGTAATTGGTGACAATATCTCATAACATTCACACAAAAAAATACAGTCGAATTCAGAACTTTCTCCTTATTATTTTTATATTTTTTTAATACTTATAAAAATGTTTGTCTCTTAGACTAATAATAATTCATATACCTACCTCACAATTTCATTCATTAATGTCTGCTGCCTACTCCACCGACTCATGGTCAAGATCAGAATTGTACTAGAACCAGTACAAAATAGCTCAATCAAGTGCGAACTGAACACATTACAGGTTTACTGACCCGCAATTTACATTACGACGCAGTGGGCGGGGAACCTTAATTTTTAATGGCTTAAGTACCTTTAAATTTGTATAAATTAAATCCAGACAGGATATTAGGTAGACAGATAATAAGCTAGTCTTAAAAGCTTTAAACCTCGTGCCTACAAGTACCTTTAACAAGCTTTTTATATTTTTTTTAACCATTTTCCATGCTAAGATTACTACTACTTTCCATGTTAGGAAAAAATCTAAGTCAAAGCGTCTGGTGTACCGAACCAGAAGACGCTGGTTCGAATCCAGCCCGCCAGCCGATATTTTCCTTCTTTAAAAGTTGATATCTGTATAAATAATTCTGGGCCAGTAGACAACTGGCAATTTGACATTTATGAGGAATGAGATAGTTCAGGAGGTAAACATAAACCACTGAAGTTACGGTAATAAAAGTATATTGTAAAATAAAACAAAACACGTGAGTACACAAAGAAACCCTAAAAACTAGTAATCGTGTAAAGTATAACGGACGCGGCGGGAGCGCGTAAAGAATATATGCACGTGTGCGCAGCACACGGTCGGGCGGCGGACTGGTGAGCGCGGGACGCGCGTCACCTACGGTTCGCGGTAACGGCGCGGCTTCATGCCGCGAAAGGCTCTTATTGGCCGATTAGGCTGGCTAGTGATGTGGGTTGCTATATACTCCCCCTCCAATCCTGGAGAACGCCCTCGCTCTTGGATTGGTAATGAACTAGCAGCTGGACTTCCGCGATTCCGCTTGGGAATTATAGGTTTTGGAATAGGCTTGGAATATTGGATATCAAAAGATTGGAGCTTGAGAGCCCAACGGACTAATCTTCCAGCTGGCGATTTGAGAGAGAGCAGCCAGCGGAGAGGTTGATGATCACTGCCTATTATGACTGGTTGGCCGTCTAGGTAAGGTCGAAATCGCTCCACCGCCCACACTACAGCGAGTGCTTCGCGCTCCGTTGTGGAGTAATTGCGCTCAGCTGCGTTGAGGAGTCGGCTGGCGTATTCGATTGGCCTTTCCTGATTGCCGTCGCCCTGTAATAAAACCGCGCCCAAGGCGTAGTTACTTGCGTCAGTACGCAGAATGAAGGGACGACTAAAATCGGCTTGTACCAGTATTGGAGCTTTGGTCAGTAGACGCTTCAGCTCGTTAAATGCTTGGGTCTGTTCTGAGTCCCAAGACCACACTTGGCTCTTCCTAGTCAAGCGTGTAAGTGGTTCGGAAACCTTTGAAAAGTTTGGTATAAACTTTCTGAACCACGAAATTGTTTGCAAAAAGGTCCTCAGGTGTTTCAAGTTACCTGGTTCCTTCATCTTGAGTACAGCACTCACCTTCCCAGGGTCGGTGGATACACCTTGTGTAATGACGTGGCCGAGGTATTTAACACTTTCTCTAGCGAAAGCGCACTTCTCCCTATTGACGTTGAGGTTAAACTCGGCTAGACGTCTAAAAACTGCCTCAAGGTCTTGAAGATGCTGTTGGTATCCCTGTGATATTATCAACAGATCACCTAAGTAAGCAAGTATAGTTACATCTTGCAGAGCGGAACAGGAGCGAAGACGATCGATGAGACGCTGAAAAGTCGCTGGTGCGTTCTTGAGACCAAAGGGCATCCTTTTAAAACGAAAAGTGCCTAAAGGGCAGACAAAAGCAGTCTTGTCTTTGTCAGCTTCACATACTTTTACTTGCCAGTGTGAAGATCGAAGGTCTAGCGTGCTCATGTAGCAGTCCGGTTTAGTGCTCTGTAGTAACTCATCGATGCGTGGCATCGGATACGTGTCAGCCTTGGTGACTGCATTCAGGCGCCTGTAGTCGACGCAAAAACGGATACTACCGTTCGACTTCGGCACCATCAGCGCGGGTGAACACCAAGCCGATTGACACTCTTCTATGATATCTTCTTGTAGCATCCTACCTATTTCAGCTTTCATCAGCTCTTTCTTTGCAGGATTTAGGCGGTAGGGAGGTACCGCTATTGGTGGATGCTCACCGGTTTCGATGCGGTGCTCCGCATACGGTGTTGGGCCTCCCCCTGCTCTAAAGACGTATGCGTGCCTGGTGAGGATGTCAGCGAGCGCCTGTCGCTCAGCTGGTTTAAGGTGAGTACCTTCATCATCCCTAAGAACATCTGTAGAGGCGCAGGACACGCTACGCGAGGTAGGTTCAAAGCACAAGTTATATTTTACTATATGATTACTACTGAAGTACCACAGTTCCTGACGAAAATCAATTACTACTCCAGCAGCGGTAATAAAATCAATACCTAATAACGTCTCGTTATTGGTCGAATCAGGAAAAATAATAAATGGAATTGTGATAGTCGTAGTCTCTAAGCACACCTCTAACGTGGTGGTAAGTACATCCATCGTACGGATAATACCGTCAGCAAGCTTAACTTCGCGCGAGGAAGACCTGAGGGGATGACCTTGGCGTAGAAGGAGAGTATATAGCGTGTGACCCGCAATACAATGCTTGGCAGCCGTATCTATCAACGCGGTGCCGTGAAACCCTAATATCTTAATTTTAAAGATAGGACGTAAATCACGACCAATGGAGGGTCTCGAAAAATCACTACTATACAAAGATAAAACATCTCCACTACGTACTACATTATCACAACATTTTTGTAAACAATCATTATTATTTTTAGAAAAATTTAAGTTACAGCAATTTTCCTTACTGGAATCAAAACACACAGTACACATATTTGTTAAAAAATTTGGGTTGTGACCCTTTTGCTTCTGAGCATTTAAATTGGTACAAATATTTTTTGAAAATTGCGGGATAGGGCCTGTTTGGCAATGAGTTTGTTTACATTCGTTATCAACCGAACATTTTTGCGAAACGGGATTACATTTAAAATTATTATTTGCGTTTAAGCACGATACTGAATGGTTACGACTACGTGCCCGTGGGCGAAAATGTTCGGTAACCACACAGTTATTATTAGTTTGAACACACTTTTTATCAAAAACATTGTTATCACATCGAATCGAATCGGAAAAACACATAAAATTCGTGTTCATGGTGTTGGATGCAGTAACATCGTTATTATTATTAGAAACACCGGGATGATAACAAGATGTGTTATTATAATTTAATTGCGAATTAGAATTCGATTTTTCAAGGACAAAATTATTATTTTGTTGGAACGGGCTCGATTTTGACATGAACTCCGAATTATTATTGCATGCATCACCACATAATGTAATATTATTAGGTAAGAGAGTAACATGTTTGTTATTATTATTGTTACTAGAGTCTTTTACTGACGCGATGTTTTTCGATGAAAAACACGGATTTGACTTTTCTATTGGAGGTGAATATTTACGTATTTCACGAGATTGAACACAATAGAAAGACTGACTTTGAACACAAAGATTTTTATCACTATCACTGTTATCACGCACTTCCGCAGAGTTATTATTGAATTGGGACTCACCTTGATTCTGCAACTTACGACACTGGTCCCTTGTGTGTCCATACCGTTTACAGTAAACACAGGTAGGTCGTTGCTTCGTCGCGGCAGCGGTGGAGTCCTGAGTCAGCGGAGATTGCGCGGGCGGCGGCGGGGGGCGCGGCGGCAACACAGCGGCGGCGGGCCGCGGCGGAGCCCTAGCGGCCGGCGCGCGAGCGGTCGCGCTATCACATGGAGTTGATGCGCGAGCGATAGGTTGAACACGAGACGTCGATGTTGATGGCGAGCGCGTATTTACTTGCGTTCGGCGCTCACTCGTCGTCGGCGTCGGTGTCTTTTGTGCCTCGTCGAAAGAGTCCTCGATATTACGTGCGAGGCGGAGGAGTTCCTGAAAATTGACGCACTCTTCTCTCCTCAGCCTTTTCCTGATTCGGCTGTGGAGGAGGCCGTATGTCATGTCGATCTGTGCCGACTCTGTGACGTCACCTTTTGGTAATCTGGCCAAAAGAGCGCGAATTCGCGACACGAATATATCCGTGTTCTCCGTTTGTTGTCGGGATGCGAATATTTCCAGGTATATCCGATGGGGCGGGCGGCGGTCACCATAGGCGCTTATCAAGTTTTCCTTTGCCTGGCGCCATGATGTCACCGAATGCTTGATGCCCTGCCACCATGTGGCGGCGTCCTCTTTTAGTAAATACGCTAATCCGCGTAAAATGTTTGAGTCCGTCACCTGCGCGCATTCACTGAAAGCATCGACTGCATCGATAAATGCTTCTACCGATTCTTTTTGTTGACCGGCGAAAGTAGATTTACAGCGGGCTAGAGTACTCGTACTATGCGCGAGTGACTCTGGGGTAGAAGTGTTCGCGCGTGTTACTGAGTCCAATAGTTCCCTGAAGGCTTCAGTCTGCGAACGCTGGAGAGACGCTATGATGGTAGCTACGTTCTCTGAGGAAAACGTAGAATTCGCGTCGGGGCGCGGCGAGTAGAGCGCGTCGGCACCGCCATCTTGTTGATACGCGGCGGACGCCGGCGTTGGCGTGCTTGGGCGCGAGGGGTTGGGTAATGCTTCGCGGGCATCTTCTCTACGCTCAAGGCTTACGGCTCTGCTCCTTGTCACCGGCATTGTCTACGAACCTCACTGTAATTACCGTGTCCGAAACTTGGGTACACTATACACGAAAAAAAAACGTTGGAGCGCCACATATGAGGAATGAGATAGTTCAGGAGGTAAACATAAACCACTGAAGTTACGGTAATAAAAGTATATTGTAAAATAAAACAAAACACGTGAGTACACAAAGAAACCCTAAAAACTAGTAATCGTGTAAAGTATAACGGACGCGGCGGGAGCGCGTAAAGAATATATGCACGTGTGCGCAGCACACGGTCGGGCGGCGGACTGGTGAGCGCGGGACGCGCGTCACCTACGGTTCGCGGTAACGGCGCGGCTTCATGCCGCGAAAGGCTCTTATTGGCCGATTAGGCTGGCTAGTGATGTGGGTTGCTATACATTCGAATTGACAAACGAATAGAAACAAAATGTATAGAAATAACACAAGCTTTCGACATATCGAGCTGTCACTAATATCATTTTCATACATTATCTTCGACGAAGATGTATCTTTTGTTTTTTACTGTTTATTTGTGACTAGGGTTATTTTTTGTATGTCTATTGTATATGCATGGGTCTCCTAAATAAACATTCTTTCATTCTTTCTTTTATAGAATGTAGAAAGAAGTATCAAATGTGTGAGAAGCATAATGTAGGACAATATTATTATCTAAAATAGCCTTTTGAAGAAAGAGCTGTTTTAACTGACGGGACGGATTCATTAGATTTAAAACCATTATTATGCAGCTCAAAGACCCATTGCACGACGATACTAACAATATATATACTAAACAATATATACGATCAAATTACTACAATAACTAAATATACCGGTTATTTTATCAGAAACAACTCGTATCTAAGTAACCTGAAAATAATGTAGGTTAATGAGAATGTTAATTAGACAATTAACATTACCTGTGATAAATGCCGTTCTTAATGTTTTAACTAACTATCTTATTGGTATAGTAACCATAAGTCCCCCCCACAGCGTATTATGATGTTCAAGCACGATTCCCAGTTAATTAAAATCGATTTGTTTTTAGAACCTATTTGTTTATGGGTGACCATTTTTAACATATCGAGACCCCTCCGTGCCTCAGAGTGCACGTAAAACCGTTGGTCCCGGTTGTCATACGAACACCTATGACAATCGTTAGTGGTAGTTAGAAACCTAAAAAGCCTGACAACCAATCTATCCTTCGAATATCGGTATTGCCTAGAAATTGGGTTGCGGAGGTCTGATGGCAGTCGCTCCGTGTAAAATACTGATATTCAGCCTCATCTTGGTTAGACTGGAAGCCGACTCCAACATGGTTGGGAAAATGCTAGGAAGAAGAAGTGTAATATTAATTTAATATATTGTTGTTACAGTTACTTCGTAGTCCAGATGCTGGACACAATGCCCACGAAGAACTTCAAGGTGTACTGGAACGTACCCACAATGCAGTGTAAATCCAAGAAGATACTTTTCGAGGACTTGCAAGAAAAGTATGGAATTATCCAGAACAATGGCGACACATTTAGAGGGGACAAAATCTCTATACTTTATGATCCTGGGGACTTCCCGGCGTTGTTAAGGAACAGTACTAGTGGAGAAATCAAGTATAGGAACGGGGGTGTACCTCAGGAGGGGAACCTTATTAAACATTTGGACACATTCCAGAATGTTCTGGAACAAAGTGTGCCGGATAAGAATTTTAATGGTAAGTTTTTTTAAGACAACGCTTGCTGTATTGTACTAGCCCAGTGCCGCGGGAAAATTAACAAACATACAAATATTTGTATGTAATGGGAATCGAATTTTCTCTCTGAAATTCCCAGAAGCAGCTCGATGTTTAGGTTAATAGCAAACTCGCCCCCTATTGGCATACCTGAAATGGGCATGAGACCTAATTAGTGAACCTCTGCCTACACCTCTGCCTGGATATAGGCGTGATGGTATGTTAAAACACATAATTCTATCTTACGGCTAGCAGGTTTGACTCTACGCATAGCTACAATTTAATTGAAAGCCTAAATAGATGAAATAAATGTTATAATTGCGCCCGCACATGAACTAGACTAATTATAACATTCTAGGGTGTCAACCGGGGCAGGGTCGCCTCTATAGATAAGTCATAAAAGCTAGAATCTACACGCGATGTCATAACACACACTATCACGCCTGTTTTCCTTGGAGGGTTAGGCAGAAGTGTCCTAATGCACACAGCTCACCGATATGTAATATAAGGCAAGGCCGCGTTTGGGCAAGCGTAGAGTTCTCGCCAATCTTTTTGTTTTAGGTTGGAGTTGGCACGAGCTAAGTTCAACCCGGCCGTAATAAAAAATAAAAATAATTAAGAGAGGTAGGGCACAGCCAATTATGGCTCAAATCTGGAGCAGCCCATCTGGGGAAGTACCTCCACCTTGCAGAAAACTGCAGCCAAATAACACACTTTATTGTGTGTTGTGTTCCTGCAGTGAGTAAGGTTGCCAAAGCTCCTAAGGATGCGCTGCGCTGGCAGTAAGAGGAATATTCCCTCAAACTGTCGGCGCAGTGAATCCTCCATATGATAAACCTCTAAGAGGTTTTAAGGGTCGGCAACGCGCGAGTAATACCCCTGGTGCTGCAAGCGTCCATAGGCTATGGTAACCGGTTATCATCAGGATATAAAAAAAATCATAAATCTTAAGTCATAGGCTACCGTTTTGATTCATTTCAATCCAATAATTTTCTTTCTCCGATTTTTACGGCCGAGTGAAGATAACTCGTCCCAACTTCAAGCCGGACAAAAAGATTGGCGAGAACTCGACACGATGACCGATGATTTGAAGAAGGTGGCTGGTAGCTGCCCAAGACCGGGATGGTTTGCGTTCTTTAGGCATCAGAGGCATACGTTCAGCAGTGAGCGGCAATAGACCGATATGGGGCCTTAATAACCAACCTATTTACACAACTCAGAGCTGTTACTAAAAAAATCACAGGAATACCCAACATCTATTTAACTCGGAAATACCTCGGAACCCAGGACCTTGCTTGATTATTAGCATTCTCTCCCTTAGTCAGTCAGCTGAGTTATATTAAAAACAGATTATTCAAAAAACAAACATTATAATATCTACAAACAAAGTGTATTTCCATTCATTATTTTTCACAAACAGTTTGTGTTAGTTTAACCTTTCGATATCACAGTCATAACATCGACACAGTTTATTTCATTAACCCGCTTTGTTTATATTTAACGGACATTCGGAAATCATAACAATAATAAGAAATGAACTCCACCTGTTGTTGGTATGTGCAATGTATTGATGAATGAAGTATTGGAATTTATACGTCATCGTGCTCAACCTATGAAAGGTGGCAGGGACATCGACGCACATCCGAATACCATGAGTTTAGTACAGGATTTTGGACCCCTCTGCGTTGAAATTTTCCGTAACATTTTTCAAATTTTTCTGCAGTTTTTTTTTTACTTGAACGTGTAAAAAACATTATTTCTATTTACCCAAATTAGATTTATAATCTTTTTGTATTTTTTTAAGCATTTTCCATGCTAAGATTACAAGTTATTTTTAATGAAGGAAAGTCTTCTGGTGTACCGAACCAGAAGACGCAGGTTCGAATCCTGCCCGCCAGCCGATTTTTTCCTTCATTAAAAAAAATGGATTTATAATAAAAAAAACATTATTTTATTTATTTCGGGTCGCGCGCGCAACAACAGCCACCGCGGAGCGTTATGATCGCGTTTTTAGCAATACACTGCGCGCTCAAAAATGTCAATATCTGTAATAACCGATCATTTTCTACATAAATGACCTAGGTCATTTTGTTTTTGACCTTGAGCCTTGTCGCAACGTTTGTGCGTCGATGTCCCTTCCACCTTGTTGAAAAAAGAAAAATTGATGAAAAATGTTACGGTATATTTCAACGCCGGGGGGTCCAGAATCATTTGTACTGAACTCATGGTATTCGGATGTGCGTCGATGTCCCTTCCACCTTGTATATCAGCCTATTGCCATCCACTGCTGAACATAGGCCTTTCCCAAAGACCGCCAACCATCCCAGTCTTAGGCAGCTCGCAACTATCCGCTGCCAGCCATCTTCTTTAAATCGTCGGTCCATCAGGTCCAGTAGTCATACTCCTAGGCTATCACTACTTTTTTCATGATGTTATTGTTACCCTGTAAATATCGATGTATCGTCCTTGAACAGGGTAGACACGTCGGCAGGGGAGTGCAGTGACCTTATATGATTCCATTAGTTTGGAGTTGAGCTGTGAATTACTTGATACGTAAATAATACGTCCGTTACCTCGTCTTCATGAATGTGTGTGTATTGATTGGGATTTCTCTGAAATAAAGCGCCAGTCTTCCCAGTAGTATAACGAATTTAATTTCTTTTTCGAATGAATGAATATAAAAAAAAACTTTGTCACTGGACATAGATAATATAGAGAAAAAAACAACAGACTAATGATTAGTATCTAAACGTCTACGGTAATCCAGAATTTTTACGTGATGGGCCGACAGATGGCGTTAACAACGTCCTATACAGCTCATTGATTATATTAGTAATACTAGATAGATTAGATAGAGTCTAGGTATTTTTTATAAATTATTCTATGTTGACAACGTAATTGTCTATTTATCTTCCTAAAACAAATCTTTCCCACGGGAACCATACGTTTTACCTGGATAAAAAGCCTATGTGCTATTCCAGACTATAATCTGTTTTTTGACGTCTGTGGTCTAGTGGTTCGAGTACCGAAATACTGATCACGAGGTCGTGGGTTCGATTCCCACAAGACAAAATATTTATGTATTGAACTTAAGTTTTTGTTTATCTGGGCGTTTTTTTGTTACTGTACAAGCTCTGCTTAGTTTGGGACTAGGTGGCTGTGTAAAAATGTCCCCAGAATATTTATTTATTATTTATCTCTTTGTCAAATTACATCCAGATCCATTCAGTAGTTTTAGCGTGACGCGTTTCACATTTATAATAAGGATTAGTAGCTTGTGAAAGGTTGGGTAGATGAATAAAAATACCCAGACCACGCGACCCAAGCTGCTGGCAGCAAGCTAGTTTAAAAAAATAAAACATCAGTCAAATACCTTAATGAAGGACCACTCTTCAAAATTTTTCAGGTGTCGGCATAATAGACTTCGAGTCGTGGAGGCCGGTGCTGAGACAGAACTTCGGCGTCCTGACGCCGTACAAGGACGTCTCCTACGCGATAGAGAAGAAGAGACACTGGTGGTGGAAGAAGCAGTGGCTAGAAGAAGAGGTGAGATGCTGACAAGCTCATAGGTCATTTTGACGACGTTTGTTACTGTAATTAAATGAAATGCTATTTATTCTGCAAATAGAAAAAAAAGAAAAGAATGAAATATGTTTATTTGGCCAAAGCAAAGGAAAACAAACGACGTCTGTGGTCTTAGTGGTTTGAGTACCGGACTGCTGATCACGAGGTCGTGGGTTCGATTCCCACAGGACACAAACATTTACGTGATGAACTTTTTGTTTGTCTGGGTGTATCTTATATATTTATAAGTATGTATTTACAAAAAAAGAAGTATATAAGTATTATATCCATTGTCTAGTACCCATAGTACAAGCTCTGCTTAGTTTGGGACTAGATGGTGCTGTGTAAAAATGTCTCAAGATATTGATTTATTTAATTACAACTAAAGCAGATAGGTAATGTAATGGTAATGGTAGTACAGGTAATGATTACGGTCCATATTGTTTTCCGACCCAACCAAATAGGCATCAAGGTTCAGCTACTGTCAAGTACGCTACGGTACTTGATGCTGTTTTTCACCTGGATCCAATAATTAAAAATTTTGAAAACCCCCGACACGTATTGTATTTTTCCATTTTGTGGTGGCGGCCATCTTGGATTTGAAATTTATTAGTATTCTCCTAGTTAAGCCCTTTCATTTGATACCCATATTGAGGGAGTTGTGAAAAAATATATTATAATTCGCTTTGTGACGGCGGCCATCTTGGACCGATTTTCATGAAACATAGCTAAGAACACTCCCGACTATTTCACATTTCAAATAAAAAAAACTTAATCAAAATCGGTTCATCCGTTCGGCAGTTACGATGCCACAGACAGACCCACACACACACACACAGACACGTCAAACTTATAACACCCCGTCGTTTTTGCGTCGGGGGTTAAAAAATAGATCTTCTCAGACACTTTTACAAGTCAATGTTTTGCGGTTTTGTGCTAGATGGCGTCTGCATTTCCTAACTGACGACCTCTGAGAAGAAACGCCAAAACAAACTCAGGGAATCATGGTCTCTTTTAAAGTCCAGACAGTTTTTAGTATCAAATATGTGAATGTCACAGTGTAGGACTATGTCTGCAATGGCCTTTTGACGGAAAGAGCCGCAGCAGCCATGAGTTGATCTATCCTGACAGACGGCAAGCATGAATCAGTCATCGTGAAGCTCGACCATATCATAGGAAGCTCAACGACCCGCCGCGCTACACTAACAATCAGTAAGATATTTGCGTAGATCATTGGATATACTCAAGGCTGCCAGACGATTTAAAAATGATATGATATAGTGGTCGATTCCAAACACCAAACAGAACGCAAACATTTATGTGATAATCATAAATGTCTGTGATTGTCAGAATGTTTCTACTATATTATAAGTTTCTCTTATTTACAAAAAAAAAACAGACAAGTATTATATCCATTGCCTAGTACAAGTTCTGCTTAGTTTGGAGCTAGAGGGGGCTGTAGAAAACGTCCCAAATATTTAACTTATTTTATTTCATTTATTGGTTGCAAAGGTCAAAGGCGTTGTCTGGAATCAGTTCCCAAAGGCGAAAGATTTTTTTGGTTTTTCTATGAAATCTTAATAGGAGCACGAACTTACTGCACAATTTTTAAGTTCTACGTAAGATAACCTAACCTAAATTAAAAATTTAGTTAACCCCCGACTCGAAACGTAATTTGTGGTGGCGGCCATCTTGGATTTGAAATTTTTCATAGTGTATTCTCCTAGTTAAGCCCTTTCATTTGATACCCATATTGAGGGAGGTGTGAAAAAATATATGTAATTCGGTATTTTGTGACGTCGGCCATCTTGGACTAATTTTCATGAAATATAGCTAAGAACATTCCCGACTACTTCACCAGGAAGGTAAATGGTACTTATCTGTAATATTAGTAAGTCTTTGATGATGAAAAATACAAAAAGATAGTTAGTAGGTAAGGTGGCATCGTACGACATCGAACTAGCTGCAAAGTAAGTCGTGTCGGTTGTGAAGCATTTAGCAATGTGAAGGAAGATTTCGACTGGCGAGCGGGGCTCGCGGTAGCTTAGTTGGCAGAGCGTCTGGTGTACCGAACCAGAAGACGCAGCTTCGAAACCAGCCCACCAGCCGATTTTTTCCTTCATTAAAAATAATCTTTGATGATGACTTGTCCCTACACTTCACGATTACAGTTCGTTGCCCCACAGTAGGAAAATAACAAGCTAATATCAACCTTATTATTACGTAATCAATTTCAGTGATACAAACAAAACAATTGCGTTCATCCCGGCGCTTACTCAATTGTATTATCTCGTTTGTAATTAGAACACGCGCTAATTAAAGGGCCTCTCTGCACTGTGGTTAACAGCAATAATAATTATACTCCATACGTTATACCAGTGAATAGCATGCTTTATTTATGGCCCTAGAATAGGGCTTTATTTATCGGTAAAATTTTCATAACGTTACCTTCTTTTAACAGAGTTACCGTTAATAACAAAATAACGGTAACAGATTTAACGTTATTTATAGGGGGAAACGGGGTACATTGATGCATGGGGCACATAGATACAGCGGTCATTTAAACTAAACGAATGGTGGTTTACTATTAATTTTCTCACACATAGAAACCACAGACGCACCCAATAAGCTACCGGAAGATCGCTGCCGCCCGGTCGTTTCGCTGGACTCGACAAGCAAAAATATGTTTTTATAGGTCGCAAGAAAAATTTCGTCAACTTTAGGATGTGCATAATTCGGCAGTTTTAATGTTGTTTTTTATGGCATCTACATTATGCAGTCAATAAATACTGTGAATTACTCTATAAAATAATCAGTTTTCCATAGTTACTTCCAGTATTTATTTAATAATACTTTGAATTTGAAAAGTACTTCGGGGCACATTGATACGGAAGTCAATGGGGCAGATTGATACCTGTATTAATGTACCGAGTAAAAAAAAAGAAGAGAGCTTCTGCTAATTCTGATACTAATGGGCCCAGTTAATATTCTAGGATATAAAAAAATATAAATAAAAACAATTGATACTAATTAAATGTAAAAATACATATATACAAAATATATATACTTAACGAAGTTAATTTCTGGTAAATAAGAATGAAACTGTGATTAATTCATAAATAAAGTTAAAAACGAATCAAAATGTATTTATTTAATTTCCAAACAAATGTATATAAGTTATGTAAGAAGATATATAAGCGAATCAAACTGCCCCGTACATGGGGTAGTTTGATACAAAACCCATTTTACAGAAAAAGCGTCATAAAAAAAATTACGTGCCTTTTTGCAGTGAAATGTATACCTACGTTTGTACCTAGATACATTCTCGATCCAGAATAATAGTTTTTGTTGCAATATCTCTATAACTATATTTTTTAGCGACGAAACAAAAAAACGGTATCAATCTGCCCCACCTCCCTGCTTATCATTAAACTTAAGTAACGTTAACTACAGTTAACGTTACTTAAGTTTAACTGTTTAAAATTAACGTTAAGATACATCTTAACGTTAATTTTAAACAGTTGATGTTGTGAGATAGAAGTAGCGGTATGTAAGTAGCTGATTCTAGATTATAATACAAAGTGGAAGGGACATCGACGCAAAAACGTCGTGACAAGATTTCACTCAAGCGCAAAAACAAAATGACCTAGGTCATTGATGTAGAAAATGATCGGTTATTACAGATATTGACATTTTTGAGCGCGCAGTATATTGCTAAAAACGCGATTATAACGCTCCGTGGTGAATGTTATCGCGCGCGCGATCCGAAATAAATAAAATATTTATTTTTTATTTATTAATCTAATTTGGGTACATAGAAATAATGTTTTTTACACGTTCAAGTAAAAAAATTGCAGAAATAAATGAAAAAAGGTACGGAAAATTTCAACGCAGGGGGGTACAGAATCATGTACTGAACTCACGGTATTCGGATGTGCGTCGATATCCCTTCCACGATATTATTGAAATTTATTAAAGTTCATCAATCAATTCGGTCACCTCCTATATGAGACCTAAACTTACCGGCAAACTGTGGGTGACCTATACCTTCAGAGAATACAAATTTCCACTTGCTATGATCGTACACAAGTTTTTCCTATTTCAGTTGTTTCACCAGAAACAGTAGTCTAACCAGACTGGAAGCCGACCAAATTACTATATCACTTTTTAAGCTAGCTCCCTGACCATACATACAAAAGATCATACATACATAAGTACATACAAACATTGCGTGATTGTAATTTATCAATCGGACGTCGGCATGCACTCGTCAAACTAATGCTGCAAGTATTTAGGGCGCTTAGGACCGCAACACACGGCCATAGTGACCCAGGTACCCAACTTACCAGCTGCCAATTTGCCTTTGATTTTCAATAGCAGTTGAATTGTTTATCATTATCGCCCCACACTCGTCCACTGCTGGATGTAGCCCTTTTAGTGAACGCCACAGAGCTAGCTCTACAGCTCTAAAGACTTGTTAAAGACATAAACTGTCTCGAGTACTTATGTATTATAAGTATGTATTTACAAAAAAAAAGTATATAAGTATTATATCCATTGTCTAGTACCCATAGTACAAGCTCTGCTTGGGTTGGGACTAGATGGTGCTGTGTAAAAAAATGTCCCCAAGATATTTATTTATTTCAATCCATATAGGTCAATTTTATTTTAACTTACAAAATTTGACGACCCTGTAATTTGGTTTCTGTATTTCATAACCTATTACAATGATATGCTAAAGTTGATGTTTTTGCGAGTGTTATTAATAATTATATTCAAACTAGCTTTTCGCCAGCGGCTTCGTCCTCGTGGTCTGAATATTTCTTACAAATTATTCTAAAAAACAAATCTATCTCTGTGCTAAATTTCATCCAGATCTGTTCAACCGTTCTGGCGTGATTGAATAACAAACATCTATAGGTTTAGTAGGATAAACACTACCTTAGTAGGTACGTCAAAACACTGTATAAAATTAAAAAGTCAAGCTGGATGAAATGGACTCTTAATAGAATAGAATCAAAATCATATCATGCCTCTATAAGAGACGAAGTATCCTACAGAAAGAGAATCAATCAATCAAAGATTTCCATTTTTCTGGGTAGTTCAGTTCGTGTGTAGACACACTTACAGTTCCTGTTACACAATCTCTAAACTGACGATCATTGAGATCGCAGTGTTGTATCTAATAATAATAATGATTGTAGTACCAACTGTAACATCTGTAATTCTAAGAAACACATACCATCACGCCTGTATTCCCCGAAGGGCTTGGCAGAGGTGTATGTTTAGGTCCCATGTAATAGGCCTTTGGCACAAACACAAACCGCTACTGAGAATTTCATAAAATGTTACAAAATTATAAAATGTAATTCGCCATTTTGTAGTGGCGGCCATGTTGGATTTGAAATTTATCATAGAGCATAACAACATAATAATAATACATTTCATTTAATACTCATTGAAAAAATGATGTAATCCGCCTTTTCTGCCGGCGGCCATCTTGGACCGATTTTCATCAAACATAGGTAAGAGCACTCCCAACTGATGATTCACCTTTCAAACACATCGTTGCTTAACATTTGGCGAGTTGTGGTCAAGCGCAAGCCTATCTAAGATAAAAAAACAATTTCGATAGATCCGTTTGGGAGCTACGATGCCACAGACCGACAGATAGACAGACACACACACACATACACTTATATTCACACACCGTATTTGATGCCTAAATCATTAGCCTTCTGGGCATCGAACTTTGCGTTTAGCTGCCGCGTACACGATGCGCCAATGTTAACAAAATTGTATCGTTATTTCAAAGCATATTTACATTAAAATTATAATGTTATCAAATCTCAAACATAACAATTCATATCTGTTAGAAAGGTCGTAGCCTCAGCCTAAATACTTAGTTTGCACAAATTAATGCAGCAATAAATATGATTGTCAGAGTTTATGAGCGTTCAAAGTCAAAGTCAAATGTTTTATTTCAATTATGTCTCATTGGCTCAGTGCTCGTAAGAGCGACTTCAGCGACTGCATATGGGATCTAAACATACCGACAAAATGTCCCACATTTTCCAGCCAGTCCACCTCTGTCTATGCCTTTAAAGAATACAGCGTGATGGTATGACAATTGTCTTCCTCCCATTTCAGGCGAAGCGTCGTTTCGAGGAAGCCGCCCGTCAGTTCATGCAGGCGACCGTGTCCTTAGCCAAGAAGATGCGCCCCCTTGCGCTGTGGGGGTACTACGGGTTCCCCTACTGCTTCAACATGGCGTATAACAACAGACGGCAGGAATGCGCTGATAAAGTGCCGCAGGAGAATGATCGGTAAGCACCTAAATCTTCTGTCTCGTTCTTTCATAGCCACCATGACGACCTCTGTGGTAAAGTGTTTCGAGTGTTGGGCTTCTGAACACAAGTGGTTTCGATTTCCCCAGGATACAATATGGTAAAAATAAGTGTTTGTGTTTGTCTGGGTGTTTCAAAGGAGGTCATCAAAAGCCCTTTTCAACTCAGCCCAAATTTGTAGGTACCTGACGTACATGACAGCTGTCAAGTTGACAGTTTTCACCATGAAATCACTATGAAACTGTCGTAAACTGTTAATAATATGCCGTATTGGCGTGCGTTTGACATTCCGAAACTGACACTGACAGCAAATAAGTGTCAAGTTGACAGTTTTTACTACAAAAATACTATGAAACTGATAACAATGTATCAAAATGGCGTGCGTTTTTTCAAAGTAAATGATAATTTTTCTCAACCCCTAGTCAGCATAAAAAAAAGTATGACTAGAGTTTTAACTAGCATAATGCAGGGTATTTTTTCCAATAAGTGTACCTTCGGTACATCATTTGGGCAGATTTAGATGACCTCCTTTATTTCCTTTTTTATTATTATAATTAAGAAGGAATTTTCTGAATCCCCAGCATTCACTGGCTTTGGCAAGAAAGCACAGCGCTGTACCCGTCAGTGTACAGCTCAGAGGAGCTCACATCAGGCCAGCTCGCCAGCTTGATCAGGGGGAGGGTGAACGAGGCTGCTAGAGTGGCGCTCAAAGGTGCACCCATTCTGCCATACTTCTGGTATCGGTATAGAGACAAGGGCTTCTTCCGTGAGGTAATTTTAGGTCAATAAATAATTTTGAGTCGGTGCAATTAATTCCATTTAAAAATAAATATCATCATCAATTCTCAATACTTTATTGCATTCCATAATGTTTTATAAAGGTGGACTTATAGATAACTTAGATTATTATGGACCCTGTCGGGCACAGCAAAATTAGGGAGATAGGAAGAGGGTTTAAAATCATTGATTGATTTAAATTGATTGCCCACTAAACAAGTATACATTCTAATATTTTATTTATGGTGTTTATATTCATATTATCTCATTTCTTAATTATTTATAACATGAATACGTTAATACTTTGTTTGGCGCTGACATTTCGTTGCTCCTTTTTTTAAAGTTATCATAGTTGGTCAATTTCCAATACCACTCCGACAAAATAACTACTGTGAAATCTGAGCTTTCGAACTGCCGCTCAGGTAGTTACTCAAAAATGTGCAAAATTAGCATGGACAATAATAACGGAGTGCCTCTCTAGCTTGTGGTCCTATGTGCGATTTCCAGATAGAGCAGTGTTATTAATATTATTAGCCCGGTTGGTTCCGCTGCAGGGCAAAGACCTTCCTACCCTCCGTCCACTCCTCACGGCTTTATGAGCCCAATCTTTTACTTAGGTATCTAGTTTGTCCCGCCATCTCCTTCTGGGCCTCCCGCATCGTCTAACGCCGTGTGGACTCCACTCTGTGCTAAGTCTAGCCCACAAGTCCTCTGACATGCGGCAAAGTGTTATTAATCTATGAAAATCTCAGTAGCCACTCGGAGTTTTTATTTGTGACCGGGGCTAGCCATCTATTACATGAAACCTAAACAGTAGTAACCTTGAAAGATTAAGACCATTCAGAACTGACTGAGATTATAGAGTGAAAACTAGGTCAAACTTATATTATAAAGTCAAATATGCGAAATCTTAAAACAACACAATCAATGGCAAGATAAAATATGTTTGGCCTTTAGTAATGTGTAAATTTTATATTACAAAGGTGGGCAAACAAGCTTGCGACCTTCTTGATGGTAGGCGGCTATCGCAGCCTAAGGACGTTGACAACACCGAGTTGATTCACGCGTTGCCAATCCTGCAAAATTCTCTTTAATCCCTTCTTGAAGAACCTCGTTCACTTCCTGAATGCCTCGTTGGTCTAGTGGTCCTAAGCACGACTATTACGCTAGGGGTCCATGGTTTGATTTTCGGGTCGAGCAAACTGTAGTTGGGTTTTATCTGTGTAATTCCCAGTAGCAGCTCGGAGTCTGGATTTGTGCCCGATTGGTAATAGGCTCGCTTCCCCATTATAGGACTTAAACATTCTATACGTAAACATTTCTACAAGCCACGCTTATATTGCCAGCCAGTTTTTGATTCTCAATTCAATTCAACTTTATTGCATTCCATAATGTTATTAATTCTACTCCATCCATTCTCTCCATTTCATTACAATATCGAAAATTTACATCTAACTTCGTTTTACTATTTCATTACAGAGTGACCTAGACGTAGCATTAAGCACATTCTACAAATCAAACGCCTCAGGCTTAATTATCTGGGGCAGTTCCAATGACGTCAACACAGTAGAGAAGTGTAGAAAACTAAAACAATACGTCACCGACATATTAGGACCAGCTATAGCTAAATACACTAAGCCAATAATGAGAGAGAAAGACGAACCAGTTGAGACAAACAATGGTATTTTTAATCCAAGTAACGCATCTAAGTATGATCCAGAATACACTTGGATTCCACCTGTGAATTATACGCAGAAGATAGAAGAAATGGTTGATAAAGAACTACAAGAGGAAAAGCAAACTAAAGTGGTTCAGAATGAAAGTGTTTTAGTTGACATGATTCTGCACATGATAGCCAATTATTGTGCCGATGGCTGTGATGATAATAAGACTAAAGTAAGAAGAACTGACGAGAAAGATTTGGATATAAGTGAATCTACTGTAGTTTTAGTTACTGAAGATCCTTTTAAGAAGAATTCTAGTGTAATTGCAGTAACTGGTAAGCTTTTTTTTTATTTAAGTTTATATTATTTTAACCCCTGTTATTTATTTCTCTATTACATAAGCTGATAGTGTCATTGACATAAAAAGTCTATTTAAAATGTTAACTGATATAGGTGCACTTTACGTAAAAAGCAAGCTCGTTTCTGACTTTTTTAGTACCGAAAGAAGGTGTTAATTAGCAGTGGGACTTTATTTTTTTAGGATACTAGTTCCCATATGATTTTTAAACAAAAAAAGACGTTTCCTAATAAAATTGTTCGATATTAATGTATAATTTGTAATTTTTCAGTCCCAACAACTACAGAAGAAGACGTTTATGATTATGACTTAACATCAGATAATGTAACTGACAAAGAATTTTATGAAACAAATGATTATATCGATGTCAGTACTACTAGTCAAAGTACTGAAGAAAGTACAACCATTAAAAGTATTGAAGTAAGTAGTACTACTACTATTTCGAATACCGAAGACATTAGTACACTTGGTAAAGAAGATAGCAGTACAATTAATGTTAGTACAACCGAAGCTAGTGACATTGTACTAAGTACAGAGCAAACCAATATACCTGAATTTAGTACAGATAAAGCCAGCACAACTGAAATTGATAATTATAAAATAGATACAAGTACTACAGAAATTATTGTAAATAATACTAGTACCACTGAAGATACAACCAGTGTTAATACAGAAAGGACTAGTACAATCAATAATGATTTTAATTTAGCTGACAATTTTATTACTAAAGAGACTGAAATCAGTTTAAGTGGGGAAGAGTTTAGCACAGTTTACGCAGAGGATGAAGATGGTTCTACAGCTGATTCTAGTACTTATAGTGACACTACTACTACGTTGGCGCCAGTGTTTACAGAACAGGTTGTTGTTTCAGTTGTTTAAGGTTTGTTGTTAACTGTTGTTTTAATTTTATGTTCTTGGAACAATCATCTACTATTAAATAAATTGCTTGCCATTGAAGTAATTGGTACGACAATATTTCTTGAAACATTTTATACCCAGAAAGAACAATTTCAAAATGAAGATGAATATAACGAATATACTAAAAAAATACAATAATTCGCATCAACTTTTTTCTGCTCTTCTTTTATTTTCCTTACAGTAGATGGTTGTCTAAATCAATTAATTTACTAATTATAATTTATTAATTTACAAAATAATTTGCATCCAATGCTGTACTTAATTTTATATTTTTGTTATTATAATAATTATCTTTATACTTACTTGCTAATTCGTAATCCTTTGCTCAGTGATTTGTGAGAGCATGAATTTATGATTTACTTTGCACATCACTTCTTCATACAAGTTTCTTTCTTTTTGTATCTACTTATTAATAAAAAGTCCTTACTATTTAATACTTCTCAACTGAAATTTTGTGACGTAAAGAGCCTGAGTCTAGCCATCTCTAAGTATAACTTAGTGTACATTAGTACCTCTTTGGTTGTACCAACAACAATAATATCCATGCTTGTACTTTTTTGTAAATTCACAATAATATTTTTTTTTACCTACAGCGTTATAATGAACAGGGTAGAAATTGACCTTACCATCGCTGGTTCTATGACTGGTTTAAATTTTAGTTTTTATTTACATTTTTGCGCTGATTGCATTTATTAAGACTTTTGCCAATTCTGTTTACTATGTATCGAATTTACATTTGTACATTGTGTTTCTAAAATGTTATGTTCTTAAGAATTCTGTATGGATACCATTACGATTCAATATTGAATACCCATGGTTTATGTGTTTCACGAATTAACCAACATTGGACACGGTTTACTAAGAATTATTTGTCAGCTTTTGTTTGCTTGTTTAATTTTGTTATTAACTCCTTGCACCTGGTTTAACTGTGTACAGTTTTCTGTTATTGTATCCCTAACATTAATTTCTTCTAACTAATATTCACTTCTATTTCTTCAAAATGTTTTGTCTATATATAGCATTCGTTGTCAGTATATGATCAATCGATGTTTTGCGCCTTCAAATCCATGCTGCCATTGCTATCTTCTGAAAGTAAGAAAATTTTAAATCCCTCGAACTTTTTGAAGACTTGATCTTATTCAAAATACTACTTACTTATATTTTGAAGGAACAAATCACAAAAATAATAGCATAGTAGTAGATATGGGCTTGTGAAGTTTATTGAAGGATAGACGATAGCATCTCTGTTAATTTCTTTTTTTTCTCCATACGAAGTTTTAGTAGATAATATTTCATTAAGAAAGCAGATGAGCCATGTATTAGATATACCATATTATACGATATAATTTTTCTACTCCTTGTTGCGCAAACCACCGATCGATGCGTAATTGAAACGTGTGTTAATCCCTGTCTGTCTGTAGGTGTTGGGGTCTGTGTCCAGAGCTATCGTCAGTAAGCCGTTCGCGTGTTCTCTGTTCTATATCTACTCTATCACCAAGTGTTTCTGTCTCTTGCTTGGGACATGTTAGGTTAACAGCTAACGATTGATAATCAGAAGTATTTTGATGTATTATTATTTTATTAGCTGCCTTATTTTCATATACCTCACTTTGAGCAGTGTTATTAATGTTTTCTGTTAGAGATTTATCATTACCACCGTCTTTGTTTGATAGCTGGCAAATAATCTTGCAACGATTTACCTTAGACCAAACATCACTAGTATTATAACAATATATTACAATGAATAGGTATAGATATTGTTACATTATAGATTAGTTTTCACGAATAACTGATTTAGTGGGGGTATTAATAAGTCTACCAGATTTAGCTTATATACTTACCTCATAGTATTATCCCACTGGCCTTATGTACTCAAGATCACAATATTTTAAGCTTTGCAGCAGTTAACAGAAGTCATAAATCTGATTGACATATCTGATCCTACTCACACTAAAGGAGGCTTTAAGTATTTACAGAAAAATAACAATTTAAATAATATTGCACACATCTTGAAGACTTTCATATTTGATCAAATAGACCTTACACATTCAAAGCCAAACAAAACATTTTAACTAAGTACCTATACTGTTTCTTTTACAACTTAAGTTTTAAATATCCAAAACTTACATACTAATAGAAAGAATCTGATAGAAAATTCTATTTTTGTGAGATCTATATATATATATATATACGATCTATCTAGAGAGAATTTAAAACTACTTGTCAGTATCCTATGTGCAATTTAATCTGTCAAAATTGTTAGCTGTTAACTTATAGCTGATTTTAATAACCTAATTATCTAAGCATTGTCCTGCTAGAGATATTAATAGGACTGGGGGGTTAAAATGGTCCCTTGTGATGAATAATAATATGAATCGCGTACACGTAGCTGCCGCAAAATGCCAATATGGGCTGATCTCGATTTGTATAGGCTTTACGTACGATGAGAGGTCAGCTTATAATGGATATATGGCACGGTTATGTGATTCATAATTTATTACGGTTAATCAGCAGCCAAAACTGCTTCGTTAGCTTAATAGTCATAAACGCGACTGCTACGATCGAGTTCCTGGGTTTGATTCCTAGGTCGAGCAAAGTGTTATTGGGTTTGTCTATGAAATTCTCAGTAGCAACTCGGAGTTTGGTGTTGTGCCCGGTTAATGGCTTGACCTATATTATATGGGACCAAAACATACTGGGGAACTGTTGGTGTACATTACTACACCTCTGCCTTAACTTTCAGGAATACAGAATGGTATGTTAGTCAAAAGTGGCGAATTTATCTCCCCTGGGGGCCTAGACAAGTTGCATTTAGACATTCGACTCGACAAACGAATAGAACAAAATGTATTGAAATGACGTTAGTGACAGCCGGATTTGTCGAAAGCTAGTGACATTTCCATACATTTTGTTTCTGTCGATTCAAATGTCAAAATGCAATTTGTCTATAGGCTCTCTTATCAATCTCCTATCTTTAGTCTGACAAGACCTAGATTGGTTATAAAATCGTGAGTTAGAGTATTTTTGTGACTAATGATTTTATCTGTGATATGTTTTAGTATAATTTTGTTAGATATTATTGTGAATATTGTCAATGTAATTGTCAATTTTATAAGGTTACAAAATATAGATATATTTTCAATGAAATGTGTGATTTTTACTGGATATTTTGAACTATTTATTTCCATAGCTTTTTCCTAGTTGCAGTCTAACCAAATACGACTAAGGGCCTGTTTCATTCACTGTTAAATGCCAGCATACCTACCTGCTAAGTTGGTAGAGTGGCCAATTAACAGGTACCAGATGAGAAATGTAATCCTACTAATATTATAAATTAGAAAGTTTGTATGTATGGATGGATGGATGTTTGTTACTCTTTCACGCAAAAACTACTGAACGGATCTGGATGAAATTTGGCACAGAGATAGAACATAGTCTAGTAGCCGTAGTAGTGTAATAGCTACTTTTTATCCCGGTAAACTGTATGGTTCCCGTGGGATAGCGGGCAAAGCCGCCGGCGGAAAGCTAGTTCAAAAAAGAACTGATTTTAAATTGTAAAGGTTGATTTTTATATAATGTTGAAAAAATATTATTATTAAATAATATTCCGCTTCGCTACACACTTTCCGTTAGCCATAACTTCCTCCAGACGCTCTGAAGCTCTTCTTACTGGCACAACTACACACTATTTTTACCCGACTGCCGAAGGAGGAGGGTTATGTGTTTGACGCGTATGTATGTATGTATGTATGTCCGTTCCTATGTCCGGTCGTAACTACTTAACGGCTTAACCGATTTAGATAAATGACACCTCATTAGATTCGTCTTGATGGCACAAGTGTCACTGGGTACATGAAATTAAAAAAACAAAATTGTGGATTTTATATGCTTTAATGTGCGAACTGATTTTGAAAATGATCTTTAGTTGTATCAATTTTCATTTTAAATTATCATTTAGGATCTATCTAGTGATTCTATGATGATTCATAAACTAAAAAGTAGGAAATAAAATCAATTATTAAATTAAACAAAAAACCCGACTGCTTAAGAAGTACTAACTAAAAACCTAATAAAAACAAGCTCTGTGATGTTGAAAAATGTATTGCAGGCGGGACAAGATTTCGTTCATAAACAAAATTGTTTCTTTGCTTGTCCCGGCAGTCGGGTTTTTTGTTTCATTTAATAATTGTTAAATATCTTTCTCACCAGGTACCTGTTAATTGGTCATTCTATCAACTTCGTACCTATGCTAGTATTTAAGGTACCTAGAAGGAGTACCCGAAGAACATTTCGTCCTTTAGAAAATAAAGTATGTCTGGCGACCTTAGGTTCTCACTCTTGATTTCTGAACTTTTGAATTTATGACTATCACTAACAATTGTCATAAGTATGACAGCCAGAAACGTTGATTGATTACTGTCCTGCGTTTATTGAATCCATTCTTGTGCCAATATTTCGCTAACCACACCCAACAAAAGCGAATCAACAATTTTTGGCCGAAGTACACACAACGACACAAATATTTAAACATCAAGACTTTTCTTCCGGAATATCTGTAGCTGTCAATACATTGTAAAGTATTTTTGGCTTCAAGTCTGAATGTCTTCAGTGAGAATGGCCCGTGGCGCTTTGGCCTAAAATAGAAAGGTATTTAAAGTTGCAGACAGTTCCCAGACAGCCAAATATTTTAATTTAACTTCCGCATTTTATATATGTAAAGGAAAAAGCCAATCGTTATGTCAACAGCCTACTCAGAATCACATTCCAAGGCCGCAACTGGCTAGTTAAGTAGTATAAGACAAACAAGAATTCAACTAATATTACAAATATGAAAGTTTGGATGGATGAATGGATGGATGTTTGCTCTTTCACGCAAAAACAACAGAACAGATCTAGATGAAATTTGGCACAGAGATAGATTATAATCTGGAATAGCATATAGGCAGGCATACTTTTCATCCCGGTAAAATGTATGGTTCCCGTCAGATAGATTTGTTTTAAGAAGATGAGTATAGTCAATTAAGTTGTCAACATAGAATTATTTATAAGCAACACCCAGACGCGGGCGAACCCGCTGGCAAAAAACTAGTTGATCATAATTTATTGATTGTTCAGTTAATAATATTCAGATTTAAATAAAGTAACTGTTTACATTTACAGACTTTATTGATAGATACAAAATCATAACAAACGAAAAAAATAACGAAACACATTGTTTTTTTCTCTTTTAAAACATTTCACAGTTTTATAATTTTTATCCTGTAGGTGTAGGTAAGGTTAACAAACACAAAATCTCGCATGCACGAAAATTATTTACGACTTTAATCAAAATCTATCCACTTAGTCACATGTAAATATTAAATTAATTAATCTACTTTAATATTTAATTTAACAACTCGTTCACACATAAATAAGGCTAAAAACATGTCAAAATAAAAAAAATATGTCAAGTAGATGAAACGCTAGATGTCGCTAGTTGTCTGCACACCTATTTCTGCTGCCGTCTGTACCAAAATCAACCAGATAAAATGGCGTAACAGTAATTCTTGAAGAGCAAAGGCATCTCTTCATCAGATATAAAGTTCCTATCGGGCCTGACACTTGCAAAATGATTGTATTTCGGTTCAGCGATGAAGGTATACCCAGATTCGGAACACTCCTTGATCCTGATGCAGTCTTTGTGGAGTTCGGTGATGGTGTATGCTGTGATGATGAAGGGGACTTTCAGTTTGAGGATGGCATTTATGGTGGTAGGCCAAGTGTCCTTGCCATTGTACACTGAAGACCTCTGGATGCTTGGGTTGAAGGCACATACTGGAATGAGGAAATGGAATTTAATGTACAACCACATAAAATAATAATACACTAATATAATTAAATAATAATGATAATCAACCCATATACTATCCCACTGCTGGGCACGGGTCTCCTCTCAGTATGAGAGGGATTAGGCTATAGTCCACCACGCTAGCCTAATGCTGGTTGGCAGACTTCACATACCATCGAGAGAATCTATCAGTCATGCAGGTTTCCTCACGATGGTTTCCTCCACCGTTAAAGCGAGTGATAATTACGTACATGATTTCGAAAAGTCAGAGGTGCGTGCCTTGGATTCGAACTCGAGACCTATGACTTGGCAGTCCAGTGGTCATACCCCTAGGCTACCACTGCTTTAATAACACACTACCATATTAATATTGTAAATGCAAAAGTAACTCTCTATGTTTGTGGTCTTTTAAGGCCAAAACTTCAAAACCTATTTCGATCAAATTTGGCAAGCATATAGATTGTTTCCCGAGTAAGGGCATAGGCTAACTTTTATCTCAAAAAATACCTAGGATTGCGAGTAAAACTGCAAGACACAGCTAGGTCCCTATAAATTACGTAAGCTACTATAAATTAAATATTAATATTTAAAGAACTGCTTCGTTTGCTAGTGGTCGTAAGCGTAACTGCTATGCTCGAGATCCTGGGTTCGATTCCCTGATCGAGCAAAGTGCAGTTCGGAGCCTGGTTTTGTGCCCAATGGCAATTGGCAAATACGGAATACCGTGATGGTATATTGTGTAAAATCTTTTATAGCGCCTCTAGTGGTCACAATTGGAACTAATATTATAGGTTTAATAATATAACAACTGTGGCGCTGCTACTGTACAAAAGTTGGTTATTTTTCTCACCGATATCAGGTGGCACATAGTCCTCACTGGACTTATAGTCAGTGTAGGTCCTCTTGTCTTGGAAGCTAAGCACAACTCTACGTTTATTCTGACGACAATTCTCGCATAATCTGAAATAATGAAAGAAATATATAATGTTTCATGTTACAGAAATGACGGATTGATGGAAAGATTGAGTAATTCTGGTTCCACGTCTAATAATTGCCTCAAATTCCATACGTTCTTAACATTTTCTTGGAAAAACCAACTTACTTGATCTTTCCAAGCAGCTCCAACGGCAGATTCGAAGGGTTCAAGTTATAGTTGATGAGGACAACCCTCAACTCTTGGAGGTCAGGCCTCAGGTGGAGGAAGAACACCTCCCACTTGTTCAGAGCGTCCGCTTCGAACTGCAACTCCGCTCCTACCACGTGGATCGTGAATGAGGTCTTCTGAAATTGAGAAGTCCTTTAATAGTCTATTGGTATTTCTGACTGACTGCCCCGTTGGTGTAGCAAGCTCAAATGTTACGCTATTTACGGCTTTGATTCAAATCTGGAATCGAGCAGTGTTGTTGGGTTTTTGTTTAAAATTCCCAGTAGCAGCTCGGAGTCCGGATTTGTGCGGTTGATGGCAATAGGCTTACCCCTATTAGTACATACATACATAGCTTCATGCCAGATTCCCATAGGGTAAGCAGAGACTATAGATTTCCACTTGCTACAATTCTGGCACACCACTTTCGCTTCGTCTATGTTCATTAACCTCTCCATGCATGCTCGTCGTTTTAGTGCTCTGTGCTCTTAACTCTCGGTGCTCTTAACTTTGCCTTTTTTTTGAGAACGTCCGCAATCTGGTTGTGGTACGTTCGCCGAGGTCGACCCTATTAGATAGGACATAAAAATATACCGACGAACTATAGGTTTACATTAGCAGATCTCTGCCTAACCTATCGCGGAATACAAGGCGTGATGGTGATGATGATTTTGTTATGATAATTCTGCTGCTAGAACTCAGGCTGCAGCATTCTAAGTTTGTATCACGGCATTGAACGGAACGGAACAGGAACAGAACAGAACAGAACTATTTTACTAGCTTTCCGCCAGCGGCTTCGCCTGCGTAGTCTTATAATTATAGCCTATTTGTTTTAGTGAAGTATTTCGGAAAAAAAACTGGCTCTGACCTTATAAACGCCATTGGTAGATCCAAGGTTGTTCCTACACAGTTGGTGGCAGTAGGCGGCGGTGAGCGGCGCCGTCGCCACCTGCGTCAGCGCAGCGTATTGTATGTCGCTTATATCTGTACCAAACACACCACATATTGTTATGATGGTCAACTAAAAACTGTGGCACTTTTCAAAAGGTCTTTACAAAACTCCAGAATCTAAGATCTTTCTTTTTTATAATGACTTTAATATATGACTATATATGACTTTAAAAGAGATCATGATTCTCTGAGTTTGTTTCTATGTTTCTTATCAGAGGTCGTCAGAGTCTGGAAATGCCGGCGCTATCTATAGTATTATCAAAATAAGTAGTACCTACTACTACTAGTATTAAAAATAGAATAACCTTTAAGTGTTACAGAAATAATAATCAATTAATCATCATCATTTCATAAACCAGAACTATGTATAATGAAATCCCGTGTGCGATTGTGCAACAATACTAATGTTTGTGAATGTATGTCATGTTATATTTATGTTGACTGCACAAATCCTACATTTGCAATAATAAATCAAGTTTATAGCCACTGTTTGTCGCGGCCATAATTTTAGTAGTAGAGATTTCTTTAGAGATATGACTCTCAAACATAAGTAAACACATTTTTTTTGACGACACGGCAAAAAGACTAATGAGGGGTTTTAAGGGTTTATCTTTCTAACTTATTTTTAATGAAGGAAAAAATCGGCAGGCGGGCAGGATTCGAACCTGCGCCTTCTGGTTTGGTACACCAGACGCTCCGACCACTAAGCCACCGCTCGCCCTGCTCGCCAGTCGAAATCTTCCTCCACATTCTAATTTACGTCTTAAGGTGACGTAGCGAGTGCGACATCTATTGTGAAGAATAAAAATAAAATAATTAAAAAATAAAAATAGAAAAAACCGAACTAGAAGGCGCAGGTTCGAATCCTGCCCGCCCGCCGATTTTTTCCGAATGAGGTGTACCGGTCCCGGTAACACTGGCTGTTTCTTTTGTTTTATATTTCAATTCAGTAAATTGATTATCAGAAAGGTGACTGAATTATGTCCTTGTTACATGATTTTCTTTCGTAGTCTTTGGGTTGTAATTTTTTATTTCAACTTTTTTTTTGTGCAGAGTACAATATAGGTACAGAGTACAGTCATTTTTCCCCTCGTCTCTAACTATATTCTCTCAAAAACAGTGTACTTTAAACTAAATATCTTCAAATACTCACCGATTTTCTCTTCATACATGGACGCGAGGACTTCGTTGATCTTCTCCGGTATCTGCTGTGATTCCTGCAGCACTTTTGTGGGCATTTTCGGCTCCAATCGCCCTTTAGTCTGCTGGTAGCACACCAGCTTCTCATACAAGGCATAGGACTTGCACCAGCGGGAGTGGGACTTTGGGAAGTGGTCGGCATTGACGGTACAGAAGGATATCTGTTGAGAAAGAATTCGAAGGATATCTTTCTAAAAATTTATACTACTGACTTAAGTGTAATTTTTCCTAATGTTAGCAAACAACATGTAAATTGAAGAACTTAAGTTATTACTCTTTCGGGTTCTAAGCTGTCCCTCACATTCACATGCTCAAACAGTAAAACTGTATGGAATCGGTCTAATATTTCACGATGTTAACACGCGCTGGATTTTGAATGACTTTTACAGCACATGTTGATTGATGAATTTCTATACTAGGAACAGTGACTTTAAATTGCTATTGAAGATATCCTTGTCCTCGAATAAGTCTTCAGTATCAGTGCTTCTCTTTTACTAAGTCAAAAATTTGTTGGATCCATTCTGATCTGTTTTAATCTGTCAATTTTTTTTTAAATATGTACGACTAACCTGGCCGCATCCTTGACAGTCGCTCAGCTTGTTCTGCCTCCACTCCCTGCACGGCACATGGGCGCAGATCCTCGGGTACAGTAGGGCCTCTTGCTCCCACGGCACCAGCCTTCGCTTTAGCACCTTCTCGCAGGAGACTATCATCTGCATCCTGATCAGCCGGTAGTCGTGGCCTGTCAAATTCTTTGCGTCTGCGTATATGTGTTTTTGATCTGTGAAACATTATTTGCTTTTAGGCTTTTGCGTTTTTATGTATTTATATATATAAATATTTTTTATTAGCTGTAAGCTCCCCTACAGCTAAACACAAATGGTACACAATTTAGATAAATAAATGCCAATAACAAGCTTCCACAATTAGTTTGCAACATGATTTAAAAAACAACAGCTTAAGCAAAATTAATTATGGTAGGTAGTTAGTACAAAATATCAAAAATAATATCAAAACTTTATAAATCGCTCTACTACGTTTTAAAATTCAAGCAAGATTTTTCAACTTCATTACTCCACTTTTCCACTACAAGCTTTATATATTTTTTTTTTAATAATGTATTCTTTACATTGTAAAATTAAACCTCATAATTTTTAGATACCTTGTATGATCAATGTGGAAGAAGGATACCCTTAGATTTTTATGGATATGAAGGCCTGAAACAGAATGACTATTTTTACTCACCTTTTAAATGTACAATAGTAGAAATTGCGAAGCACAGCGCCTGATGCTGCGGCCAATCTTCATCCTTGTGTTTGTTACTGCAGTAGAACAATAAGCTACAATAACTACACGGTACTCGGGAACTCTTTAAATCCTTTTTACAAACATGACAAGAACTTTGCAGAAACACTTTCCTAAAACTATATTTGTAAACAAAATCTTCATTGTCATCCATTTTATAATCTTTGCTAAATTCTTTCATTTTAGTAATCGTTTGCGTATTTTTAGACTGCTTCCTTTCAACTTCAACTGAATCTTTTATCTTTACTCTGGCTGTGATGTCGTTGGGTAATTTATCTTTTTCCTTTTTAAAATCCCTTCTATTCGATCGTACAGGAATATCGGGATGGCCTAGCAAGTTTTTTGGCGGCGACACTGGTGTTTTCTCTTCGTCAGGTGCTATAATGTTGATTTTGGGATTAGTTTGCTCTTGTGATTCTTTGACTATCATTTCGAATGTTTTGTTGACGTCATCAGCACTTGATGTAAGTGCGTCCTCAAAATTTTCGATAGGTTCATAATCCGTCGTAGAAAATTCGTCTTCCTGAGAATCAACATTGCTTGATTGCTGTTTACTTTTTTCTTCACTTTGACTTTTATCTTTTGAATCAGATTTACTTTCAGTTTTAGACTCTGATTTCTCCTCTTTCTTAGTTTCTTGTGTTGTACTAGTATTAGTTGTAGATTGCGTACTAGCAGGTGTACCTTGTGCAGTAGAAGGTGTATGTAAATCTTGTTTTCCTTTCTTTTTCTTATGTTTGCCTTTATTATCTTTTCTAGCAGGGCACACTGGTGGTACATCTAGTGGAGTCTCTTTGGATTTAAATTCTATATCTTTATTTTCAATGTCTATTTTTTCAGTCGTTTTTTCTACAACTTGTGGAAGAGGTATTGGTGATGGTAAACTTTCTACCTTTTGTTCTTCAACCGAAGGTTTGTTATCACCAAATACTATATCAGCAGATGGCATGACTATCGCTTCTGTTATAGGAAGAGGTGTACCAATTTTACTGTCAATATTTAATGGATCTTTAGCAATTTCAGTTTCAACAACTGCTCTTTCATCAATGGTTTTTTCACCAGTAGGGGTCTCTTTGGTTTTATCCTCAATCGGTTTTTGCATTTCGATTACTTGTGGTTTATCTTTCAATTTCTTTTTATTACTTTTCTCAGTATTGGCAGTCGTTTTGGTTTCACTTAAAGATGCACCAGTTGCGACTTCTTTCATGGCTCCTTGGTCGATTTGGAAGGCTTTGTCGCTTGATATTTGACCTCCAGTTTTATCGTTATCAAACAAAAGATTTGAAACATTTTTAGCTTTGACTTTCGATGCCTCAAATTCTTTTTCTATTGTATCTTCGCTTTTTTCCATTGAAGTTAGTTCCGCTAAGGACCTTTCAATAGAAAGCCTCAATTCTTCCATGTCTTGATTCACTTCCATCATTTTTGACTTCAAATCTGTTTTTTCTTCTTTAGGAGCAACTGGTGTAACTTCGAGTTTTTTAGGAGATTGTCTAAATTCCTGCGTAAGTGAAGAATCCGGTGCAGTTTCTTCAGAAGTAAATATTTCTCTGATAACGGTGTTATTGTTGTCATCACGTAATTGTTGACTTGAAGCACGTGGATACGTGATATCAGGTATGGTGTCAATAGCAGTTCCTTCGGATTCATCAGCTTGAATACTACTAATCTCGATGTCATACATTCTTGTAATATTAGAAGCATCAATTTTCTCGGCTAGACTTTGCTGCGTAAACTCCTCAGATTTAAATGCTTCTTTAGTGATTTCTTCTGGTTTCGGTGTAAGTGGTCGTTCCGTAGCTTCAGTTACAATTTCTATCTTTTTTGGAGGTTTCGGAGACTTTTTTCGTTTTTTGCCAGGTTTAGATTCAGTCTTTTGCTTATCTTCACTTTGTTGTGTAGGAGTTTCTCCAATTTTAGTAAAATCTTTTTCTTCGGTTACATTTTCAGGCGTTAATAATATTTTACCTTGAAACTCGGGTTTTTCTATTAATTTTATATCTTTTGATTGTTCCACAGTATCTATTGTAATGGGTGTATTCGATTTTTCACTCATTATTATGAATTCTTGTTGATCTATTTGTGGAGTTAATATTTCAGTAATAACTGCTAACTGTTCTTTGTTAATTTCTTCTTTTGAGTCAGATTTTTTTAAATCAGTTTCCGTTTTGAATTCTGGAATTCCGCTCCCAATATCAAGTGCTTTGGGCAATTTGGATTCCTTTTTTCGTTTCTTTCCTATGGCTTTTTCAGCAGTCAGTTCAAACTCTTGAGCCATAAGCTTTTCATCCTCAGTAGGAGCCATCAAAGTAATATCGCTAGCTATCTCAAAACAAGTCGCCTGAGGTACCGTATCGGCAGTCTTTTCCTGATCTTTGGTTTTTGGTTCAGTACTGTCTGGCTTCACAAAAATACATTCTTCTTCTACTTTTAAAGGCTCTGAAATGTCTTCTAGGGTGCTGTCAATAGTTTGAACATCATGTTTTCCTTTGCGTTTCTTTTCTACGGGTTTTGCTATTTTAGCTTTAGGTTTTGGACTCAAATCTTCTGGAGATTTAAGTGATCCTGTTATAGTGATATCTTTTGCCTCCCCTTCTGAAATACCTATTGGGACTTCTTTCAATGATTCTATGGTGATGGTTTGCGAGGGCATCTCAAAGTCGATTAACACAGGAGTCTGATCAGGTTTTACTTCTTGTTTGGTTTCTTCAAGTTTTGGAGTTTGCTTTTTATCTTTCTTATGTTTTTTCTTACTTTTGGTTTCAGTTATAGTTTCTTTGATTTCTTCTTCATCTTTTATAGATGTTGACGCTTTTTCAATAACAGGTGCTATTTGTTCTTTGGTTGGTATCAAATTAATATCAGCACTTGCAATTTCGGTCTTAATATTTTCAGGAGTCAAAATAGATTCTTCAGTATTTTCTTCCGTTTTAATCTCTGGAGGTTCATCAAGTATTTTTTGGAAAGCTGCTGTACATGAAAATTCTTCTTTATCGGATCGCTCCGAGTCGTTACGATTTTTCTTTTTATTCTTCTTCTTGGATGGTTTTATTTCTTGATCTGAAACTTCTGCTTTCAACAACTCCTGTTTAGTATCAGATGCATGCTCTTTTATCTCAGGGTCTTTAATTTCTGTTTCTTTCGGAATATCTGTAATTCCTTGTTCAAATGGTCCTGGTTCTTCAACCTTTTGTTCCGTATTCTTCTTTTTATTCTTCTTTTTACGAGCTGTAGGTGTAATTATAGGCAAGTCCTCGTGTTTGCTCTCAGGTTCCATCATATCAACCTTTGTTTCTTCAACAAGAGATTTAATGTCAGGTTCCTTTATTTTTTCCTCTAAGTTATCATCAAAATCATCATCTTTACCTTTTTTCTTCTTCCCTTTATTTCTTTTCGGTTTTTTTGGAGATTCTTCATCCTTGAACTCAACAGGTGGCGTTATATTTTCACTAACAATTTCAGGAACGCGCTTTTCCTCAACACTTTCAGACTTTTCTTCCAATTTTGGAACAACTTCACTAGTTATACCTATTTCTTCTTTTTTATCACCCACAGTTATTTGCGATCCCTCAACTTTATCACCACTTTTTTCTTCCTGTAATGGGGTAGGATTTGGTACTTTCCCTTTTTTATTTTTACCCTTTTTATTCATTTTCACAACACGGATATATCCACGACTAACGTTTACAGGGAAACCGGAGTGACTGAGCTTCTAAATACAGATTATCTGACCGATATGTTGGTCACATTACTAGTCAGAAATGTCCACGTGAAATTACTAAATGTCACTTAAAACCTATTATACAAATGTTAGCTCTAACTCGATCAGTATAGGGTTTATTTTGGATTGTTAATAAGCATAATTTGTGCATGCCCCGAGTCATAAGGAAGAGACCGGTGCCAAAAGTGCATGTATATCAGTTGCGTAGTGATGTTCTATAAATATAACGGATATATTCAATTTCAATACGATCGGTTGACAATTTGATATATTGATGTTTTGTGATTAGCATTGTTATATGAAGACAATCAATTAATCATTTTGAAATATTAAATAATAAATCTGGTTAATTTTTATACGTTTTGTTTTTAGGTTGGGGCACTAATGCAAACTTCAAGCTGTTTTAGAGTATTTTATAGAAAGCTCAATAACACTTACCTCGACCTAGGAATTGAACTTAGCCTAATATTCAGAGACGATGCTCAGCGTTAAGTAATGCTTCCGTATGTCAAATGTGTATGACAATTTGACATGCGGAAGCCTAAGTTTATGCTTAGCATCGTCTCTGAGGCTGACATTCAGAGATATTCATGTAAGACGGGCTTAGATCAGTCTAAGACAAGAATCGGCTTACCGCATCTTAAAAAGTGGTATTCAGAAACATAGTACGTCTCAAACTTCGTCCGTCTTAACTTAGCCTACGCTCTGTTATAAATAAAGGATAGCAATATATGTAATGTCATAAGAGTGAGCGAAACAACAATATCTGAGATAGAAATTGTTTTTGTTGCAACATTGTCACAGTAAACAGCGCTAACATCTATTATTTTCGCCAAGAAATATCTTTTTTATAATAATGATAATATTTTTAAGTAGATGTGGTTTCACAATAAAGCACCACATACCCATTTATTGTAAAGTTATATGGTAAGATAAAAAGTTTTTATTGACAAACAATATTTACTTACATCGACATATTATCTATTCTATAAAAAAACTAAATAAAATGATATGAAACAGCTATTTAATAAATCTAAGTAAATAAAAATATATCAAACTACCAAAAATAACTACAGCTTTGTCCGCCGGGTGGCGCTAGATCCACTGCTTAGACAGCTAAAGTAACCGATATTGACTACTTAGGCTTAGCATAGTTTACGCGAAGTTTAAGCAGTGTTCCGAACATCTCTGAATACAAATTTGAACGTAAGCACTCGATTTTGACATACGGAAGCATAAGTTCATGCTGAGTCTCGTTTCTGAATATCAGCCTAAATATTAGCCTTAGAGCCTAACGCTCAGCAGCCGCTGGCGACCCATTTTTTTTTTTTTTTCAGTGGAATTTCAGTGTCATTAGTTACAAATATTATTTCTTTTATTATTTTAAACGTGTTAGTCAGGTCGTAAGCGCGACTGCTATGCTAGAGGTCTTGTGTTCGATATCCAAGATGAGCAGTGTTAGTTGAGTTCCTCTATGTAATTCTCAATAGCACTAATGTTTATATTTTTATTGTTAATAGGTCACTCTTTATTACATGGGATCTAAACATACTAAATGTGAAAATGTGAGTCCTCTGCTCATACCCTTTGGGGAGTACAGGCGCGATGGTGTTCTATTACTTTATTCAGGCCATCTGTTCATATGTTTACTGTCCCATAAGCAAAACATGTAACCTATTTAACATTTAATAATATGTATAATAGCCAATGCGCATTGTCTACTTAAACAAAATCTGTCAAAAAAATTATATTTAAAATTCAGAGTCAAAAACTTTAATATTATTATCTTGTCACAATCAATCCTTGGTTCTGACCTACATAAATCTTTTATGGCTCCCTGGTCACTTGGATACAACTGTTATACGCTAAAGGGCCTTAAAACAACTTTCACTTACTATCGAAAAACTTAAAATCACACCAAATTGGACCTTATATCTAGCACTATAAAGACTTAGAGTGAGTTTTTATTGTGTATCTAAAAGTATGTAGCTGCGAAAATTATTGATAAATGAATCTAAACCTTATTTCTAGTGCAGTAAGAGATAATGTTACTTATCTTCTTAACCGGTATAACAATGTTAGGTTGCCCCTATATTTATGCTAATTTAAGGCAAGCAACCCTAAGTAAAAAGACCGGGAGTTGTGCTTTTTATTTCGGACATTATTCACGCGACTGTTCTTTTATTTAATTTTTTCAGCATTAAGTAAGTTGGTGAATATTTGACATTTATATAACACAATAAATAATGATGTCAGAGGTTTTTTGACATTAATATTTTTTTTAGCTACCCAAATAACTTTTAAAAAAAGCCTACCTACCTACACTCTTCCTCTGGATGCAATCTATCTCGTTACAACATTTTTATCGAAATATGTCCAGCGGTTTACGCATGAAATTGTATTAAAATATAAATATTCTTTATATTATCTTTATTTAGGTTTATAAGGGGAATTTACAGCTTAACGCAAATAGTCAACAAATTAAATCAATAAATGCCGATAACAAGCTTCCACAATTAGTTTGCAACATGATTAAATTACATGGACACCAAGTTGGTTATGAAAATTACTACTAAATAGATGATTTCACAAAAATTTGGATAAAGAGTTTAACATAAGGTTTTCTTCTGTGTTGTTGGTCACCCAGACCATTCTTAACGTTTTGCGCAGTCTCTTGTTTGAGAAATCATTTATATGCATCACTTTAATACTTTCATTTTGTGTGACACATTGAATTATTTATGAAGGATAACGTGATATCATTATAATGATTAATGATGTACTTTTACATCGCCCGTTTAGCGGACATCGTCCTTTCTTCTTCTTTATGTTATTACTAGCTTCCCGCCAGCGGCTTCGCCCGCGTGGTCTTATAATTTTTTCCCCGTTTTTGCTACATTTTTCATTACTACTCCGCTCCTATTAGTCGTAGCGTGATGATATATAGCCTATGTTACTCGGGGATAATGTAGTTTTCCAAAGGTGAAAGAATTTTTGAAATCGGTCCAGTAGTTTCGGAGCCTATTCATTACAAACAAACAAACAAACAAACAAATCTTTCCTCTTTATAATATTAGTATAGAAGTATAGATTATTCGTGGCAGAACTGAAGCCAAAAGATATAACTTCTTATCCTCTGAATAATATATTCATTTGATACCTAAGGGACCTATGCTACTGGCCAAATGTCTGGTCCAATATGTTGGTCTAATAGTTAATAAAATTGCGTCATGTCCATCTGTCAAAGTCATGTCCCTTAAAATCTTTTAGGATAAATCCTTCGCTAATGTTTTCATTGATAATTTATGGAAGTACGCACGTTATTTCTAAAATTCGGAGTCTTATATTTAGACCCGATACCAATAACAATTCAACAAATCCTAAACTTGCAATAAATTTCGCAATCCCAACTCCTGGCCTATATCCGACCGACGCGAGTGACAGAGAGAGGAGATAACAAACTAATTATACAACGGCGTGCAAAGAAGACAGGACACAACAAATCTACATATCGTACAAGAGTGAGTGAGACAGAAAATAAACCGAGACTAATTACATGACGAAGTGATTAGTATGGAGTGCGATTCACTGTTGTGAATCACACAGCTGTTGCGACTTTTTTGTATTGATATTTTGATTTTAGTATTGAGTTACGTATTTTCTTCATGCTTATTGAAAGGGTAGAGTATTATGTATAGGGTTGAAATATTTGTTGGATTTGATGCACTTCATCTGGTTAAATCGGATATGAAGCAATAAAGAAATAAACAACCTTAAACTATTTACAGATAGTTCAATTTCCATTGCAGGTGAAATAAATTTTTAATCTTTTCAATCTTATCTTGTCCGCTTAGTCTTGCAGTTTATGGTCATACCATGAGGTTATTATTGCTCAGTTTTCTATAAAAGTTTAAGTTTAAAAAATTGAAACAAGAGTAGAAAAAGTAGTAGATGTTGCTGACGTCTCTTTAAGCCGGATAATAAAGAGAAAGTCGACATCAAAATCAAAATCAAAATAGTTTTATTTTCGTCTTCATCGAGTGTCAGTATCGAAAGCGTCCGATGTACAGTTGGCCGCTCGGAACATGAGGCGAGTCGCTGCGCAGTAACAAATTTATGTGACAGCGGGGGTGAGAGGTGCGATACTGCGCAGCGATTAGCTAACTTCCGAGCCGTCATTAAGTTTGAAACGAACTGTACCAAACCGCTGGACGAACAATCGAATCTAGATTTTGGTCAATTATTTATATTATTAATTGTAGATTATCCTAAAAGCAGTTACAACGTAGTGACTACTTCTCCATACTTTCGTATCCGTGTCAAATCCGTGGCAGTCGCGTGTTCTCTCTACATGCGCACAGAGAAGTGTACCACAGAGAGTTCAGTTTTTTATTACGAACTGTTTTAGTAATGTGTCTAAGGTAAGGCTGTTTCACAGCTTACTGATAAGTTCCCATTAAACTACTTGGCAGATAAATTTATACAAATTGTATTCCATTTTCGCATTTATCCGGTGGTAAGCGCCTGGTGGTGAAACAAGCCCTAAATTGTTTAAACATTTCGTGTTTCGAGAAATGAGAAAAAACAACGAACGAACAGTACAGTTTTTCTAACAATTAAATAGCAAGAATAACGCACTGTTTAAAAGTACACACATGAACTACTAGTATATGAAATATGATAGTCTATCCTTCGAATATGCTATTGCCCAGAAATTGGGTTGCCAAAGTCTGATGGCACTCGCTTCGTGTGAAATACCGATATTCAGCCGCATTTGGTTAGACGTCACACATGATGACCTACACAATTTATAGCTAAAAAAACCTTACATTCGGATTATAGAGACTTACACAAAAAGTGAAATGTAAAAATATTTTTTTATTTCAAGTGCCCATAACTACCTATTTTCAACGCGATAAGAATCGGCTCTCCTCTCCGACCCGGTCTATTTCAACGAACCCTTATGCTCATTGTCTCGTTGCCGCTTGGCCTGGCCGGACAGTATTTCACAAAAATAATTATTAATGTAGTCTCTGAAATCGGAGCCTACTCTGTGTCTATGTAAATAGGGTGGAGGGCCCATTTCATGTCCAACTAAATTATTCAGTTTTGTGTCATAAAAATCGTGTACCATTAAGTTTACAATGCGGATTGCGTGACGTTCCCTTAATGGCCGGCTTAGGTTCGGTTCCCGTGCGACGGATTTTGTAACGTAACACGCTCTTTGTATTTTCAAATAAAAAAGGGTTCGGACTTATGATCGCATGTTACGCGCGTACTTTATAATCAAATGTCAATCTTGTTAAGGTCACTTCTAATTTGGACGCAGAAAATCCATTAAAAAAAGTTCATTTTTATTACAATTTGTACTGTAATCTCATAGCCGATTTTAGTTCCTTACGTAACCGCTAGAGGCGCTGCGAGGGTTTTCCATACAATTCTATACATTTTACTTTGTTCAACAGTGGACCTCTTTTGGCTGATATAATTATTATAAATGATTTATTATTATCGCTTTAACCAATACCAATAATTGTTTGAAATCTTTTTTTTTCAACAAGTTCCAATAAATCCTTTTACCTTCAATATATTTAGGTCATTCGCATTTTCTACTGTCAATAGTGTGAACATTCTACGCATACTAAGTCTGACCCATATTCAGAATTAGCCAATCTTGTAAACAATCGCCGGCGCATGCAGAAAGGCAGACACTATAATTAGAAACCAGCAAATGCTTTATAACTGCTTGTACTGCTGACGCTAACATTTCCTTGTCATATGTTATTAATCAAGTGCGTGAAGCTATTTTACGAAACACAACGCTTATTAATCTGAGCAAGAAAATGTCTAACATTAAACCTTGGATAACTCCGGGCCTTATTCGATGCATACGGCACAGAGACAATTTACATAAGAAAGCTAAGCAATGTCCTGATAATCTTATGCTACAGTTATCTTACAGAAGGTACAAGAATTTCTGTAATAACCTATTAAAAAAAATTAAAATTGAATATGACAAGCAACAACTTCATTTAGCGGGAAATAACAGTAAACAGCTCTGGAAACTAATTAAGAACGTCACTTTCACGTCACATCATTCTAACTCAGACTCAAGCTTATTGCACACACATTCTAACCCTATCTCCTCTGCTGACAATACTAATAGATTTTTTGTAAATATTGGGAAAAATCTAGCTGAAAAGATACAAGTGGGTAATAGTAGCTCGACTCTCAATCTGTCCAGTTGCCAGAGTGGAAACTCCTTTGTTATGCTTGATCTAGACGAAAGTGAAGTCGAAAGAGTTATTCTAAGTTTGAAAAACAACCGAGCCGCTGGGTGGGATAACATTAGCAACACAGTCCTGAAAAGATTTCGACATATCTTAGTCCCTCCTTTAACTTACATATTCCAAATCTGCCTCCGTGAGGGGATTTTTCCTAAATATCTGAAAAAGGCTGTAGTAATTCCCATTCATAAATCTGGTAGAAAGGATATCGTCACAAACTATAGGCCTATTTCCCTATTGCCTTCAATCTCTAAAGTTCTAGAAAAAATAGTCAATAATAGACTAGTATCATATCTTGAAAAATATTCCCTTTTCTCCCCTTCCCAATTTGGCTTTAGATCTAATTTGTCAACAGCAGACGCGGTTCACCATTTGACCGACTATATCTCTGAGGAACTTGGGAAAGGTAAACGAGTAACAGGGATCTTCCTCGACCTGGCCAAAGCTTTTGATACAGTGTCTGTTTCTTTACTTCTAAAAAAGTTAGAGGCAATAGGAATAAGAGGCACACAACTTCAATTTTTCGTAGATTATCTACGTGATCGATCTCAATGTGTTAAAATAGGCAATTTTACTAGTGCAGATATGAAAAATCCACCTTTTGGCATTCCCCAAGGAAGTATACTTGGTCCTACCCTATTCCTGGTATATATAAACGATCTCTGTATGTTAAATATAGACCACGGCAAAATTATTTCGTATGCAGATGACACTGCTCTAATATTTTCCGCTGACTCGAGCTCGGACGTCCACGATTATGCACAACGAGGTTTTAATGTCGTAAATAACTGGCTAAATCGCAATCTACTAACACTGAACACTGAAAAAACTACTTTTATTAATTTCTGCATGCGTCAGCCTGAGCCTAGTATTAATCAATTATATGCACATCACTGTCATGATCCCCTGGTAGACACTTGCAATTGTCCTATTATTAATAACACTAGTTTTGTTAAATATCTAGGCATTATAATCGATAGCAACCTATCATTTAAAAAACATATTGCAACTCTAGCAAATAGAATACGTAAGTTAATTTTTGTTTTCAAAAAACTTCGTTATATTGCGGATTACAAATTAATTAAGCAGATATATCAAGCACTTTGTGAATCTATTATTAAATACTGCATTACTTCTTGGGGTGGTGCCCCAAAAACAGTACTGCTAACCATAGAGCGAGCCCAACGAGCTATCTTAAAAGTAGCCACCTTCCGACCTTTCCTTTTCCCCACCGACCTATTGTATAAAAGTTGCAGTGTTCTAACAGTCCGCCAACTATTCATAATGCAAACTGTGCTTAAAAAACACGCCACCCTGTCGTATAATGATAACCTTACTAACACCAAAAGGCGGAAAGATATTGTATGTACTTCACTTTCCGAGTCAAGGTTTGTTTTCACAAATAGGTTTTATTCATTTTTAGCCCCTTTCCTGTACAATAGACTAAATAAGATATTATCCATTTATGCCCTTAATTACTATAGTACTAAATCAGTAGTGTATAAACATTTACAATCGTTGTCCTATGATGACACTGAATTTCTAATTAATGTCATAAAATGAAATAAGTTTCCCCAAATAATCTTAGACTTTTTTATTTATTTTTGTTCTTTCTTTTTTGTGTTTTTAATTTATGTTACTTACTGTTTAAGTTATTATAATATTTAATCGTAATTAAAATCGAAGTATTTAATTAATACCTAAATAATCTGTTTAGCACTTGCCGCCTGTGACACAGGTTCATCCTAGTACAGGCACCTAACATTGTATTTACCTCCTAATTATTTTGTAAGTTATTATTGTAATATTTTACCTCTGTATGATCAATAAATTTATTATTATTATATTATATTAACTATACTATAAACATCATCCTAGCCTTTTTCCCAAACATGTTGGGGTCGGCTTCCAGTCTAACCAGATGCGGCTGAATATCAGTATTTTACACGAAGCGACTGCCATCAGACCACCGCAACCCAATTTCTGAGCAATACCGATATTCGAAGTCAGTCAGTCTATCACTGGTTGTCAGGCTTTTTGGGCTTCTGACTAACACTAACAACTGTCATAGGTGTTTGTATGACAACCGGGACCGACGGCTTTACGTGCTCTCCGAGGCATGGAGGGGTCTCGATGTGTTAAGAATGGTCACCCATCCACAGACTGACCTCGGCTAGCGTAGCTTAACCTTGCAGATCGGTTCATCAGCATTGCTATAACTTAGCCACGAGCCTCGGCATAGTCCTGTAAGGCCTTTTTAATAATCTGATGCCTTGGTGCCCCGGGACCCATACTAATCTGCAGTTAGTATGGGTCCCGGGGCACCAAGGCATCGAAGGAAATGAGAAGGCTGATGAGTTAGCTAGAACAGGATCAGCGAATGCAATGATTGGACCAGAACCATGCATGGGGCTACCAACATGCACCATTAAAAAGGCCTTACAGGACTATGCCGATATGAAACGCATAGAGGAGTGGAACAACAGCCTTGGGTTAGAACACTCACGACGTTTCCTCGGCTGCAGCACCACAAGAGTCTCAAAATTCGTTCTGAGCAACAGAAGAGACAAAGCCCGAGCTGTCATTGGAGCTCTTACAGGGCACTACACCACAAATGACATGCTCCATAAAATGAAGCTAGCTTTGAATAATGACTGCAGAGCCTGTGGTGAATTCAAGGAAACTATGCAGCACATCCTGTGTGATTGTGACGTCCTGGCGACGAAACGGATGAGTCTTCTCGGCAACGGGTACCCGAAGCCGGAAGATTTTAGGTTCCTTCCTCTCAGTGGGTTAGCCGCCTTCGTAAACCACGTCTTCAAAGAGTAAGGAATATACGGTAATGGGGACAACACAAAAGATCCCATTGGGTCGAAGTGTTGCTGCTTGCACCAGCCCCCATAGTAAGATAAGATAAGATAGCCACGAGCCCCTCCTCATGTAATAAGGTGAAAGTCCCATCATTTAAATACACTAGGCGATATATGCATAACAAAAAATTGCCTCTCGCATTCGAGAAACTCTTCTAGTGTAACTTCGGCTTTAAAGTTAAGCTATTCTATCGCCTAGTCGCCGCTACGGACCTGTGTTTTCACGCAAATACTTAAAAGATTTTATGCTTTTTTTACAGAAGATATTTTATGTGTTTATTCTGTGAAATTTCCAGTAGAAGCTCGGAGTCTGAATTTGTGCCCGGTTGATCGCAAGGCTCAAGAGTAGCCATCGTGCTTACCAATAAAAAAATTGAATGCTGTCAATTGGTACAGTTGCCTTCTTCATTAATATGCAACAGCTTTACGGCAGGTGTCGACCTCTATCGTCGGATAAATCTGAATGTTTTATGAGTACAACCTCTTTTGTAATATTCATTTATTCTTTTCAAGTTGTACATTTTGGTGGCCCATTTCTGTCTTACCTATTTTACTTTTGTGTTTTTTTTATTATCAACCTAGTTGCCCAGTGCCGGGCACGGAATTTCTCCAAGTCCAACACGCTGATCTAGTGTGGGTCGGCAGATTTTAGATGCTATCGAGAACATCTCTCAGGCATGTAAAAATCGTAATAATAATAAAGTGGAAATGTATAGTCTCTGCCTACCCCAATGTAAGTCAGGCGTGAAGTTATGTACGTAAATTTTTATTCGTTGCAGACCTATAGAGCATTCAAAGTTCCAAACAACCCTAGTGTGTTATCTTTTTGCATTTTCCATGCTAAGATTACATGCTATTTTTTTTATACCACTAAGTGTGTGGCAAACAAGCGTACGGCCCGCCTGATGGTAAGCGGTTACCATAACCTATGGACGCTTACAACACCAGGGGTATTACTCGCGCGTTGCCGACCCGAAAAACCTCTTAGATGTTTATGGAGGATTCACTGCGTCGACAGTTTGAGGGAATATTCCTCTTACTGCCAGCGCAGCGCATCCTTAGAAGGAGCTCTTCTTTTAAGGAAAAAATCGGCTGGCATGCAGGATTTGAACCTGCGCCTTCTAGTTCGGTACACCAGATGCTATGACCGCTATATGACTGCGGTGGCTTAGCGACCGAACCAGAAGACGAATCGAATCGAATCCTGCCCGCCAGCCAATTTTTTCCTTCACTAAAACAACCCTACTATTCTCAGAACTCAAAGATGCTACCGAACATTGCAAAACCGCTGTAAAACATATACATATCACACAGAAATCTTTACCGGGCTAGCAGTAGCGGCGAGCCCAGCTGATGTCGTTGACCCGCATCCCCGTGACAAGTGGATGGGTGGGGGGCAGCGGGAGGGGGAGAGGCACGGGGGGGAGCAGCGGATGATATAAAGGGTGGGTGGGTAGGATGCCATTGTTCGACGATACGGATATTTAAGACAATTTTGAAGACCTTTATTCATTCTCTCAGTCGAATAGCATTATAGATGACTGATAACTATATAGAAACAATTGGAAGCAGTTTTTTCGTAGATAGATAAATTATAATAATAAAATAAAAAAATATCCTGGGATATTTTTACACAGCACCATCTAGTCCCAAACTAAGCAGAGCTTGTACTATGGGTACTAAAAACTCCATTATTACATCATTTTTACACCATATTCACGTTTTTTATGTAGGTCACGGCTATGAAATCCGTCGAAGGACCATATGTTCTACTAAATATGGAGCATTTTTGTCTCCAGGTGATTTGACAATAAGAAACTGGACTCTTCACAATGAAGTTTTTTTGCACTGACACTTGACAGAAATTAAAAATCTAACTGAATAAGGGAACTAAACAATGGATATAATACTTAGGTATATCGGTTTTTTTTTTTTTCAAATATAAAAATGTTAGAATCGTAGAGGGTGGCTCTAGTCTTGCCAACCTCAGTGAAAAAAAGGCATAAGAGTAGGAAGAAGAATTTCCTTGTAATATGTACACTTCGTAGTCACCTCTTTTGCTACGACGTAGCAAATTATCTTGGCTACGTATGCTACGTCGTAGCAGACAAGCCTTCGATAGAATCAAAACCGACCAAACCTAACATACCATCACGCCTGTACTCCCTGAAGGATTAGGCAGAGGTGTACACCCACAGTTCACCGGTATATTTAGGTCCTAGCCTATTGCCATTAATCGAATCCACGACGAATAGCGTAACTACGTGCATAGGACCCCTAGACTTAGGCTGAGATTCAGAGAAGAGACTCAGCATGAACTTACGCTCCCGTATGTCAACTTGTCATACAAATTTGACATACGGAAGCATAAGTTCATGTTGAGTCTCGTTTCTGAATATCAGCCTTAATGTCTTGTGTAAATGACTCCTAGACTTCATGTACTTAATCTTATTTACCATACCACTTTCACAATCAATACTAATATTATAAAGAGGAAAGAGGGGCTCGTTGCTAAGTTATAGCAACGCTGATCAACCGATCTGCAGGTTAAGCTACGCTTGCCGAGGTCAGTCTGTGGACGGGTGACCATTCTTAACACATCGAGACCCCTCCGTGCCTCAAAGAGCACGTAAAGCCGTCGGTCCCGGTTGTCATACGAACACCTATGACAATCGTTAGTGGTAGTAAGAAGTCAAAAAAGCCTGTCAACGGTATTGCCCAGAAATTGTGTTGCGGAGGTCTGATGGCAGGCGCTTCGTGTAAAATACTGATATTCAGCCGCATCTGGTTAGACTGGAAGCCGACCCCAACATGGCTAGGAAGAAGGCTAGGAAAATGATTCTAAAGAGGAAAGATTTGATTGTTTGTTTGTAATGAAAATGAAACTACTGGACCGATTTGAAAAATTATTTCAGTGTTAGATAGGCCATTTATCGGGGAAGGCTATAGGCTCCAGGTCAAACGGCAGATTATTATCAGTTTCATAGACATTTCATGGTAAAAACTGTTAACTTGACAGCTGTCATGTACCTTCAATACAAATTTGGGCTGAGTTGTATGGGCTTTTGATGACGTCCTTTGGCACAGAAATAGGCATTACGACGTGGGATCCGCTATCAATCGATTTTGGGAAATTACCACGGGATTGGGGGAAAAATTGAAGAAGGAAACTCGTGTAGTACATTACACACGTCAATTCTATTAATAGAACATACAATGGAAACAAACTGCCACCCTTAAGACATCGCTGCGAATATACAACACCGGTAGCAACCCCCTACCATTCATCACCACTGAAAAACCCACCTTATCACGAACTAAATAGAACACCATTCACAACAACCGATCCTATAAACTTTATTGAATAACGTGACAAAACGCTGCACTAGAAAATAAACTTTAGCATCTAGAAATAAAATTCGTTTTCCTTTGTTACCTAAATGTAATAGCTAATATTTCCTGTTACATTTTGTGTTTGGGAAATGAGCTCTGTTAGTCTAGTAATTTGGTATGTTTTTGCATGTGTAAAGTTAAATACATTTAGTATTACGAATACAGACAGTTTCGCTGAACGCAATGTGAGAGATTTGATATCGTTTTTTGCGTTTAGCTTCGTATATACCTACTTATAATATAAAGGTACTTACATACCTGTTTCTCTTAGACAATTTTATATTTAATTGCTATTATATTTTTTTATAACAGACGAACGAAAAACCGGGAGAGGTTCTCAATTCGAATGTTACGTTTTTGTTACTTATGTTCACCGATTTTTCTGGCAATTGTTTGAAAGGGGTTTTTTGTTTGAAAGGGTAAACACCCGTATGGTTTCCCGAAATGGTCTCATTTATTTTGAAAGAAAAATTCCACCCCTAAAGGTGAAAAATAGGGTATCATTGATATTCTGAATGTGAACCGATTGTAATGAAATTTGGCACACATATGTAGTTCTGATGTCCCTACAACATAATAGACCTTTAAAGTTGATCTGATGATGGAGACGGAAGACACACGAAGGAAACCCTCAACGGTGTACAGCAGCTATCGCATGTTAGAGCTTATTTAATTTAACTTAAAGATGAATAGCGAACAAATAAACCTTTTTTATCTACCTCGTTGGTCTAGTGGTCCCAAGTGCTACGCTAGAGGTCCTGGGTTCAATCCTCAGGTCGAGACAAATTGTTACGTGGCCCTCGACCATAATAAATAAATAAATAATAAATATCTTGGGACATTTTTACACAGCACCATCTAGTCCCAAACTAAGCAGAGCTTGTACTATGGGTACTAGACAATGGATATAATACTTATATACTTTTTTTTTGTAAATACATACTTATAATATATAAGAAACACCCAGACAAACACAAACACCTAAGTTCATCACATAAATGTTTGTATCTTGTGGAAATCCAACCTACGAGAAGTCCGGTACTTAGACCACAGACATTGTGTTAGATTAGTACACCTCTGCCCAACCTTTTTGAGACTACGGGCGTGATGGTTGTCATTTAATACAACTTTAAAGTTTCACGATACATTCACAAAGGTCAGTACCGTAATTACATGTGTTATATAATGAAAACCTGAACAGAATTCTAGTTCACAAGCACGCGATCGTAAACCTAATTAAAAGATCAAACTCACTCGAGAAAGAGACAGATTATTTTCGTTTGAAATATGATAAACTAGCTTTCCGCCAGCGGCTTCGCCCGCTATCCCACGGGAACCATTTTACCAGGATAAAAAGTCAAATAAATTCGGAACAGATAATAGTGTGCCAAAATGGCGTGATTTTTCTCAAATTAAAAGTTTTTTCTCTCATCCCCCAGTCAACATTAAAAAAAAGTACGACTAGAGTTTTATCCAGCGTAATACAGAGTATTTTTTCCAATAAGTGTACCTTCGGTACATCATTTGGGCCGATTTCGATGACCTCCTTTTAAGTGAAATTCTCAGTAGCAGCTCGGAGTTTGGATTTGTGGCCGGTTGGTGGCAATAGGCTCGCCCCCTATTACATGGCACACCGGCGAACTTTGGATTTACTACACTACACCTCTGTCTAACCCTTTGGAGAATACAGGCGTGATGGTATTGTATATTATTCCATAGACAATTTTTCCAAACAGCATATTCGACGTTAACGGTGATATTCTTGCTCGGCTCCCATCGTTTACAGCGTGAAGGTGAATAATAAGCCTTTGTGAATAAACCAAACGGCCTCAGGTCGAAAATATTAGCATTTAAATTGCCCGACGTTTGCACATAGGGTTGTACGTTATGAATTTAAACTATTTGTATGCACTATTTATTTTTTGACTTAACTAAGAATTTACATGCATTATTTAATACGTTAATCTTTAACTGTGCCACTGCTAGCTCGGGTTTCATGTCAAAATGAGAGGGGGTTAACAGTACGCTGGCATAATGGGGGTTGTCACTTTGAAAGACTTCATATGTCATGCGAAAATCTATAGGCAAGGAACGTGTTTGCTTGGTTGTCATTTTATTACAATAAAAACTCTTATACCATCAAGCCATTATTCTCCGAAGGGCTATGAAAAGCATCGCGGAAGTTCGTTAAGAATAAAACAACAAACAATCATAGAAGAAACATAAAGAAGAAAACATATTCTTCTCATAAAAGACACTATAAAATTCATACAGAAAGATATATATTTTACACGGTGTGCACACCGCGTGCCAACCCTGCCGCACGTAGGAAAACTTTGCATAGTTATTTTACTTGTAAAAGCGTAAAATACCACTACACTATTTGTGAACTTGCACAATTTTATCTCAATATTTTTGGAAGTTAAAACTTCTTCAGTCGCGTTGAGCACTTGTGTTGTGTGTGAACAAAAATCATTGAACTCGCGTTATCTTCACCGAACGCTTTCTTCTTTAAGACTGCTCCGCATTTTTTTTAATACATAACGATTTTAATTGTAATGAAAATGACAAGTCTTACAAATTGAATTAGTACTTTCCACACAGCCGAACGCTACTGGTAAATAATAATTCTTCAAAATATTCTCTCGGTCTAATTTTAGTGACATAAATGTCACAAAACTGAATTTTTTGGATAACTTTTCGATCTAATTACAATAGAACTTGTTCACGTTTGACGTAACTTTTGGACTTGAAACCTTATGTTACGCGTATTGTTTACATTCGAATTCTTTGTAAAAAATATGGCAATGGAGATCGACGGAATTCAGAACATCCTAAAGTGAGTTCCGGAACCTTTACGAAAGGATTAAGGATTCTTCAATCAATAGGTGTAGGTATAATTTTATTAGTGGCGTTCTATAAAATAAAACAGATTCCTTGGTGTTTCAAAATTACAAAGATTAGGAACTGCTAAGTTTCTTCTATCGAATATTTCCGAAGTCCGTCGCTACAGCGGTGGAACTTGCCCCGCTTTATCTCTTAGATGCTCTTTAGGTTTGCACGGGATATGTTCAGCCAATTCTACTGTCTACCACTACACGTGTTTTCATATATCATTACAGTTATTAGCTGTTAGAATAGGCAGAAGAATAGTTATGTTATCAAGCGTAAAGGCTACCTCACAAAAAGCAACTCTTCTCTTAATTAATTAATGTAGATAGTTGATACTTTCATGATTCTTCTTGTCGACATAAAAACTTTTAAAAGTACTAACTACTACTTATTTATCATCTATCCTAACTAGTCCTCACTAATATTATAAATGCGAAAGTAACTCTGTCTGTCTGTCTGTCGCGCTTTCACGCCTAAACTACTGAATAGATTTAAAAGAAATTTGATGCACAGTCTAGAGCCTGAGAAAGGACATAGGCTACTTTTTTATGCGAAAAAAGGGCTGTAAGGGGTTGAAATAGGGGATGAAAGTTATAACAAATACCCAGACGACGCGGCCGAAGCCGCTGGCGGAAATGTAGTATACATTAAATGTCAAAGGAGATCATCCAAATCTGCCCATGATGTACCGAAGGTACACTTATTGGGAAAAATACCATGTATTACGCTGGTTAAAACCCTAGTCGTACTTTTTTTTAATGTTGACTGGGGGATGACAAAAAAAAACTTTTAATTTGAGAAAAATCACACCATTTTGGCACACTTTTATCTGTTTCGTAATGATTTCATAGTAAAAACTGTCAGTGTCAGTTTCGGAATGTCAAACGCACGCTTTTATGGCAGATTATTATTAGATTCAGTGATTTCATGGTAAAAACTATCAATTTGACAGCTGTCATGTACCTCCGGTACAAATTTGGGCTGAGTTGTATAGGCTTTTGATGACCTCTTTTAGGAAGTTTTTGCGGACCACTGCAAGAAACTCCATGGTCCGCGGTCCATAACCGATTGGTCCGCGGACCAACGGTTAAGAATCACTGTATTAGACTATATCCTTCTCAATTAAAACGACCAACGTTCTGGAATGTTCATATCAGTAAATAATGTAACAAGGAATACCCTGTCATGAGCTACTCGCGTGGCAGACAGAGAGGCGCGGCCGGACGACGGTATTTCTGATTTCATGATGTGCGTGTGATTTTATATAAAACTAGCTTATGCCCGCAACTTCGTCCGCGTAGAAGTCGAAAATGGTTCTAATAGGATTTTTAATTGTTTTTAACGTTATTCATTTTGATAAAACATAAATTAATATGTGAAAATATTTAAATACTTATAAAATTTTACAATCTTTATAGTGTTGTAGGCATTTAAAGGTTAAAAAAGCATGAAAATAAAATAAAAATTTGATACATTATATATTTTATGAACATTAAGCTCGGTCTTTGATCTGGTGTAAGTTACATGGGGTTATTATCTTTTATCTTTTTACAACGAAATAGAAATACTACACCTGCCACAGTATTTCTTTGTAAAAATATTTTTTCGTATTTTCTTCGGATGCTAGAATCAATAGGCTACTCTGTGCGCTAACTCTGGAGCATGCCACATACTCTGCCCGCGGGAGGAGCAGCTTTCCCTCAAATCTACTCCCGCTACCAAGAGTTTGACTACAGCTTTGTTTATGGTCAATGTAAAAAAGAATTTGATGGGAAACTGCACTCTCTTGAATTCAAAGGGGTAATTTGATGGTGTTAGTGGAATCCTAGGAATAAATACATACTCTCCTCGAGAGCAACTGGTCAGTATAGTTGACTCGATTACATTGCGATGCATGTTTTCACTTGAAATCTGGTGCCATTGCATAATTTTGGTGGATTTATATTCCGCAGCAACAACATTGGGGCGCTAACTGTCTTGCCTAAGTAAGCCTTGTAAGTCTTGCCTGTTACACCAAGAGCTCTCAAAAAAGATATCACTACGTATTATTATCTTTGTTTAATGAATAAAGAGCCTTCACTACTTGACATTATTTACTGCTGAGGAATTGACATATCATGTGTCAAAATTTTTATTTTAATCTAATTTAAATAAAAAACACTAAGGAGTATTGATATCATTTTCGAAGCAAAAATACTTTCTACCCCATTTTAACCCCGTTGGGGGACGAATTTCAATAAAATACGAAACACGTCTTCCATCAATTCTATTAAAGAACGTTTATGCAAAATTTGAAGTAGATTGGACCAAGGAAACACGTTGTCCCATACAAACTTTGCCCCCCTTTTTCAGGCCCTTAGGGGTGGAATTTCGTAAAATCCTTTCTTATCGGATGCCTACGTCATACAAAGAATGCACCCTCTAACTTTCAGATTTTTTCGATCAGCGGTTTCGGCTGTGCGTTGATCCGTCAGTCAGTGAGTCATTCAGGACAAAGCATTTTATATGTATAGATGAAACAAAAAACATTTTCCAAGATCACAGAGCTTGTTTCTAGATTTTTAGTTTTACGCAGCCGGGTTTTTTGTTTCATTTAATAATTGATTTTATTTCCTACTTTTTAGTTTATAAATCATCACAGAATCACTAGATAAATGATAATTTAAAATGAAAATTGACACAACTAAAGATCATTTTCAAAATCAGTTCGCACATTCAAGGGTAAGTATAAAATCCGCCATTTTGTTTTTTTTTATATCATGTACCCAGTGACACTCGTGCCATCAAGACGAATCTAATGAGGTGTCATTTATTTAAGTCGGTTGAGCTGTTGATTAGTTACGACCGGACATAGGAACGGACATACATACATACGCGTCAAACACATAACCCTCCTTCGGCAGTTGGGTAAAAACTAACGCCGCTAGAACTTCTAAAGAACATATTTATTTATTTAATAATTTATTGTACACTTGAAACACAGACTAAATATAAATCCTACTACTTAATATTATAAATGTGAAGTTTGTATGTATGGATGGATGGATATTTGTTCTTCTTTTACGCAAAAACTACTGAACGGATCTGGATGAAATTTGGCACAGAGATAGAACATAGTCTGGAATAGCACATAGACTTTTTATCTCGGTAAAATGTATGGTTCCCGTGGGATAGCGGGTGAAGCCGCTGGCGGAAAACTAGTCTGTTATAAAAGTAAAATATTCTTAAACAATTTTAACGACTATAATTTGATAAACTTCCGCGTTGGTTCCGTTTCCGGATTTTTCTAAAAAATACATTTGATTTTTGTTTACATAAGTACCCAACTTATTAATTTAGAAGAAGAAGTCTATTTAACATTTACGACACTGAGACAAGACCCCAATAATAATTATGAACGTGACATAATGTAAAACTAAAACCAAAATAATTAAATAATATCGATATAACGTGATTAAAAACTCTGTTCAAGAGGTTCAAAATGTTCAATGTTCAAGAGGTTCTTAGTTTCAAAAATTTTAACATTTAATATTTAATTTTTGGAACTGACCTTCAAGCCGGATGCTACGGCGTAGAGGCGTAGCCGCGTAGCACTTCATAATTCAATAGTGGCATTGTAGCTCCTGAACGGATGAACCGATTTTGATTGTTTTTTTATTTATTTTAATGGTGAATTAGTCGGGAGTGTTCTTAGCTATGTTTGAGAAAATCGGTCCAAGATGGCCGCCGCCACAAAATAGCGAATTACATATTTTTTCACAACTTCTTCAATATGGGTATCAAATCCAATATGGCCGCCACCACAAAATGGCAAATTACATTTCGTGTCAGGGGTTTTCTTAATTTTTAATTTAGGTAAGTTATCTTATGATTACAATACTCCTAGGCTAACGCGGTAGTCTATCGCCTAATACTGATCATGGGAGGAATCCCAGAAGTGGGGTAATAATAATGGGAAATGTAGTATTCTATTAAAATACTCGTAAAAACTAGAGCAATCCTTACTTGATATTATAAATGAGAAAGTAACTCTGTAGTAATTGTCGCACTTTCACGCGAAAATTACTGAACCGATTTAAATGAAATCAATTCAAATGGTACACAGATAGATATAGATAGATAGACAAATGGCACAGTATAGAGCCTGAGAAACTAGATAGAATACCTTTTAATGCGAAAAAAGGGCTGTAAGTGGTTAAAATAGGGGATGAAAGTTATAAGAAATACCAAAACGACTTCGTCTGCCACTTTGTCTGACGTCGCCGGCAGAAAACTAGTAAATAATAATTTATCATTATTACACTATTATGCCCCGATATAAATAAATATAAAGTATTTTTCTCTTTATTTTTTTTAGGGACTTTTATACCTATGGTACGTGTCAGTCCCATTGTATCTTATAATACATGAATGTAACTAAAAACTAACTTTAACTTATTATTACCTATCCAATCGTATTGTACAAACTTAACGCATCCCCAGAATTAGTCTCTGGGAGCCTGTATATATACAGTTATGTTTCGTTCTTATTATTTTCTAATAGTAATATTATATAAAATTTTACTTGTAAATTAATAAATCCCTTTTCATTCTAACCTAGAAAAATATAGGTATATTATTTCTAAACCGTTTCAATAATTACGATACCGGTTACATCAATTTTACAATACTTCCGACGATGCAATAATCCCGCGAGAGGTCAATCCACCTGCCTATTTCCAATAATCAACCCTTCACTACCCCTTCCTAGAAACCTATATACACCCACTGTTATACCTATATAATATAACTGAAATCTACCGGTATTTCCCAGAGTAATTTATTATTAAGCCGCCATTTGTAAAGGAAACAAAGAAAATAGATTCCGTTTAATTTTAAAAATAGAACTGTCTGAGAATTGTCAATTTAGAATATTGATCGCGTTTTGTTTTTTTTTTAGATGTGATTGGTTGGTTGGGAAGGTAATTTCATTAACAAAAGTGTGTAAATATAAATTAGGGGTGCTACTTTGATTAAACAAAATTAAAAATAGTGGCGGGATATAAGTAAGTTAATGATTTTATGATATACAGGAAATTGAGCCGTGAATATGTTAAAATAAGTGACACATTTGTCTAAATAAATAATTTAAGCCAAAGATATAACAAGTGTCAATTATGGGTTTCAAAAACGGCTATAGAAGTATTTATGTAACCATTTTGCTATTGACTGTGACGAAATTACAATACATAATTTATAAGCGTTGTAATTTTGACTCAATTGTAAATTGCCCGCGAATTTCCACGTAATTTTTCGTAGTACATAACTTGATCTCATCCGTTGTCACAAAACGCGGGTCCACACGGAACCTAGTTACGTAGAGGCCGAGGCTCCCGGGCGCCGATCGATTCGCCCGGGGTAGATCTGGTTTTTTCGGACACTATACCAACGGAGGGTGAACGAACCCAGTTATGTAAGCCGGGTCGATAGCGGGCGGCATGCGCGCGGCGGCCGGCACTACCCCTCAATACCGTTCGCGCGCGCTACCCCAACGGACGTGCCATTTTGTTTTTATCGCGTTTTTTCGTTCCTCTTTCGTTCTTTCCGTTTATGATTTGAGCCGCCACCATGTCGAAGGGCGATGGTGAACAGCAAAACGGTGGCGGAGAGGAGTCCAAGACGAACCTGATTATCAACTACCTGCCGCAGTCTATGACGCAGGAGGAGATCCGGAGCCTGTTCTCCAGCATCGGCGAGGTGGAGTCGTGCAAGCTGATCCGCAACAAGGGCGCGGCGTTCCCCGACGCGCTCAACCACGCGCTGCACGGCGGCGGCCAGAGCCTCGGCTACGCGTTCGTCAACTACCACCGGCCCGAGGACGCGGAGAAGGCGATCGCCACGCTGAACGGCCTCCGGCTCCAGAACAAGACAATCAAAGTGTCGTACGCGCGGCCCAGCAGTGAAGCAATCAAAGGTGCGAACCTATACGTTTCCGGACTACCGAAAACGATGACACAGGCGGAACTGGAGAGGCTGTTCAGTCCCTACGGCAGGATTATTACGTCGCGGATTCTGTGTGAGAACTCCGGCGGCCGGCCCTTCACCGGCGGCGAGCAGGGCCTGTCCAAGGGCGTCGGCTTCATCCGCTTCGACCAGCGCGTAGAGGCGGAACGCGCGATCCAGGAGTTGAATGGAACGGTCCCGAAGGGAGCCACAGAGCCCATAACGGTCAAGTTTGCGAACAACCCGAGCAACAACGGCAAGGCGCTGGCGCCGCTGGCAGCGTACCTGCCGGCCGCGCTGCGCTTCCCCGCGCCGCTCGGCAGATTCAGCTCAGGCAAGTCCCTCCTAGCGATCAATAAAGGTCTGCAGCGCTACAGCCCGCTGGCGGGCGAGCTGCTCGGCGGCGTGCTGCCCGGCGCCGTGGGCTCCGAGTGGTGCATATTTGTGTACAATCTGGCGCCGGAGACCGAGGAGAACGTGCTGTGGCAGCTGTTCGGCCCGTTCGGCGCCGTGCAGAGCGTCAAAGTGATCCGTGACCTGCAGACCAACAAGTGCAAGGGCTACGGGTTCATCACCATGACCAACTACGATGAGGCCGTCGTCGCCATACAGTCGCTCAACGGGTACACGCTCGGCAACCGAGTGCTGCAGGTCAGCTTCAAGACTAATAAGATCAAGACCATCTAAGGGGATCGCCCCAGATTCGGCCTAGCCGGACGCTAGGACGGCACAGCAGGCGCGCACCCATACATACACACACACGTACACACACGGCAGTCCCCACACTGTGCCGTGGCTCGCAGCAACTGCTCGCAGCTCTGCATGCGAGCACATCGCGACTTGGACCCAGGCTTGTCACCTTTCAGTGAAAATATAGTATTTTGTCGTGTTATATGTAAAAATATTACGTTTTCACCGTGTATATGCGAAAGTGATGGACTTTGAACTTTTATGGTGTCGATATATAATGCCAAATACTTGATAAGCATGAGTCTAATGTAATAATAGACATAGGTGACATTCCTATTGGATCTGACTTTATAGACTGTGTCTTCCGAGACGGCCCGCCCTCGTGTCAGGGTTGCCAGGCGGGCGTTTTTATAATTGTAAAACTAGAGAAATGTTTTTGACTGTAATTATGTGGTAACCCTTTGTTCGGCGCTACGTATAGTCAGCCGCGAAAATTGGGTTAAGTGTTGAGGAAATCAAAATGGCGCCGAGGCAGGGCGCGCTGCGCATGTCCGGATAAGATGGCGCGTGAATGAAAGGTTACCACCATCCATGCAATAATATAATAAGCACGCACCACATGAGATGTGGACTATCTGGTCTCGACACTAAAACATTCATATTGGTAATAGTCAATAACAAAATAATGATATTAAACTTCGCTTATGAACGGTTGTGGTTATCGAGAAAATAGTTTTCGAATATAAATAATATTAGCAATAATAGCCTAAATGCTATGCTCCAATTTTTATGCGATCATATCGTAATAATTACATTTACGTACGTATTAATTACGAGGTAAGGCCGAGACAATCGATGTAATAACACGTATTCGGCGAAGTATTTCACTCGCTCCTACCCGGTGACGGCTGTCCGACAGGCCGACTAATCGAAGTAAAATAGTGTTATATTGTTAAAGATTGGAAAGAAAAAAATATATAATATCTATACGTATATTTTAATCATTATATTAAAATTAAGGATGAAAAAAAAACTAATCAAAAACTGTGATAGGTTTTGATAAAATTTTAAAGATCATGCGGTGTTGGAGTCGACTGTACGAGGTCCGGGGGCCTGACAGTATTTAGTATTAGAAAAATTTTTGAGATACATTTTCGATTGTGGTATAACGCTTCTCGACGGGCGATGCCAAGTCGTACGGAGTTGACGGATGTTGGGAGTACGCGAGCTCGGGGAAAATCGATCGAGCTAGTTCTGGGGAGCGCGCACACCGAGAGCGGGGTGGCGGCGGGGGAGGGGCGCGGGGAGGGATGGTTGCCGCGGCCACCACCCAACCCTCATCCTCCTCAACCGCCCACCCCTCGTTGACGAGGACGAGTCCGTTCGCGGAACAATGGTGCATACTCTAGTCTAACGATATCGTTTCCAAAAATATAATTAAATCGATGTCTAAACATATGATCGGTACCTGCTATAATAATAATGTATGGATGCGGCCCTGCGTCTATTCGAACTAGGCTTTAATTGTCTTAGTCTAAATGGAAATTTGTAAATAGAAAAAAAAGTTGTTTAATTTAAATAAATAAATAACTTATCTGTAATGCCGCGTCTCAACACGTCACACTAGTATCTATATATCATAAACTTTTACCCGACAAAGACCTATTATGAAACATCGAACTTGAATAGATATTTTAAATATCGTGCCGTCCTAACGACCCTACGATTTTTGTAAAAAAAAATATATACTTATTATGTAAAAAACAGTTTTGTAACATTTCAAATATTAAATAAATAGGTATCTACTCATTACACACCAAAGATGGAGATAAATTTACAAGTATTTATATATTTATTATAAATGTAAAACGTGCAATAACTAATAGCCAGTAATAAAAAAAAATTAAAATCAAATTGACTCGAAGAGGCGTTGGTTGACAATGTGTCAACGTGTGGAGTTCACGCCACGTTCGTTTACTATTTATTGTAAACTATTTTTTTATCCGCACTCAGTACGCGCGAATTGAATAACACTATTTTTTTCTATTACTTTAATAATATAAAAATTACAAAAAAACGCTTAATTTCGATACAGCTTGATAAATGCTTTGACATTCCATTTTTAGTCGTAATATTTTTATTAGGAGTACTCTTATTAATTTAGATAAAATTCGTGAGTTACCTATGCATTTCCGAGCGTCACTTCACTGTCATCATAGTTTGACAGCTGTCAACGCGAAGTGACATTTGTAAATGCCGATTATGTTTGATTTAATTTTAATGAAAAAGTATGGTTGGCTAAGAAATGAATATTTGTATGGTCGGCGTGTGAAGCACAAGTTTTGCTAAACTATTTATTACCTATACTATGTAGTTGTCTCTTAGGTTTAAAATAGTTGTTGTGTTTTGTGTTGTTTTCATTCAGCATGAAAATTTCAACTATTCTAGTCATATATTCCGAAAGGAATCATTATTATATTTAAATTAAAAAAATATTTGATATTTTGAATAGTTGAAGTTAATAATCAATGTTGATAATAATAATCTTAATGATAATTTTGTCATAAATTTTTTCATCTTAGATTTACTGTCATTAATTTAGTGTATGTGCAATTAATTGTATTTTATGTGTAAAATTAGTGTGCATTTAACTTATTTAATACATTTATTTATAGTTATTGTATTCCTAGAATATTGATTTTTATCGATGTCGATAATACCTATATTGTTGAGTAATCGCATCTCTAGTCATAAATGGTACAGTTGAATACAAAAGAATATTCATCTGACTTCTTATTAACGTCGATAAAAATGGATGTTTGTTAAGAATTCGGTAAGGTAAACCTAAATTGATTTATTTATTAGGGAAATATATCGGGCAATTAATCTAGGTCGGGAGCTTGGATGTGTTAAACTTAATTGAAAAAAAGTCATTTGGTTCAATTACAATTTTTACAAGTCCTACTTAAAAGTTTTTTTCTCAAATATTTGCGTAAAATAAAGCTTGATACGTCGTTTTGAATCGAAACATAAAACACCAAAGTATTTTACTGAAATTTCATCGACTTTTTAGATAATAAATAAGAAATAATGAAATTGCAATAAAAATGCAAAAAATGATATTTTGGAGTGAAATTGTACGTTAGGAGTTCGGTTAGGTGTTACATCAATAGTTAGTAGAATGTTTTGTGCGCCCCTCTTCTTTCGGTAATAATTATAAAAATAATAATAATTAATAATAATAGTGCTCAATAGCTTAGAGGGCGATGCTCGTAGTACGTAACGCGAAAAGCAATATTAACAATTGTGACTTTTATAAACAGAACACGGGTAATTACTACACCATAATTAACTTAATATTTTTGTATGTATTTTAAAATATACTGTAATTCATATCTTCATAGATGTAAGCGGCCGACTCGCAAAACGTTCTACTAATTCGATATGGTTACTGTTTTAATTACTATCGAAATGAGGACACAAAATTTTGGTCACGGATCCTGGGCTATAAATTAAAAAAAAAAAACCTTGCTAGGTATCGCTAGAGCAATCCAATAAAACCTATTTTATGAAAAATAATCCGTCACAGATCACCAAAAGTACAATAAAAAATTAAAAAATATATAATTTAGACGGAATCAGAATTTTGTCTTCAGGCTTTTATAGTGTCGATAGTAATTGAAATTTAAACCATGGAGGTTATCTACAAAGCTATGGTCTATAGGTTGTGGATAAAAACGTCGATGATAAGTAACTAACCCCACTAAGTGACAAGGGATTATCTCACCAATAGCATAACGGCTACTTTTTGAAAGGTGTTTTGATGCATTTTTATGAAAATTAAAAAATAAAATTTATTAAAAAATATTAAGAAAATAATTAATTGGCAACACAGAAACAATACTCTAATACGCATAGGCTAATTGACAATGAGGCTGTGAAATTAGCAAAAATAAAGTTAAAGAAACACGTGGCGATTGATCGTAATTAATGAATAAAATATTTACGTAAGTTGAATCACAGAACAGAGAATCAATGGGAATTTATTTCATGCACCACTTGTCGGCACACATCATTTCCCAATCGTTTCCCAAGTGTCGATATTCATGTTTTCCCAATCGAGAGCCTGTGCTCTACGTCGACAAATCGTATGAAACCATGCCTAGCATGGATAGACTTCGACATGCCATGGTCACTTTACACCAAATTCTTTCCTGTAAACCATTGAATACAACTTTTATAAGATAAGTGATGTATGTATCTCGATGATCTTATCCCTTAAGGGATGGGAATTTCGAGCGGTGTCAGTGAGCCCGCTAGCCCCGCTTGAAGTTACATACGGCAATAAAGTGTTAATATTTAAATATTTCGATAGTACATTAAGCTATAGGCCGCTTGCCCACCGCCTACTAAAACTATCTCTGTTCTGTGATTAGAATCATGCAATCACGCGTACAAAAACATGGTTAATGGCCCATATTTAATAAGTAAATCAATTGAAAATAAATTCTCCAAACTGCGTAAACTGTTTGACTGTCCAATATGAAAATAATGGTATAGAAATAGTTGTGTACGATGGGAATAAAAGCATATAGAGTTTTTCTATACAGCTTATCGTGGTGTAGCAGGAATGGCCTTAACCTCGGACGCAAGCACAAAGAATTATATATCACTGTGGCCGAGATGTACGCGATTCCGATAGTTAGGTCAGAAATGAAGAAATGATCTTCCATAGTAAATAAATACGTAAGTTTTATATTTCTGCACGTAAAAATATTTCAGTGAACCATCAAACTGTGTGTCAATACTTTACGCGCCAAAAGTATGCTCAATTTAATAATGAACGCCGCGTTTGGTGTTGTGACACAGATTCCCAATCGGATAAATCATCGTAACGATTGAAATATTTTTCACGTCGTAGAAAACTCGAGACATCGACTAAATGTGTTACTATTACTTCATTATATGTCAAAATTTCTAGTGAGAATTACCAGAACGCAATGCACAAGATCTAATTAATACATGAATGCTGCTGCAGCTGTATTGTTATAAAATTATTAGAAAAATTTAATACTACATTTGCTCACCTTGTACTTCCTTGTCTTTTCGATCCGTTTCTCTAGTAGTATAGCTTAATAGTTTAACGTGTGTCAGTAATTTTATAAATACAGCTACATACTAGCAGCCTAATTGCTTCCCTATTACGCATGATCATCGTCACAAATAAGTTCCGAACACATAGTGTTGTACAGTATGTTTCGAATAAAATTCCTTTTGACTCAACTTCATTTAAAATTCTGACTAAATAGCCCTATGTGTTTTTATCCCTGTATAATCGTTATAGACAGTGAAACCGGAGCGAGTGGTAAAATAAATTGTCCTCAGATAGGATAAAACTTTATTTACAAACATATTAGAATGAAATTAGCTTGACAATATGCCGTCGGGTAAAAAAACAGATTGCAATAAATATGTAAATAAACACCAAAGGATCGGTCCTGCTTCGGGTAAGCGAATTATGAATAAAAAAATATTAATAACCAATAGTTTCGAATTTAAAATAAAAAGTAATATCATGTAATATCAATTTCACTGTCTATTTATTAGTATTCGTTTTCGGTGTTGATTCCTCTTAAGCTGCATTATCACAGTTTGTTCCCATTTCGTTTTCATTACTAGAATTGCTTTCCTTATAGTAAGCCTGCAATTTTTTTGTACAGCTATTTTTTTTTTCACACTTATCATCGAATATTTCTATTCCGATTAGTAATAGTGGCACAACACTACTGTTTTAATAATTTCAACGCGATGGGAACGAACTCGATGTGATGCATAGTAGATTGTGATACTCCTAGTACATACTGATAGTCAATACTCATAAACCCATAACTCTAGGTCATTAAAAGTGCTAACACTTTTCTTGGTCTCTCCGTGTGAATTTTCTAATGTGTAAAATCAATCCGACTTCCCACAGACTCGATAAGGATAGGAACTAATTTAGAAAAAATGCATCGTAAGATAAGAATCTCAAAAAATAAAGTATTGTATAAGTATTTTACCAACTTCAAAGTTAAGGTGTCTAGACAATGAAAGCAATGATATTTATAATAAATAAAAATGAGATTATGGATAATTCGGTCAGCCATTTTCCTTGTTCGTACTTGCTGACGGCACTTTGATACAAATACGTATTTTATAAAAGTAATAAAATGCAAAAAAAAGTTTAAAAAAACACTTAAGATCTTCCGGTATTAACATTTAAAAAAATCAATGTTAAAAATTTCATTTTTGTCTTTTTATGAATTATTATAAAATTAAGAGGTAGATGTCTGTATGTGTTGGTGGTAATAACCGATTTAGTTGATATTGTACCTAAAAATAGGTATTTCTATAATAATTATTGTGTCGGTTTAAATAAATTACCTCTTCATTATAGCTTTTGTGAGAAAAGTTTAAGTTGCACAAGAAATAGTAGTGGAATAAGGTCGAAACACTAAAACTGGCAACTATTCTAAATTCCAACTTTACTCGTGTTTAGTTGGAAAGTAGAACATCGACTTTACAAAGACTCTGCCATGCGACTGCAGATAATGTGCTTCACGTCCCTATGCTTGGCCGCATCGCTGTGTCTTTGAGAGTCCGAAAATTAAAAAAAAATGTATGAAATGTCAAAACTATTGCAATAATTTGACAGCTAATATATTTTTAGTGTCCATTAGTACAGTTTTAGTGTCGTCTTTAATCATAAATGTTGTTCCCAATAATTTATAAGACCGTTGAAAGATTTCGTGTGGAACTTTTTAAAACTTACTTTTTCGCAACGTGTAAATGTTTTAAAAAGCAAGCATTTGAAAGATTCTACACGCAATCTCCTTTCGCAACGGATTAGAAGATTTTGAATAAAAAAAAGAATACTCATTCCTAAAAGTAAGCATTAATAACCAATATATTTACATCAGTAGATACTTGGCTGTTTTTACGTAATTATTAATTAATATTTTCACGTAATTTATGTGTCTATAATTAATTAATTTATTGGAATTAATTATAATAAAAAAAAAGGAAAAATGTCACATTCTCTTCACGTTATACAATAGTTTTTACAATATGATATTTAATATCCTCAATGGTTGTAACTATACATTTCTTGTTCTAAATATATAAAAACCCGAAAAGAGTTTTTTTTTTATCCTGACATCACCCCGCATAACTGACCACAGAATAAATTCTAAGCTTGAATTTTTTAAACAAAATAGGAACGCATTATTTCCAATACGCAAGTTTCTTTCAACTTACATATTCGACCGATCATATTGCAGTAAACCAGATATTATGTATATCCGATCAGATTTATTTACTTCAGATGATCAGTAAATTGATCTGATTGGCTGCTTCAAGCTTTTTGCGACTGTTGAATTCACTTTACATTATAACATAACATTTATGCCTTATTCAAAAATCCTTGTTTTCTGAGTGCGTATGTGCGAATGTAAGTGCCATGCCTTCAAGTTTAAGAACCTTAGCATTTATTCTTTCATTTTGTCAAAAAGTGTATTCAAGTTGGACAAATGGAAGTTTTATATTTAGATTTGAGTCACATTCTGAACCATTGTGTACCTACTTAAAATAGATAATAATGTTGATACCTGTAGTATAAACATGGTTTTTTGGATTGAAGAGTCAATAAAGGCAGTGTCTAAGGCTATCACGCTTCGCCTAAAGCAGCTTCGCAGTAGTGCCTGCTTCAATATCGGTAATTAATTAATCAATTTTTACATACTTACATTTAAACATATATATAAAAGTAATACTAAGGCTAACATTCAGAGACGATGCTCAGCGTAAAGTAAGGCTTCCGTATGTCAAATTTGTATTACAATTTGACATACGGAAGCGTAAGTTCATGCTGAGTCTCTTTGAATCTCAGCCTAAAATTAGTAAACATTTCTCATGTTTTCATAATTTAAATAATATTTCTCTAGTTTTCTCGAATGTGTGCGAAAAGTGTGTATGTATGGGTGAGGTTAGAACTTAAAATATCTTTTTATCTTACTGTCTTCTTAAAAAACGATGGTCCTGACCTTAAGAGAACTGTCTTGAAAGCCTAGCTGGGGTGAAGGGGTTTCTGGTGAATCAAAATATCATATCTAAATTGAATTCGAAAAGTGGTAAAGGACTTTCTATAGGTTGGTATAATTTTGTAACAATTTTAGCTATAGGAAAAAGTAAGACTAGAAAGAGATAACTGACTATTTAACCCTAGATTACTACTCATGTTGCAACGTACAAAGAAACTACTCATACGCCCGCGAGGCGCATCATATTTAATAATGATTTTATTCAAAACCGATAAGTGTGATTGATATGTTTAGACTGATTTTATAAAAATAGAAAAACACAATTAAAAAAAAATATTCATATATTTTTATTATAAAATCTTTAATCAAATAAATCTTACGAACAAATTTTAGGAACTTAGGCAATGGCTTATGTTTTTTTTTATTTTCATAAAAAATAATAAAAAACAACTTAAAGTAATAATAATTAGTAAATTATGAAGTAATTAACTAAAAACACTAACAATGTAACAAAAAAATATGATATATATAATATTATATTAAATGTATACAAGGTACTCATACGTCTTTGGAGCGCAAAGCTAGTAATATCAAAAAAACTAGCACAGTTACCGTAACGCAAATACCGTCCTGCGACATGTGCTGGCGATGACGGAGAGATATCCTTGAACGTGAATGACATACGCGCGAAAGATAAAAAGATAGAGCAATATATCAAAAACGCAGGCGCCTCTGCGACTTAGAGTAGTAATCTAGGGTTAAAAAAGAAAACTTATTAAAAAGACGATTATTACATTTTATTGTACAGTCAACAAAATGGATACCTAAGTACTGTGTTTTGACAAAGATTGGACTGTATAACGCAAAATATCTCAAAACGCAAGTATTGTTGACACACCAAACTCTTTTGTCAGATATTAATTTTGTTTAGGTATTTCACAATCTTTGTCCAAACACAGATTGCCTATAAACTTAGGTATATCTATGTTTTGTTGACTGTACATCACTAGATGATGATACAATACGATGGAATTATTCCAACTTGGTTCGAAATAATAACTTCGATGCTAATTGCTGGTTGGTCGGGGATTAAAGCCCTATGTTACATATTATATATTACTTTGTAAGCTGTTTTTGGTAATACAGGATGGTACGTTTTTATCGTGTAATTTGCAAAAGGTAAAAAAGACGTAACGCCATTCCAATTTCAAATGCAGATTGAAATTTATAATAACTGGAAATCATCTTAAGCTTACGGCCAAACCCTTACTAATATTATAAATACGAAAGTAACTCTGTCTGTCTGTCTGTCTATCCGCTTTCACGCCAAAACTTCTGAACCAATTTTAATTTAATTTGGTATAAAGATAGTCTAGAGCCTGAGAAAGGACATAAGCCTTACATCACATTAAAAATGCGAAAAAGGGATGTAATGGTTTAAAATAGGGGATGAAAGTTATAAGAAATACCCAGACCACGCGGGCGAAGCCGCTGGCGGAGAGCTAGTATATAATAATTTGAATATCATAGCCTAAGAGCGTTTGACACAAAAAAAAATTATAGAATTAAAAAAACAACCTAATTTGGTAGTTTTTTTTTATTATTTATTACAGAAACATAATGTAGGTTTATTACATAAATACCTCGCCAAACTTTTACATTTAATGGCGAGACACGCTCATTTACTTATGTACTTATACATTATACTTTTATTTATCATGCAAACTTATATAAAACAAATTTTATGAGGAACGTTAGTAGGTAGGTACATGATTCCCATAATATTATCTTTATATATTAAGGTAGGTATAGAGGTATAGGTATGAAGGTAGGTAACCTATGCTGACTTCTTTATTTCGTTTATAATTATTTTTTTTATATTCACCATCATTGAAGGCATAACAATTACAAAATAGTTTTTATTTCAACAAAAATGCATGAAACTCTTCGACTTTAATTCCTCTCACTTCATATAGGTACTAATATGAAGTGAGAGGAATTAAAGTCGAAGAGTTATCAATACCAATAATTATTTATCAATAATAATGACGTCACAAGTGAAAGGTTGATATTAATTTATTTAAAACTTCGAAATACAAAAATATTAAATTTTTTTTTACCTGCAAAATACAGGTGCATAATAAACTCAAATCCATCCTGTATAAACACACGTGAAAGGATTTCAACCCTATACATTATTTTCAAAGGCAGTCCGTCAATAATCCCTATTACATACGTACTCAAATTCCTTTTAAAGGTTCGCTTGATGTGGCTACCTCACTAATTGACTGGGGGCCCAATCAAATGCTACGGTAGGGTTGCCAATATTGATTCAATCTCTAATTTCGGCCTCGAGCTGACCCTAGCGGTGTGGGGGTTGATATTAAACAGTGTTCGGACTTTCGGAGAGGTATTAAAACTCTTTGATGAGTGAAAACATTGGTCCTACTCGGTAATCACGATAGCAAGAAGTTACAATATTTAGAGAAGGTATTTTTTGTGTTTGAAATAGTAAAACTGCCTTTGTTAGTTGTAAGTGAGGTCCTGGGTTCGATTCCCAGGTCAGTAGGTATATGTAGAAGCTCGGAGTTTGGATTTATGCCCGGTTGATGGCAATAGGGTGTACATTAGTAAACCCTTCGGGAAATAGAAGAGAAATGGTATATATGTATGTAATAATTAATATGTCCGTTATTTACATATGTTTATATCGTAATTCGTCACATGCTGACCAAATTAGATGTCCTTTAAGATACATCAAACATTTTTTTTATACCACCAAGGCAAACAAGCTTACGGCCCGCCTGATGGTAAGCGGTTACCGTAAGCTATGGGCGTTTCACTCGCGCGTTGCCAACCTTAAAAGTAGAGGTTTATGGAGGATTCACTGCGCTGTTTGAGGGAATTCCTCTTGCTTAGAAGAATCTCTGGCAAGCTTACTCACTGCAGGAACACAACACAGAATAAAGTGTGTTATTTGCTGCAGTTTTCTGTAAGGTGGAGGTACTTCCCCAGATGGGCTGCTCCAGATTTGAGCCATAAATAGCTGTGCCGCGTGCGCTGTGCGTGTGTGCGCTTAACCCTGTTTTAGTCATATTCATGAGTCTGGTAAAAAAGGAAATGCAGCATTTTCAAAATTAGCCTAATCTATTATGTAATACTTACTAGCTGTAGCGTTAACCAAGTTGATGGGTTTTGTTAAGTATTACAACAAGCGTTTTTCTTAGCAAATAGAGAGGAAATTCTTAAACACTTACTTGCCTTAAAGGCAGTGATAGTGATAGCCTAAGGGTATGACCACTGGACTGCCAAGTCAACGGTCTCGAGTTCGAATCCAAGACACACACTTCTGACCCTTCGATGTGAATGACATTATCACTCGCTTTAACGGAAAACATCGTGAGGAAACCTGCATGCCTGAGAGATTTTCTCGACGGCATGTGGAGTATGTTAACCCGTATTAGGCTAGCGTGGTGAACTGTAGCCCAATCCCTCTCATACTGAGAGGAGATCGTACCCGACGTTGGGGATATGGGTTGGTGACAAGTATGAGGACTTGCTTGAAGCCAAGTAAAAATTATAATGTAGCTATGTCGAAATCAGCCTAAACTGCTCAGGCTTACCTATATACAATCGCACAGTTATATAAACACTTACATAACCTAACCTAAATTAAAAATTTAGAAAACCCCCGACACGAAATGTAATTTGCCATTTTGTGGTGGCGGCCATCTTGGATTGAAATTTATCATCGTGTATTGTATTCTTCTAGTTACGTCCTTTCATTTGATACCCATATTGAGGGAGTTGTGAAAAAATATGTAGTTCGTTATTTTGTGGCGGCGGCCATCTTGGACCGATTTTGATCAAACATAGCTAAGAACACTCCCGACTATTTCACCTTTCAAATAAAAATAGAAATCGCTTTAGCAATTTTGATAGTATATACATGTTTTTACTCGTGACTACCCACCCCTATTAGCTGTTACCAAGCCAAGTTGCTGGGTTTTGTTAACATTTGCAACAAGCATTTCTTCTCAGCATGCTGAGAGGAAATATTGTATCCTTTCCCCTCCCCTTATAGGACAAACGTATGGAACACCATATGGTGTCATGTGTCACGTTCTCCCTTAGCGCGTGCGGTAGCCGAGGCGTGACCGCGAGGTGCATTTTAATCACTTATAATAACCAGGTACAAGCCCACAGCAGATTACTACCCCTTGTGAAAGACAATAGGCTAGTTTGGGTGTTGATTTATTCATTTGTACTTAAAATATCAATAGAACAAGCGTCCAATTTAAATTTTGACAATTCAATTAACGAATTGCAAATTGAATTTGCACGAGACTTGGCTATATTTTTACAGGAAATGGTTTTGAAATAAAATTGCAAGCAATAGCCATTTATAATTACTGGAGGCTTAAAACTCTGATTTCCTCGTTGGTCTAGTGGTCCCAAGCGCGGCTTGCTACACTAGAGGTCCTGAGTTCGATTCCTGGGTCGAGAGTGATGTTGAGATTTTTTATGAAATTCCCAGTAGCAGCTCGGAGTCTGGATTTTTGCCCGGTTGATAGCAATAGGCTCGCCCCTTAAGCATACCGGCCAGCGCCGTGGGTGTCCAATACAAATATTTTGGATATGTTTTAAACTCCCATAAAATATACCATTTCACCCGTATTTCCCAAGGGGTTGGAGCAGAGGTGTAGGTATAGTACACCTCCAAAACTCCAATATGAGGTATATTGGAGTTAAACTTTAAACTCTCAAAAAATATACCATCATTATTTAGTATTTCCCGAAGAGTAAGGCAGAGATGCAAGAGAGTATAAAAATAATTTAAAGTATATCCAAAATATTTGTCACAAACAAATCATAGCTCAAAGTAATAAACCCGTAGCCCGCGGCCCCACTCAGTTTGCATCGGACATGGGGTGCGTGGTCGCCGACAAAAATCCCTTTGGCGAGAGGAATTTAATAAAGCTCCCCCCTAATAATGTACCACCTACGAGGAGACAGGAAAAACCATATTAACGAAGGTAGACTATGAAAACTATAGAGTACATATTATTTTGTATCGTTTTTTTAAGTTTAGGCTGTATTCCCCGTATATGGTACTATAAGTCTATAATGTACAGTAAGAGGCCATAAGTCCATTATCATGTCAAAGATCGTATTTCCCTGCTCGTTACTGCGCGTATACGTAAACATATACTTAGTGATGTGAAATTTTATACCACTATGTCGCGACATCACAGCACTGAATGATCATTACATCGCTCTCTTTCCGACTAGATAATTATGGAAGATTACGATATACGAGATCGTCTATGTATGAAAAATGTTTCTTATAGAAAAAAGTAGTAGGTAAGTCAAAATCAAAAGTGAAATAGTTCTATTTTCACATAGACCTTATGCAAGCACTTATGAAATGTCGAAACAAGGTGCACGGTTCCAAATTAGTCGTTTCCTATGGAGAAGAACCGGCAAGGAACTCCATGGTTACCTTTTAAATTTTGGTTTTTTACAGTGACATCTGATACAATAGTTTAAGGATACTTACATAAGTATGAGAAAACAATCTAGAAACATTTGCTAAATCTAATACAGAATACATTTTTAAAGAAATAAAATACAGCTAGGCTTGAAATATATGTCTAAAGAGTTTTCCCATTTACAAAGCGTGAAGCTAAAAAAAATATATCATATAAAGCAACTGGCAATATTTCACCAGGGTATTGTAATGTGAAAGTGTGAGAAGAAAAATGTGAAAGAAAAAGTGAAAGTAAGTAGTTTCATGCGATAGACTTGTAAAAATAGTAATGGACTTATGATCGTGACCGTACATAACAGTAAAATAACTCAATAAAATAACGGAATATAAAATCACCAGCTTACTATAACATTTACTTTACAAGCAAAAGATTATCTACGAAAATAAAGTTACCATTTGATGCACCGATCAATCAAACTATTCTCGTCAAAATAAATAATAGCATCGCGCGTGTCAGGGGGGCGGTTGCTATGGACACAGACACCGACAGAGCCCTATCCCCCTCTATGTGGGGGGGTGGCTTTGTATGAACTTAATCCCCCCATACCTGCCGGTACCGGACGCTGATTTCAATTAGCACAGCCCTAATTGAAATTCGAGTTTCAACGTGAGAGATTATGTATTTGCGTTTATTATGTACCGTGTTTGTTAGTACATAGTTACATGAGTACACGACTATTATATTACTATAGTTTAAGCTTACATAAGGCTCTTTACAAAGTAACCTATCTATAGGTAGATTTATTTAATTGATCAAGATCAGCCGGTCCTTTTGTAAGCAAAGTAACCTCTCTATAATAATAATAATCAACCCATATACTGTCCCACTGCTGGGCACGGGTCTCCTCTCAGTATGAGAGGGATTAGGCTATGTATACACATAGCCTAATCCCTCTCATACTGAGAGGAGACCCGTGCTAGCCTAATGCGGGTTGGCAGACTTCACATGCCGTCGAGGAAATCTCTCAGGCTTCAGGCATGCAGGTTTCCTCACGATGTTTTCCTTCACCGTTAAAGCGTGTGATAATTACACACATGCATTCGAAAAGTCAGAGGTCCCTTGAATAAGTGAGAGAGCCTTGGATTCGAACTCGAGACCTTTGGCTTGGCAGTCCAGTGGTCATACCCCTAGGCTATCACTGCTTTACCTCTCTATAGGTAGGTATATTTAATTGATCAAGATCAGCCGTTCCTATTGTACGCGAACGCACATGAGCAACCTGAAAGTACAGTTCTCGCCAAACTTATTGGCCGGCTTGAAGTTGGCACGAGTTAACTTCAACCCGGCCGTAAAAATCGGACAGAGAAGAATATGTATAATAAAACTGATTTCAAATGACGCCTATACGACTTGAGCATACGTTTTTATTTATTGCAATCCAATATTTTTCTTTCTCCGATTTTTTCGGCTGGGTTGAAGTTAGCTTGTGCCAACTTTAAGTCGGTCAATAAGTTTGGCGAGAACTGTAAGCAGTCATCACCGCCCATGGACACCGGGACCGGGACGACTGCAAAGCAACCAAGAGGGACTGGCTCTTATGTGCGAGTAAAGTTCATCCTCATGCTTCAATTGAAATGTTAGCTTTTCAAAATACATTTAAAATGTATCTAAGTACTAGTTTTCCGCCCGCGTAGTCTTATAACTTTCATCCCCTATTTCAACCCCTTACAGCCCTTTTTTAGCTATAAATAGCCTATGTCCTTTCTCAGGCTCTAGACTATCTCTGTACCAAATTTCATTTAAATCGGTTCAGTAGTTTTGGCGTGAAGGCGAGACAGACAGATAGACAGAGTTACTTTCGCATTTATAATATTAGTAAGGATTATTTCCCCCCACTTTTTGCACACCCAATCCGAAGAATACGATTTCCAGGTCGACCAAATTGTTTTTGGGTTTTTCTATGTCATTCTCAGTTGCAGCTCGGTGTATGGATTTATGGCCGGTAAAAGGCCTAGCTATTTTCACACTACTGCCTAACCCTTTGGGGACTACAGGCGTGATGGTATGTTACCCGACCTATGTTATTTTTAAATTTTACAAGTGTAATGAATTTCGTTTTACTAATTAGTAAAATATATAACAAAATTTACCGTTTTCGGGGTCCTTCGGGACGGGTGCCTCGGGGATCGGGGTACTCAGAGAGAGAGAGAGAGTAATGCTGATGATGATGATAATATTTTTTCTTGCAGATCACCGAACCGGTCCATGGTACCTATACCTCCACAACGGTTAAGTCTCAAACTCTACATGAAGCTAAATATAACTAAAATAATAATTATTACTAAAGAGATTTGTTTTACTTTCCACGATATTTAATTCCTAGACAATCTTTTTATCCGACTGCCAGAAGGTGAGTAGTGTTTTTTATGTGATGATGTGCGTAGCTATTGGTAATTAACTCTTCGGGGAATACAAACGTGATGATAATTATGAATACATGAGTATCAATTTATTGGTTTCCGAGAAAAGTATTGTCCAAATGTCCACTCTATGTTAGTTACTACACCTACACTACCTATTCCTAGTTCTGTACGTCAACCACGAGTTCTATCGAATGGCTTTCGATAGGTCTTTTACGCATCGAAACGCTGTAATCTCTTAACAGATTTTAGTTCCTTACGTAAACGCTAGAGGCGCTGCGAGGGTTTTTCATACAAATATTTTACGGCGTCGCTAGCGAGTCTAGTGAGAAAAACTTCATGGTTGAGGCACTGATGACTCATCAAAATATAAGGTTCAATAAACGCGAATCGAAAGAGTATTACAAAATGCGATGCATCCCCCGATCTGTAGGGATTGTAGCGAATCCCCTTTGTGATCGCATTGTGTTCTAGTGGGGTGAGTTTACAGAGATATGACGTGTCATATCGGACATACATTTTTAGGTTTAAATAATAATAACTGTCCCATTCTAGTGCCAAGCGCGAATGCTACGCTTAGGATAACATTCAGAGACGATGCTAGGCATAAAGTAATGCTTCCGTATGTCAAATTGGTATGACAATTTGACATACGGAAGCGTAAGTTTATGCTTAGCATCGTCTCTGAATAATAGCCTTAGGCTGAGATTCAGAGAAGAGACTCTGAATGTTATCCTTAGCGTCGTCTCTGAATATTAGCCTAGGAGTTGGTGAAACAAGCCCTTAGTACCCAATAAATGAATTGAGATTATGTTTTCCATCCAGCAAAGATCACCGATTGAACACCTTTTGACCCGACTGTGTGAGAGGAAGGGTAATGCAGCGTCTATAGATTACATTTACATTTCAATTTAGTATGAAGCAGGTTGCTTGCTATTTGACGGCTTATTATATACAGATACAATAGATATCGTCACTAAAAAAATAGCGCGATTCTAACATCAAAACCCTCAGATTGGCACCCCAAAAAAATATTAGATAAAGTGTGACGTAAGCAGGGGTGGGTTCATTGGCCTTTCATCCCTCATGGCGTAAACAAGAGTCAACGACCTTGCGATGAGGGTTAGATATTGTGTTAGAAATTTTGACAGAGTGACGTCACGGACTGTGGCTGCACATTTGCACGTAACAGTCCCCACGCAGAAAAAAAGCAGTTTAAATACAACTTTTTTTCTATGTTATCTGTATTGCATTGCATGGTATTAAATTAGATTAATGGGTGTGTCTGGCCTATAAAAGCGCATAGGTAGATTCCATAGATATATAATTCCATTATATATCTATGGTAGATTCCTATTGAGCAAAATGACGATCGCTAAGCGGTGACTGCTGTCAACAGTTTCAACAAGAACTATCAATGACACTAATGACAGTTGGCCGCAGTTAGCAAGTGTCGGTGGAAAAAAATCTAAAAATGTGTAAGCGCCTTTTATACTCTTACACAATTTTTTTATCTCTTTTATCGGCCACTGACTTGTCATTTGATCAAACTTTTATACGTGTGTGTGTGTGTGTGTGTGTGTCTGTCTGTGGCATCGTAGCTTCCGAACGGATGGACCGATTTTGATTTTGTTTTTTTTATTTGAAAGGTGTGTTTTCGGGAGTGTTCTTAGCTATGTTTGATGAAAATCGGTCCAAGATGGCCGCCGCTACAAAATAGCGGATTACATATTTTTTCACAACTCCGTCAATATGGGTATCAAATGAAAGGACTTAACTAGTAGAATACTATACACTATGATAAATTTCAAATCCAAGATGGCCGCCACCACAAAATGGAAAATTACATTTCGTGTCGGGGGTTTTCTGAATTTTTAATTTAGGTTAGGCTATTTATTTAACTTGCTTTGTTAGTAAGTATGTTTAGAGCAAAATTTGAGAGCCTATTTTGACCCACTTCCCGGCTTTTATTTCATTTGAATAAGGATCATCGCGAGGAAACCTCCTTGTGTCTAATTCTGGTTGGAGTGTACGTAACGGGGCACTGAGGAAAAAAGACTTAGAATTTTTTTCGCAGTTTTTTTTTTTTCGGAAATCTTTTATTTTCTCGATGTTATCTTATATAACACGTAAATATAAGGCTAAACGCCTCTTGGTGTTTTTTGGATCCGACCAACCGTTTGTCGTAAAAATGATGTCGAAGGGTTCCACTTATAAAGGCGTCAGGGACTTAGAAAAAATTTAAAATTGTTTTTTTTTTGATTTTCGCAAATCGTTGATTTCCTGATTGTATCGTATATAACACATAAATATAAGGTTAAAAGCATCTTGGTGTTTTTTGTCTCCGACTATGTGTTTGTCGTAAAAACGATGTTGAAGGGATCGGTACAAAATGCAATAATATTACTGTACCTACTAGGAGAATTTAGGATGCAAGAGCGAGCGAAGCGAGCTCGGAACTTGGGGCACCCCGACTCGGACAGGTTAGGTTAGAAGGGGATGGCGGGGTCTGCAAGACCCCGCCATCCCCTTCGTGGTTTTTTTTTTATACCACCCGGAAGTAGGAGCCCCGCAAAGCGGGGCTCCGTCAACTACGCCTTATTACTATTACCTATGTTTGTCCTTGACCCCAAAGGCAACTTGATCTGGAACTCAAGGTCACTTCTAAAAGGTCAAGTACCATGACATTGACCTTTTAGAACAACTGAGAATAGCGGACAATGAATTTCTGAATTTTGACCTTGACCCCGGACAATGACCTTGACCTTAGGGTCGATGACCATGATCTTACGGTCGATGACCATGATCTTACGGTCGATGACCTTGAGGTCAAGGTCAATGACCCTGGGGTGTCCCATTGTGTTCCCCTACCCTACTACTCCCACATCCCACCGAGTCCCGAAGGCTTCACTAGGCGATGGTTTTTGGTCAAAAATTTTCTAAGTCTTTTTTTCATAGTGCCCCGTTTCGTATCCACTGACCCTAATTCTTCGTATTCTGACAGGAGAACCGTGCCCTCTCCAGCAGGACAAGTTAAATAGTTTGGCGATGATAATGATAGTTAAGAACTGTCAGTACGTTGATAAGTTTTTCCCAACGTTCTGAGGTAGGTACGAGGACGTTAAGGAAAACTATAACAGCTATCGCAGAATTTCACATAACTAATGCATTATTAGTATTAAAAAACTTTCTAAACAATTTTGATAAGTACCTACTATATAGTCTGCGCGGAACTAGTTGGCCGCGCCTTTGGTAGGTATGTGAGCGGTGGGGCGGGGGGCGGGGTCGCCTGCACACGGTGGGACGGTGGGGCGGGGGCGCTTGTTTTCGTTCACAGTAACCTGCCGTCTCACCCCCGTCCCTACCAAAGGCGCGGCCAACTAGTTCCGCGCGGACTATAGTACAAAACAGGGGTGGTTGGATTGGAAGAGTAGATTGGAGAAGGGAAGAAATGAATGAGAATAAATTTTTATTATAAAGCAGTCCAGCTCCGAGTTAACTGTTAGCGACATCTAGTGTCGAGGTTTGTCAACTTTGATTTAGACTTTCGAGAAGATTATATAAATTACAGATCTGTAGGTAGGTATGCAAATAAATACTTAGGACCTATTTTACAGCTTATTGATAAGTTCTCGTTAAATTGCGTGACAGATAATTTCATACAAATGTGGTTCCATTTTTTAATTTATCCGCTAGCGGATAGCAGTAAGCGGCTATCCCGAGGTGGTGAAACAGGATCTTACTATATCTATACTAATATTATAAAGAGGAAAGATTTGATATTTTATTTGTTTGTATTGAATAGGCTCCGAAACTACTGGACTGATTTGAAAAATTATTTCAGTTTCAGATAGCCCATTTGTCGGAGAAGGCTATAGGCTATATACTATTACGCTACGACTAATAGGAGCGGAGTAGCAATGAAAAATGTTGCAAAAACGGGGGAAAAAAGTTATCAAGACCACGCGGGCGAAGCCGCTGGCGGGAAGCTAGTTATTTATGATTAAAAATATCTCGTCAACATGCAGACCATTCAATGAACTTTTTCATTGAATATCGCCTTGCGCCATCTAGCGACTTGTCATAATTTAAACATGTTGAAGTGAGAAGAGAAAGAGATGCTAGTTTAATCAGTAACTTCATAGATGTCGCTAGTTCGTAGTGTAACAAGTTTTATTTTCATTTTTTCATAAATGTGACATGTAACCATCACGCCTGCACTACCCCAAAGGTTAGGCAGAGGTGTACAAATGCACACCCATATTTCATCGTCCACCGGTGCGTTTAGGTTAGGTTAGGTTAGTCTGGTTCGGCATGGACCAGAGAACAATCTCCGAATTACTAGGTACTGAGAATTTCATAGAAAAACCCGATAATACTGCCCTGGGAATCGAACACAGGCCCTCGAGCGTAACAGCCTTGCTTAGACCTAGAACTCCCAAATTGTTTTAGTAGGCGCTAGCACGGCTGCATAATTCAACATTAAAGATTTTTCAAAAATCAATATTGGTACAACATAAAAAACCAAATTGAAGGGTAGGCAAATATTTATTATCACTATTACACAATTCATCTGAACATTGGCTATCTAGCCATATGATTGCCGACTTCGCACATAAACACCTCGTTACCTGAAAAAAAAAAACAATATTATAAATTACATTGTTATTGTTACGAATACTAGCTGTTCCGAAAGAAGTTCGCATACCTAAAGGACTTTTTAAAACAAAAGGCAGCCATTGTTGTGGAAATTTTATCAAAATCGAATCAACGATTTATGCGTTTGAGAGTGACCAACAAAAAATCACCACATTACGTTTTTCCGGATTAAAATGTAGCCTATCTCCTAATCCAAGGTATAAGCCATAACCATTTCGAGTTTCAGACAAATCGGTTCAGCCGTTTTGACGTGAAAGAGCAACAAACATCCAAACTTACAAACTTTTTCCTTTATTATAATATATGTAGGTATACACTAGCTTTCCGCCAGTGGCTTCGCCCGCATAGTCTAGATATTTATTATAAACCAGCTTCCCGCCAGCGGCTTCGCCCGCGTGGTCTTATAATTTTTTCCCCCGTTTTTGCAACATTTTTCATTACTACTCCGCTCCTATTAGTCGTAGCGTGATGATATATAGCCTATGTTACTCGGGGATAATGTAGCTTTCCAAAGGTGAAAGAATTTTTGAAATCGGTCCAGTAGTTTCGGAGCCTATTCATTACAAACAAACAAACAAATCTTTCCTCTTTATAATATTAGTATAGATATAGATTATTCTATGTTGACGACGTAATTGTCTACACTCATCTTCTTAAAACAAATCTATCCCACGGGAACCATATATTTTACCGGAATAAAAAGACTATAATCTATCTCTGAGCCAGATTCCATCCAGATCCGTTTAGTAGTTTTTGCGTGAAAGACTAACAAACATCCATACATTCATAATATTAGTAGGATTATAAGCAGTGATAGCCTAGAGGTATGACCACTGGATTGCCAAGTCAAAGGTCTCGAGTTCGAATCCACGGCACGCATCTCTGACTTTTCGAAATCATGTGCGTAATTATCACTCGCTTTAACGGTGAAGGAAAACATCGTGAGGAAACCTGCATGCTTGAGAGATTTTCTCGACGGCATGTGAAGTCTGCCAACCCGCATTAGGCTAGCGTGGTGGACTGTAGCCTAATCCCTCTCATACTGAGAGGAGACCCGTGCCCAGCAGTGGGACAGTATATGGGTTGATGAATGAATGAATAGGTGGCGTTGTGTCGGGTCGTTTTATTCCCTACAACATGGTTGAGTCAAACGGCGCCGATACACACGTCATGCTCTTGAACAGGTGCTGTCTGCCGGGACTGGTCGGCTCTTACTGCAATGGCAGTCATTTCAATTCTAATACATCGCATCTACACATCAAGCTGCATCATCCTCATTACTATTCACAACAAATGTTACTGTTACCACACATATTAAAAAAAAATGTATGTATGGAGTTTCATGCTGGCTCTTCTCCATAAGACCCACTTTTTTTGGAACCGTCTAGTTAACTAGTTTAACGTCTTGAAATGAAATGAAATGATATTTATTTCTGTAAGTAGATTCTTTAAAGACACTTTTACAAGTCATTATATTATTTATTTTAAATGCTAGATGTCGCCGGCATTTCCTAACTGACAACCTCTGAGAAGAAACGCCGAAACAAACTCAGAGAATCATGGTCTCTTTTAAAGTCCAGACAATCGTAGTATATATCGGATATGTGAGTTTAACAATGTAGGGCATAATCTGAAACAGTTTTGAGTTGAACAGTCCTAACTGACGGCACGCATGCAACAGTCATCATGTAGCTCAATCATTATTAGGGAGCTCAACAACAACGTTTTAAAAGTACCTATATAAATGGTCTAATTGAAATAAAAATATTTGAATTTGAAAATAACCTTGGTGAGCAGTGACGTGTTGTCTCAGCTTCTTGATACTGATGAACTGTTCCTGGCAGACGCGACACTTGTAGTGATAGTCAACAATCTGTAACATATAGATATTAAATTAAACAAAAACCCCAACTGCACTAACCAAAAATCTAAAAACAAGCTCTTTTTTCAACCTGCATAAAATCGGCCATTTTGATTGTTTCTAATTGTATGTACCTAGTGACACTTGTGCCATTAAGACGAGTCTAATGACGTATCATTTAATTTTTAATGAAGGAAAAAATCAGCTGGCGGGCAGGATTCGAACCTGCGTCTTCTGGTCTTAGTGGTCCAAAGCGTCTGGTGTACCGAACCAGAAGACGCAGGATTCGAACCCTGCCCGCCAGCCGATTTTTTCCTTCATTAAAAATAACTTGTAATCTTAGCATGGAAAATGCTTAAAAAATACAAAAAGATAGACGTATCATTTATCAAAATCGGTAGAGCCGTTCAGCAGTTACGAGCTAACATAGCAATGGACATACATACAAACAGGCCAAGCACATAACCCTCTTTCGGCAGTCAGGTAAAAAGGAAATTATTTAGACTACATTCGAGAATTATTTGACCATTGACATAATACGATGAAGTGGGCCTAAGGTAAGGCAATAGGAACAGGAATCGAACTCAGGTACTTTTTTACGCATCAAAACACTGTAATCTCACAGCAGATTTTAGTTCCTTACGTTACCGCTAGAAGCGCTGCGAGGGTTCTCCATACAAATATTTAACGGCGTCGCTAGCGAGTCTAGTGAGAAAAACTCATGGTCGAGGCACAGTTCTATGAGTATGTAATGTTATTAAGACCCAAAATCTTACCTCAGCTAAAATAGATGATATAACCTTCTTGTAGTTCTGGATATCTTCTGCGGGATGTGTCTTTAAATGCGCCAGAAGATTGTACACCGTGACGAAAGAACGAGAGCAGATTGGGCAGGATATGCTCTCTGAAAAAAAAAATATCATGTTGCCATCGTTTTTTACATGAACAGAGTTCTTTCTAAGGATTCACTGTGCTGGCAGCAAGAGGAAAAATCCCTTAAACTGTCAGCAGTGAATCCTTTGCACAGCCATTTCAGTACCACAACCATGAGTTCTATCGAATGGCTCTCGATAGGTTTTTTACGCATCGAAACGCTGTAATCTCATAGCAGATTTTAGTTCCTTACGTAACCGCTAGAGGCGCTGCGAGGGTATTCCATACAAATATTATACGGCGTCGCTAGCGAGTCTAGTGAGAAAAACTCATGGTCGAGGCACTGATCTTGCCATGGGGGCTTGTACAACCAGCAACACGTCGATCCAATGGGATCTATTGTGTTGCCCAGCCATTCACTCCACTCCATAAACCTCTTAAGAGGTTTAAGGCTGTGACCTACCTCTCTTAATGACTAATTATGAAAAACAATAATATAATAAATATCTTGGGACATTTTTACACAGCACCATCTAGCCCCAAACTAAGCAGAGCTTGTACTATGGGTACTAGACACAATGGATTATAATAATTATATACTTCTTTTTTGTAAATACATACTTATAATTATAATATATATATATGAAACACTCAGACAAACACAAACACCTAAGTTTATCACATAAAATAATGTTTGTGTCTCGTGGGAATCGAACCCACGACCTCGTGATCAGCAGTCGGAACTCGAACCACTAGACCACATACGTCGTCAGAATATTGTGAACAGATGAAGTAAATGAAGAGCAGCTTGCAAAAATCTCCATCAGACAACTGGTGGGCTTCTGCAAAGCAACCGGAAGATTCGCGACGCCGAACGCCAGAAACCCATGAAGGGATCCACCAAAATGGGAATCTGGGCGAAATAATCCCAGCAAGAGGACTGATCGCCCGCCTAGTGGCCGCCGGCGTCTTCGAACATAAACAAAAGGTAAAGAATAGTAAGTCTCACTCTTGGTATTCTTCTTGACACCCCTCCATGACGTTTGGTAGCATGGCGCACACATCTTGCAGTACGCTAGCTCCTTCATATACATCTTATCATCATCATCTTCTTTATCATCTGTATAATCTTCTTTGTTTTCCGATGATTTTCTGCAAAATAACACAATATATACTCCAACTGTATTGCTAAAAAAAAGCAGAGGTGTACATTCATGAGCATATACAAGGTGGAAGGGACATCGACGCACATCCGATCCGATCCGATCGGTTATTAGTAATAACCGATAGTAGTAACCAATTTTCTACATTAATGACCTAGGTCATTCTATTTTAACCTTGAGTGTAAACTTGTCACGACGTTTGTGCGTCTATGTCCCTTCCACCTTGTATGATATACATTCACAAAAGTGCTAAAGCGATTTTTTCATGAATAATCAATTGCAACTTTGAGATAACCAATGTGTTCCAACACCAAAATTATAGTATTGGTTCATAGACACTATGTACGTAATACCACAAAATTTCTATCAGTACTTTAGGAGAAAATCGCTTTCGAATTTTACTTATTGTATACATGTTTTTGCTTGTGACTGTACTGATGCCAGCAACTGGCTAGTTTATAGGTTCAAAGATTACATTATTGTATTTTCGATATATAGAAATTATTTAGGTCCTTTGTAATAGATGGCAATTTAAAAATAAGGAAAATTAATATAATGTTGAGTCCAGATAACTTAGTATTACCCTATGGAAAAACAACCGCGGAGAAACCCTTTCCCATTATACACATTTTAAACATATTTTTTAAAAATACTTTGCTCAACCTTAGTATCAAATCTAGAAACTGTGTGAATACCCATTTAGGACAACTACAACTATTATGCATTGTGTTATGATTACTTTATAATTTATATTAATAACTACAATAACTCAATAAAGTAAATCAGATTTTGAAAAACGGTTGAAGAACTACTGAATGTATTACCTATCGTTGGCCATAACCAACTTATATACAGCCGAAGATGCCTCTTTCGGTTTATATGCCACAAGAACCTCCCCCTCTTTACTGTCCTCCTTAGTCAATATCACCTCATCCTTTAAATGGTAAGGCTTCGGTCTCCTCGAAGCCAAGTTGAATGTTGTCAGTACTTTTTTCTCCTTGTACCGTGGGAGTACACACTGGAATATCTCAGACTTTTTGTCACCGTCTTCATTTTCTACGCAGGTTTTGCTCCAAATCGTGGTTTCAGGTTTGCCTGTAATATAAACAATTTTATGGTTAATAAACTGGGGGGAACTGGGCGAAATAATCCCAGTAAGACGATGGGTCGCCCGCCTGGTGCCTGCCAGCATCCCCGAAGGTAAATAGAATAGAATGGTGAATAAAAGCTCCCACACTTAACAAATATGTAATCAACCCACTGAGCATGGTCTATTAGAATGAAACACATTTTAAACATAAAAAAAACAAACCTGTCTGTTTATTTGCAACATTTCTAAACACTACAGTTCTTGTAGAACTGGAAGTTTCACCCCTCTCTGGTTTCAGCAAGGTATCGCAATGTTTGAAGTGCTCCAAACATACATTATTCCAGTTATTCAACCTCTTTACATCGGTGTCTTCATGCTTTATTGCTTTTACAGGTAAACACAATGGGTCATCATAATCTGGGATCCTAATTTGACACTGACGTCGATCCAAGGGTACCTCTTTAGCTGCAAATTGCTTTTGCTTCCTACCAGGCCCAGACTTTAAACTAGAAGTTTCTTTATGGAAGGATTTAAGTTTTTTTACAACTTGCTGCTTCTTTTTCGATTTGCCTTTAGGACTTGGAGGGCTTGGTGGCACTAAGTCCTCATTAGGATCGTAATCTGAGTCTTCTTCATCTTTCTTTCTTTTACGTTTTCTTTCCGCCGGTTGACGTTCAACCAGCAATGGAACTTTCTCTGTTGGTTGTCGTTCGATCAGCAAAGGGGTTATCTTCTCTTCTAATTCGACTTTAGGTATTAATAGAGGGAATGGGAGTAATGGTCCGGCTTGAACACATTGTTGGACAATGTCGGCGTCCTCGTCTAAATACTCTATATCGCCATCTGAATCAGCCATAATTCAATTTTCATATAATTATCAGTAATAATGCGACACAAACTGCCCCGAATCCCCAACAACACAAGAAACTGAAGAACAGAAACTTTACAAACAAATACGGAATAGCTCCCCTGAAGGGAAGGGAAATCAAATGTCAAACTGACTGCTGACTGCTGACAGAGTTGACAGACTGTCAGAGTCAGAGCAGCCCAAAGAGCTAGTAACTTCTGTTTTCTCTATGATATTAATCGTACAGAAACTATCATAAAAAACCTGCGTGCTTTATGTCTATTTTAATGTTAAGAACTAGATTAATTTGACTAGTTTCTGCCTACCCCTGTGGGAAAAAGGCATAAGTTTAAATATGTATGTAAGAACTAGATTATTTTCAATTCAATGAATCCTTAGCTGCATCTGCCTAGTGATTAATTTACATTTTATCTTATGTGTTACACCCTCTTCAAAGCACTTATCACATCAGTATTTATAAGCACCATAATTGATAGGTTTTTTCAAGCAATGAATAATTTAATGCAACTAAACCAAGCACATGCCGTTATACATATAAACTTAACATAACAAACGTAAATTCATAATTTTCTCCCAGCAACGTTAGCAAGGTTTGACCAAAACATTTATATACAGACATCGCAAGTTAAATATAGCTTGTAAAAATTTTTCGTGGGGGGTCTTTATTAGAGGAACAGAAGCCAAAACAACAGTTTTTAGAATTTTTGTTTGTCTCCATGTAGGTATTTTTGTGCTCGCCAGTGCTCGAATCATGCAAAAACAACTGCATCGAATTGAATGTTCACTTTTGTATTGCTAGGGTCCAACTTAAAATATAGGCTCTATATAAATAATGTAAGTGTCCGGAGCAAAGCGAGGGTGGGTTGCTAGTCTAATATTATATATTGCATCTAGATTACTATTACGTATGCAATCTAGGAACTTGGGGATTTCTGTTGAATAGTACTTAAAACTAGTGACTAGGTCCTATTTTATCAATCCACTCATAGATATAGACACTTGATGCATTTATGAATAGATAGTCATAACTGATAAAGGACATTGAATATATTGGCATTAACATAAACAGTTACGTTGTACCCATCTATTTGTTATAACCAGTATAGTGCATAAACTATTTTTTAAAATGTGTCGGTGTCTCGTCAAATACATTTTATTTTTCGTCAATTTATTATTTACAGTCAGTATTGATTTTTGTCTGTTTATTTAATTATTTTATTAGGATATACCCCAGATATACCTGTGTTGTGGTTGTGGCATTTGCATAGTCTAGATAAATACATAATTAACTCCTTGAAGGAAATCCTGTATTCTTTGCATTGGAACCGGAAATCGGCCTGCCTTTCAGTGTTGGGTTTTTTCTTCGTTGCCATCAGTCCCATCTATTCCACAATATATGGCATCATATAGGGCACAGGCCCAAAGCCCTTGGCTTGAAGAGACAAGAGACCTACTTATGTTGTCATTCCCTATATTTTTTTTACTGAATGGGCCCTAAACTTTTATTCTCGTCGTTAATTTTAGACGACCCTGGTTGTCAGTTTATCTTTTGCTTCGCGTCAATAATAAATAAGTGCCATAACCCACGACGTCTTCGGGTCTATTATCATACTAAAACTGTACCCTTATTAAATTAAAATAATTTGTTTTTTTTTTTCAGCTCATAGGCTTAGCGCTGGTTGGTGTCGGCATCGCAGTTGTAGTTCAATTGAGTGAGCTACTACAAAATTTACCGATAGATCTCAATTTTGTACCGTACACAATTATTGCTTTAGGCGTGATTGTGTTCGTAATTGCGTTTTCTGGATGTTGTGGCGCGGTAACGGAATCCAAATGCTTGCTTATAACAGTGAGTCTATACTTTTCTTTATGTTTTCTTCAGGTGGTCACTGGAAGCACTCAAAGTGATCTACAAAGTCATCTATACTAACATAACATTATAAAGCTGAACAGGTTGTTTGTTTGGTTCAACGCGCTAATCTCAAGAAATACTGGTCCGATTTGAAAAATTCTTTCAGTGTTAGAAAGCCTGTTTAACGAGGAAGGCTATAAGCTATATATATTATAACATCACGCTACGCAAAAGGAGCTGAGTATAAATTTAAAATGTTGCAAAAACGGGGGGAAAAAAAATCAGCTTCTACTGGAACGTGATCGCGGGCAAAGGCTAGTCCTAAATATAACTATAGAACAACCGTTTACTTATTTGCATGTAATGTATATTGCCTCCAAACAGTTGGTGATCCATGGTAAGATAATTTGTCAAATGGTCCCTCATCCCTAAAAGGTTAAGAACCACTGGTGTAAAGGTTCATACTACCTAAAAACCACACTTGCCCTCACTTGCCCTATACGTCATGTCCATGGGACATATCAGTAACATTCACCACGACCATGATGGGAGATAATTATAACTCTTTTTACATTATAATCCGTTTATTTTTTAGTATGCTGTATTCATGGCGGTTTTAGCGGCGTTTAAAATAGTTGTAACAATTCTGCTGTACACAAATTTACCTGATCTAAGGACAGAGGTGGAAAGCTATATAGATAAAGCTTTTGTGGAACCTGCTAGTAACATGACATTCCACGCCCTTGAGACTGCGGTAAGATATACAATACAATAAATAGAAACATCGATTTTACCTTTTCAATCACTAAAGATACACACAGCTACTACACATCCAACATTGCCAGTTTAAGCTGACCTCTCAGTGCGCGTAAGAACCAATACAACTTGAGGTCAGTGTATACTGGAAATATTTATGAATCCACACCTATTTATCACTGCATAATGCAAAATAAAGTCCTGCACCGCCTCAGTCTGTCTGTTCATGATAATCCCAGAAACGACTGAACGGATTTACATACGGTTTTCCGCAATAGAATAGAATTCGCGCAGCTTCACCTGCGTATCCTGGAGGATTTAATAAAAATTGCACACAAAACTTGCCCTGACAGTAATGAACACAACAACAAAAAATTATTACTTATTCAATTTGATACAGTTATTCGGAAGTTATGCGCATACAAACATTTTCGGCAATACATTTTCATATAAATAAATTATATAGATTAAAGTAAATTGACTGCAATGTGTCGCACCATTTGAAGCCTGGGGACAAGCCGCTCGTATAATTAGGTACTTTGTGCGTAAATCGCTGAACGGATTTCGATAAATTCTGTCAAGAAGATAGAGTACATCATTTGTAAGCATTTAGGTTACATTGTGTCTCAAAAAGTCCTTTGGGATGTGAATAATTTTATAAAACACTAACTTTCCGCCAGCGGCTTCACCCGCGTGCTGTGGGTATTTCTTATACCTTTCATCCATTATTTCCACCCCTTACAGCGCATTTTCGCATTAATAACCTTTCCTCAGCAGTCGAGTAAAAATAGCCTATGTCCTTTCTCAGGCTCTAGACTATCTCTGAGCCAAATTTCATTTAAATTGGTTCAGTGGTTTAGCCGTGAAAGCGAGACAGACAGTCAAACAGAGTTACTTTTGCATTTATAATATTAAGTACAGAAGTAAGGATTATTTAAAGGATTTACATAAAAGTATTATAATAATATCCTGAAAACTAGGCTTTTATCCTTTGTGTTAACAATCATACTAAATAATTATATATTTATTTTAACAGTTACAATGCTGTGGAACAAAAGGACCAAGTTCTTACGTCAATGAATACGACTTAGTACCAGCAACATGCTGTCAAAACTTCACAGAAACTTCAACTTCAATCACTTGTTCTAAAAATGACGCCTTTGAAACGGGGTGTTCAACTATGGTGGGAGACTACTTCATTTCTCTTGGGGAATCTGTTGGCACCGGTCTTATCATCTTTATTGTTTGGGAGGTAGGATTATATTCGTATACTGTCTTTTAGTCACCGTTCTACATAGCGAGGAAGCCACGCTGCGGGCCCAGAACAGGATCAACCTTCGTTATTGATCCGCCAAAGGAGGGATTTCGATACTTCACTTGATGTTTGCTGCTTTAGCCATTTCCCCACCCACCTGCAAAACATTATTTTATGTAATTTTGTGAAAATCTCAACACATGAACTTTCTCGTTGGCCTAAAGTCGGATACCCACCGTGGCACACGGAAAGGCTATACGCATGAATTGACGTCATTGGCACACACGTGGCTTGCTCGGATATGGGGCCCACGTAGCTAAACGCCATTCATGCTGTGTAAATTCGTGTATAGCGTGTGCTGCAGTAGAAATGTAGACCCACGTTGTCAAACAAAAATGAACCCACACAGCTAAAGTGCGCCACGTGCCCGTGGACAGCGTGGGGTGCAGTGGGTTTCCACATTAATGATCGTAACCGTGACTGCTACGCAAGAGATCCTGGGTTTGATTCCCGTAACAAAGCAATGTTATTTTATTATATTGGGTTCTTAAATGATTTCTTTTTTTCTAATCAGTATCCAGCTAAAGACAAATCCCTCTAAATAATTACGATATTCTATATTTCTTATCTTGGTTTCGCAGTTTTTTCATCATATTGTTATTTTTCTTTCAGTTGGTGGCCATGGCCTTCTCCATCTACATTGTCAAGACTATAATGCCCAAAGATGCTATAGATTATTAATTTTATCATAAAAGTTATCTATACTAATATTATAAAGAGAAAATATTTGTATGTTTGTAATGAGTACGCTCAAAAACGACTGAACCGATTTCAAAAGTTCTTTCACCATTAGGAAGCTACATATCCCGAGTAACATATAGACTGTTATTTATAAAACCATGCAGGTGAAGCCGCTGGCGGAAAGTAAGTTTTACAATAGAGAATAAAACTTATTACTGATTCACATAAATCTGGTTTTATTATTGAGATTAATTACTATAAATAATCTCGGCATCCTTATCACGAAGTACTTTTTAGTATACTGAAATACGTTTTCGTATTACCTAACACGTGCACGATAACTCGTCAAGCTTACGGTTGAACTACAACAATCATCGCAATGTTGTGGTCTATAGGTTCAAAGGGGCATACTGGTATATCTTGGTGGGTTGTCGTATCTCAATTTTTAAAAAGACCGCTCTCGCACTGGGGAACACGCCTTGTGTCGCAGTAATTATTTTATCAGAGAAAAAGTAATCCCAGCCTGAAAAAAAAGCTTACGCCAAAAAATGGAAATCAAACTTATGCCGCGCGGGCCGCGGCGTAACCAGCGTAATAGTAGTGGCGGAGTAGTCATTCATGCATCACTAAGAAGAGTAATGCGAACATAGAATAATTATAACTGTATAAATAATATAATTCAAATAATAATTTCATTAAAATTATTTATCTTAGGAAAAATGATTTCTGAACTTTGTTAATTCTTCCGTTTTGTCGCTTTGAGCTGTTGGGCATCATATTATTTATCTATGTTGAGAATAGAGTAGCTTGCTACAATATTTATAATCTGTGGCATAGAGTCCGTAAGTCCATAGATAATAGACCATGATTCAAGTAGAGTTATATACTTGCTACAATATAGTAATCTGTGGTTATATAGAGTATACCATAGACAAGATAAACGAACGCTACTTTATTAATGTCAACATGTCGGACAAGTTAGTAAAGAAAATAAATTCTTAATTTTGTATTTAAAACGGAATAGATTCAATCATAACTATTTGCCACTTTCTGGTTCATATACAATCTAAATATTGCAATTACAAAAAAGTTACAAACTCGTGTTGTATTGTAGTGTTATTTGCGTCGTAATTCTGTGACATGTGTTCGACTTACCGTGATCGATAATTATCTATTTTTATTACAGTGAAGACTTGTTAGGTGACGACTTAGGGGACCAAAGCCTTGCGGACTATAACCTTGGCAATGAGGAGGAGGAGCAGCTTTTGGCTGACGACTATGAGCATGCTGCGCCTCAAAATGTCCCGACTTCAATTGGTCCCGGATACCGAGAAACCCTGGGACCTCCAGAATACCCTAACCATATTATTGAGTACAATAATCAGGTATGTCACAGATAATGAGGTTTGTCCCGTATTATGAATGATTTCAATAACATAGTGTAATGGAATGCAACAATATTTTTCTATGCTATGTTAGACTGACTGAGAGAAGACTCGTATTCAGTAAATTGATGATGCAAGTTTCCTCAAAATGTTATCCTTTATCATATAAGCAAGTGATAATTATTTATTTATAACAATATCAATGACATTTTTTATCGCGGTCTGAAGACATCTTTGCATTATTACCTTTCTAATTAAACTGGTTTGGGGTACAACAATTGGGTGGTTTCAAAGTCTATAACGGACATAGGTAGACACAATTTTTGTTTTTTATATATATAAATAAAGCAGTGCTGCTTCGCCTGCATTTCCCGGTGGTTTAAAAAAATAAATCTTACATACTAACCTTGTCCTGACAATAACACAACAAAGAAATAATTATTCAATTTGGCTCAGTTGTTCAGAAGTTATGCGCATACAAACATTTCGGTGATTCATTTTTATGTATAGATGTTATCATTGTCTTAATTTCTTCCAGCAATCAATACCATATCAACCGATAGTGGATACAGAATGTGTGGTACCCAACATAACAGTGGAGGTGCCCAATGCACCAATACGGGAACACCCTACTTATGCACCGTATGAACCACCCGTGTATGAAGAGCATGCTGTACCACCAGCTATAGTAAGTACTTTCTGTACTTGTTTCTCTGGCAATTTTTCTTCATAGTATCAACTTTCTTTGGGGATGTAAAATCCGCTGTACTTACTGATGAAACTTAGTTGTATGAATTTGTCTACTGGACAATGGATATAATATCTGTAATTACGCAGATATAATATCCATTGTCAAGCTCTGCTTGGTTTGGGACTAAATGGTGCTGTGTAAAACACACCAGAATATTAATTTATTTTTTATCAATATTTTATTTGTTCAATAATATACTCGTGTTGCAGCCTGCAGCACCAATTGAATCACCGCAGATTGTCCCATCGGACATACATCCACTAACACCGAGTAAGTTATAGTATAAGTACGTATAATGTATTATGTTCTATCATTTACTACGTAATATGTTTATTCACAATATCTAGTTTTAACACAGGGTTACATTTGAATAGGCACATATTTTATACTTCTATGTTTTCTGAGCCCTACTCTCAAAATTAATATTTTGAAGAGCCTGTTACACCACCGCATAGAAAGTTCAAATTACATTCTTATTAAATAATCTGGCGATCATTTCATAAGAATTTTGTTTAATTTCTGAATTTCTCCAGTAGTTAGTGGCTATCCAGCAGTGGTGAAAGAGGCCTTTAATGTGTTAAAATTTACATAAATTTACATTTCATCATATTAGTGTTCCAAAGCTTGTCATGATTTTAAGAGAGGTAGGGCACAGCCATTTATGGCTCAAATCTGGAGCAGCCCATCTGGGGAAGTACCGCCACCTTACAGAAAACTGCAGCCAAATAACACACTTTATTGTGTGTGGTGTTCCTGCAGTGAGTAAGGATGCGCTGCGCTGGCAGTAAGAGGAATATCCCTCAAACTGTCGGCGCAGTGAATCCTCCATAAACCTCTAAGAGGTTTTTCGGGTCGGCAACGCGTGAGTGCTTCCCCTGGTGTTGCAAGCGTCCATAGGCTATGGTAACCGTTTACCATCAATCGGGCCGTAGGCTTGTTTACCACCTTAGTGGTATAAAAAAAAAAGATATTTCTCTCATATTGAGAGGAGACTAGCCTATGCTATTATTTTATAATATTTTTTTTTTCATACAGATGGTGATTTAGGTGGGCCTCGTGAGAGATTCGTGTCTGAGAGACCTCCGGGAGCTCAAAGATTGCCTCAAATCAGAGATATACCTGACAGTTTGGGTATGTAACTAATTTGTTGATGAATGCAAAACTAAAGGCCGGTTACACCACCTAGCAAGTTTCTGTTAAATTACCTGGCAATAATTTTATATAAAGGAGGTCATCAAAAGCCCATACAACTCAACCCAAATTTGTACCGGAGGTACATGTCAGCTGTCAAGTTGATAGATTTTACCATGAAATCACTATGAAACTGATAGTAATCTGCCGTAATGGCGTGCGTTTGACTTTCCGAAACTGACACTGACAGTTTGTACTATGAAATCATTTCGAAACAGATAATAGTGTGCCAAAATGGCGTGATTTTTCTCAAATTAAAAGTTTTTTTTCTCATCTCCCAGTCAACATTAAAAAAAAGTACGATTAGTTTTAACTAGCGTAATACAGGGTATTTTTTCCAATAAGTGTACCTTTGGTACATAATTTGGGCCGATTTCGATGACCTCCTTTTATCCAGTGGTTAGCAGCTATCTAGAGAGGGTGAGACAGGCAAAGTGTGGTATGCCATCAGTTGAATGGCCGTCTATCATTTTAACTACAGTTCTCGTCAAACTTATTGTCCGGGTTGAAGTTGGCACGTGCTAACTTTAACCCGGCCGTAAAAATCGGAGAAAAAAAAAATTAGATTGTAATAATTAAAAACGAAAGTCATAGGCTGTCTTTTTAGATTATTCTAATTCAATATTTTTCTTTCTCTGATTTTTACGGCCGGGTTAAATGGACGGGCTGGACAATAAGTTTGGCGAGAACGGTACAGTAGTAAAATGAAGAATATAGCTCGTAGAACTGATTGCCGCTGGGGTAGATAGGTTCTCGAGTGGAGACCATGCACCGGAAAGTAGAGCGTGGGACGGCTGGCAACGAGATGGACCGACGACCTGGTAAAGGTCGCTTGGAGTCGTTGGATGCAGGCGGCATACGACCAGTCCTTGTGGAAGTCAATGGGGGAGGCCTTCGTTTAGCAGTGGAGCTCTTTTGGCCTATGATGATGAGTACAGCCGTGCTCTTTTGGCCTATGATGTTGAGTATAGCCGTATCCCCGCAGACAAGGTGGTGATCCCGTACGCGGGCTCGGGGCTGCGCGGGCGCACGTCGTGGCGCAACCCGCAGCTGGCGCGCTACGGCCACGCCTACCGCCGGCACAACATGCACCGGGTATGTGCCCCTCATGTACTTGTCACTTAGGGTATGCCTTTAATAAAATAAAAAAATAAGTAATATAAGTTTCATCTGGTTATTTCGAGAAAGGTTTTATTGAATTTTTTTTTAATGTCTATAATATATCATAACGCCTGTACTCCACAAAGAATAAGGCAGAAGTACACACCCACAGTTAAACAGATACAAATTCAAACTCCAATCAGACCCAGTATATCTTAGTACACTGACAACAAACTCAAATATGGAAAAATAGGCCAAGATATAGTAGCCACTGTTTGTTAACGATTCATTAACGTTAATTGTCATTTTTGAGCACGGCCCTTAGTTTATCTTTAATAAAAAAAGAAAAATAAATCCTTGTATAATAAGTAGAAATGATTTAAATTGTTTATAGGGCAACTTCAACCAGCGCGCATCATTCCCCCCACCACAGCTTCGCCCCAGCCCACCCCAGGTTCGCCCCGATATGCGGCCTGAAATTCATCATGAGATGCGGCCTGAAATGCGACCTGAGATGCGGCCAGAAATGCGACCCGATATGCGGCCGGAATTACGCCCTGAAATGCCTCCCCAAATCCGGCCTGACATGCGTCTGGAGCCTCCAAATCTACCTCAAATGGGCCCTGAAATATCTCCTGAACGCCCTATCTTACCACAAGACATGCCTATGTATAGACCTCCCATAGAGCGCCCACAGTTCCATCCCCGATTCCAATACCGGCCTCCAATGGAGGAACGTCCTCAATTCGGCCCAATTAGGCCTAACTTTGAGCCTAGGCCGATGTTCTTCCGACCTAACTTTCCTCCCAGGCAGTTTGCGCCGCCCATGCGTGAGATCGCGCCTAATTCCAGTCACATGCCTCAAGTCACCATACGGCAGGCCATGCCGATGCCAGGACCTGGTTTAGACAAGCCCAAGGAACCAGAAGTGAGAATGCTGCCGGTGCCTTTGCCGGCCAATTTGCCGCCGGGGGGGTTGGCTGGCAAGAAAGTGCTGATCAACCCACACTTCAAAGGGAATTTCCAACCACCCGTTGAAGGTAATTTTGCTTTTATTTTGTTTTTTAAACTTAAAAAATCTTGGTTTGCAATTCGACTTTTTGTGTGGATTCTTAGACGATATCTTCGTCGTTTGTGTACTGATTTATAGTCATTATCAACTATAAGACTATTGGTTCTGAGATAAGATACCAAAACAAATACAGTCAAATTGAGAACCTCCTTTTTTTGAGCCAGGTGAAAATGCGTGATCTCGGTTTTTTTTTTTACCTGTACATTACTACATTAGGCTTAGAACCCATCTTAGACTACTAACAGGTTTTTATCTAAGTACACATTCCAAATAATTATCAGTAATTTTAAAATAATAATAATAATAAATGTAATGCAGTTAATCGTTCGACATTTTTTAATATTCATTAAAAGTTTAAACAAACAATGTATTGCCTATCTCACATGCGAGTTTCTTACGATTTTAGTATGATTTACATTGAAATAAAACTACTTTTTACGGATTTTATCGCGTTATATTGATATTATTTTAATCCTGACGTTTCGGACCCTCTACAGCGTCCATGGTCACGGGTGACTAAGGTGGCATCTTGACGTTTCAATTACTAACAGCTACCTTACATTTTTGTTAATTGTTGGCAATCCGATTCATGCAGAACGAGCTCACTGTATCCTTCGGTCTTGCAGTTTTAGGCTTAGACCCCGTGATCAGCAGACCACAGACGTCGTCATATAGGATCTATTTAGGGCATCCGTATTGAATATGAATTTTGGGAACCAACTATTCAGTCAGTTAAGAAAAATGAAGATATTTTAAGAAAAAATCGACAAAGAAAATGTTTTTTTGTCTACTTTAGTGACGTGATCTTGAACGTCTGCGATTGGCCTAACGGATGATGACGCCAACTACTTGTAAACGGTTGCTTGTATAGTGTGTTTCGTACATAAATACAAGCAGGTGACGTCACGATGACATGAGGCGCCATATTGTCAGAAATGGAACGTAAAATATAGATAATTATGACTTTCACCCCTCATTTAAACCCCTTACCGCCCTTTTTTCGCATTAAAAAGTATATGCATATGTCCTTTCTCAGGCTATAGACTATCTGTGTACCAAAGAGGTCGTCAAAAGTCCATATAACTCAGCCCAAATTTGTACTGGAGGAACATGGCAGCTGTCAAGTTGATAATTTTTACTATGAAACTGATAATAATATGCCGTAATTGGCCGTAATCGCGTGCGTTTGACATTCCGAAACTGACACTGACAGTTTCTACTATGAAATCATTCCGAAACATATAAGTGTGCCATAATGGCGTGATTTTTCTCAAATTAAAAGTATTTTCTCATCCCCCAGTCAACATAAAAAAAAGTACGACTAGAGTTTTAACCAGCGTAATACAGAGTATTTTTTCCAATAAGTGTACCTTCGGTACATCATTTGGGCCGATTTCGATAACCTCCTTTCTTTTATATCAGTTCAGTAGTTTTGGCGTGAAAGCGTGACAGACAGATAGACAGACAGACAGAGTTCCTTTCACATTTATAATATTAGAGAAATATTTTCTATAGAGTTGTAGAACAGTTTTTTAAAACCTGTCAAATACCCTATTGATTCTTGATAGATATTATGGGTGTACTGAAAATACTATGATGTCATAGGGTTGCCTGCCTACGTACCGACACGGATTCAAAAGTCGCCGCCGCTCAGTCCCACGATTGAGAACAAATTCGGTAACTGAGATATTTGTTGTGCACACTGCATGGTTTTTGTAGCAACCCTAGATGGCTTTAGTTGTTTTATTTTAATAATATTGTATTTTATTATTAGTCCCACATATTTTTTTATTTGGGATAGGAATCGAGTATTTTTAAGTAAAGGATATACATATAAGTATATAATTATCTAAGTATTATTTAACATCAGGCGTAACATAAAAAATTTCCTGGGACATTTTACATAGCACCATTTAGTCCCAAACTAAGCAAAGCTTTATACTATGGGTACTATGGGTACTAAATGCATACTTATAATATATAAGAAATACCCAGACAAACACACTTGAGTTCAAACACCATTATGTACACAGTTTTACGCAATAAATATCTTTGACTTTGACTTTGACTTCATCACATAAATCTTTGTGTCCTGTGGGTTTCGGACCCACACTCGAACCACTAGACCACAGATGTCGTCAATATATACAAATAATAATTAATTTTGTAAGATTGTTTAGCAAGCCCTTGTTTGCAGTTCTAAATAAAATTCTATTTTTATCTATACATTTAATAATTATTTATTCAATAAATCTTGTGGGTGCACAAATTATTCATTGTATTAATCATAAAACACCAAATATAGCTTTTTAATTTGCACACTAGAAGTATGCTTGCGTCACTAAACACATTTAGTTTTTAGCATGTGCATAGTGTTGCCAGATTTGACTGCAATATAAGTCGTAGTTTTTCTTTTATTTTAACTTAAGAAAGAAACATTTCACTAAAGATTAATGACTGAACATGGGTTGCACTGTAATTTGTAGCTATTTACTTACAGATAATTATGGACTTAGTAAACTTATTTGTACCAAAAATATATACCAAGAATTCTCACTTAATAGTTGCTGTAGTCGTATGTATGGAGGAATATTTGTCTAAAAACTAATATGACAGCGCGTCTTTGGATCTAGACATTGTATCTTGATTAGAGGTATCTAAATTTTATCTTTGAACGTCACTTGTCTACGTCTTGATCTACTTGTCTTGATCTATATAGTACTAGCTTTCCGCCAGCGGCTTCGCCCGCGTGGGCTGGGTATTCCTTCTAACTTTCATCCCCTATTTCAACCCCTTACAGCCCTTTTTTCGCATTAAAAGGTAGTCTATGTCCTCTCTCAGGCTCTAGACTATCTGTGTACCAAATTTAATTAAAATCGGTTCTGTGGTTTTGGCGTGAAAGCGCGATAGTCAGACAGACAGACAGAGTTACTTTCGCATTTAAAATATTAGTAAGTATAGTACGCTTGAAAGTTAGTCACTGATGAATGCTACTGACTATCGTGCCGTAAATTTGTAATGCTGGCGCAGTTTCTTTCCATTAGTATTTTAAAGATGTTGTCATGTCGAATCGCGTTAATATTTTGATGTTATTTTTGAGTTTTCCTCACTAGACTCGCTAGCGACGCCGTAAAATATTTGTATGGAAAACCCTCGCAATGCCTCTAACGTTTACGTAAGGAACTAAAATCTGCTGTGAGATTACAGCGTTTCGATGCGTAAAAAACCTATCGGAAGCCATTCGATAGAACTCATGGTTGAGATACAGAACATTGCATACAGACCCGCTCGTATTTTAGAAAACCTCAGCCAACACTGCCTCGTACAGTTAATTTGAAATAAATAACTTCGTACTTCAAAAGTCGTGGGCAGACTATGTAGTTTCATTCCTTTATATTTGCGTAAATGTCAGTTTATCATTAACCTTAATAAGACAAGGTTCCAGCCCATTAGCAACTTGCGGGACATATACACAAACTGACATTTACGCAAATATAAAGGAATGAAACTACATAGTCTGCCCACGACTTTTGAAGTACGAAGTTACGGCGGATGACGTCATACGGAGGTCATCCGCCGTACTTGCCGGCTAGTGGTGCTAACGCGTACTGGGAGCGCTTACGTCATTTTTACGTCACCAACATGGCCGCAAGGCACTATCAATTTGCGGGACTTATAATCAGTATTACTTCGCTCTAAGGTCCTATAATATTGGTGCAGGTCCAGTAAAGGATATAGACGACGCAGCGGAGCGGTTCATAGCTGAACAACGCAACGCTCTCGCTAGGGCTGCTGTCAGGAAGTACGCCAGAAGATCCCCACAAAGGTGAGTTTAATTTTTTCATTCATTTATCTATACTAATATTATAAAGAGGAGAGATTGGATTGTTTGTTTGTATTGAATTGACTCTGAAACTACTGGACCGATTTGAAAAATTCTTCCAGTGTCAGATAGCCTATTTATCGGGAAAGGCTATAGGCTAGATATCTTACGACGCTACGACTTATAAGAGCGGAGTAGCAATGAAAAATGTTGCAGAAACAGGGGCTAATTTTTAATCTATGCCTTTAATGATGTTTCAGATATATAGAGAACACGACGATAGAGATTGAGAATGATTTGGCACATGGCCCGCACAGGAGGAGGAGTAATGATGACGATGATCTGTTGAGGAGACAGGAGGAGTTCATCAACGCTAACAGAGCCGGACTCAGAAGGAGGTGAGAACGAAAAGAAGAAAGTAATTTCTTTATTTCTTCTTCTTTCTTTTTGCTTCTTCCTTCTTTCTTTCAGAAGGTGATAAGATATAAATCCTCCTTGAATTTCATTAACTGTTCGGAGTTGGGATTTGTGTTTGGTTATTGGTTTGGTAATGACATTGACAATAATATTGACATATCATTGTCAATGTCATTGCCATTGTCAATGTCATTGTCAATGTCAGTTGAGCGCAGCTGATTGTCATGAATAACGTTTGCAATGTTTGTGTTGTATCAGGATGCGCTCCCCGTCGCCGGCGCGGCGCTCGCCGTCCCCGCGCCGCAGCCCCGAGCGCCGCCGCGCTGACGTCACGCGGCACAGCGACGAGGTAACACACACACACACAGACTTTCATAGACAGCCACACACACACTTACCCAGACACCCCCCACACTCACCCAGACACCCAACCCATCCACACACACACCCACATACACACACACACACAGACTTTCATAGACAGCCACACACACACTTACCCAGACACCCCCCACACTCACCCAGACACCCAACCCATCCACACACACACCCACATACACACACACACACACAGACTTTCATAGACAGCCACACACACACTTACCCAGACACCCCCCACACTCACCCAGACACCCAACCCATCCACACACACACCCACATACACACACACACACACACAGACACCCACGCACACTCGCACCCAGACACCCATAAACACCCACACACACACACACACACACACACCTAGACACCTACACACTGCCACCCAGACACACACACTATCACCCAGACACACACACACACACACATCGGGTCAGAAATTTTTGGTTAAGGCTGAGAGAGATATGCGAGGACAACCGATTGGTACATTTTTCCGTCAGTTACCGCTCAGCTTCCTAGCACATCCCGGTGAAAACCGACTTTGATTAAAATAAGTATTCAATTAAAATTATAAGACACTACTCATAAGAAAGAAAATCAAATTATTTTTAATGAAGGAAAAATTCGGCTGGCAAGCAGGATTCGAACCTGCGTCTTCTGGTTCGGTATACCAGACGCTTTACCCGCTAAGCTATTGCGAGCCCCGCTTTTTTCCCCCCGATTTTTTCCTTCATTAAAAATAACTTGTAATCCATGGAAAAATACAAAAAGATATATCTATTTATATCTTTATTAACTTGAGCACCATTACTTACATAGTAATATTTAAAACTAAAAGGTCATAAAGCTCCACAGTGTAGAATATCCTTTTATCTGTTACAGGACAGTGAATACAAGAGGAGAGTGCGCGAGCAGGAGAATCTCCGCGAGAGAGTCCTGCGCGCCAAGGAGGTGCGCCGGCGCAAGAACGCCGTCGCGCTGCACAAACAGCTGCAGGACAAGTCAGTTGCTTATTTTATTTGTATAAGCTCCACAATATCATAATGTGCCTCACAGCCATCTTGGTGACGTAAAAATGACGTAACCGCTCTCTACGGCCTAGCACCATTAGCTGGCAATTACGGCGAATGACGTCATTTGGAGATTAATTAGACAAGGTTCCAGCTCATTAGCAACTTGCAGGACATATATATAGTTTTTGCTCGCAGAAATAGAAATAATATAATCACCAACCAACAACGATGATCTCTAGTTTCTATGAGTTTGCATGGAAAAGAGAGGTCAAGCTATATCTTAGAATCTATTCGACTAATTGTGATAAGTTGAACTCCAGTTCTTACTTCTTAGAAGCAGCCTAGGAATACTGGACTGCCAAGTTAAAGGTGTCGAGTTTGAATCCAAGGCAAGCAAGACCTCGCCTTGGATCCAAACTCGACACCTTCGTCGTGCATTTATTTAACGTTTCAAAAGTACCTATTTTATGGTTTAATTGAAATCAAATATTTCGAATTTGAATTTGAATTTGACTTTTTGAAATTATGTGCGTAATTATCACTCGCTTTAACGGTGAAGGGAAACATCGTGAGGAATCATGCATTCCTAAGACATTCTCTCGACGGCATGACGCGAAGTCTGCCAACCCGCATTAGGCTAGCGTGGTGGACTATAGCCTAAGTCTGTCAATCTGAGAGGAGACCCGTGCCCGGCAGTGGGACGGTATATGGGTCGATGATGTCTTACTTCTTAAGTTGCAGTATAATATTATGCTTTCTAAGTTTAAAAATTTTTTTTTTATAGGGAACGTGAAACCCAAGAAAAGGAAAAAGAAAATCAACCGAAACCTGGTTCTCCGCCAGCTCCGGGGGGCGCCCCCAGCGCGGCCCCGGCCCCAGCCTCGGCCCCCGCCCCGGCCCTGGCCCCGGAAACCGCCGACATCAAGCCCGACACCACGCGGCGCTCGCCCGACACTTACAGACCGACAGAGCCCAAACCAGTTGAGATAGTGAGAGAAAGATCACCGGTTAAAGACGATACCGCTGAAGTTAATTCCACTTGTGGTGAGTTTTTATGTTTTTTCATAAAAGGATATTTTACAGTATGTAAAATATGAGATAAATATTCTGGGACAATTTTACACAGCACCATCTAGTCCCAAACTAAGCAGAGCTTGTACTATGGGTACTAGACAATCGATATAATACTTATATCCTTTTTTTTTTGTAAATACATACTTATAACAAATAATAAACACCCAGGCAAACACAAACACTTAAATTCATCACAATAAATGTTTGTGTCTTGTGGGAATCGAACCCACGACCTCGTGATCAGCAGTCCGGTACTCGAACCACTAGACCATAGACGTCGTCAAAAGGAATATGTGTATGCATCCATATTGAATATGAATTTTGGAAACCAATTACAGTTCTCGCCAAACTTATTGTCCGGTTTGAAGTTGGCACGAGCTAACTGTAACCCGGTCGTAAAAATCGGTCATCACGCTACAACTAAAAGGAGCGAAGTAGCAATAAATTTTTTTGTTTTTTAAATTAAATTATAATTAAAAACGTTATATTAATTCCATTTATATCGTATTGTACAGAAAACCTGACGCCTCCGCACAAAGCGCCGCTCAAACGCGAATCGTCCGAGAGATGCGCGATGACCCCGCCGCTGCCGGACAAGCGGACGGACAGCGACGACGACCTCGACCTCATCCTCGGAGACATCGACGGCATACTGTCCGACGACGAGGACACCGGACGGTTCAAGGAGAAAGCTAAAAAGTATGTATTATCTTTTTAACCCCCGACGCAAAAACGACGGGGTGTTATAAGTTTGACGTGTCTGTGTGTGTGTGTGTGTGTGTGTGTGTGTGTGTGTGTGTGTGTGTCTGTCTGTGGCATCGTAGCTTCCAAACGCTTGAACCGATTTTGATTTTGATTTTTTTATTTGAAAGGTGTATTAGTCGGGAGTGTTCTTAGCTATGTTTGATGAAAATCGGTCCAAGATGGCCGCCGCTACAAAATAGCGGATTACATATTCTTTCACAACTCCCTCAATATGGGTATCAAATGAAAGGGCTTAACTAGGAGAATACTATACACTATGATAAATTTCAAATCCAAGATGGCCGCCACCACAAAATGGCAAATTATATTTCATGTCGGGGGTTTTCTAAATTTTTAATTGTATATTTTAACCATTTTCCATCCTAAATTATTTATTTAATCTAAAAGGTCAAAGTCGCTGACGACTCTCAGCGACCTTGACCTTTTAGATCTAGATGCAGGTAGCATGCGTCCGGTCCTTGTGGAAGTCAATGGGGGAGGTCTTTGTTCAGCAGTGGACCTCTTCTGGCTGACATGATGATGATGATAATGAGTCTTAGAAAATGCTTAAAAAATTAAATACACAAAATAATATATTAAATATCCTGGGACATTTTACACAGCACCATCTAGTCCCAAACTAAGCAGAGCTTGTACTATGGGTACTAGACAATGGATATGTAGCGACATCTAACGTGCTACATAAGAACTTCTACGAAGCTAAAATCCTGAATCGCGCAAGTGAAGTTTACCGTGCAACTTGCATATATATAACCGCCCGACATCAACCGTCGGGCAGTGGCCGCCAGGCATAACACCCGCCTGGTCGGAGGATCCTCCCTTTGGTGCGAGGGACAACACACCTCGTCCCTCCACAGATATAATAAGCAGATAGTTACTATGTAAGGTGGCATCATACGACATCGAACTCAGTCTAAAGTAAGTCGTGTCGGTTGTGAAGTTTTTCCTTTCCAATAGTTGTCGCTAACGTCGCCTTGAGACGCAAATTTAGAATGTGGAGGAAGATTTCGACTTAGCGAGTAGGAATTTCGGAAGCTTAAAGGTCATAGCGTCTGGTGTATTTAACCAGAAGTCTTAAGTTCCGAGTCCTACCCGCCAGTCGTTTTTTCCTTCATTAAAATTATAAGTAGAGATAAACTACGATAACATGGCGCGCCCCTCCAAATTACTGTTTCAATGTGTGTAGTGACATCCTTACGAAGGAGTTTGTATGTACTCGTAATATCTCACTTATTACCAGATTTGTTGGTCAACTAATCATAAGTTGCCGAGCGCCCAAGACAACGCACGTGTCGTTTTCATAGAATACGTCAGTGCAGCGCCATTACTAATAATAATGAGCGATTAGAGCGTGACTAGTCGAGCAACAAATCCGTGGATTTGTTTTTGTTTGACGGTCGTCTCATTACGCACACATGCGTTGTGAATCTTGGTGGTGCATTGTAAATACTTTCAAACGTTTTGAATTTTGGAGGGGCGCGCCATGTTATCGTAGTTTATCTCTACGTACTATGTTTTTGTATTTTTTAAGCATTTTTCATGCTAAGATTACAAGTTATTTTTAATGACTGACTTCGACTGGCGAGCGGGCCTCGCGGTAGCTTAGCGGTCAAAGCGTCTGGTGTACCGAACCAGAAGACGCAGGTTCGAATCCTGCCCGCCAGCCGATTTTTTCCTTCATTAAAAATAACTTATAAGTACGTATTACTTAAAAGGACATAACAGGCCAGGCTTTGTATAAACCTATACAATTATTTAATTATTATCTTCTTAGTCTTTTCCCAACCATTTTGAGGTCGGCCCCCAAAGCCCCAAATGCGGCTCCATCACCAGTAGCAGCAAACTGCTGTACCAGTGATAGCCTAAGGATATGACCATTGGGCTGCCAAGTCGTAGGTCTTGAGTTCGAATCCAAGGCACGCACCTGACTTTTCGTAAACATGTGCGTATTGATCACTCGCTTACAACGGTGAAGGAGGACATCGTGAGGAAACCTGCATGCCTGAGAGATTTTCTCGACGGCATGTGAAGTCTGCCAACCCACACTAGGCCAACATGGTGGACTATAGCTTAACCCCACTCATTCTGAGAGGAGACCCGTGCCCAGCAGTGGGACAGTTAATGTATTTATTATTACGATGATTATAAAAGCAAGTAAAACCACACTTTTGATAGATGATCGAGTACCTACTAATCAGTTATTTTTAATATTTTCAGATCGGAGCCAGCCAAGTCCAAGCCGCAGGTGGATCTCCGCTCCAAGTTGCCGCCCAAGCCCACCAGCGCCGAGAAGAAGGCACAGCGCCAGAAGATCGTCTTCACCGAAGATAAGGACGAGGGGAAGTCCAAGAAAAAAGGTTAGTAAATATTTTTTTACTACAGACTATAGATTTTCACTTGGTACGATCTTGGCACATCACTTTCGCTCCATTTGTGGTGATTTTTCGACGACGTCTGTGGTCTAGTAGTTCGAATACCGGACTACTGATCACGAGGACCCAGATTCCCACAGGACACAAATATTTATGTGATGAATATAAATGTTTGTGTTTGTCTGGGTGTTTCTTATGTATACTAATATTATAAAAAGGAAAGAATTGATTGTTGGTTTGTTTATATTCAATAGGCTCCGAAACTACTGGACCGATTTGAATAATTCTTTCAGTGTTAGATAGCCCATTTATCGGGGAAGGCTATAGGCTATATACCATCACGCTACGACTAACAGGGGTGTAGTAGCAATGAAAAATGTTGCAAAAACGGGGAAAAAATTTATAAGACCACGGGGGAAGCCGCTGGAGGAAAGCTATATATAATAAGTATGTACTTACAAAATATATATATAAGTATTATAGATGGGGATGTATAAAATGTCCTAAGGTAGGCTCATCCCCCTGCCTGCATGCTCGTTCGTGTAGAATGCTCTTAACGCTACCCTGTTCTTTTATATAACTAGTATTTCCTTATTGTTCCAGATAAGTCCCCACCACGTCGGGCTGTAGTTACCAGCTCGACAAAGACTGATGACACAGAACCAGAACCCAAAAAGTTAAAGGTAAGAATTAAATAGATAAACTTAGAGTTTTTTCTAATAAGGTAATAAATTAAAGCATTATGCCTATAGATACCAACAACACCAGCTCCTCTAGCCAAGTTGCAAACTGTAGTTCGGGTCCACAAACGAATAGAAACTAAATGTATGGAAATGACATTAGTGACATGATATCTCAATAACTGTAACTCAACCATGAGTTCTATCGAATGGCTCTCGATAGGTTTTTTACGCATCGAAACAAGCAACAAGCAAAATCTCATAGCAGATTTTAGTTCCTTACGTAACCGCTAGAGGCGCTGCGAGGGTTTTCCATACAAATATTTTACGGCGTCGCTAGCGAGTCTAGTTAGAAAAACTCATGGTCGAGGCACTGATATTAAAAAAAGATTCTACTATAATAAACATTTTATTTTTTTAGGTAAAAGCAAAACTGGACACGTCTCAGAAATCCAGGCAAAGAATAACTTATGAGAAAGAGGTATGTCTTGTTTGATTTCAGCTAGTTATTTCTTCAGTTTATATTTACTTATTATACAACAGAATCTGTCTGAACGAGATAAACTCAAAGACTAACGGACGGATTTTTAAACTGTTATTTATTACTAATGAAGAAGGTTTAGGTGTATAAATTGTTAAGGTTTTGTCTAAATTGGCTTAAATATAACGATGATTGTTGAAGTGAAGATGTCGAAAAAAACTGTTGCTTGTAATTAGAAAAGTTTTTTTTTTCGACGACCTTTGTACGACTAGAGGAATAAGGCTTACATAATACTTAAAAAAATATACACGATTGTGACTCCCAAGATGCTACCAGCTCAGCCTATTGTTGCGGTACCGAACCACATCGCCAATTTTTAGCCGTAAATAGTCCGTTTTTTAATCTCAGACACAAAAGTGACATTACGTGGGATGCCAGTTTTTTGCATTTCTTAAATAGTGATGTGCCACTATCGAAGATTGTCGCTAATAAATTGAAGTATCGGTTTTTATATATTGAGTTATCCTGAAAATAATTGTAGGTCTTATTTCAAACGTAATAAATATGGATCGGAATAGGTGGAGTTTTTAAGGACTAAATAACGACAACGAAATCGACATAGTCTTCTAAAACTTTTTTACTGCGATTGACGATTGATATAGTTATCTAATACTTTTTTACCTTGTTGGAACACAAGACTAAATATACCATAGTTCTTTCTTAGTTTTTTTTGGTAGGCGATTTTACGTCATTTGGTACTTAAAAAGTCTACGACGACATACCTTTCATAGACTTTTTTGTGCATTCGGACAAATTCAATTAATTTGGGTTTTAATGATACGATTTGGAATATAAAACTTTTAAGCTAATCGTCTAAAAGTTACGATTCAACAAACCGGTATCGTAGGTACAACACTACACAAAAAAGCTGGTATCATTATTTGTAATTTTTACATTTGCATGTGTCAATCTAGTCTCTGAGATTAAAAAACAGACCTATAGTGGTATGAATGCGACATTATATTATACGACTTAACTATTTCTAGCAAGCTGAAAAGGAAGAAGAAAAAAAGGCAGGGTTCTCTAACCGTCGCGTGATCCTGCAGCGGAAAGCGCCCAAAGAGAAATCTGTATTCTCCAGGATCGAAGTCAAAACCGACCCTTCGAAGCCCAACCCGGGCATATTCAGCCGGGCAGTCAGAACGGCAATTGGTACAGAAAGTACCCGGATAGTCATTAAAAAAGAAGAGCCACAAATACAATTTGAAAGCGATTCAGAAATTGATGAGGAGACTTTATTGGAAGATTCAGGGAACATAGCCACTGTGGGCAATCTCCCACATGGCATGACAGACACGAGGCTCAAGACTTTAGCCGGCAGTGAAGTACAGGTAATTAGAATTTTAGGGTTTTTTTGGATTGTTCTTATTTCTTTTCGGTTTCGGTGGTTCGAATGTCGATGTTAAAATTAACAGCATAATTATTATCAATCAATCAATTAAATTGCTTGGTTTAGACTATAAAAAATAGCATTATTATTTTTTGAACGGGGTAGTACAAAATCAACGTTTTAAAATAATAATAACAATAATAAATATTTTGGTTGATCTAATCTCACAGATGGCAAGCAAAAATCTGTCGTTGCATATCATCATCAATGTTGATGATGATTAGAGACTCGTAGTATGAGAGGGGTTAAGCTAAATAGTTCACCACGCTAACCTAATGCGGGTTGGCAGACTTTACATGCCGTCGACAAAATCTCAGGCATTCAGGTTACCTCACGATGTTTTCCTTCACCGATAAAGCGAGTGATAATTACGCACATGTTTTCGAATAGTCAGAGGTGCGTTGGATTTGCGTTCGAGACCTTTGACTTAGCAGTCCAGTGGTCATACCCCTTGGCTATCATTGCTTCTGGTTGCATAGCTCAACCGTAATTATTGGGAAGTAAACGACACTCGACTACGGTCGTAGTGATTAACTCACACCTCGGATTCTTGAAACGCTACGATTCTGATGCCTCCTACAACTACACAAGCGAGATTATGTTTAACTAGCTTTCCGCCAGCGGCTTCGCCCGCTATCCCACGGGAACCATACATTTTACCCGGATAAAAAGTAGCCTATGTGCTATTCCAGACTATAATCTATCTCTGTGCCACATTTCATCCAGATCCGTTCCGTAGTTTTTGCGTGAAAGAGAAACAAACATCCATCCATCCTCACAAACTTTCACATTTATAATATTAGTAAGATACATCTGTAAATGTGTGCGTATTGTGTGCTAAGCTTGTCTAGAAGTCGGCAAACGAAACTGCGGGTTGCCGTATCTGACGTTAGGAAAGGGGCGGAGAGCTCTATTTACTGTCCGATATCTAGAACTGTTTATTATTCAGCCACCAAAGTAAAAGTTTGTTATACATGGCATTCTTCAAGACTTGCACGAACACTTTTCAAATTCTATTAAATTCAAACAAATAATCAAATTTTTCCATCTTTTTAATATTAGTATAGACTTAATAAATTGTAAAAAACTTCGATAAATTATCTACATTATTGCATGTAATCAGAGCTAAAGACTACTTAATAAAAGAGACAATAAAATTGTCATACATTCGAACCACCAAACCATATTGTTTACATACCCACTGTGATATAAACGTGTGATATTATATTTATATGTACATATATATACTTTTTGCTTAGACATACACTGTAGACATATACTTTAATATATTATTCAATAGAAAAATATGCAGGCTTATTAATTTATATTAATTATTTTACAAAATGTGGCATTTTTTTTATGTGTCGAAAGTTGAGTCATTTATAAACCCCACAAGCAAAATATTAAACCAACCTATTTATCGATTATACAGATAAACAAACAAGTAGATTTCTGGAATATAATAAATAGAGTCGGTAAAACACAAGGAATCTATCCGACAGGTGGATTAAATTATTTCTATGCGTCAAGAGTCGAGAATTAGGTTTCATAACCTTAAAAATGTTGACATCTCAATCGGTCTTTACCCAAAAATGTTTTTACATTTGAAATTGCCTTCAAACTAGTCAGCCGATTATGTGGCACTGAATAACTACTCAAACAGGACGTCATTCAGATACACTAAAAAGTTAGTACTTTGTACATTGTAAGTAGGTAGTTTAGTATTGCGATTTTTCTATGAAATTTATAAATCACTAGTTTTCTGCCAGCGGCTTCGCTCGCGTGGTCTTATAAATTTTCCCCCGTTTCTGCAACATTTTTCATACTACTCAGCTCCTATTAATAGCGTGTTGGTATATAGCCCATAGATGCCCCGATAAATGGGCTATCTAACACTAAAAGAATTTTTCAAATCGGTCCAGTAGTTTCGGAGTCTAAACAAAGAACAAATCTTTCCTCTTTATAATATTAGTATAGATATATTTATATGGACTATACGGTCGGCTAATAAAGTTTGATAATATACACAAACAAATTGAGAACCTCCTTTTATTACAGAGTCGGTTAGGAACCGATGGGAACAAAGTTTTATGATATTAAAAAATTGCGACAGTTTTATAATAATTAAACGTTAATAAGCCAGCATATTTTTGATAAATTCCTAGCTAACACTCTATTTGCTACCTGACTATTCAAAAACATTTTATTTATATTACTTTTTACAAGAAAGCGTTTATTTTTATAGCTGTAATATTGAAATGTAACAAATACAGCTTTAACTCTGTTATTTTAACAAATTGTAGATATAAGAATATTAGATATAAGGTCTATATTTATTACTGAAAGTACCAACAGATTTGTATGTTGGCGAAAGTTGTGTTGAGAATGATAATTTACATAATAATCATGATTCGTGTTGTACCAAAGTGCATACAGACGAAAATTAGAAAAATTTACTATAATGATCTGTATTTTAATGAAACTATCGTAATATCATTATAAATTGCAGTGTAATTTTTTCTTAAAATAATGCTCTGTATTGTATCACTTTGGCATAATGCTGTTAACTCAATGATGAGATTTTTTCTTTATTCGCACATGATCTGAAATATTTGTTTTAAAAAGATCATGAAATGCGGAATATATTTTTTAATGTACCTACTATGTGCGTACCTTGATCGGGATTGCCGAATTGGTTTTTGAATTTACTATAAATAATATTTATAGATAAAGTTAAATGCATGTTGTATGGTTATAAAAATATTTTTTTATATTAATAATACAATTTTAATATGTCATATTTTCTTATTACTTCTAAACAACAACTTTTGAAGTATTGAGGTGCTATGGTGAAGGTCTGCACTGAATTCCTAATTTTTTTTATTGTCTTTATAAAGTTTTTATAAAAATTGGGGAAATAGTGAATGCTGTTTTATGGAATTAGTATGAAATTCGGACCGGCCAGCTTCCTAAGAGCTAGTATATTTGTTATGTACCAACAAAATACATATTAAAGTTGTATTAAATGTAAAATAGGAAAAGTGTTAAGTGATTGTTTAAGTTTATAGTTTATAAGACTGATTAATGTTCTAGTCATAAGTTAACAACTATGTTAATTTTTACAGGTTTTTTTTTATATGCGATTCTATTTTATATTTTTATATCGTGCCTTCATATTACGCAATTTGTAAAAAACTGTGTTGCCATGTATAAATTACTTAACATTTTTCATATTTTCAACAGCTTTGTAACTTTAAATTAGCTTTTAATTTTATCATAAGCCATATATGTAAATGTAAGAAACGAAATTGAAACAAAAACACCCACGGATTCATGTTCCAGAGCTTAGTACTGGACAAAGAAGATCGTTCTGCGAAGATTGTATTCAAAACGACGATAGCGGCTGAAAACTTCAAAAAGAAATTCAATAACAAGATGGTTGCCGCCAGCCGACTGGCCGTCACTTTGCGCTGAATACGAAAGTTACACGTATAACTAATGTTACAATATAACCAACAATGTTACAATGTAACCAATTATGTTACAATATAACCAACAATGTTACATCCTAAGGTAAAATCTGAGTAGTGATTACTTTGTAACCATATTTGATAATACACAATTACATACTTAATGTAACTATTAATGTTATAACCTAACATATATGATACAAAGATTACAATGTAACCAAATCACAAAATACCGTTGGATAATTAAGTTACAATTTATCCAATTATGTTACAGTCTGAAATGTTAATTGTTTTGTAACTTTTTGACTTTAATGTTACTGACTTGACTTATGTTAAAATTATTTTTCTTCAGTCTTAACTTTGAAGTCGGGTAATGTTTACGAATTGTACATTAATTTTATAATACACATTATGTGTACAAAAATATATATCGAAATTAGCTTTTTCCTCGTAATTAGATGTTGTACTAACTTTATTACTGCTTCTGAACCGTTTCTATTGTCGTTCCATTGAAGAAGTGCAGATATAGTACGATAATATTATCTGAACCGGTGACCGTAATTGGAACCAAAGTCGCCGACGTTCAAACGTCGCCATTTTAATTAGTATCAGTCACATGTTTGTGAAGTTCAGTGTTTAAATTTTCCAGTTTTAATGTGAATATTTATTACTCAAGCCAAAACTAGTTTCAATTTAAAGTAACTTTATCTCTGAAGACACGGAATAGGACGAAGGGCATACACTTGCTTTAATTTTTACTTTTTGTTTTTGGCGCCCGAGAACTATGTTTTTTTTCTATTGTGCGTGTACGGGCTCAGTTGACGGGTTCAGTAATTTTCCTACAATCGTCGCGCCCGTCTCGGTCACTGGAACAGCTAAGTTTGTCACACTATACTTTGAATACAAGTATGAAATTAGCTAAAATTAGAGTATTTAAAGAATATCGAATATAAATAACAACATGGGCCCGTTAATTACTGAAGTAAAACGGAATAATATTGTATATATTTTATTTGTTGCATAAGCATTTCTGTTTAGACTTCGATATTGAAATGTTGGTTTGTAATAAACTTAACTTGCAAAAGGTTTGAATAAGTTAATTATGAGAAATATCATAACATGTGGTTATTAAGTTTGTTCAGAAAAAAACTTGATTGAAATAACAGTTCTAGTAATAATTACGAATTAGTTTGTTTTTTTCTTGTTTAGAAACGTAAGTTTTAGTTTGTGATTGGCTGGATTTGTAACGTATTCATTTATTTTTCCTGAAAAGTGTTTAAGTTGTTCTTTATAACGAAAAGTCTTACGTTAGAATGTTTTAAATATTTGCAGCGGCATTTACAGTAAAGTCTTGAGCCGCCTTATTAATAAACAAGGTTTAGGCAAGGAGTAGTTATTATATGTTTTGTCACTGTCAGATGATTGTAAAGAGACAAAACATAGTTTAGATACACCCTGTATACGCCGTGTTTATTAATATATAAGGCTGTATATGTATAATCACATAGTAACTGGAATAACTATCCCCATATACTATCCATAGGAAATCATAATAGTAACCTGCATTTTACTGTTTTTACAAAAAAACACATAGGAATATCTTAATTATATTATTTATAATATAATTAAGATAGTAGTAGTAGTAGTAGCTCTTACACATAAAAACAGTTATTCAAAATATATGTTACTTGAAATATGCTTGTTATGTAAATTTAACAAATATTTTACATTGTAATAAGAAGAAATTTATATAGATATTGGTGCCTTTACCACCAAATGCTGTCTTATCTTCATTTATTAATTGCTGTAAGAAAGTGAAATGACTTCCCTTCACAACGGCTTTTTATGCAAGTATGTATGTAAAGTGACTGTATAAGTTTAAAGTTTTTTTTTTCATTTGTATCCAAAATGCGACTTTATTATGTATTATTAAGTCCAATTTCATTGTCCACCTTGTCTTTTGTATACTTTGACGTCATTTTTACAAAACTAAAGTTACTACAGCCATGTATGTGATATATTACAATTTCTTCCAGTAACAATAGAAAGCTGCCATATACTAAAATGATTGATGTACTAGGCTAATATTCATAGACAACGCCGAGCGTAAAGTAACGTTTCCGTATGTCAAATTTGACATACGGAAGCCTAAGTTCATGCTTAGTTTCGTCTCTAAATATCAGCTTTAGATTTTTTTTCAAATTAACGCTAGACTTAATACATTTGTTTTTTTACCCGACACCTAAGGAGGGTTATTGTCTGTAGATGTAAGATTTAGGTACAGTCAGCATAAAATATATCTGAAAGAAAATACTTGTCATAATTATCTAAACTACTGAAGAAATTAAACTCTATCACAATGTGGTAAAGTATATGTCAGAATGACAGTTGCTGTGTAGTGTGTTTGTTCCGAAACATTCCTTGTGGCATTGAAATATAGTTTAATTTTCTTAGTTGTTCAGATAATTTTGAACATTTTGTGTGTCCAGATATATTTGATGCATTCTACATAATTTCTTAGGATTGAAATTTTTGTCTCTCTAAGGTATATCTCTAAGGTTTTGCACGACTTGAAAACAATATAGATGAATAAATTTATGTTAAATCCTGATTTAAAATAGATCAATTACTTTTTAATTAATATTTCACTAAAATAGACGAGGTTGTTTTAAATTCTGCATATTTTCATTGATCATCTTTTGTAATAACGGCTTCTCAGTTATATGTAGTGCTTATTATATTTAGTATGTTGAAATTACCTTGATTATACAATTTAAATTGTACCTAGATTGTTGTATTAAACTGTTTTCGATAATTAATACGGAACATACGATTATATGTAACAATTTATTTCTGTAACGCATTATTTAGATAATTAGCAACAGGATAATTCACAATAGAAATACATACTTATATTCAGCATATTAATATTTGTATCCTGTGGGAACGACCCACGACCTCGTGATCAGCAGTCTGGTACTCGAACAACTAGACCACGTCGCCATCTTGCTGTTAAACTACTTATTTCTTTATCCCTATACGGACGAAATGAGAATGTCCTTCTTTATTTCGGTTTATCGGTATCGGTATTAGAGATTTTTTGAACAAAGGATTTTGTAGTCACCTTTCGGAGTTTTCACGATTAAATACTTTACGATAAACATATTAAAGTCGAGTATTCCTCAGGGATTACTCGTCACAATAATTTGCTTGTAATGCCGAGGCATTTCTGAAAATCAACCAAAAATAATATAACAAATTATTTGTTAGACAAATAGAGAATTTGGCATTGTCTTATTTATAAAACTCAACGTCAATCAATCAACATAATCAAGGTATCGTTGTATTTTTGACAATAGGCTGGTGGACTTTTCATTTTTATAAACAGAGCTGATCAATAAAAACAAATTAACATCTGTTCAAAAAAAATTAAGTTATATGCATTTTAATTATATGCTAGACAGAGAGCGCACTGTACCGACAAGTGACGTCAAACCGTAGGAGCTCCATACAAATTCTGTACTAACACTCGTTTTGCGGGAAGGGGACAGAGCATCCTCCTTCACCCCCATCAAAAACTTGTTTTAATAGACAATTTATAATTAAGTATATTTTTTCATTAGTCTTATTTTGAATAAGTCAAAAACCAGTACACCGCCCTAATATTTGAAATTGTCGGAAACCGAATGATATGATAAATTATGTTGAGTACTTATTATTATTGTGAAACATTTCACATGTTGCTTATAAAGAAAATTTACATGACACTAATTATTATCTTTAGCGCAAAATTTGAATTTAATTTTTGAAATTCGTTACATCGAAGCAAAAATAAGTAGCGTTTAGTATTAGTACTTGGCGTAGGCGCAGCAAAAAACTTTTACTAAGTATTTTTCTTTTTTGTCCTATCTGTTGGCGTGAGTTATACAATAATTATATCGTATATGAAGTAGTCAAAATACAGTAGGTGCGTCGAACTAGCATTAACGAATCGTCGCTTTGAGGCTCTTCTAATGCGTACCGTTTTTATTAAAAAAAAAAATTTTGTAGTAAAAATTTAATGGGTTTAGGTGTCTGAAAAGGTCACAGTTGGTTTCATTTTGCATTTATAATTCGGATATACAAACTTCTTTCAGCAAGGCATCTTCTTTGCCAGTTTGTCGATCTATGACTTCCATAAGTTTTATATTTTAATTAAAATTAAGTAGGTATAGTTGAATCCATTTTAAAATGTTACAGTTGATTCATTAATAAAATAAAATAATAATCTTTGCCGAAGTTTAAAGAAAAATAGAGCTTACTTACAGTTTTTTACTACTAATGTTTTTTTTATAGATGTTTCTAAAATATCTTCATTAGCAATAGTTTTAAATAATCTGAAAGGATACACTAATTTGTATTCCTCCCACTTCGAATTAAATATAACTCTCTTATATTATGTGAAATATATAACCTTTTATTGTCATTTTAATGTTTTAGTGGCAAGATGTATTTTAGTAATCTTTAGAAATTAAATAATTGCTTTCATCGAGGCTGCCTTGTAGTCAGTGATGTCAAATAGATTGAACCCAAATCAATGAATGTAATTGGTTCTTTATTTTTTTGAAAATAAAAGGCACAAATGAAAGACAATTAATGCCTCTGTATCAAATCCGTTTATTGCTTCAAGTAACAAGTTACAGACAAATTACAATAATTACTATTGATATACGCGCTTTTGCCTCTTGCCTTTTGAATATGCCTCGATTTTGTCACTCATTTCGAGGCAGCCTCGTTCAAAGCAATATTTAAGCATTGCGTTGCGTCACATTGTTATTGATAATTCAAATAAAATACGCTAGATGTGGACTGTTGTTTATTTTTTTGTACAAATACCAGTTTTTTTTCTAATGCGATAATTTTTTATACCGATCTCAGAAAATAAATATTGGAGGTGAAATAGTTGAGTGTTTTAATTTATTAGGAATAATTGATATACCCCGTATTTTGTAATTAATTAGTTGTAAGTGTAAGTTTTGTAATATTTCCTTGGAAAATATTGTTAAAATGATTATTTATTTTTCAAAGAAATATTACTACATCAGTACATGGTTCTCTCATTCAAAATGACTGAACGCAATCAAGTTAAGAGAATCAAACCAAAAATTTGGTTAAAGTTTTGTTGTTTTTTATAGCCAATTTATAACATTTTATAGATTGAACCAAAAATTTTGTTGTTTTTTAATTTACTTGTGATGCAAACATCGATACGCTAAAATGTGTTTCTGAAAATCAAAAGACTGAATTTTTGAAATAAACGTAATTTAATTTCTTATTTTGACTTTTATTTGAAACCCAACACCAAATTGAAATATGATATAAATCCTTCACTCACCTTGTTACTTACTCTGGCTGCTACAGTTAGTTCCACCGTCCATAGGCCCGACGCATAAATTCATACAATACTATGTTTACATAATACTCTTGTTGACTAAACCGTAAGTGGTCAACACGATACGGCTTTCCAGCTCATACGCAGCGTATTCGTTGCTGTTTAATTGTATTGGCTACAGTCGGCCGGTCACTCATTGCGTCGTAAACCTAACTGCAAACCTCATGCAAAAATAATTATGTAATAATATAAGGTTTTCTGAAAGAAACCACAAGGTAAAATAAAGACGCTACATAAAAATTGTATAAGTTTATTCACTGGTCAGTTCTTATAATTAACTTAATAAAAACTATAAATAAATTAATCCTAAAAATACAGTTTTAAACCGTCTTATTAGATAATGTCATTTACATTTGGATGGGTAAAATTTTTCTATAATTCAGTCAGAAATCACAACCTTGTTGACTAAAGTCGATCAAAGTACAGTACAATCTCGTGCTATCTCCCTCGTACCTTAAATAATACAGTAGCATGCGAGACAGAGATAGCACGACGTTGGCAGCTACAGTTCTCGCCAAACTTATTGTCCGGCTTGAAGTTGGCACGAGCTAACTGCAACGCGGCTGTTAAATCGGACAAAGAAAAATATTGGACTGTAATAAATAAAAACAAAAGCTCAAGTTCAAGTCAGTCAAGCTGTCGTTTTGAATCCGATTTTTAATTCCGATTTTTACGGCCGGATTGAAGTTAGCTCGTGCCAACTTCAAGCCGGACAATAAGTTTGGCGAGAACTGTATATTATAATGGTTTGCGCTTTTCACTTATGGACATTATTTATCGCAATAGGAAAAGAGAATAAATTAGCGTACAAGTAATCTTATTAGTAACTATGCCCCGCAGTAATATCCGCTTTCATCTAGTTAATCAAAGTCCTGTGGGAATTACCCAAAATTCTATTTAAGCGGTTGCCTAAGTCAATAATATCTATGTGCTCATTTTTAGCCTAACCGTACAGTGGTTTGGGCTTTCCATCATGCAAGACTAGGTCTTAACATACCAATGTTAAGCTCCCATGTAATAAGGGGAGAGCCTATTGCCATCAACCGGGCACAAATCCACACTCCGACCTGTTACTGGGAATTTCACAGAAAACCCAACAACACTCCTCGACCCGGGGATCGAACCCAGGACCTCTAGCGTAGCAGTCGCGCTTGGGACCACTAGACCAACGAGACTAGGTCTTGACATATTTAATTCATTTACATAAATAAAAAAAATGGATCGTATTAAAAATGGTCCCATCTAAATTTATCTTACCATCAACTCATAATCTCATATGATGATTCATGATACCCTAAACACAAGTTAAATCTTATTCTGGGTACTAGAGTATATCGTGAATACTAAATATCCAGTTCTTTGTGACGCTGTTAATGTATTTTTGTGCCCAAATTAAGAAATAAACATTATTATATTATAATTATTACAATTTAAATTTATGAAGTGCTGGGCACGGGTCTCCGCTTAGAACGTGAAAATTTATTGTAACTATATGTATCTATTTAATTATTTATTATCATCCCTTTATGTGGGCAATAAAGTTCCTTTATGGGCTTAGCTACTTTCAGGGTAGCTAAGCCCATAAAGGTTTAGCTATTGTCACGATTATATTTAAACGTTTGCGTGTGTGTGTGTTTTCTTAGGCTTATATTCAGAGACGATGCTAAGCATAAACTTAGGCTTCCGTATGTCAAATTGTAATACAAAGACATACGGAAGCATTACAGTTACTCTACGCTTAGCATCGTCTCTGAATATTAGCCCTAAGAAAACTAGGAGATATTGAAAAATTACACGCAAACGTTTAAATATAATCGTGACAATAGCTGTTTACTATCCGCGACAGATTGGCTGTAGAAAAACTCAGTTTGCGGTGCAAAATTAAATTCATAACCTCCCCTAACCCAGGGAGGGGAAGGCTTGGGGGGAGAGGAGACCCGTGCCAGTAAAAATGAGTTAATAAAGATAGATAAAGACGCGCACTTACGCCTTTTCCTCACAGGGGTAGGAAGAAACAAGAGACCGGCACATACATACAATGATTCTTGCATACTTCTTAATAAATATTATTCCAATAATCCCGATTCACACTGGTAAGTAGGTCAAGCACGAGTTACAGTAATAGAGTAGTTAACGTAATCGTATCGAGTTCCAATTATTTTGTACTAGCGACCCGCCCCGGGTCTCTTATCGGGTCGATTATCTCTCACCCTCAAGAATAAATTATGGACGTGTGTATTCTGCCTATCCTCACCTACGGTGCTCAGACTTGGTCTTTGACGAAACATCAGAAGTCCGCACTCGGGGTTTGCCAGCGAGCCATGGAGCGCAGTATTTTGGGAGTCAGATTGTTAGACCGTATAAGGAATAGTATACTGCGCTCCAGAACTCAGATCGCCGACGTTGGTCAAAAAGCCGCAAGCTTGAAATGGAACTGGGCTGGTCACATCTGCCGCATGTCGGACGAGTTGTGGGCAAAACGTATTACCGAGTGGAGCCCATACAACGTTAGACGACGTTGTGGTAGGCCCAAAAGGAGATGGCGGGACGAGCTAGACCTTTACTGGAAGGATTGGCCGCAGATAGCCCTTAATCGTGACGAGTGGAAGGCGGGTAAGGATGCCTTTGCCCTGCAGTGGGACGATAACGGCTGATAATGAATGAATGAATGACCCGCCCCGGCTTCGTATGGGTTTGAATTTCTTATATTTTCTGTACTATAATATGAATGTACAGTTCGCGCCAAACTTATTGTCCGGGTTGAAGTTGACACGAGCTAATTTTAACCCGGCCGTAAAAATAGGAGAAAGAAAAACATTAGATTGTAATAAATAAAAACGAAAGCTCAAGTCGTAGGCTGTCGTTATAAATAATTTATCCACTACTTTTCTTTCTCCGATTTTTACGGCTGGGTTAAAGTTAGCTCGTGCCAATTTCAAGTCTTCAACCCGGACAATAAGTTTGGCGAGAACTGTATTATACATATAAACCTTCCTCTTTAATCACTCTATCTATAAAAAAAAACCGCATCAAAATCCGTTGCATAGTTTTAAAGATACATAGGGATATAGGGCAGACACAGAAAGCGACTTTGTTTTATACTATGTAGTGAAGAAACACAGACCAGCGCTGCGGATGTCAAGGGAACTAAAAAATGATTCTTTTGAAAACATTTTTTGCACAACGTTTGATCAAAAATGTTTTCAAGGGAATATTTTTTTTGATCAAACTTTGTGAAGGAAGATTTCGAGCGAGCAGGACTCGCGGTGATTTAGCGGTCATAGCGTCTGGTGTACCGAACTAGAAGATGCAGGTTCGAATCCTGACCGGCAGCCGATTTTTTCCTCCATTATAATTACGAATAGTATTTTTTTTTTGTTAACCACTCTATTATTTTTAATGAAGGAAAAAATCGGCTGGCGGGCAGGATTCCAACCTGCGTCTTCTCGTTCGGCTGGCGAGCGGGGCTCGCGGTAGCTCAGTTGGCAGAGCGTCTGGTGTACCGAACCAGAAGACGCAGGTTCGAATCCTGCATTAAAAATAACTTGTAATCTTAGCATGGAAAATGCTTAAAAAAATACATAAAGATAACCACTCTATTATTACAGTGATTCGTGCTTGAGTTACATAATTATGTCATTTAGTCATTCACCGATGTCATTTTAAAACTCGTAGTCATACCTAAAGCTGAGGGTGCTGGCTATGTTGAAGTACTTGGGCATCGCCTGCAGGATGGCGCGGTACTCCGGCGTGAACTCCTGAGGGTGATGCATCTTGTGCGCGTGCAGGGACACGTCTACTATCGGCGCAGCCTGCAGGGACAGCGGCACCTGGGAAACGTTTCAGGTACAGTTGTCGCCAAACTTATTGTCCTGGTTGAAGTTGGCACGAGCTAACTTTAACCTGGCCGTAAACATCGGAGGAAGAAAAAGATTGGATTAAAATAATTTAAAACAGATTACAAAAAATACCCATATAATATAGTCACGCCCCTCAGTCATGAGGTAGCGACTAGGAAGAAGACGAAAGAATTCGAAAAGTGTCACTTTGTTCCTCTATAAGTGGGAGCAAAATACCTTTTTAGCGGCCGGAAATTAGATTTAAATTTGGTACATATATCATTCATAGAAATCGAAACACCGCCTTTTAATTATTTTCTCATCGAGAGGGGATGAAAATTAGAGTATATAACTCGAGAGCAAATTATTTTTCCCTCGGCTGGATGTACTTTGAATCCCGCGCTGCGCTCAGGATTTTACATTAGGATTAATCGCTTCGCTCGTGGTTCAAAGTAGCGCCCTCGCCGTAAAAATACTATTTTGTTCCCTTGTCATACAATCTGCTGTGGAACTAGTTAAGTTTAGCTGGGTTTTTCCGCACTTAGCCATTTGGAATATTGTGTGTGTCTTCTAGTTTTTCCCTACCCAAACAACCCAGGCTTTCACATAAGGTAGGCAGCCTATTTAGACTGCTACAGGGATTGAAGTATTTGTGCCCGTTGATCTGCCACGCTCCTGCATTCTATGAGCACGTGCTGTGGCGTTTCTGTTGTCCCCATGCATCATTTGCATAGGCAGTCTGTTACACCTATGTTGAATAGGTGCTTGTTTAATTGCCGGTTGTAATGATTATAGCCTTGCCAATGTTGTCCCTTTTTAATTTAATGGTTGCGGTTTAAAAATATTAACGTATGTCATAACCATCACGCCTGTATTTCCCGAAGGGGATTGACCTTCAGGCTTCAGGCCCCAACCTGACAATACCGGCGAACTGTGTGATGTGGATGGAACGGCGAGTTTCTACACTTTTGCCTCTTCGGAGAATACAAGCGTGATGATATGGGCCAATGTCGCGAGAGGCATTAAGTTAAGTTATAACTGACCAAGTTATAACACGTAAAGCCGTCAATCCTAGTTGTCTTATAAGAGTAAGAGTAAGAGTTTTTATAATAATAATAATAATGACGCTTTTATCGGGCTCTCCATGATTCAGGAGTAGACCTGTTAGCGTCCGTGTCCTGGCTACGCTTCGGAGATCTTTTCGGAGAAACCGAAGGTTTTGTCTGTGCAATTATGGATGAAGTCATGATGACTAACAACTACCGGAAATATATAGTGAAGGATGGTACGGTTGACATATGTCGGGCATGCCACCGTCCGGGAGAGTCTATCCGACATATTATATCTGGTTGTTCGCGTCTGGCTAACGGTGAGTACTTGCACAGACATAACCTGGTGGCCCGGATTATCCACCAGCAACTTGCTTTGAAATACAAACTTGTGGAATCGGAGGTACCGTACTATAGGTATGTGCCCGACCCAGTTCTCGAAAATGGTCATGCCACATTGTACTGGGATCGCTCGATTATCACAGACAGGACTATTGTTGCAAATAAGCCTGATATTGTGGTGATAGACCGATTAGAGCGTAGTGCAATGATTGTCGATATCACCGTCCCGCATGATGAGAACCTCATGAAAGCCGAGAAAGATAAAGAAATAAAGTATCTTGATTTGGCACGTGAGGTTGTCGACATGTGGGAGGTGAATTCGGCGATCATTGTACCGATCGTTGTGTCTGCCAATGGCTTAATAGCCAAGAGCCTCGACCAACATCTAAGGAGGCTCTCGTTGAGTGGCTGGATCAAGGGCTTGATACAGAAAGCGGTACTCCTAGATACGGCACGTATTGTTAGGAGGTTCCTTTCCCTGGAGCCCTGACCACCGGTAGCTTGGACTCTGTTCCCGATACCGGTGGGCTACTATTTTTTATATTTTTAAATGTTTTTATTTTTTTTGTTTTTTATAAAAATATTTAAAAATACAAATAATATGTAAAAAAATGAATAAAGGAAATAATAATAATATTTTTGGGACATTTTTACACAGCACCATCTCATCTCAAACTATGCAGAGCTTGTACTGTGGGTACTAGACAACGCATAGATTACTTACATACATTTTTTTTTGTAAAAACATACTTATAATACATAGGAAACACTCAGACAAACACAAACACTTAAGTTCATCACATAAATATTTGTGTCTTGTCCATAGAACCTGAATTCAAATTCAAATATTTTATTTCAATTGGACCATATAAATAGGTACTTTCGAAAAGTCAAACTAGTTGCACGGTTCCAAAAAGTTGGACTTATGGAGAAGAGCCGGCAAGAAACTCCATAGTCGCTCTTTAAAAAAAAATATATATATAAATGGTTACAGTAATAATTTAGTTTTGAGGATAGTGCAGTTTGATATGTAAAATTAAAGAGTACTTACCTATTTAAGAGAAAAAAAAACATAGCAGTAAAAGCTGACCAGTCCCTACAGACAGCACTATAGACAAGAATACTTTAATACTTACATTGAAAGTGACATTGAGCGTCATATACACGCCTTCTCCGGAGTATGTAGCGGCCGAGTGGTATATAACATACATAGGGCGGTCCTTATGTCGGGCACACTCGTGGGGAGCGGACGACAGCGACCACGACGTTACCGTGACGTTCGGCCGCGTCCACAGAGTTATCAGGTTGTGGTGCGAAGCTGTAGAATATATAATAGAATATAAAGATAGAAATAGAATAGAATAATTTTATTTCTCAGTATATGGTACATTAAGGTTGATTTTTAACATTGATCTTCATATACTACCACTACTGGTATAGAAATAATCACTACATAGTATAAAACAAAGTAGCTATCCGCTATGTAGTAGTAGTAGCTATGTATGCTTAAAAACTACGCAACGGATTTTGATGCGGTTTTTTTTTAATAGATAGAGTGATTCAAGAGGAAGGTTTATATGTATAATATATGACCACGCGGCGGAAAGCTAGTAATAATAATAAAAACGTTTATTTTCCTTACACAAATGGAACTTAAATCTATATAAAAAATTGAGTGAGTAAATACTACATTCATTTGTGAGGGACTGGTGTCTGAAATAGGTTCAGTGAACTAGAAATATTAATACACTATGCAAGCAAATATATAATACTTATTATTATACAGGGTTACTTGTAATTCGACGTATATCCGCCAGGAGCTAATTAGGGGATCAAAATGCAACAAATTGAACACCACCTATGTATGGCCGAAGTTCAATAGTTTTCGAGATATTTGAATTTTAGGGAATTTTCGATATTTACCCAAAATTTTACATTTAAATCCAAATTATAAAAAAACTACACATTGAATAGGTACCATCAAAAAATGATATTATAGGTGACACTTTGATTAAGCTACGTACATCATTAAAAGTGCTTCATCCAACAAAATACCTAAATTGATGAGCGATTTAAGATTTATATCGAACCAATATTTTCATTTCATGCTTCAAAAAATGTAGTCTAGTTAAAAAAAATACTATGACATGAATCGTACAAACAACTAAAAAAACTTCCCTATTCTCTCAGCTTTCCAAAAAGGTATAAAAGTTAATTAAAAGACACTTAATTCATGGCATAGCATGCGTTTGAATCGGCGCGGGGAGAAAAATCATCTGCGTTTGTGTTAAAAAGATACTACTTTTCTGCCGACGGCTTCACTTCCATGGTTGGAGTATTTCTTATAATTTATACCCTATGTTACCCGGGCATAGTGTAGCTTCCCAAAGATGAAAGATTTTTTAAAATCGGTCCTGTAGGGATCGATTTGAATAAGATAATAGATAGAAATAAGATTTGATAATTATTTACTGGGCCCCCATTTCTTGTCGCAAAATTTGAACAGCGAAAATTACGAAGAGTTTTCAAGAAACAACCCCAATGATTTGTTGGCGGATATTCCCGAGGAAATAAAAAATAACCTCATGTTTCCACATCATGGTTGCCCAGCACATAACCGATTTACTGTCCGGCAGTGGCTAGACGAGAGGTATCAAAACCGATGGATTGGGAGAGGAGAACCAATCCCGTGGCCAGCACGAACAAGATGTGTAATTTTTTTTATAAAATACACGTTTTTATTAATGCTTTTTCTATTAAAAAGAGGAAAGATTTGTTTGTTTATTTGTTTGAATTGAATAGGCTCCGAAACTACTAGACCGATTTGAAAAAATCTTTCACCGTTGGGAAGCTACACTATGCCCGGGTAACATAGGGTATAAATTATAAGAAATACTCCGATCATGGAGGCGAAGATTTTTCTCCCCACGCCGATTCAAACACATGCTATGCCATGAATTAAGTGTCTTTTAATTAACTTTTATACCTTTTTGGAAAGCTGAGAGAATAGAGGAGTTTTTTTAGTTGTTTGTACGATTCATGTCATAGTATTTTTTTAACTAGACAAAATTTTTTGAAGCTTTAAATACAAATATTGGTTAGATATTATTCTTAAATCGCTCATCAATTTAGGTATTTTGTTGGATAAAGCACTTTAAATGATGAACGTAGCTTAATTGAAGTGTCAACTATAATATCATGTTTTAATGGTACCCATTCAACGAGTAGTTTCTTTTTTATTTGGAACTTAGTATCAAATTTTGGGTAAAGATCGAAAATCCCCTAAAATTCAAATATCTCGAAAACTATTGAATTTCGGCCATACATAGGTGGTGTTCAATTTGTTGCATTTTAGCCCGCCAATCAGCTCCTGGCGGATATACGTCGAATTACAAGTAACCCTGTATAGATGAATAATTAAATTACAGTCATTCACAGCACAGTATCATCATATCAAAATTCTCATTGTACAATGTCAACATTTATAAATTTAAAATAATAATAAAGAAATAAAAATAAAATAGAAATGAAATGTATTTTTTTTTAATGAAGGAAAAAATCTGCTGGCGGGCAGGATTCGAACCTGCGTCTTCTGGTTCGGTAGACCAGACGCTTTGACCACTAAGCATGGAAAATGCTTAAAAAAATACAAAAAGATAATGAAATGTATATTAGAATAGCCTGTGCCCGCGAATTTGTTCTCGTAGAAATTGAATTCTTTCCACCGTTTTGGTAACATTTTTAATTTATACTCAGCTCTTATTGGTCGTGTATAATGCTCCTTCGGCAGTCGGGAAAAAGACGTATCAATACTCTGTATTTGTCTCAAAGATATGTCTACTCTGTGACGTTTATAACATGGTATAACACGTGCAGGTAATTATTACATAACCTAACCTAAATTAAAAATATAGAAAACCCGCGACACGCAATGTAATTTGTCATTTTGTGGTGGCGGCCATCTAGGATTTGAAATTTATCATAGTATTCTCCTTGCCCTTTCATTTGATACCCATATTGAGGGAGTTGTGACAAAATATGTAATCCGCTATTTTGTGGCGGCGGCCATCTTGGACCGATTTTCATCAAACATAGCTATAATAACACTCCTGACTAATTCACCTTTCAAATAAAAAAAAAACTAAATCAGTTCATCCGTTTGGGAGCTACGATGCCACAGACAGACACACACACAGACACGTCAAACTTATAACACCCCGTCATTTTTGCGTCGGGAGTTAAAAACAGAAGACAACACAATTACTATAACAAAGTATGTTGCGATAAAATAAACCCATGACTTACTCGTGATATCGAAGGAGTAGTTGCACAGTTCTCCGCTACAGTCGCGGCGGGCGAGCGCCACGCCCACCGGCGGCGAGAACTGCGCCGGCGCAGCCGTGTACAGGAACAGCGCCTGAACACTGCAACATTACACAATAACTTGTTCTTGGTCAATTGTCTGATAAGGAAGGATGTTTTACCACCTGCTAGTGACTTCTCGTTAAATAGGGTAGACGACTGGTGTTGAATTGGTAATAATAACACGCGAAGAGGGGTAGGGCCCAGCCATATAAGGCTCAAATCTGGAGCAGCTCATCTGGGAAAGTACCTCCACATTACAGAAAACTGCAGCCAAGTAACACTTTATTGCATGTTATGTTCCTGCAGTGAGTAAGGTCGCCAGAGCTCCTTCTAAGGATGCCCTGCGCTGGTAGTAAGAGGAATATTCCTTCAAACTGTCGGCGCAGTGAATCCTCCATATACCTCTAAGAGATTTAGGGTCGGTCGTGCGAGTGATACCCCTGGTGTTGCGAGCGTCCATAGGCTACGGTAACCGCTTACCATCAGACGGGCCGAAAATAAATATTAAATCGACCAAGAAATTTCCGAGATATAAGCGTTTAAATTTTTTGGTGGGGATTGAGAGGGGATGCTGTGTCCCTTTCCCGCAAATCGAGTGATAGTATACAATTTGTATGGCGCACGCTAATTTTGACGTCAGTTTTAAGTATAGTGCGCTCTCTGTCTACCGTAAAATGAAAATGCTTTTAACTTCGTTATTTTTTAACCATTTTTTTTTATTGCCTACAGTGGCAGACGAGCATGTGGCCCACCTGATGGTAAGTGATAACCACCACCCATGGACATCAATAAAGCCAGGGGCAAAGCTGAGCCGCCGCCTACTGTGTATGGTAGAGAGCTCTTTTTAGGCCTCCTTTGAAGAACATGTCATAGCATACGGTTTTTGATAATCGGCTCTATATATGGTCAACTTTTTCATGAGGCCATAAAAAAATAATTAGTCGTCTAACCTTATTATTAACCCATTACTTGGCAGATAACTTCATAAATATTTTGTTTAATTTTTTAATTTATCCATCTTTATCTTTACTTATCTAAAGTCGAAATAATTGCAGATTCGATTCATGAAAAATTTTACTGTACGCAAAAAAAACTAATAGTATTAGTAGTTACTATGAAGAATTGTTTTTAAGAGTGTAGTAAGTGAATATTGTATGGAAAAATGGTGTTGTTGATCAGTTTTGTAGTAATGACTTTATAATAAATTCAAATAGTTATTTAGACTATAAAAACATTAGAAGTGAACAATTATCGTGTATAGAACCTTATTACATTTGTACGTAGCTTTTTAATTAACCCCCGACGCAAAAACGACGGGGTGTTATAAGTTTGACGTGTCTGTGTGTGTGTGTGTGTGTGTGTGTGTGTCTCTCTCTCTCTCTCTGTGTGTGTGTGTGTGTGTGTGTGTGTGTGTGTCATTGTAGCTCCCGAACGGATGAACCGATTTTGATTTTGATTTTTTTATTTGAAAGGTGAATTAGTCGGGAGTGTTCTTAGCTATGTTTGATGAAAATCGGTCCAAGATGGCCGCCGCCACAAAATAGCGAATTATATATTTTTTCACAAATCCCTCAATATGGGTATCAAATGAAAGGGCTTCATTAGGAGAATACTATACACTATGATAAATTTCAAATCCAAGATGGCCGCCACCACAAAATGGAATATTACATTTCGTGTCGGGGGTTTTCTATATTTTTAATTTAGGTTATTGTTTGTGTGTGTGTCTATGTAAGAAAAATAATACATCAATTCAATTTCAATCACGCGCACAAAAACACTTAAATACACTTCAAAAAATTAAAAACTTTAAATACCCTTTTTACAGTCCACATCTGAAATATCTGTACTTACAAACAGTTCAAAATAATTTCAACAATGTAGAAACAAGTAAAATAATATGAAATGTGTGTATGTGTTCGTGTGCGTGAGTGTGTGTATGTGTTAGTGTGTGTGTGTGTGTATGTTAGTGTTAGTGTGTGTCTCTAGACTCCACAGTAGATTTTCCACATTTTTGTTGTGGAGTCGTCTCTCCCAAGTTAACATGTTACGTTAGTCTTTGATACAAGTAAACATTCACAGACCCGACCGAGGTTAGTAGAGCAGTTACAGATAGAGTTAAATAGTACATTGAAATTATTAGACACAGTTAGTTACACATAATAGATTATGAAACTTACTCGGAAATTAAATTCACGATCATAAATTCGTGACAATATGACGCTGTAAGGGAATTCTAGAATCGGATATAATACATTTATGTCATAATACAAGAGCGGTTGAAATAGCCACATTTGATTTATCATAATAAAATTTATTGGAAACTAGGTGTTTGTTTTCCAATGGAAAACACAGCGTAGCGACGACGAGACGGACCGACGACCTGCCAGGCTAACATGCGCGCCACGACAAAATTTTGTCTACTCTTATGTCTCGCTCTTTCTTGTGCGAAAACGAGACAAAAGCACGACATAAGCGTCGACAAAATGTTCTCGCGGCGTGCATGTTAGCCCGGATGGTAAAGGTAGCTGGGAGTCGTTGGATGCAGGTTGCATACGTCCGGTTCCGGTGGAAGTCAATACAGGAGTGATGGTATCTATACTAATATTATAAAACTGAAGAATTCGTTTGTATGTTCGGTTGAACGCGTTAATCTCAGGCATTACTGGTCCGATTTGAAAAATTCTTTTAGTGTTAGATAGCCTGTTTAACGAGGAAGGCTATAGGCTATATATCATCACGCTACGACGAATAGAAGCGGAGTATCAATTAAAAATGTTGCAAAAATGGGGGGAAATTTCTACGGGATCGAAGTAGCGGGCAAAGGCTAGTGTTACATAAAGTTCTATTATAACCAATCAAAAGTGGCAATATAACCGTCCTGTATGTACAGTCAACATCAGATATATCGGGACATAAGTGTTTTTCTCATCCCCTAGAAAGCATAAAAAAAACAGGATATTCTTTCCAACAAGTGTACTTTAAAAGAAAGACTCCCAAGGCAAAGGTGTCGAGTTCAAATCCAAGGCACGCACCTCTGACTTTTCGAAACCATGTGCGTGAATATCACTCACTTGAAGAAAAACACACGCTGAAGAAAAACATCGTGAGGAAACCTGCATATCTGAGAGATTTTCTCGACGGCATGTGAAGTTTGTCAACTCGCATTAGGCCAGCGTGGTGGACTATAGCCTAATCCCTCTCATAATGACAGGAGACCCGTGCCCAGCAATGAGAAACTATATGGGTTGATTGTTATTATTATTATTTAAGTGTAGGTCAACATCATTTGGGCAGATTTTGATGATCTCCTTTCTTAGTTGTTCCGAACATTTTGAACACTATGTCCCGATATATTTAATGCTGACTGTATAATTATAATGTGTGTGTGTACATAAAAAGCGATACTAACAGATATTTCGCAAACCCAGTTCTAAACAACGGCAGGCCGCAGTACAGCTTGTCTTCGCAGTCACTGCTGAAGTTGGTACGAGCTGAGTATTGCAGGCCGGCGGCCGCCAGCGCTGGCAACACTCGTGACGTCGAGTACGGGTCCAGTTTCGTCACGACGATGCCGGACGTCCGGGAAGTGACGGCGTTGTTTATGTCGTGTGATACTATTTCTGTGTGCTGAAAATGTTTAAGACGTAAATTAGAATGTGAAGGAAGATTTCGACTGGCGAGCGGGGCGAGCGGTAGCTTAGTGATTAAAGCGTCTGGTGTACCGAACCAGAAGACGCAGGTTCGAATCCTGCCCGCCAGCCGATTTTTTCCTTCATTTAAAATATCTTGTAATCTTAGCATGGAAAATGCTTGAAAAAAATACAAAAAGATAGGTTTAAAAACATAAAGAAGGTCATCGAAATATTGGAAAAAATACCTTGTATTACGCTGGTTAAAACTATAGTCGTACTTTTTTTAATGTTGACTGGGGAATGAGAAAAAAAACTTTTAATTTGAGAAAAATCACGCCATATTGGCACACTATTATCTCTTTCGTAATGATTTCATATTAAAAACTGTCAGTGTCAGTTTCGGAATGTCAAACGCACGCCATTACTGAACTCATGGTATTCGGAAGTGCGTCGATCTCTGCTTCCTTATCTGTGCTCCTTCTTCTTGTGTAGTTTGTTGTTCTGATTACAACCTGCGTGAACTGTTGCAATAAACTTTTTCTCTTCATATATTGCGTAAAGTATGTAGATTCTCTCATTCATCAATTAAATATATTTTAAAGTGTACTCACAAACCAGGAATGTCTCTGTACGGAGATGCCGTCGTCCTCGTAGGGGTTGAAGGGGACGAACATGAGCACGAAGCACACCGCGCCCACACCCGACAACATCATCCACAGCCGCTTGCGAGAGAACAGCAGTTCGATGCCCGACTGAAGCGAACATTATTATTTTTAATCCCCGACGCAAAAACGACGCGGTATTATAAGTTTGACGTGTCTCTGTGTGTGTGTGTCTGTGTGCGATTAAGATTTTTTTATTTGGAAGGTGAATTAGTCGGGAGTGTTCTTAGTTTTAGAATTTAGATAGGTAGAAATTTTAATGAGGTTCCATAGTTAAAAAAATATAAAGTATCATTAGTGTTTTGTTGTTTTTCGGTTAAATTGGTGTAAATTAATGTATTCCGAACCCCATCTCTTCAAAATACGACATCCGCCTTTTTCGCCATCAAGACGAATCTAATGAGGTGTCATTTGTCTAAATCGGTTGAGCCGTTGAGTAGTTACGAGCGAACATAGGAACGGACATACATACATACGCGTCAAACACATAACTCTCCTTCGGCAGTCGAGTAAAAAATATTTATTTAAGAAAAACACATACAACAGTAGATGTGACGATGACGGCCAGCCCCGCGTTGAGCACCGCCACCGTGTAGTCCGGAGTGCTGGAGGACGAGCGCGCCATGATGGGCAGCATCTGCGCGTCCACCCGCAGGCACAGCGAGAACATGAACATCACCGACGGCAGTGACAGGCACAACTCCAGCATCAGGTGTTGCCATCCTGTTAATTCATATATTCATATTCATTTATTTGCATTAAAACATGGTATTACAGGACTGCCTCGTTGGTCTAGTGGTCCCAAACGCGACTGCTGCGCTAGAGGTCCTGGGTTCGATCCCCGGGTCGAGCAAAATGTTGTTGGGTTTTTTGTGAAATTCCCAATAGCAGCTCGGAGTCTGAATTAGTGCCCGGTTTATGGCAATAGGCTCGCCCCCTATTACATGGGACCTAAACATACCGGCGAAATGTGGGTGTACATTAGTACGCCTCTGCCTACCCCTTCGGGGAATATGGGCGTGATGGTATGTATGTATTACAGCTGTTACATTAAGTTAAGTGCGTACATGTTTCGCTAAAAGACATAGCATGCAAACTTATAATGAATAGTTACATCATACAATATTATTATACTATTGTTGAAGCATGTTTAATCTCCATAAATTATTTAACAGAATAAAAATTGTGTGCACTTAGCCATTTATATTCGACGACGTCTGTGGTCTAGTGGTTCGAGTACCGGACTGCTGATCATGAGGTCGTGGGTTCGATTCCCACAGGACACAAATATTTATGTGATGAATATAAGTATTTGTGTTTGTCTGGGTGTTTCTTATGTATTATAAGTATGAATTTACAAAAAAAAAAAAAAGTATATAAGTATTATATCCATTGTCTAGTAGTTAGTACCCATAGTACAAGCTCTGCTTAGTTTGGGACTAGATAGTGCTGTGTAAAAATGTCCCAAAGATATTTATTATATTTATTATTTATTTATTATATAATTTGTGAAAATAGAAACATTCATATTCATTTTTAACCCCCGACGAAAAAACTACGGGGTGTTATAAGTTTGACGTGTCTGTGTGTGTGTGTGTGTGTGTGTGTGTGTGTGTGTGTGTGTGTGTGTGTGTGTGTGTGTGTGTGTGTGTGTGTGTGTGTGTGTCTGTGGCACCGTAGCTCTCGAACGGATGGACCGATTTTGATTTTGTTTTTTTTTTTATTTGAAAGGTGAATTAGTCGGGAGTGTTCTTAGCTATGTTTGATGAAAATCGGTCCAAGATGGCCGCCGCTACAAAATAGCGGATTAAATATTTTTTCACAACTCCGTCAATATGGGTATCAAATGAAAGGGCTTAACTAGGAGAATACTATACGCTATGATAAATTTCAAATCCAAGATAGCCGCCACCAGAAAATGTCAAATAACATTTCGTGTCGGGGGTTTTCTAAATTTTTAATTTAGGTTAGGTTATTATGTCAGTCAACAGTCTTTTTAATATTTTTTTCTTGATATATTTATATAATATATAAATATGTCCCTATAATCAACCTTCACGTGACGTCATCCGCCGTACACGCCGGCTAGTGGTGCTAGCGTGTACTGAGAGCGGTCACGTCATTTTTACGTCACCAAGATGGCCGACCGGCAACAGAATGACATAAGGTTGCCTGGAAGAGATTGCAGTTAGCGATAAGGAGTTTGCATGTTTTTAATTACAATAGTCATGTCTTGTGTATTATTTGGTGTACAATAAAGTTATTTAACGACGTCTGTGGTCTAGTGGTTCGAGTACCGGACTGCTGAGCACGAGGTCGTGGGTTCGATTCTCACAAGACACAAACATTTATGTGATGAACTTATGTGTTTGTGTTTCTTATGTATTATAAGTATGTATTTACAAAAAAAAGTATATAAGTATTATATCCATTGTCTAGTATACATAGTACAAGCTCTGCTTAGTTTGGGACTAGATTGTGCTGTGTAAAAATGTCCCAAGATATTTATATATTATTAGTTTTCCGCCAGTGGCTTCGCCCGTGAGGTCTTATAAATTATTCCCCCGTTATTGCAACATTTTTCAATGCTACTCCGCTCCTATTAGTCATAGCGTGATGATATATAGCGTTTAAGCTTCCCCGATAAATGTGCTATCTAACACTGAAAGATTTTTTCGAATCAGTTCTGTAGTTTCGGAGCCTATTCAATACAAACAAACAAACATTTGCTCTTTATAATGTTAGTATACAAGTATTTTACCTTTCAGCGCGACATATCTCACGACATATAACGACACGAGCGACATGGCTGACATGATGAAGAGTGGAACGCTGATCAGGTATCGGAGGGTGCTGAGTGCTGGGATACATATGAGTACCAGCAGCACTACTGAGAGGAGGAGACGAGTCGCCGCCATCGCTTGCACGCAGCGCAGAGACCGGCTCAGACCATTCTGTGAAAGATATAATGATTAAATATATTTATTTCTGTATTTGGCTCGTGGGGGGCTCGTGGCAAAGTTGTAACTATGCTGATCAACCGATCTGCAAGGTTAAGCTACACTTGCCGCGGTCAGTCTGTGGATGGGTGACCATTCTTAACATATCGAGACCCCTCCGTGCCTCAGAGAGTCGGTCCCAGTTGTCATACGAACACCTATGACAATCGTTAGTTGTAGTCAGAAGCCTAAAAAGCTTGACAACCAGTCTTTCCTTCGAATATCGGTATTGCCTAGAAATTTGGTTGCGGAGGTCTGATGGCAGTCGCTCCGTGTAAAATACTGATATTCAGCCGCATCCTGGTGAAACTGGAAGCAGAGCCCAACATGGTTGGGAAAACGGCTAGGAAGAAGAAATTAACCCTAATCTTTATATTCTACAGATTTCCGCGGAACATAATTATGTTGCGTTTAGATTAATCATTGCATTGGTATGTTCATCTTGGACCTATTTCCATCCGACATAGCTAAGAACATTCCCGACTAATTCACCTTCCAAAAAAAAAACAATATCAAAATTGGTTCATCCGTTCTGGAGCAATGATGCCATACACACGAACAAACACACACACACACACACACACAAACGCACACATACACACACACACACACTTACGGTAAGACCCCGTCGTTTTTGCGTCGGGGATAAAAAAAAGACTTACCTTCTTCAAGGTCCAGGCGTCGAAAGCCTGTGCGGTGGCCACGGCGGCGATGACGTACGGCATCCAGTACAACGGCACCACTATCCACGCTTCAGTCAAATATCTGCAACATTTTTATATGTTACAATTAGGGCATAGACCCGCTTTTTCCCGGTTCTAAAAAAACCGGTTTTTCCCGGTTCTGAGCGTTTAAAAAAGAACCGGTTCTGAAATTACAAGAACCGGGTTTTTCGGTTCTTTCGGTTCTTGCGATTCTTTGAATAAAACGTTTATAATTTGAATCTGAAAATAATCATAATCTTGTAAATCAACCATAAATGGCGCCGTAGGTGTATAAAGTGGTGTTATTTGTATGTATAGTTTATTATTTCTTCACAATTTCTTTATTTTTCGCATAATTTATACAAAAATTACAGACCCACACTGAAAAAGGTTTATCTGAGGAATTGATCGATATGACTCGTCATTGATGGCTGCTCGTCGGATCAAATGGATATCAATGGAGGTGTTCCCCAGGGGTCAGTACTCTCTGCAACACTCTTCCTGCTCCACATAGATGATCTGCTGAAACCCAGTATCTTTGGGTACGCAGATGATCGCACCGTCGTAGAGAGTTACACGGACCAGTGGACTGGAAATCCAATCTAACAGAGGCCATGGTGGATCGCTTGTCCTTTCAGGCAGTCTCGGAATGGGGCGATGCTAATCTGATCAAATTCAACGCTGCCAAGACCCACGCGAGACTGTTTTCTGCCAAAAAGAGCCTATTCAGACTGGCTCCTTCTTTCCGAAATGTATCTGTGCCGATAACTGACCACCTTGAACTCTTGTGCGTTACTTTGACGTCAAACCTTAACTTTGGCTCATCATCATCATCATGGAGAACCCACTCCTGTGTGGGTTCGGTTTCTGCACTTAGTCCTGCAGTGGACCATTGTACGTGAGCCGAGGGGCTGTTATTCTAGCCAGCTCAACTCCCTCCAGAAGCAGATTAGTCTTCCCGGCCTCCTCAATGTGTCCGTTACAGATTTTGGTGATCCTAGGGTTTTTTCTCGTATCTGGGTGACGCCTGTGCATTCAAGCAGCACGTGTGCTATTGTTTCCTCGGCCATCATGCACGCCCTGCACAGGGGGCGATCTGTAATGCCTACATATAGTATGAAAATATTTGTTAAGTGAGCAGTGTCCGGTGATAGTCCCGACCAGCAGGCGCAGGCTGGCCCTATCCAGATGCAAAAGGTGTCTGGTCAGTTTGCTGTCCAAAGGCATTGCTCCTTTGGCTTATAAGCCATGTGCATGGAGTACTGTTTATGCATCTTTGGGATGTATCAGCTAAGTACCAGCTCGATGCGTTGGAAACCGTCGAGAAACGTGCCAAGAAGCTCATTGGAAACGACTCTCTTATCCAGGCTAAACTCCAAAATCTAGAACATCGCCGCAAAGTTGCTAGCTAATCGATTTTTTCCTTATGATCCTGGCCCCTCTTACGTTGGACATACAGGAGGAGGTTCCCTGCTATTTGTTCACAGCTATAAAATTGTATTAGTTGCTGAGAATAGCATAGAGGTCAAGAGCAGACTGACAGAGTGGTAGCTGAGAGTGGCAAGTGTCGGTTTAAAAGTAAGCAGAGGCAAGGCATAGTATATTTTCTGTAGTTTTGGTGGCCTTTTCAGTCCTGTAACCATTACTTTGGGCGGCATGTTCTAGTCGGCTCCTACTTTTGATAGGTTAGGTTAATGTTGTTAAGCAGAGACGCTAATGACATCGAAATTGCCAGGTACAATAGTGTCAAGTGAAGTACAGAATACTACTATACGAAAGAACATGTAACCAAACACTGAAACTGTTAATTGAATAAGACAGCAAAATGTTTATTATAAATTTATATGACAACCGAAAAGAACCGAAAAAAACCGGGTACCCGGTTCTGAATTAGGAACGGAACCGAAAAAACCGGTTCCGAAAAACAGGTCCAGTTCTCGATGCCCTAGTTACAATGACCACGATCTGCAATAAGAATAGTTCCCCTATTCTTGTGATCTTTGAAAGGTATATTTAGAATCCGGCTCGAAGGACCAAAAAGATGTATAAATAATAAATAAATAAATATCTTTGGACATTTTATACAGCACCATCTAGTCCCAAACTAAGCAGAGCTTGTACTATGGGTACTAGACAATGGTTATAATACTTATATACGTTTTTTTTGTAAATGCATTCATACTTATAATATATAAGAAACACCCAAAATGAGACTCGTGCCCAACAGTGGGACTGGTGATGATGATGATAAGAGTAAGGATGACCTCATCTGTATGGTGGTGGCGACCATTAACGGCACGAGCACGGCGACGGCGAGCACTCCCGCCAGCATGGCCGCCACGCGCCCCAGCGCCGCCCACAACAACTTGTGCACTGTCGACCATCCTACACACACAAGACTATATTAAAAAGACATGGCTAAATGATTGCCCAAGACATGTTTAACAGTCTTATAATTCTTATAGAACTTTCAAGAACTGATCAAATAATTAAAAGATTTTAACTTGATTTCTGCAAATTGATTGACAAAAATGGGTAATGTGGATTATTATCTACAAAAGTAGATTTGTACTGGTTTTTCTTTCTCCGATTTTTACGGCCGGGCTAAAGTTAGCTCGTGCCAACTTCAAGCCGGACAATAAGTTTGGCGAGAACTGTAAAATGTAACGACATAGATGTATGCTATTTTCAAATCTGAAGCAGCCCATCTGGGGAAGTACCTCCACCTTACAGAGAACTGCAGCCAAATAACACTCTTTATCGAGAGAGAAAGAGAGAGAGCTCCTGCTAAGGATATGCTGCGCTGGCAGCAAGAGGAACATTCCCTCAATCTGTCAGCGCTGTGAATCCTCCATAAACCTCTAAGAGGTATTTCGGGTCGGCAACGCGCGAGTGATACCCCTGGTGTTGCAAGCGTCCATAGGCTACGGTAACCGCTTACCATCATGCGGGCCGTATGCTTGTTTTCCATCTTAGTGCTATAAAAAAATAGAGTAGAACACTGACTGGTCCCGAGCAGCCACACGTAGTAGCCGACGCTGGCGAGCGCCAACAATGCGATGAGCACGTCCACGACGTACGCGGCCGCGAACGAGTACGTCACCAGGAACAGGTTCAGGTAATCGTAGTATACCGCCGCTGACGGAGACGTCTGTGGAACAGTGAGCAAGAATTAATAGTACACTTATTAACCCCCGACGCAAAAACGACGGAGTGTTATAAGTTTGACGTGTCTGTGTGTGTGTGTGTGTGTGTGTGTCTGTGGCATTGTAGCTCCCGAACGGATGAACCGATTTTGATTTAGTTTTTTTATTTGAAAGGTGAATTAGTTGGGAGTGTTCTTAGCTATGTTTGAGGAAAATCGCTCCAAGATGTCCGCCGCCACAAAATAGTGAATTACATATTTTTGTGACATTTGACGTCTGTAGCTTAAGTACATCATATCAGCCAAAAGATGTCCACCGCTGACGACATCTGTGGTCTAGTGGTTCGAGTACCGGACTGCTGATCGCGAGGTTATGGGTTCGATTCCCACAAGACACAAACATTTATGTGATGAACTTAAGTGTTTGTGTTTGTCTGGTTGTTTCTTATATTATAAGTATGTATTTACAACAAAAAAACGTATATAAGTATTATATCCATTGTCTAGTACCCGTAGTACAAGTTCTGCTTAGTTTGGGACTAGAAGATGTTGTGTAGAAATGTCCCAAGATATTTATTTTTTAAAAGGCCTTCCTCCATAGACTTCCACTGGCATCAGTCGTATGCCGCCTGCATCCAACAACTTCCAGCGACCTTTACCAGGTGGTCGGTCCATCTCGTTGGAGGCCGTCCCACGCTGCGCTTTCCGGTGCGTGGTCTCCACTGGAGAACCTTTCTGTCCCAGCGGCCATTAATTGTACGAGCTATGTGTGGGAGCTCAAGTACGATTCTCACCAATCTTATTGACCGGCTTGAAGTCGGCACGAGCTAACTTCAATCCGGCCGTAAAAATCGGAGAGGGAAAAATACCATTGTTTTTGTGTTTTTTAAGCATTTTCTAGGCTAAGATTACTAGTTATTTTTAAAGAAGAAAAAAATCGACTGACGGGCAGCATTCGAACTTGCGTCTTCTGGTTCGGTACACCAGACGCTTAAAATGGAAAAAGATAATTAAAAGGTAAGGTGGCATCATACGATATCGAACTACCCGTAAAGTTAGTCGTTGGTTGTGAAGCATTCGTTACTTTTCAATAGATGTCGCTACTTCACCCCTAGACGTAAGTTTAGAATGTATGTAGAATGTTTACGGAACCAGAAGACGCAGTTTCGAATCCTGCCAAACGGTCGATTTTTTCCTTCATTAAAAAAAATAACTAATAATAATAAAGTTTATTTGGAACAACTAAAGTTTACAATTTACAGACGAAAACGAAGATAGCCACAAAAGTAATATACTGTGGCGCAGCTATCAACGCCCAACTCAAAATATTAATGTACACCAACTATTGTTCCAGACTTCTTACAGACTCCAGAAAGTTAATTAATTAAATAATAATGAAAACATTGGGTGATGTATGTTTGTGAGTGCGTGTGTGCGTGTGTGATGTATGTGTGTGTGTGTGTTTACCGTGTTCATGATACCACAAGTTTCTCGGTTTCTTCATAAGACAGAGATTTAACCCAATCAGTCACATTTCTCTTGAGTACATTTTTAGTCATAGGGTAAATATTGATTCTAGTATTTATATCATTGTAAAGTTTAGAGCAGATATGGTTGAAGTGGCGACTAATCAACGCTAGCCTGCAGCGCATTTTACAAACTCTGTCGGCACGACGCTTCTCTGTTACAGGCGGGGGGTGATCGGGGAGAAGTAGATGTTTCTTAAAAACTGTCTGTAGGATGAACAATTGCCTCACTGTGATGACCTCACAAAGTGAATACAGTTCAGAGGTCGGAAATCTAATAGGTTTTTTTGCCAGTACTTTTAAAACTGACCTTAGTGTCCAGGTCGTCAGCGCTGGCCACCTCAGTGAGCAGAGCCAGCATCATGTCGCCGGCGCCCTGCAGCACGCCGGGCAGCAGCAGCTCGGGCCGATCGTTCCTTGTATGATACACGTGTGCCCACTTCACAAAAGCCATGTCTATACCTAAAGTTGAACAAAAATACGGTATAAGGGGGCGTTCATAAAATACGTGAGATGTTTAAGGGGGGGAGGGGGTCGAGTCAAATCTCATCTAATCTTACGTTGGAGAGGTCTCGGCAAATATCACGCAATTTTTTTTCTGATTGAAACAAAAAAAAATACTATTTTTATTGGGCAGAAGCCATTATGTAACTAACAATTATATGAGTCCTGATACTTGAAAATAAAAATTTATTATTTTTGTTTTTATTACACTTATAAATAAACTTTCAGCAATATTGATTACTAGTCTTAACTACTCGTACGTACGTAGTTTACGTAAGAAACCCACATTTTGAAAAATCTCACGTGAGATTGGGGGATGGGGGAGGGGGTTGAATAAAATCTGACGACATCTCACCGGGGGGGGGGGGGGGGAGGGAGGGATAGAAAATTTAAAAAAACACCTCAAGTAATTTATGGACGCCCCCTAAGTCCCTCAAATTGATAATGTGCCTGGCGGCCATCTTGGTGACGTAAAAATGACGTAACCGCTCTCAGTACGCGTTATCACCACTAGCCAGCAAGTACGGCGGATGACGTCATATGAAGGTTAATAAGACAAGGTTCCAGCCCATTAGCAACTTGCAGGACTTATAAAATTATGAATTGGTCTTATATTTATTTCTGTCAATAGATCTTTCTGAAGCGCTGTGAATCTTGAATCCCATGGTCCTAATTATAGGAAAAATAACAGCAAGAACAGTACGATTCAAACTTAATGGATAATGAATACTTATTAATAATCTGTATTAACCGATCATTTTTTTCATGAATGACCTAGGTCATTTTATGTTTGACCTTCAGTGAAACCTTGTCACGACGTTTTTTGTGCGTCGATGTTCCTTCCATTATTATATCAGATGTCATTGTAAAAAACCAAAAATTTAAAAGAGTAACCATGAAGTTTTTTGCCGGCTTTTCTCCATAGGAAACGACTAATTTGGAACCGTGCACCTAGTTTTGACATTTCATAAGTGTCTGTATAAGGTCTATGTGAAAATAAAACTATTTTGATTTTGATTTTTGGGATGGTATGATAATCTTACCTTGAATTTGTCCAAAGTCCCTCCATATCCTGAAGTCGGTGTCCGAGGGAATGATGCCTGATGCGAACAGGAACTCGGCCAGTCCCTGCGCATTGGGGCGCGGCACTGAGCGACTGTACGCCTTCAGGACCCTGGGGTCTGTCACCTGTGAGGAACAAGGAACAATTAAATACGCAATTTTTTTAAGTTTTTGCCAGATCACTTCCATTTTTAGAATGCGCTGCGCTGGCAGCAACAGGAACATTTCCTCAAACTGTCGGCGCAGTGAATCCTCTTCAAACCTTTAATAGGTTTTTGCAGGGTCAGCAACGCGTGTGTGCCGCCATTCATAATAAATAAATATCCTGGGACATTTTTACACAGCACCATCTAGTCCCAAACTAAGCAGAGCTTGTATATATTTTTTTTTTGTAAATGTATACTTATAATATATAAGAAACACCCAGACAAACACAAACACCTAAGTTCATTATATAAATGTTTGTGTCTTGTGGGAATCGAACCCACGACCCCGTGATCAGCAGTCCGGTACTCGAACCACTAGACCACAGACGTCGTCGTCATCACACGTCACATCCATCCATCCTCACAAACTTTCACATTTATAATACTAGTTAGGAAGGATAATAATGACCTGGAATATAGTGGGTTTCCCGTTCATCCCCGCCGCGTCCAGGTTGATGACAGCAGTGGCTCCCTCCGCCCAGGGGTGCTGCAGAAACGCGTGACTTGCCTGCAAGACAAACACAAACAGATTTTATTAGTTTCTGACACTTACGCGAATACTAGACATTGAAATAAAACTACTTTTTACGGATTTTATCGCGTTATATTGATATTATTTTAATCCCGACGTTTCGGACCCTTTACAGCGTCCACTAACAGAAATGTAGGGTAGCTGTTAGTAATTAAAACTTCAAGACGCCTACCACCTTAGTCACCCGTGACCATGGACGTTGTAAAGGGTCCGAAACGTCGGGATTAAAATAATATCAATATAACGCGATAAAATCCGTAAAAAGTAGCTTTATTTCAAGATTTTATTAGCTTGGTATTATCTATGTAACGGAATCCTTGAATGTGATTTTCTCCCCTTTCTAAACGACGGATTGATTTAATAATAAAATTTTAATCCCCCCCATCTCGGAAAGAGTATTTTTGCTCTCCGATATCTGAGTGCAAAAGCCGTTTTTATCTTCTAGAGGATAAAGTAAATTGAATTTAGAACATCGTGTGCACTAAGTTTGTGAATTCAAAACATAATTAAACCTATTTACTTCTACCTCCAAGGTGCCGAATTTATTCATTCAAACTTTTTTAATTTGTTCGGAATCTTCTTGGTGTACTTTTTAAGTCACTAACACCAACATTACAATACCTAACAAAAATAGTACACTCAAATTAGGTAACTGTAGCAACATTACTTTAATTTTTTCTTAATCATACCTGTTATTTGTTATAATTTAAAGAATATTCTGTAATACCCATCATAATATAGTAGTTATAATACCTAAACTACAATAAAAGTATATAGTTATTGAATTTTTGTTTGCATTCAGTCATTTCCTTGCTGAGGTGAGACGGAAAGTTACGTGTTGCACTCGAGTGCAAACATTTTTCACCTCGTGCTCTTTTGATTCTCTCGCTAACGCTCAGGATTCTAATTTGTGTAAATGTAAATGCAAAAATCTTTAAATAAATTCCATAAAAAGTTGTTTCATTTCAATATAAAATGTTCGCGCGTCAAAAATCAGTATAAACGTCTTATTTAATCTTAATCATGTCATACCGTCATTTATGACATTAACAACTTTATTATTTAACAATTTAAATACTAATAAACATTTATAACATTTATCTCGTTCATATAAAATTATAAATTATTTATATTATCAGTACCTACGGATGGTGTATATTTTGATGAGATAAACGGTAAATTTTCGCCTTTCTGATTTCAAAGGTCACTTTTCAGGTTTCACAGCTTATTGATAAGTCCCGTTAAACTAGCTAGCAGATAATTTCATACAAATTTTGTTCTATTTTTGAATTTATTCGGAAATTAGCGGCAATCCATAGTTAGTTAGCTCTATCTAAGTAGAGATGTGCCAACTCGGAAAATTCACGACTCGATTTAACTCGAGTTCTCGAAACTGTCAAATTCGAGTCATAGAGAATTCAAATCGAGTCCAATCGAATTAAGCCTAACTCGAGTTAGTAAATCGAGACATCACTGCCTCCCAATAAGTTCCCCTTAAATTACTTGAAAGATAATTTTATTTTCATATAGCATTAAAAGTAAAAAAAAAAACAGTGATAACCTAGGGGTATGACCACTGGACTGCCAAGTCAAAAGTCTCGAGTTCGAATCCAAGTTCTGCGTAATTATCACTCGCTTTAATGGTGAAGGAAAAAATTGTGAGGAATCCTGCATGCCTGAGAGATATTCTCGACGGCATGTGAAGTCTGCCAACCCGCATTAGCTAGCGTGGTGGACTATGGCCTTATTCCTCTCATACTGAGAGGAGACCCGTGCCCAGCTGTGGGTTGATGATGATACCATTAATACAGGGATGTAGATCATATACCTGCAAGCCATTTTCTTCAGCGCCGTTGAATAGGAATATAATATTCCGTTTCAGCTTAGTACTTCTTCGCGATAGTTTAGTTAGTGCTTCTGCCATTACAGCACAGAATACTGCATTATCTGACGCTCCTGAAAATCAGCAACTTGAACCTTATTGCTTACAGAATTTGGTACAGATTCGTAATGACAGTTGACCATTAAGTGTATTTGGAATAATGAACTTTCTTGCCTAAAGCATAAGTCACAGAATCGTAATATCAGTTAACTCATAAGGGCAAGCTATATTTGTGTAGTCTGAAATATGAACCTTCTATCTTAGATCATAAGGCATAAAATCGCAAAGACTATATTTGTGTAGTATCAAACATGAACCTTCTTACCTAAAGCAAAAGGCACAGAATCATAGTGGCAGTTGACCAGTATAGAGCTGCCAATAGTTCCGTTGTCATAGAAGCCACTCTCGCCCTCCAACAAAGCGACAATGTTCGATGCATTATCATACATGTTGTAAAACGACGCCGATGAATTACGGACGTAGTCACCTTAAACAAAAAAAAAGTTTACAATAAATCTCTACTATCTTTAAATCGTAAAAAAGAAGTGTATGTACATTGATATATAAAAAAAAACAAATGGGTTAGAGTATATAAACAACCCCAAACCCAAAAGTGATTTTTAGAATTGTCTGTTTGTTAGAGGTTGGCGCTAAAACTACTGAATATATTTAAATTTTGTGTTACTATTGTAAAGCATATATTCCCATATAAAAACTGATGTAAAGCTTTTTTCAATTATTTGGATAGATCCTGAAATAGAGCTTGACCTCTCTGTTGTATGTGAACCCATATAAAGAAGAGATCATCGTTGTTGGTTTTTGATAGTTTTTTTTAAATTTCACGTGAGCGAAGCGTCGAGCAATGGGTAGTAAGTAAATTAAAATAAATTATTTATGAAATCAACATTATTGCATTAGCACTGCGGAAGGATAATGGCTAGCACGCGGATGAGCGCCGCTGGTAGGATATAAAACAAGTATTTTAGGATGCGAGTAAAATCACGGGCAACAACTTGTAAATAAAAAACAATAGTAAAACTGATGACTAAACAAGATTTAAAAGGATTAGAAGCCTTTCAGATCTGGTGCTGGAGAAGGATGGAAGGAATCAGTTGGACAAAGAAAATAACAAATGAAGAAGTTCTACAAAGAATAAAGGAACACACCTAACCTAAATAAACAATTTAGAAAACCCCCGACACGAAATGTAGTTTGACATTTTGTAGTGGCAGCCATCTTGGATTTGAAATTTATAACACGTCAAACTTATAACACCCCGTCGTTTGTGCGTCGGGGGTTAAAAAAGGCGGTTACTGCAAGATATAGAGACCAGCCCCTCAACCATGAGTTCTATCGAATGACTTTCGATAGGTTTTTTACGCATCGAAACGCTGTAATCCCATAGCAGGTTTTAGTTCTTTACGTAACCGCTAGAGGCGCTGCGAGAGTTTTCCATACAAATATTTTACCGCGTCGCTAGCGAGTCTAGTGACAAAAACTCATGGTCGAGGCACAGAAGGGGTAAAATGATAAGCTACCTTATACGTCACGACGAATTCATAAAAAACATCATAGAAGGAAAGATAGAGGGGTTTGGGAGCTACGATGCCACAGAAAGACACACACTCCCACACACCCTTATACGTCACGACGAATTCATAAAAAAACATCATAGAAGGAAAGATAGAGGGAAGGAGGGGAAGGGGTAAGCCAAGAACGAGCTACATAACACAGATAAAAGAGAGACTGAAAGTCGCGACGTATAAGGAGGTCCAGGAGTTGGCTCTCAACAGAGAGCAGTGGAAGACACCGCACCGACAAGAGCGTAACTCTTAAATAGAAGAAGAGTAAAACTCACCCGATGCCATCTGCCAGTCGGTTCTGACCACCTGGGTGGCCTGCGCAGCGATCTCATCGAGCATGGCCTTCAGGTCCTGTGTCATGACGAGGTGGTGCTCCGTCCCGGCCACCCGCGGCTCGTCCCCCACTATCCGGGACAGGTAGCGGAGGGCCACCTCTTCACTAAATGTGTCTGAATTCTGGAATAGGATTTTACGTAGACTAATATTATATTTTAATATCTTCCCGCCAGCGGCTTCGCCCGCGTGGTCTTGATAACTTTTTTCCCCCGTTTTTGCAGCATTTTTCATTGCTACTCCGCTCCTATTAGTCGTAGCGTGATAGTATATAGCCTATAGCCTTCCCCAATAAATTGGCTATCTAACACTGAAAGAATTTTTCAAATCGGTCCAGTAGTTTCGGAGCCTATTCAATACAAACAAACAAACAATCAAATATTTCCTCTTTATAATACTAGTATTAGTATATGTTCCAAATTCAAATCATCATTCAAATCTCATTTCCGCCAGGTAAAAAGATCTATCGGAAAAGGGCTATTTAGCTCCCATTTATAGAGGAATAAAGCGACACTTTACGAATAGAAGATATGAAAAATATAATGTAATATCTACTCAAGTACTCACATCTCTCGCCAAACTGGCTTCTTGGACGACAGCGGGCATGTCATCCTCAACCAGTTGCGTCAAGTAAGCCAGCAATAAATATACGCCAAGCACTACTATTATCAATGAGCTGTGCACCTGAAATTGTTGAATTTTAAGGGGTTACATATCCATGGATTTAATACAGGGTGTTTGAGGGGTGTGTGCAAGGATTCTTATTGTAAATCCATTTTTACCCGACGACACGGCAAAAAGACGAAGGAAGGGTTTTATATTAGGCAGTCTTACATAGACATAGATTTAAATCAACTGGGGATGGGGACTTATACAATATGGGTAGCATGCGATCACGGCTATAATTTGGACACAGCAGTTTATTTTGTTGTTGATTTCAATTCAGTAAATTGTTTATCAGAAAGCTGACATAGAAATTATGTTCTTGTTACATGATTTTCAGTTGATATCTTTCGTAGTCGGCGGGTTATAGTTTTTTAAACATTTTTTTTTATTTCAATGAACTGAAATTGACTAATAAATATTGGTTTTATTGCCAAAAACTTTTGAAATCATTTCGTTTAAATATTTTATAAATGGTCTAAGATATCCTAAATATCCTATACCTATCTAGAAAAGTTAATAAAGTTATAAGCCCGTAGGCATATATACCCATGTAGGTATATAGCCCCATACCATAAATAAAGTTATTTCCCAAAAACATTAAAATAAAAAACCGACAAACATTACAACCCACGCATAATATGACAATAACAGACACATGACATGTCATATAAATAATAATATAAAATATGTATTTTTTTTACAAAAGAAACAACAGGGCCGTATCATGTCATTCTGGGGGCCTTGAGCTAACCTAACAGAGCTTGAGGGGGCTTTTAGAAAACAAAACAAAAAATTTTTAGAGGTCCTCAACTTTTGCTATGCCCCCCGTGAGAACGACGCACCTGACTTCAAGGACTGAAATAAAGAACAGAATACTACAGACACAGATAGTCTAGAGCCTGAGAAAGGACATAGGCTACTTTTAAGTGCGAAAAAGGGCTGCAAAGTGTTGAAATAGGGGATGAAAGTTATGCCGGGGTCACGGAAGAATGTCCACACGTACCCGTGACCCCGGCCCAATGGTGATGAGGCGAACACCCGTCTGTTTTTAGTGGGTAGACGTACTTTTCAGAGCCGAGTCCACACACCGCGCCGTCCTCCCCGGGGTGGCGTGACGGTGCTTATAGCAATTTCAGACGCAAAAAAAGGGGATGAAAGTTATAAGAATAAAATAAAAGAAAGTTAGATACATAAAAATTATATAAGGCGGTAGTTCAAGAAAATTATTTAGGTTTTACTTGTTACGAGTAGCACAAGGACATTTCATTTAACGATACCCATCCAACTACAACTACACATATGTATATATAAGCGAGATGTTTATACAGTTCTCGGCAAACTTAGGGGGCTCCATAAATTACGTGAGGTGTTTTTTTTAATTTTCTATCCCTCCCTCCCCCCCTGGTGAGATGTCGTCAGATTTTATTCAACCCCCTCCCCCAACCCCCAATCTCACGTGAGATTTTTGAAAATGTGGGTTTCTTACGTAAACCCTTAGGATTGTTATTGTAAAAAGAAAAAAAATGCTTCCTGCTTCTATTTACGACTAGTTAAGACTAGTAATCAATATTGCTGAAAGTTTAATTATAAGTGTAAAAAAAATAGTTTTTTTTTGTGTCATACAGAAAAAAAATTGCGTGATATTTGCCGACACCCCCCCTCTCCAACGTAAGATTAGATGAGATTTGACTCGACCCCCTCCCCCCCTTAAACATCTTACGTATTTTATGAACGTCCCTTTATTGTCCGGCTTGAAGTTGGCAAGTGGGTTGAAGTTAGCTCGTGCCAACTTCAACCCGGACAATAAATTTGCCGAGAACTGTACACTTGCGTGTACTATACAAGGTGGAAGGGACATCGAGGCACAAATGTCGTGACAAGGTTTCAATCAAGGTCAAAAATAAAATGACCTAGGTCATTCATGTAGAAAAAGATGGGTTATTACCGATATTGTCATTTTTGAGGGCGCAGTGTATTGCTAAAAACGCTATTATAAGGCTCCGCGGTGAATGTTATCGCGCGTGCGATTCGAAATAAATGAAATAATGTTTTTTTAATTATAAATCTTTAGGTACATAGAAATAATGTGTTTTTATGTGTATATAATAATAATGTTTGACGACGTCTGTGGTCTAGTGGTTCGAGTACCGCACTGCTGATCGCGAGGTCGTGGGTTCGATTCCCACAAGACACAAACATTTTATGTGATGAACTTAGGTGTTTGTGTTTGTCTGGGTGTTTCTTATATATTATAAGTATATATTTACAAAAAAAAAGTATATAAGTATTATATCCATTATCTAGTACCCATAGTACAAGCTCTGCTTAGCTTGGGACTAGATGGTGCTGTGTAATAATGTTCCCAAAATATTTATTTATTATTTATTTATTTATTTACACGTTCAAGTAAAACAAACTGCAGAAAAAATTGGAAAATTGATGAAAAAAGTTACGGAAAATTTCAACGCAGGGGGGTCCAGAATCATGTACTGAACTCATGGTATTCGGATGTGCGTCGATGTCCCTTCCACCTTGTATAAATATGTACAAATGGCACTTCAACATATACCTAAACGACAAAAAATCGACGATAGGAATCTTATTAAACATGACAAAAGCCTATGATAAAGTTTCTTATGACATCCTTCTAACAAAGCTGTATGGATCGGGAATACGCGGACCGCATACAAATGGTTCCAATCTTATTTAAATAACAGAAAGCAAATAGTCCAAATTGAACACCATAATACAAAAAACAACAACATAGAAATAATAAGATCCCAAACAAGAACCTTAACCAGCTCCATTTCCCAGGGGAGCGTGTTAGGATGCGTTTTATTCCTATTATACATCAATGACCTTCCGAAGTCTTTTGATAAAGAAAATATACTACCCGTACTATTTGCAGACGATATCTCATTATTAATAAAGTGCGAAAACAAAGAAAACTCAGATCAACAAATACAAAACACATTACAAACTGTTACGAATTGGCTTCAAAACCATAATCTGGAAATAAACTATAATAAAACGAAAATAATGCAATTCAGATCTTATAAAACTACCCCAATCCAAACAAACATTAATTTACAAAATATACAAATAGAAACAGTAGAGACATTCAAACTGCTAGGCATAAACATAGACACGCATATAAGTTGGAAATCTCATATAGAAGAATTAAAATCTAAACTTTCACAGTTCAGTTTGTTTCAATTAAAGCACAGTACAAACACAAAAACGGCAATATCAGCTTACTACGCATATGCCTACTCCTGGCTAAGATATGGAATAATGTTATGGGGAAACAGTGTTAACATTCAACAATTATTTGTCATCCAAAAGAAATGTATAAGAATCTTAGCTCATATAAACAACAGACAAAGTTGTAAGCCCTACTTTCTAGAGTACAAACTACTAACACTTCCATCTATTTATTTACATGACATATGCATATTTGTACATAAACATATTCATACGTTCACCAAAGTACAGGAAACTCACAACATCAACACCCGTCACAAAAATCGACTTTATCTACCACCATCAAGATTAAAAATATTAAATGAAAGTCCACAATACATGGCAATACGAATATATAACAAATTACCACAAGAAATTAAAAAAGAAACCAAATTCCATATATTCAACAAAAAACTAAAATGGTTTCTTATTAAAAAATGTTACTATTCCATTGAAGAATATTCATATTTCATATTCTTTATTGCATACCATAATGTACAATGAGGTGGTGTAATTAGACAAGAATCATTATGGACCCTGTAGGGCACAGCAATTTTAGAAGAGAGGAGGATTTATTTTTACTAGCTACTGTAGTTACTAATCATAATTATTGGGTATTATAAAATAAAGGTATGTTATTATATTAATTATAGGCTTTGTCTGACATTATTTATTTAAATTATTAAGTATATATAGCATGTATATATTTATATATTAAGTATATATTTATATATTTATGTGATAATGACTGGTATATTACGATACAGATAATTATGTTAGTTTTATTTTTTTATTTGGAACTATTGATCTTATTACAATATTTTATATATAGAGATTTTTGTTTCATTTATTAAGGCTTACTTTATTTATTATTATTGTAAATATGTACTTATAAGTAATAATATAATTTAACTTTTTAATTTTATATTTATTTAAAGGTAACACGTGATATTATTATTATTCGAAATAGTTCTATTATATATTAATTATTATGTAATTATTGTTATTTTATTATATTGTAAATTAATTAATCATTTATCATATTTTATTTTTTGTTTAAATAAACCTATTAATAAAAGTCAGTACTATCAACGTTATTATTCCATTATTTATATGTTTTTTTTTTACATAATATTAAATATTTTTGTGTACGTCTTATTTAATTTGTGTATCAATGAGGTAGTCATTGATTGTATAGAAGGCTTTGTTAATAAGAATTTTCTTTATATTATTTGTAAATTTTACATCACTAGTTTAATTTTTTATTGTGTCTGGTAGTTTATAAAATATTTTAATGCACATCACATCACATACGGGCTATTTGAGTGCATTGTTAGGCGGGAGTTTGGTAGCATTAGTCTATTCTTATGTCTTAAGGAACGATTTGTATTTTTATCGGCACACTTAAACACAAAAAAACAATAACAAAACAATATTAATAAATAAAATTATCTGATAATAAATATAAATTAATATGGCGACAGAATAGATATTTTAACTAACATTATTTTTACTAGTACATTATTAACTAAAAAAAAAAAAAATATATGTCTATAAAATTAGCTATACCATACTTGAAATAACATGTTATCTCTCAAATTTGCAACGCCTGCAAAAGGCCGCTAACTTCTAAGCACCACTATTGAGTAATAAGACCTGTTTGTACACTTAGTAAGCAAATAAATGATTTTATTTGATTTGATTTTAACTTGATAATAAAGTTAAGTATACACCTCTGTAGCTTGATAGATTAATTAGCAATCAGGCTATTATCAGAGATAAAACTGATTGGACATAAGGAACAATGAATTAGACACTTAAGAAAAGTGGTTCCTAAAGTGGGTTCACATGTAAGTCATCGGGGTACCTTAGATCAGATTAAAAGTAACATTTTTTTCACTGGTACTTTTAATAATTATTTAGTAAAAGTGATTTCTCGACTGGTTGGAAGCCTTAAAAACTAATGAAAAAAAATATTAGAATTTGAACTTTAAGTCAATTTCATAAAGATCATACGTGAGAGTGATATTTACATTGCGTCATAGTTTAATTATCGCGTTTTTCACGAGGAAGTGTAATGTTTTTGACCCTTGTTTAAGCAGAGGTACAGAGACTATAGAGGTACACTCACAGTCCGCCGGTATGTTAAGTTCCCATGTAATATATAATATATACTGTTCCCATATATGTTCCCACTATAATGTTCCCATGTAATGCCATGTTTTAAGAAAAAGATTTTGCAATTCTCGTAGTATTAGTATCCACATTTTTACATAGTTTTAGTTTTGTTATGGACTGATTTTATTTTATTATTATTTCGCTAGTTGTTGTGTTATCGTATAATGATGCAGTAAATGCTATGTACGCCTCAATTGTCAGATGCATCAGTCCTAGTTTTTAAGAGTCTATTTAGCGTAAGTGTTGATGTATTTGATGTGGCTGTAATATTTCAATAAATAAATAAATAATAGGGGGCGAGCCTATTGCCATCAACCGGACAAAAATCTACACTCCGACAGGAAATTTCACAGAAAGAAGAAATATCCCCAATAACGCTTTCCTCGACCTGGGAATCGAACCCAGGACCGTAGCAGTGGCACTTAGGACCACTAGACCAACGAGGCAGAATAATTAATTTTTTGTAACATTAGCTATCGATCAATCTTCGATGTAGTGATTTTACGGATTGATTTAACGATTAATAAACACGTATATAATTAAAATTGTAAATTAGGTCATCTAGATTGTAACCGACTATGACAATTTGTTTTTACTTTTACCACACTCGAGTTAGGTATTTAACGAACGGTCTATTGTTAAGAATTAAGTTTCTATTATTATTATTTTAAACAAATAAACATTTATGCTGATTTATTATTAATTTAAATAAAAAAAAATATTATGTATTTAAATTTTAAAAATATGTTTGTAGGTAAATATACATATATTGAAATTAATAATTATCATATAAAACATAGTTAAAAACAAACATCCACTTTTAAAACCATTTAAACGTAATAACATTATTTAAATATACCCTCCAAAACCCACACTATTTCCCAATCCCATTATTAGTGTCAAAAAACGTCACAAAAACCCTTTCATTAAATTTCTGACTTACAGATTTGACGGGTTGATTTTTAAAACTGCTATTCCTTCTATACTTGTTGACCACCTAGAATAATGGATAGCTATTACAGGTAGGTACAATAATATAATGACATGTGACCACCTAACACACTGACAAAAGAATTAATAGTCTATGGTCAATAATACACAAACAATCAAGGTTTAAAAGATAAGGCCTTAAAACGATAACAGAATATTATTTTGTAAATATAATAGTTTCTGTTGGAATTGAAATCTGTTTTGAATGAAGAATAACACATTTAATATAAGGCTTGAAGATAGTACAAGTACAGTTTGTGTCAAAATAAGTGTCAAATATAGTAAAAACAAATTACTGTTTATGACAATTATTTTTGGAAACATAGAGAAAGTATGTAAAAGTCCATTTATACATACCAAAAGTTGATTTATTGAGTGATTTGATGATAGATGTATGTGTGAAATTGACAATAAGGTTTAGTTATGTTACTTTGCGGTAAATAGGAAGGGAAAGAAAGTATAAAATAGGCAAAGAACATACATGCGGTGTAAAAATAATGCAGTAAAATGGTTATGTACATTAAACAAAGTATTATTAAACCAAAAAATTAACTAGCACTGCTAAATAAATAAGGTATTTAATTCTATAATAATGAAGTTACAGTGCCAATTAAATGAAGTGTTTAGTCAAATGAATGAAGTTACAGTGCAAATTTAATGTAGTGTTTAGTCAAATATATGGATTACCAGTGCATATTAAATGAAGTACTAGCAGTGCACAAGTATTTTGTCAAATGAATGAATAGTGAATGGAAAGTGAAGTATTTAGTGAACAAGTAGTGCATAGTGACCCGTTGCCAGGGTTTTTCCGTCCGGTCTTCGTCATAATCACCGGTAGGCACGCCGCGGTAGTCATGAATATGCGTCTGAAATGTAACAGTATTATTGTTAGAAGGAAAAATATTAAAATAGCACAGGACAGCTAAGGGATAAATACAAAATGTTAGTTAGTATGAGGAACTTGTAAACCAAATACAACACAAAATCACACTGCAGTTTTAAACATGGGATACTACGCGCGGAATATCTTGGCCGGGGTTAAGTTGGCCGTTTGTATGCGCAATGGATTGTTTAGGTTATAAATTGTGTACTGCGCAACTAAACACTGACAAACTTCAGTCCGGACAAGTTATCGCGCGCGTACTGTAATTTAGACTCTTGATTTGTCTATGCCACGCAACGAATTTTTGCATATCAGATTCGGTTTTGACAGATATCAATCTACATATTTCCAGTATTCTAGTATGGAAAATCTGGCCAATGCAAGGTCAGCTTCTATTGAAAATGTACCTATACTTAGCTTCATGTTTAGCCACGTGTACCTACATGTATACGGTACATTACAACCATTCGAAGCTGAGGTGAGAGCTTATAGCAGCTTTTCGCTCCGTAGTAGATAAGTGTCTTATCTTCTATTCTATCTTTTAGATGCAGAAACGACCTGTGTTTAAGTTACAGATATCGCGTTCAATGCCCCTCCTTTGAGACTGATTCACTGGTGCGAAAGATAATAGTATTGTTTGCTCTGAGACAAGCAATGTTTTGCAATGACGATTGTATTATTGATAGGCAACGGATATTGGTCATAGACTAGCCAGCAATAATGGCCAGCGTTTGCCATGAGCATCCCTAGAAAGATTGAAGAGAAGAAGAACCAGCTTATTTTCTAGGGAAAGCAACATTACAATAACTTTGAAAGTGTAATTAAATTCATCAACATTCATCAGCCCGTTTCTGACCACAGGACTCTTCAAAATAACAGGGGTTGGGCGTTAGTCCACCACCTGTGCGGGTTGGTAAACTTCACACAGCGAAAGAATCTCGAAAGAATCTCTTAGATGTGCAGGTTTCCTCACGATGAGTATCTTCACCGTTTAAGCTAAGCATGCCTTGGATTCCAACTTGAAACATTTGGCTTGGCAGTCTAATGGTCATTTCATTGTCAGATGGTATGCTTGAAGAATATCCCAATACTAAAAATATATCTTTGAATGAGTTTATGCTGATAGTGGCGCCACGATTTGCTGTTGCTTGGTCATAAAAAGATAGCCGTATCATCAGAAAAACAACAAAGTATTAACATAAGTCTGTTGTAATATCGGCTTCTTTATTCATCGTGAATACCTAATTTTTTTATAATTGTGCCCTGCGGCGTTATCCCTGTTCATCAAGTTCTTCGCAATACCGTGGGAATTTCCCAAAAACCTTCCTTCTTAAGGGATTGCTACATTATATTAACTATCTTTGTGCAAAATTTCAGCCCGATCCGCTCAGTGGTTTGAGCTGTGCGATTATAGATCAGTGAATCAGCCATCATCATCTTCTTGCCCTTGTCCCAATATATCCTATCCTTTTCTTCCATTCATCCCTGTTAGCCGTCACCTGCTCATTTAATCCTTATTCCACATATCGACCTTAACACAATCCATCCATCTCATCTGTGGCCTTTCTATATCCCTCCGTCCTTCAACATTCAATTCAAGATCAGTCAGTCAGTCACCTTGACTTTTATGCTATATACAGATTTAGTTTGATTTTACATAACTATTTAAATGCCATGATAGCATTGGCTCAAGTGATTGTAATGACACCTTTATCGGTAGGAAATTTTGCTGAGTATTATCTTTACATACTGAATGAATAATAACTACTACGTTAATACCGATGCTTTCATTCAACGGTAAAAGGACTTTGATCACTTCCTTCTCTGTTCAAATCGAGGTTGTGAGGTATAATGGGATGACACAACTCGAGACGAGACACGACGGTTACTAGTAGAACTGTTCACCAAGGTTCGTCTTTGTGGGTTCAAATGGATTTTCTACCGTTAAGCAGCAATGCAGACTATACAATTCTTTGAAGTCTGCCAACCTGATCTAGGTCAACGTAGACGACTACAGCATAAACTCTTTTAGGCTGCGTTTCCACCAGCTTCCTCGCACATCGAAGAAGCTCAGCAGTGCGCGAGGAGAAATACCACTAAGGCCGCATCAGGAGACAGGATCAATTCTGTCTCCTCGCACTTCTCTGGTGGAAACAGACTAAATCTGAGAGGAGACTGAACGTCGCCAGGCAGACCCGAAGAGGTCTTACCACCGATCATGACAGATATTTCCTCACTTAATACAGATCTGAATACTAGTGAGGAGTTTGGACTCTAGCCCGTTCCGATGTATATTAAGGTATTTCTAATTTCTAACTACTAACAAAATATTTTATTTTACCCGCATATCTGTAATAGCACTTGAGCCAGATTCACAGTAGTGCAAATGGGATTCCTCGTCTCAAGACCTTCGTTCTTCTAATCTTACTTCAGATTGGAGTTTCGACACACCTATTAGATTAGTAATCGATCAGATATACGCTTGAATATACGTTGAATTGTTATCTATCCACAATTCATATTATTATCTTCAAAACTAAGTAAAGAATGGTTGTGGATTACATCATTATAAATATTATGAAATACCTAATCCTAATTAAGAATAATCGGAACTGATATTCATTGAGGCTTTAACGCCATCTTTTCCCAATGGTTGTCAAGGGCAGGGCCGGATTAAACCATGTAATAAACTCCTGCCCATTTATTTTATACTACAAGGGTGGCAAACTAGCGTGCAGCCCGTTTGAAGGTAGACAGTTACCGCAGCCTGTGGACGTTTACAACACCGAAGCGTCACTCACGCATTGCCGACCCTGCAAAAACCTCTTAGAGGTTTATGGAAGATTCACTGCGCCGATAGTTTAAGGGAATGTTAGTCTTGCTGCCAGCGCAGCGCATCCTTAGGAGCTCTGGCAACCTTACTCAATGCAGGAACACAAGATACAATAAAGTGTGTTATTTGCCTGCAGTTTTCTGTAAGGTGGAGGTACTTCCCCTTGAGCGATAAATTGCGGTGCCTTACCTTTCTTAATTAATGTATATCTAGTGATAGTAGTGATTGTGATATTAAACTCATGATAAAATCATACTTTTTCTGCAAGTAATAAGCAGTCAGGACTTCTCCTACTGCTATTTTATCGAATTTCATCTAAACATGTCTATGAAAGTATGAAGATAACTATAAGGACAGCGTCTCATACCTCCTTGGGAAAACTGGGGGGCTAGACAAGTTGCATTTTGACATTGGAATCGACAAACAAAACGTATGGAAATGGCACAAGCTTTCGACAAATCGGGCTGTCACTAATGTCATTTACATACATATTGTCTGTCGATTCGAATGTCAAAATGCAACTTGTCTAGTCCCCCAGGACTTCTCCTACTGCTATTTTATCGAATTTCATCTAAACATTGGGAGAACTGGCAGAAACATCTTTCAGGATAAATTTTAAGGCAGGGGTGTAGTACTCGCAACTGACGCATATGTATAACAAGATGTATGAACGTGGAAGAAGCAAAAAGATTTTCTGTTGTATAATCGTCAGTATGTGCATGTAAATTTTTGCCGTGTTTTGTTTTAAAAACATCGAAGCAAAACATATAAGTAGATGTACAATCACTAGAAAAGTGCTAAAGCGATTTTTTCATGAATGAACGATTGCAACTTTGAGATAACACCAATGTCACTATATTTTTGGTTCGTAATATCACAACAGTTCTATTAGCACTTCAAGAGAAAATCGCTTTAGCACTTTTGTTAGTGTATATTATGTTTTTGCTCGTGACTCTGCTGACAGGCAACTTTATTGTTGAAACATGTCATGGGACTCAAGTTACACCTATGGAAATATCTAGCGTGGCGCAGACTGCTGCGGCAGCAGTTGTATCCCCACACTTAGGTCGCTTTTAAATATTTAAGTAATAATAAAAAATATTTACTGATGTAAAATAGCATACATTAAAGAATTCCCTGACTCCTGCGCTAGTAGCACTAATACCTATTCTATGCTAGTAGTAAGTAGGTAAATAATGTGTTGCAGGAGCCAGTGTCCTCTCGTGTTTTGTGGAATTACAATAAAGAAGGTCATCGAAATCGGCCCAAATGATGTACCGAAGGTACACTTATTGGAAAAAATACCCTGTACTACGCTGGTTAAAACTCTAGTCGTACTTTTTTTTAATGTTGGCTGGGCGATGAGAAAAAAAACTTTTATCTGTTTCGTAATGATTTTATAGTAAAAACTGTCGGTGTCAGTTTCGGAATGTCAAACGCACGCCATTTCAGCAGATTATTATCAGTAAAAACTATCAACTTGACAGCTGTCATGTACCTCCGGTACAGATTTGGGCAGAGTTGTATGGGCTTTTGATGACCTCCTTTAGTTTTTGTCAATTCTGAATGAAAAAAAGAAAAAGAAATATAACGAACGACGACGATAAGAACAACAGTACGGAATTGTACGTTAATCTATAAAGGAAAGGAAATAATATAATGCAACTGTCTTTCGCCTTCGCTTGAACTTGACTATCAGGAAACATCTGATTCTGTTTATCATTAAGTACAATAAAATGATAAACATATCGTTTAAAAGATAGCTGTTTACAACTGCGATTTAAAACATTTATTGACTGATAGGTACGAGCCAAATAACATTGCGAATTTATGGGCAAGTAATACCCGAGATTAGTTTTTAAGCTGTATTATATGAGAAGTTCTTATAGAATATTCGATAGATGTTCTGTTGAAAGCCGCTTTTTCGTTTTCCAAGTACAGTTCGCGCCAAACTTATTGTCCGGGTTGAATTTGGCACGAGCTAGGTTTAACCCAGCCGTAAAAATCGGAGAAAGAAAAATATTGGATTAAAATTATTTAAAACAACAGCCTACGACTTGAGCTTCCGTATTTATTTATTACAATCTAATAGTATTCTTTGTCCGATTTTTACGGCTAAGTTAGCTAGTGCCAACTTCAACCCGGACAATAAGTTTGGTGCGAACTGTACCTAGTTTCCTTTTCAAAGTCGAAAACATAGGAAAACTATTGTTAGTAGCTCAAGCACGAGTTACTGTAGTAATAGAGTACAGTTCGCGCCAAACTTATTGTCCGGGTTGAAGTTGGTACGAGCTAACTTTAACTCGGCCGTAAAAATCGGAGAAAGAAAAATATTAGATTGTAATATAACAACGAAAGCTCAAGTCGCAGGCTGTCGTTATAAATCATTTATATCCACTACTTCTTTTTCTCTGATTTTGACGGCTGGGTTAAAGTTAGCTCGTGCCAACTTCAACCCGGAGAATAAGTTTGGCGAGAACTGTAAATAGTTATGGTAATCGTATCGAGTTCCAATTATTTTGTATGGAACACTGATAAGCACTGCGGCGGAAGTCAAGGGAACTAAAAAATTGCTAGCATGAGATTTTGAAGTTGAGTATTCGAATAGTTATAGTTAAGTATTCAAGAAGTCAAACAAGGACTTGTAAGATTATTTTTTAGTAGTTTGTGCACCGACTCCAAATTAGTTAAAAATCATAATGTAAATATGTAGGTACATGTTATTTTTTGCTTTTTAGTCCCCAGGTGCTTTTTGGAGGCGGTTTGTTTTTTGTTTAAAAATAATTTATTTTCAAAGTTTTAGTGGAATATAGATGTATTTTGTTTTGTACCCATTATAGTATACGGGGAGGCCAACTAAACGCACTGCCCGGGACAGACAGCGAGGTTTCGGAGTAAACCATAATATCATTTATGTAGGTATACATTTTTTAAAATTTTCGTCGATATTTTTACAACCGCCCAACGGATTTCGATAAAATTTATATGAGACCAATCTGTAACCACCAGCTTTCGAATAAAAAAGAATCATCAAAATCGGTTCACCCTGTCGAAAGTTCTGAGGTAACAAACATAAAAAAAAACATACAGACGAATTGAGAACCTCCTCCTTCTTAGAAGTCGGTTGAAAAACAATACCACGAGTTCGTTTCTGACGGATAGTAAAGTTAAAGTATCGTGAAACTCGAAGGCTGGTTAGTGTTAACGATTAGTAAGATTTTTCGTTAACTACTATATTACTACTAGTGCTTGCTTGAGCCACAGGACAGATGAAGGTATAAGTATTATGTCTATTCTATTTATCTTCGGGGACGCCTGCAGGCACCAGCCGGGCGATCAGTCCTCTTGTTGGGATTATTTCGGCCAGTTCCCCATTTTGGTGGATCCCTTCATCGGTTACTGGCGCTCGGCGTCGCGAATCTCCTAGTTGCTTTGCAGAAGCCCACCAGTTGTCTGATGGATATTTCTGCAAGTTGCTCTTCGTTTGCTTCGTCAGTACCTAATATTTCCCATCTGAGTAGTGCATACATTTTGCATTCTGCTACTAGATGGAAGCTTGTTTCTTCTGCTTGCCCGCATGCAGGGAGTATGGGGTCTTCTTTTACTTTCATGATTGTCAGGTGTCTGTTAAGGCCACAGTGTCCTGTTACAATTCCTACTACTAGCCTTATGCTATCCCTACTCATTCAGAAAGTATTATGTCACCGTATGATAGTGAACACCGCACTGCACTATACTTACATACACTGTTCATCTTTGTAGTATCGGTTATAGCCTGCGCGGAACTAGCTGGCCGCGCCTTAGGTATGTGAGCGGCGGGATGGAGGTCCCCGCGGTGGAACGTAGGGGCGGGAGCGCTTGTTTTTGTTCACAGTAAACCGCCGCGCGCCGCCTCACCCCCGTCACTACCTAAGGCGCGGCCAACTAGTTCCGCGTGGACTATAGGTTAGGTTAGATCGGTACAGTTCTCGCCAAACTTATTGTCCGGGTTGAAGTTAGCACTAGCACTAGCTAACTTCAAGAAGAGACTCAGCATGAACTTACGCTCCCATATGTCAAATTGTCATACAAATTTGACATACGGAAGCATAAGTTCATGTTGAGTTTCGTTTCTGAATATCAGCCTAACACTAAGTTATCTTAGCATGGAAAATGCTTTAAAAAATACATAACACCGCGTCGTTTTTGCGTCGGGGGTTAAAAATGATACGTAAAATTTAAAAAATTGCTTCTTTTATTATGTTCAAATTAGTATAGCTTCTGTAATTTAAATGTAAAGTTTTGTAGGTACCGTATTTCCATATTGAATATTATTAAAAAAAAAATGTTTTTTTTTTTACTTTGTACACTTTCTTGTCTTGTCATACATACATGCTAGTCACAAGTACTACACACCTGACCTTTTTGTAGGACTTCACCAATAAGGTTAATTTACAACGTCTGTGGTTTAGTAGTTTCGAGTACCAGACTGCTGATCACGAGGTCGTGGGTTGGATTCCCACAGGACACAAACATTTATTGTGATAAACTAAGTGTTTGTGTTTGTCTGGGTGTTTCCTATGTATTATAAGTATGTATTTACAAAAAAAAAAGTATATAAGTATTATATCCATTGTCTAGTACCCATAATACAAGCTCTGCTTAGTTTGGGACTAGATCTGATGGTGCTGTGTAAATGTCCCATGTTTAAGGTATGAATATTGACTGATGGACTTGTGAGCAATATTAAATCTTTTGTATTTAGTTAAAAATAAAAAGGTTTGTCTGAGGTCCTAAGCACTGTTTTCTGTTTTAACTAACTTAGGGCTAGGCATCAGACAGACTAGACTTAGCTTCCATAAAAAATACAAAAGTAGTCATCATAGCAGAGAATTCTATTCTATTTCTACCTTCATTAAAATTATGAAAATAACATACATCATTTTTAAATAAATAAATTATGATGTTGCAGTAAAACTTTCAAAGTTTGCATTTACTTATTAGGGGCAATAAATAATAATACTTTTATTTCCATAATTTTATTATAGTTTTGCAACACATAGGTACTTCAGATTTAAATTGAATCAAATCTTTAGCCGTTCCATAGTGTTTAAACAGATGGTAAACTTATAACTAGGGATCAATTATGGACCCTGTCGGGCACAGCATAATATAATAAAGTAGGAGACTGGTCCTTAGAGTCTTAGACCGGTGCCTAAGTACCTATATCATAATTTATTTATTTTTAATGAGTAATGTAGGTGTTATTGTAAGTATATGTAACTACGGAAGTACTGCAGTAGATTACAATTAACTAATTTCATTTAACAGCAACTTAATATTATATTGTATTGATACAGTATATAAATATTACATTTATACATAAAATACTTGGAAAAAGAAAAAGTTTATTATAAATAAAAACGACATACCGCAGATATTCCTTTATTGCGGCCAAAGCTATCGGGTTTCTCTGTGTCACTCATGTTACTTAATTTTTGTTTTCACTTTAACACACGGTTTTATTATTTAATGAACTACCTATCTTTTTTTTAACAGAAAAATAGGAGCACTCGGCATCCGGCACCGTCTCGCACAAGTTATAAATACAGAATGACATTATTGACAATTGACATTACATTACACTACGAGTGTCTACGAGTCGACATAAAATGACATTGGCATTTCCATCTTAAATGTCACTGTCACAGATAACGTTCTTATCAAAATGAGTTGCCATAGAAAACCACTTTCAACCAATGTGGTTTTATTAATTTATCAAGGTAACTAAGAGCCTGTCCAGATGAGGCGTATTACGCGCGAGTCCACTCGCGCGTTTCAATTTCTACAATGAGGAAACGCGCGTAGGCATCTGGACGGGATATAATTATGTGTAGCTCTAGTATCTCGAATACGCGCGAGTGGACTCGCCGGTAAAACGCGTCATCTGTACAGGCTCTAAGCATAGAAAACTACTTTCTACCAAGATGGTTTAATTCATTTATCACGTGAACTAAGAATAAAACATAATTGTTTAATAAGGGGTCAAAATGAATCAATAATAAATATACTCATTCAAATATTATTATTAAGTATGTAATTTACTCACTTTGGGGCAAGAAGGTATATTGGTGTTTTTTGAAGTTCTTGAACGCGCGTAAGATCAAATTCCAATTCTTTTCTTCTTTGTTCTCGTAAATGTTTTTTTTATTGTTGTTACCTAGGTAATTAAGAACTACAATTTTTCCCAAAAAATATGCTTGATATTGAAATTACAAAACTATACACCCTTGTATTGTGACAAAAGCCCTAGCGATGCTGAAGAGTTATTTTGTACTATTCAAAAGATCAATAATGACGACGATGGTGATCATTAGAAACCAAACAATTATGAATTTACATGTCATACATTTATATTTTTATTGAATCAAAGATACACCAAGATTCTTAAAATAATGTAAATAGTAGGTAGTAGATTTTAATATTATAATTAAAACTAAAATAATATAATACTATAATAATTTGTATACATATATAAAAAGTATCAAAATAATTAGGACCCTGTTTTTGGTACCAGTCAAGTCAGTATAAAATTTTACCAAATTGATGACCAAAGACCAACCAAAAAATAAACTTACCCGCCTAAATGAATGTAGGGTGTACATAACCTCTAAAAATAGATACATAAATAGGTACTAGGTAAACTAAAACGTTATATTTTATACAATACATATTGAGGATATTCTCGACATAGAACTCGGAACAAAGTAAGTAGTTTTGAAGAAATACCTACTAAAAATATTACCTAATGTAGGACGGATCTCCAAATACCCGCCCTTCACCGCTTCCTAGTTTGGCTGGGGAGAAGAAGCGGTGCAACAAACTCCCCAGCTGTTATCCCCGCAAGTTGCTAATGCGCTGGAACCTTATCTAATTAACCTCCATATGACGTCATCCGTCATAATAGTGGTACAGTCAGCACCAAAAGTCGATGAACAGAATCAACTTAACAAAACACCTGTTCACAATAAAATGCCATAAGTTATAGTCGCAACTAGTAAACAAAATAGCCTGTACACCAGAAATTTACAAAAGTCGTTAAACACGAGTATTTCAAAAGTACATGTGCACTAGTATTCCTAAAGTCGCTGTACACCATCAATCCAAATGTCGCTGAACATCATTGTATCAAAAGTCACTAAACAGCAGTAAAGACAAAATTAGGTTAACAATAGTTATTTGTTATACAAGAGTGCAAAGTTGCTTTTTAACCGCGTGCTCAATTTTGATGACCGAGCAAGCGAAGGATTCTAAAATTGAATCACGAGCGGAGCGAGTGATTCAAAAATTAGAATCCTGAGCGTCAGCGAGGGAATTAAAAGAGCACAAGGTGAAAAATCTTTGCACTCGAGTGCAACACGTAACTTTTCATCCCACCTCAGCGAGGAAATGACAAAAAAAAAACATTTACTACCACAAGATACTTTTATTTCAGTTTAGGTATTAAATACGTTTTACAGAATACCTATTCTTTAAATTAAAACAAATAATACTAGGTATAATTAAGAGAAATTAAAAGTAACGTTGCTACCATTACTTGAGTGTAATATTTTTTTTAGGTATTGTAATGTTGGTGTTAGTGACTTGAAAAAGTACACCAAGAAAGTTCCGATAGGCTTGAAAAAATATCGATACATCGATATATCGATTTTTTTTTTAAGTATCGATATTTTTAAGCTATATTTAATATTTCGATATATCGATGCATCGATATAAAATTCAAAGTATCGAAAAGGTATAAAAATCTATATTTTTTACAGACCAATAAATTTATAAAAGTTTTAAGATTATAAAATCCCAAAAAGGAATACTTTTTTTATACTAACATCTTTTTAACAAATTATATTTAATGTATTTTTTGTTTTTGGTCGACTTGATTTGTTATTTTATAACTTGGTTTTTAAGATATATCGCCCATATATCGATATTTTTAAATAAAAATATCAGTATCGATACTGATATTTTCAAAAAATATCGATTCGACATATATCGATACTATGTTGCGTTTAGACTCGGAACCTAGGAAAGGTTCCAAGTCTGAGTATTTAACAAATTAAAAAAAAGTTGTATGATAAATTCGGCGCCAGGGGGGTAAAAGCACGATGTTCTAAATTCAATTTACTTTGCCTCTCTAGAGGATAAAAACGACTTTTGCACTCAGATATCGAAGAGTAAAAATACTCTTTCCGAGATGGTGGGATGAAAAGTATATTTTTAATGTTGTCGTGCGTTAATATACTTTTGACGCTTATGTTGTTCAGCTACTTTTGGGACAGTACTTGCTTGACCTTAATAATGTATGTTAACATGTTAGTATCTATTTCAATACTTATTTACAAAGCAATTATATTTTATTGTCAGTAATCATACTAATCTATAATATGAAATAACATATAACTCTAATGATCTACGAAGCGATTATTGTGACGGTACTTGTAATTTACTTTGCGCGAATCTTACAAAACCTACCTTCCTTTAATTTTTAATTTATTATTTCTATTCACATGACTTGTGATAATTTTAGTCTAGCGTATGATTGTCGTAGTCTGAAGTAATTGAAACGTTGTGTAAATGCATAATTGTTTATTTATATTATTGAGATACATCAATCGATAAATATCACAATAATGCCGTATAATGTGCATATTACGGAGCATGAACGTTTTTGATCGATTTTATGTAAATATATCAAATAAATAAATGTTATTTATTATTGATTTAAAATTAAAACGGTTTAATTGTTAAAATGTTTTAGAAATAATGCACACTTTATTTGTTTTGATTTATTACAAGTACCGTCACAATAATCGCTTCGTAGATCATTAGAGTTATGATTATGTTATTTCATATTATAGATTAGTATGATTACTGACAATAAAATATAATTGCTTTGTAAATAAGTATTGAAATAGATACTAACATGTTAACATACATTATTAAGGTCAAGCAAGTACTGTCCCAAAAGTAGCTGAACAACATAAGCGTCAAAAGTATATTAACGCACGACAACATTGAAAATATACTTTTCATCCCACCATCTCGGAAAGACTATTTTTACTCTTCGATATCTGAGTGCAAAAGTCGTTTTTATCCTCTAGAGAGACAAAGTAAATTGAATTTAGAACATCGTGCTTTTACCCCCCTGGCGCAGAATTTATCATACAACTTTTTTTTAATTTGTTAAAAACTCAGACTTGGAACCTTCCCTAGGTTCCAAGTCTAAACGCAACAAAGTATCGATAATGTCGAATCGATATTTTTTGAAAATATCAGTATCGATACTGATATTTTTATTTAAAAATATCGATATATGGGCGATATATCTTAAAAACCAAATTATAAAACAACAAATCAAGTCGACCAAAAACAAAAAATACATTAAATATAATTTGTTAAAAAGATGTTAGTAAAAAAAAAGCATTCCTTTTTGGGATTTTATAATCTTAAAACTTATACTATGTTTATTAGATTTTTATACCTTTTTGATACTTTGAATTTTATATCGAAATATTAAATATCGCTCAAAAATGTCGATACATTAAAAAAATAATATCGATATATCGATGTATCGATATTTTTTCAACAAGCCTACCGGAACTTTCTTGGTGTACTTTTTTAAGTCACTAACACCAACATTACAATATCTAACAAAAATATTACACTCAAGTAATTGTAGCAACGTTACTTTCAATTTCTCTTAATTATACCTAGTATTATTTGTTATAATTTAAAGAATAGGTATTCTGTAAAACTTACCTATCATATAGTATTTAATACCTAAAATGAAATAAAAGTATCTTGTGGTTGTAAATGTTTTTTTTAGTCATTTCCTCGCTGAGGTGGGATGAAAAGTTACGTGTTGCACTCGAGTGCAAAGATTTTTCACCTTGTGCTCTTTTAATTCCCTCGCTGACGCTCAGGATTCTAATTTTTGAATCCTTCGCTTGCTCGGTCATCAAAATTGAGCACGCGGTTAAAAAGCAACTTTGCACTCTTGTATAACAAATAACTATTGTTAACCTAATTTTGTCTTTACTGCTGTTTAGTGACTTTTGATACAATGATGTTCAGCGACATTTGGATTGATGGTGTACAGCGACTTTAGGAATACTAGTGCACATGTACTTTTGAAATACTCGTGTTTAACGACTTTTGTAAATTTCTGGTGTACAGGCTATTTTGTTTCCTAGTTGCGACTATAACTTATGGCATTTTATTGTGAACAGGTGTTTTGTTAAGTTGATTCTGTTCATCGACTTTTGGTGCTGACTGTACTAACGCGTACTGAGAGCGTTAACGTCATTTTTACGTCACCAAGATGAGAAGAGGCCGCCAGGCACATTATCAATTTGCGGGGCTTATAACATAATTATGTTAGGTATAATATCTGTCTAATAATGCATAGGTTCTCAACATTTATTTTTCTAGAGCACCCCAATTTTTTTTACCATCTGAAATGAAATGATATAATATTTATTTCTGCAAATAGGTCTTTCAAGGACACTTTTAAAAGTAAACCAATATCTGCAGATGACACGCAAGCATCAATGATTGTGTAGCTCAACCATATCGTAGGGAGCCGAACAAGTAAAAACTCATCACATAATGATACCAAATCAGTGGGACATTTGCGTAGGCCATATAAAAAATCTCAAACCGGACAGTTTCGAAAATACTACGATCTAATCAGATTTATCGGTCTGAAATGGCTATGGCCAGAATATCTACCTAATGTTTTTCGGCGTCTCTTACTGCCTCCTGATAGTCTCTATCGCCCGCAAGGTGGGGTTATTGACTATGTTGAGAACCTACGGTCTATGAAACAGCTGACTACACTGTAAACTACACATCGATAATTTCCCATAATATAGCAGACGACTAATAATATTACATATTATGTCTTCAACCAAGCTTAACATATATATACAGTTTAAGCTGACTTAGCATTGTATAGGTTTTCTGTACAATGAGAAGTCGGCTTACACCGAAAAATATAGCTTGATAACTGCGCTTACACTGTTCAGAAATTAAGGAGAAAGTGACAAATTACTAACGTACTTAGTGTGCATAATATAAGGCCCGAGCTTGCGGGCCGCTACACGAATATGTAATTTGTACTTTGCCCTAGGATTATACAATGGTTGTGTTTGGCCGATAAAAGCGCTAGATTCATGAAAGCAAAATGGCGACCGGTAAGCGGTACTCGCTGTCAACAAGCTGTCAACAGTGTCAACTACGGTCAACTAGAACTATTGACATTTTGTCGCAGTATGAAAAATATCTGTAAGCGCTTATAAATGTTTAAAAGCGCTTTTATTGGCCAGACATATCCAATATCTTTCACTGCAACTGAGAAGATAAATATTTCAAGAAAATAATATCTCAAATCAAAATATAAGTACGGAACGGACAGTTGGACGGTCTAATCTATTACTAGTTGTAGTCCATGGTGTTCATAAAACGATGCCAAGTTTTGTTGGTTCGTTTCCTCATAAGCTTTGATCATTTCCTTTGACAATGCGTTTCTGAGCAGAAGCTCGTTTACGACGTTTTTACGAATCCTGAACTTATCCGCTATATCCTCTAAGTTCGCAGACTGCAATTTTACGGCTTTTGAGAGATGTTTATCAATAGACGCAACTGTCTCCATTTTTTCTTCTGAAGTTTCTACTGCCAATGAAATTTCTTGCTTTATGGCTCTCATCAGAAGTGGGCCAAAGTATTCGCATTGATCCAAATCATTACAAGTAAATGGAGGCGTACGTTTTAACGAATAAGCTTCTTGGACTGACACCATTTTTTTCTCGGGTGACTTGTCCATATCTTCCATTTATCCTGAACTTGCAGGCGATCTGTAAATATTAATAAGATACATACATACATACCATCACGCCCATATTCCCCGAAGGGGTAGGCAGAGGCGTACTAATGTACACCCACATTTCGCCGGTATGTTTAGGTCCCATGTAATAGGGGGCGAGCCTATTGCTATAAACCGGGCACTAATCCAGACTCCGAGCTGCTATTGGGAATTTCACAGAAAACCCAACAACACTTTGCTCGACCCGGGGATCGAACCCAGGACCTCTAGCGTAGCAGTCGCGTTTGGGACCACTAGACCAACGAGGCATAAAGAAGATGTATTTTACTATAAGTCCCGTAAGATGCTATTGGGCTGGAACCTTGTCTATTAACTTCAAAATGACGTCATCCTCCTTACTTGACGGTTTGTGGCGGTACGTCATTTTTACGTCACCAATATGGCCGCCATTATCAATAATTTGCGGGGCTTATATTGAGTATCTAATCCAGGTGGCTGGTAGCGGATGGATTCGAGCTGCCCAAGACCGGGATAGTTGGAGCTCTTGGGGGAGGCCTACGTTCAGCAGTGGACGGCAATAGGCTGAGATTCTATATACGTACCATCACGCCTGTTATACCATAGGGATTCGGCAGAGGTGTATTAATAAAAACTCATCAATTCGCCGGTATGTTTAGGTCCTATGTAATAGGCGGCGAGGGGCGAGCATGTTGCCTTTAAACGGGCACAAATCTAACTCCGAGCTGCTAAAATCCGGTAATACTGCTCGACCCGGGAATCAAACCCAGGAACTCGAGTGCAGTCGCACTCAGGACCACTGGACCATGTTGAGTTTATAAAATAAGCTAGAAATATATCATTAACTACCTCTTATCGTTTGCGCGGAACTAGTTGGCCGCGCCTTAAGTATGTGAGGGGTGGGACGAAGGGGCAGGGTCACCTGCGCGCAGTGGGACGGAGGAGCCGGCGCTTGCTTTTGTCCACATTAACACACCGCCTCACCCCCGTCCCTACCTAAGGTGCGACCAACTAGGTCCGCGTGGACTATAATTATTATTATTCTAAACGTGACAGCTACTGTAGAAGTTTGAGAATGAATAACTTACCTAAGCTGTATTCACTTGCAACACAGTTTTATACCACAGATAAAATAATACTTTAGATACTTCACGTGGCCTTCTTGCTACGATACTTTTTAGAGGAAACCTTTGTTCTGTTATCATAGAAGAACTCGCCCAACCCGCAGTGTATGCTAAACTCAGGCTAACTAAAGGGGACGCGTCACACAATCAATAAATCTCCCCGTGAAAAGCTGGACGTCTCCTATTGGTCCATAAATTAACCTGTGATATTTATATGACCATCACAACTTGGCATTCAATAACGGCGCCACTTGTTTCGCAAGTATACAGAGCGTGGTACATTTTGTTAGTTCACGGTTTCACCGTATGCCAAGTTATGTTGGAGGATGCGGCGTATACATTAATATTTGTCAGCATAAACCTTGTAACGACGTTTTGATTTTACCCGTGACTAATAAATTTTTTGACATTATCATAATATCATCACGCCCGTATTCCCTAAATTGTTAGGCAGAGATGTACTGCCGATGTACACCTCCAGATCACAGTTCAGTATGTTTTGGTCCCATGTAATAGCTTAGGGACGAGCCCATTGCCTTTAACCGGTCAGAGAAACTCAGAGTGGCAACTGGGAATTTCATAGAAATATCTAAAAGATTTCTTGGCCCGGGAACCAAAACCAGAACCACTCAACAGTCAAGCTCACGATGATCTACAATTAGTAACATAATAATTTTTTTTTTGCCATATAAAAGGGGCCTGCGGTATTTAACGTTATCTCTAAGGCTAATATTCAGAGACGATGCTAAGCATAAACTCAGGCTCCCGTATGTCAAATTGTCATACAAATTTGACATACGGAAGCATTACTTTACGCTTAGCGCCGTCTCTGAATATTAGCTTAAGGCTGATATTCAGAAACGAGACTCAACATGAACTTATGCTTCCGCATGTCAAATTTGTATGACAATTTGAAATACGCGAGCCTAAGTTTATGCTTAGCATCGTCTCTGAATATTAGCTTAAGGCTGAGATTCAGAGAAGAGACTCAGCATGAACTTACGTTTGCGTATGTCAAATTGTAATACAAATTTGATAATACGGCTACGCTGGCGTAGGCTACGCCGTAGCCTAGGCTTCCTACGTTCAAAAGTCAGAGGTGCGTGGTTTGTATTTGAAGTTCAGACATATTTAGGCTCCGATCATCATCATCTATCAGTCTGTACCTATTCGTACACTGATGGATGTACGGCTCAACTAGTGAGCGCCACAGAGCCCTTCTTTGGCCTTCATCATCCAGTCACTGCCAGGTGTTTCTCCATCTGGCCTACGCTTGCTTAGAACCAGTCCATTCGAGACCTCGTTTACTCCAGTGCTTGTCAGTTCTCCGAGAGGAGTGAACGGCCCATTGCTACTCCAGCTAGCTTGTCTTGCAACTTTGGTTCTCTGACGGATAACGAAATTTTAATGCAAGACTCTGATAGACTGTGGCTTTGGACCTTAAACTTGTGGAACGGTCTATAGGGAAAGCCTTTATTCATGAATAAATTTTGGCCGTTATAATGATTATGAAGCAATCATAATTATGGTATTATTGTATTACGGTTTGTAAGTCCACTTGAAAATCAGCGCCAGGCAGCTCACGAGTGGTCTGGCACATAGCTGAACTGGGGCCTCTTTGGCGCAGCCGTGGGGCACACAATATTTAACTTAAATCTTATGTAATCACTAGGTATACCTACTATTTCTATATTTGTGTGCTTTGTGACTGTGTCAACCTTTTTCTTTCTTTCTTTAAGTTAAAGTAATAAAGCCAGTGATATTTCTGGACAAGTTCTTTAGTCTCAAGATGATAATGCGCGAGTGATACCACCGATGTTGCTGGCGTCTGCTGCGGTAACCGTGAACTATCAGACTGTCTGAATGTCGTAAAAAAAAGAAACCAATTGATCAAAGAGGTTGTTACTTAGTCACAAACCACGACGAAACGGATGAGTCTACTCAGCAAAGCAAGCAGTGGGTTAGCCGCCTTCATAGACCACGTCTTCAAAGAGTAAGGAATATGCGGTAATGGGGACAACACAAAAGATCCCACTGAGTCGAAGTGTTGCTGGCTATGTCAACCCTTATATCAAGATAAGATAAGATAGTCAGAATCCATGTTAAATTTTATGTATCAAATAAAAAAATTGAAGCTCAAAAGCCTCGTATCCAAACATTGATTTTAAAACTGCAATGAATGCACCAATGGCGGCGTTGCATCTGGCTGGCTATTAATAGATGCTAGATATCGATCTGTTCCTATATACTTACCTAGCTCTTTCAGCTTAACTGTGCCTCGTCCGACCTCCGGCAGTATAGGCCAGCATCCCTTGCTAACTAGACGAAAAACGAAACTTTCGAAACTTTCTTTTCTTTGTCTGAAAAGTGTGGTACTTAAAATCAATATTTATATTTAATAGAGACAGTTCATTTGTGTCCTGTTGGAATTGAAGGTAAGTATTTCTAGGGTAGAAAATTGTGGTAGTTTTGTCTTGATTTCTACATTTTGTGGTTTTAATTTGTATTTGTTGCGTCAGCGTGAGGGTAGTGGGTTCGATGCCGAAGATTGGGTAAAAATGTTATTGATTTTATTTTTTCGTAAAATAATTTTGTCTTTGTAAATATTACCCAGGATCCTGGGTTCGATGCCCAGATTAGGTAAAATGTGTGTTGTGTTTTTTTTATCATTGTTTGCTAGCGCGGCAGCTGAGCGTACGGTCCTGTATTTGATACCCAGGGTATTCTGTTTTTTTGTTGACAGAGATATGACTGGGCAAAAGGCACTAACTAATATAAGTACTTAAGTAATATAATTATGGTACTATCTAGTAATAAAATTATTGCCTCCTTAGCGTAATGATTGTAAGCACGACTGTTAAGTATGCTCGAGGTCTAGGATTCTATTCCTAGGTCGAGCAGTGCTATGAAAGTTTCAGTAGCAGCTCGAAGTTTGAAACATATAGACGATAAAACTAATAAAACAACATAAACCTGTAGAAAGAGTACTTTGTTTACTTTGTTTTTTAGTAGTATTTTGTTTTTTTTTTGCGTATTATTTTCCTGGTTCATATTACGCATGCGCGGCCCGGATTTATTGATTGCACCGATGCAATTAGACGCAGTTTGCAATTTATGAATACAAAGACACCTGCGCAACAAGTCTGCTCGTCTATAACATACCATCACGCCTGTATTCCCGAAGGGTTCGGCAGAGATGTACAGATCTCGCCAAACTTATTGTCCGGGTTGAAGTTGGCACGAGCTAACTTTAACCCGGCATTAAAAATCGGAGAAATAAAATTATAGGATTGTAGTATCTTTCAGGGTTCATTAGAAAACCAGTCAGACGGCGTCAGTCTGTCTGACATATCGCTGAAATGGACCTTTTTAGTACAGTTGTGAGACGCACACTTGGTTACCATATATATTTTGTTATTATTTTGTAATTTCTATGTACTGTGTGCGTTTTCATTTACGTGCCAAATAAATTTTATTCTTTCTTTCTAATAAATAAAAAGCTCAAGTCGTAAGCTGTCGCTTCATATATTTTTATCTAATATTTTCCTATCTCTGATTTTTACAGCCGGGTTAAAGTTAACCCGTGACAACTTCAACCCGGACAATAAGTTTGGCGAGAACTGTACCTAAACTAATGTATGTTGAGGTCCTATCCGGACATTTGTGTCTGGTTGAGTTCTTCGAGCTGCTTCTGGGAATTTCACAGGAAACCCCAACAACACTGCTGCTGACTGAGAATCGAACCCGGACCTGTAGAATAACAGTCGCATTTACGACCATTAGCTCAATGAGACATTTTTGATAATTGTAGTAGTAATTTCACTACTATTTATCTTTATGCAAGAAAAGGAAAAAGTAGGTTACTGTCATTTAACTTATCGACTAACGCGCAGCTCAAACCACCGAACAGATTGGGCTGAAATTAGGCACATAAGATGACATCTTTTTGTATTTTCCATGCTAAGATAAATACCAGTTATTTTAATGAGGGAAAAAATCAACTTCACCTTAGACTGTGAAGGAAAATTTCGACCTGGTGGGTGAGACTCGCGGTGCCTTAGAAACCGTGCTTGCGTCTGATGTATTTAACCAGAAGACGCAGGTTCGAATCCTGCCCGCGAGTCGACTTTTTCCTTCATGCAAATAACTGATAAGATAACAGTTATGAAAAAAGAAAGAAAATACATATATTCAGACTGGCAAGATAAATACACAAACACATAGATAAAATAAGAAAAACTACAACGTAGGTATTCTTTAAGAAAGGAATTTGGGACGGATAAATTATATTTTAAACGCGAGTAACTACGCTTGGAACAGCTACTTTATGGCACTCAATGTTCTTTCAGATATCCTCCGGGAGGAGCCAGCGAAATGGTGCGTTCAATCCCGATCCATCAGCCGGTCTACCAGAAGGAGTTGCCGAAGAACACTCCAACGCAGACTAACGACGAAGAAGGGGAAGAGAGGCCGCTGCTAGAGATTTTCTACGAGCAACTGAGCGCTTTGCGCAAGATATTGTGTGAACAACTGCTTCCAGCTCATGATGCTCAGCACGAGGAAGCACTGAGGAGCCTCGCTAGGGACAAGAAGAAGATCCTCGCGATGTCAGCCCCATTTCCACCGGAGGGGTATGCGAAGTCGGTGCATGAGGAATTGTCGGAGTTTGAAACGAATCTCGTGCTGCAGAAGAAACATGATGAGACAGCCATCAAGATGTTCAATCACTACGATAATGTGATTCAATCAATGATTCACGATCACAAAAATGCCTAAACGCGAATACTTACTAGACATATAAAACTACTCTTTACGGATTTTATCGCGACATATTTAAAATTTTTGTTAATTGTTAGCAATCCGATTCACGGAGAACGAGCTCACCGTATTCTCCGGTCTTGCAGTTTTATGCTTGGATTTAGATTTAATTAAATCTATAAAAGGGTTCCAAGCAGGCGGTACTTAAGACTCAGCCAGATTATCTATTGAAATTTGGATGTTTTTAAATTTCAATGGCGTCACGAATTACAGTAATATCAATACAACGCGATAAAATCCGAAAAAGGTAGTTTTTCATTGCCTAAACTGCTTTTATGAGATATTATATTTTTACCCCGTTTTTTTAAGTATCGTAAATTTTACCCCTGACGCTATGATCTTTAAACGGCTGAACCGATTTTAATCAAACAGAGCTATAGAAAATAGAAACCACCATGAAAGATTCGACTTTTAAACATAAACTGCATTAAAATCAGTAGATCCGTTTAAGAGTTACGATACCATAGCTGGACGTACTATTATTAAACCACATTTTTTGTGAGGGGTTCAAAATATCAATGTACTGTTTAGGTTTTATAACTTTCGTATAAAACAATAATGTCATTTCGCATAAATATTAACACAATTATTTTCTTAAGTTAATTTAAATATTCCATACATAAGTAATTTTAAGTTCTTATATCCTCTTTCAGGCCTAGAATTGGCAGAGAAACAAACATAAGATGTTACTTTATATTTTAACTGTAACTGTACTTTATAAGTAACAGTTACAGGTATTTGTTATACAAGAGTGCAAAGTTGCTTTTTAACCGCGTGCTCAATTTTGATGACCGAGCAAGCGAGGGAATTAAAAGAGCACAAGTTGAAAAATCTTTGCACTCGAGTGCAATATCGAATTTTAGAATCCTTTGCTTGCTCGGTCATAAAAATTGAGCACGCGGTTAAAAAGCAACTTTGCACTCTTGTATAACAATTAATAACTATTGACATTCGAATCGGCAAACAAAATGTATGGAAATGACACAAGCTTTCGACAAATCGGGCTGTCACTAATGGTTAGAATTCATTTATTTCTTAAAGATTACAAATCACTTACACAGAAATAAATACTATACATTACTAAAACTAATATCATTTACATACATTTTGTCTGTCGATTCGAATGTCGAAAGGCCACTTGTCTAGCCCCAAGGATTGAGTACATAAATGTAATCTAATATCGATACCTAATACCTTCACGGGTTGGACAGGTTATTAGGCGGGCCAACCCAAACGTCATTTAACTTATTGAATCGTTAAACAAACAGTGGCTACTATATATCTTGGCCCATTGTTCCATATTTATACTGAACATTGATATACTGGGTCTGTATTAGCTAATGATTAATTAGGTCAAGTGACGTTTCTGAGTGAGGCCCATTGTGTAGGTACTTTTTCCATTCATCTTTATCAGTCATCAACATCATTCACTCTTCATTCATCATTCATATTACTTATCTCTTTCTTCATCAAAACCTTCCTTGTTTCTCTATCCCTCTATCTGTCCACATTCATTCTTTTAGGCTTATATTTAGAGATGACGCTAAGCGTAAACTTACGCTTCCGTATGTCAAAATGTAATACAAAGACATACGGAAGCGTTACTTTATGTTAGGGTCGTCTCTGAATATTAGCCTCAGTCACATTCGTTTCAACTCTCTCCATGTCCCGCTCATATCAACACGAACACGAACCATTCCCTTTCAACTTTTTTATCGTTCGAACTTCTTTCAGTCTTCGTTCATTCATTCACTCAGTCATCTTTCTAGTAATAAGTATTTATTGGAGTTTCTGACGTCATTGGTGGTTTTTGTGGTGCTAAAGCCGCCACTTTTGGTGTAACATACTAAGAAAAGGGAACGATTACGATTACCCCAGCGTGCCCCACTGCTGGGGAAAGGCCTCCCTAGGGCCGGGTCTAACATTAGTACACCACGGTGTTGCCTCGTTTACGCCGGTCAAAAATGGCCGTTTTAGCTACGTACCCTAGTGTTACCATTCTAGTTCGATTGTTTATTTGGTGGCTTCCTGCGGGGCCTGCGGGCAAGGGGTCGTTGAATCAAAAGTTGCTTGGTTTTATATCTGACAAGATAATTATTTTGCTGTGAATGCGCTCACGCTAAGTTTGAACCACGCCTTTAGCAGTTGAATTTTCTAAAACCCGTCATAATAACTATAAGCCAATTTTCAGCCCAATCCGTTCAGTGGTGTGAGCTGTGTTATCAACTCAGAAACAACCTTTAGATTTACTGAAGGTTCTGCAGGTTTCAAATAAGCAATCGGGCAATGTGTAACCAGCCAATTTTTTCAATTTTATCTATGTGTTTAGTAGATTGTGAAATGAATATTAATAAATGTCCTAAAAAAATGACAATAGATTTTTATTGCATCTCTCTTCTGGTTTCGGGTTTCCTTATCTTACATATTTTGACGGAAACTGTAGGTATACCCTGGGCATCCTATAGAGGTGGAATGAGGAATTGCGAAAGTGGCGTCGTTCTTCAAATAGTCGTAATAGGTATTTATTACTATTTATCATATAAATAATAGTTATAATTATACCTATATTATAATAGGGACACGCCACGGTAGAGTTAGAATCAGAATCAGAATATGTTTATTTGCGAATACAGGTTTAGCTAGACACCGCATTGTTTTTTTTTTTAAATTTAGGGTTAATTACTTAATTAATTATTATAATTATGATGAAAAAAAAGCAAAAATACATAACGTACCACGGCTTGCGTGGGCACGGTTCCAAAAAGTTCGTTCCGGTACTTGCCGTTCCTTCCCTTATTACTTACCCACACTCCACAATAAATGAGTAAAATATGGCTGTTTTGTACATTTTTATAAATTTAGTTTGTCAGTAACTGTAATTGATACCTACACCGCAGTAATTAAATAATTAAATGAATAAATAAATTATCGATTTGCTTAAAGCCCTAATAAACTTATAGTAATGTATATCTGTGCACAGTAGAAAAAATATTCAGTTCAACGTGTTTACGATGTAACTAACGCCATCTTGTAGTGAATAATGAGACTAGTTTCAGTCCTTAGTGCTTTGGTAAGGGTAAGGCTATATGTGCCGATAAGTAGCAAAGGCGCACAACCGTTTAGTTTTAGTAAGTGTTAATAGATGGCGCTGAGTACAAAATTGTGTAATTTTGTATAAATAAAATGAAAACCATTATTTATGAAACTTTATTTATTCTAATTATTACTACATTCGCCCGCGTGGTCTTATAATTTTTTCCCCGTTTTTGCTACATTTTTCATTACTACTCCGCTCCTATTAGTCGTAGCGTGATGATATATAGCCTATGTTACTCGGGGATAATGTAGCTTTCCAAAGGTGAAAGAATTTTTGAAATCGGTCCAGTAGTTTCGGAGCCTATTCATTACAAACAAACAAACAAACAAACAAATCTTTCCTCTTTATAATATTAGTATAGATAATACACACAATTACACACACAAAATAATAAAATTACTACAGTAAGTATAAAAATATTCACTAATTTCATTTTTTTTGGGACATTTTTTTAATTTTTATTTTTTTGTTTTTTACACAGCACCATCTAGTCCCTAACTAAGCCGAGCTTGTACTATGGGTACTAGACAATGGATATAATACATATATACTTTTTTTGTTGTAAATATATACTTATAATATACATATAAGAAACACCCAGACAAACACAAACACCTAAGTTCATCACATAAATGTTTGTGTCTTGTGGGAATCGAACCCACGACCTCGTGATCAGCAGTCCGGTACTCGAACCACTAGACCACAGACGTCGTCAATTTCAATTTCATTATTTATGAAACTAATAACAAAATAAGAGTGAGTAGAAAACGCCATTGAGAAGTGACTGCAGGCGTTTTCTATAAAGGTATATAACTCTTATGGTACTCTACAAATCAAATGATACGATTTAGCTATAAATGTAGGTATACCTGTTGTTCAGGCTTTGACGCCTTCAAGAAATATCACAGCAAACACACGATCTGTTTACGCGGCAGTATGAACATTTGAGTAGGCGTTTATTATAATATGCACTAGTAAAAATGTTACTGTCATCGTTCACTTGCCTCTGACTCGCTGTACTGTTAACGTATATTTTTTAATACAACCAATATTTCGCTAAATATGGGAGTTTGATTTGCCATCATTATATCCTCTAAAGATATAACTACCTGTCGTTCGTCAAAAAGTTCGCATTTTCTAGACTTATTAAAAAGTCAACAAAAAGGTCGGTTACTTTCTTAAAATGCTACAAAATAGATATCAGTGAGTACTCACGAATATCCAGGGAACTGGGCGATGTGCAGCCGTCGCCCTCATCTTACTTCTACTTCACAAGACACCACCAACACACTACACAACAACTAAGTACTTTTCTTTAAGAACTGTTTGCCACTATCACTGCGGTCGAACAACCGAAACCCGTTTGAAATCATCACTGACCGCATTTAGTACCCGGTTTTGGACTCATGCGCGTACGTAGGTACACACGAATACATAGTACACACATAATAAATAAATATTTAAATATATTCACACACGCTCACAGGAAACACCGCCAACTACACGTTGTTCCCGGAGCGATGGCAAACGACTACTACGCAAATTCGCATCAAAATAAAAAACAAGTGAGGGTAGTCTTCTATAAATTCAAATTTAGTACATCTCACGGAACAATTCCTTTTTCGTGGTCCCTACATCATGTACGTAATTATCACTCGCTTTAACGGTGAAGGAAAACCTAGTGAGGAAACCTGCATGCCTGAGAGATTTTCTCGACGGCGTGTGAAGTCTGCCAACCCGCATTAGGCCAGTGTGGTGGACTATAGCCTAATCCCTCTCATACCGAGAGGAGGGCCGTGCCCAGCAGTGGGACAGTAGGTATATGGGCAGTGGCGACGTAAGGCGTGGGCGACGTGGGCCACCGCCTACGGCCTCGCGACCCAGGGGGCCTCGCGCCCCGAAAAATTATGCAAATCTTGCGCTGGCAGAGGGCCCCGCAAAATGAATTTTATGAATTTTGCCCACATAAAATTTAGGTCTTACGCCGCCACTGTATATGGGTTGATGGTGATGATGATGGTACATCTGGCCACAATGATTGGTTTCGCAAATGATGCTGAATTTAGTAGAATCTCATCTCATCAACGAAACGGTTACCTTTATAATTATTATGAACCGAACTGGCAGGTACTATTTTCTTATTTAATTTAGGCAATATGTAATTTATTTACTTTGGTGTAGTACCCACAGACAAACCGTAAAGACGGTTTTGTGGGGCTTTGCTTAACTTTGTAATTTTTGAAAGTTTTAATAAAGATACATACATACGAGCTTGTTTTTTTTTTCTTGTTTATATAATGTCTATCTGTGGAGACTTTTTAATAGCTTCATATTGTTATTTAGTTTTTGATTTTAGTTATTTTAGCTGATAGTCTTCCTAAAAGTTATAAATAAAGTTAACAATCTTTCACTCGATCCATTCCGACGATGACGACGTCTGTGGTCTAGTGGTTCGAGTACCGGACTGCTGATCACGAGGTCGTGGGTTCGATTTCCACAACACACAAATATTTATGTGATGAATATAAATGTTTGTGTTTGTCTGGGTGTTTCTTATATATTATAAGTATGTATTTACAACAAAAAAAGTATATAAGTATTTTATCCATTGTCTAGTACCAATAGTACAAGCTCTGCTTAGTTTGGGACTAGATGATGCTGTGTAAATTGTCCCAGGATATTTATTTATTATTATTATTATTATTATTCCTCTTTATCCGATTTTACAGAAGGAGGAAGTTATGCTGAAAGGCTGTTCTTGATAAATCATAATTTATGATTCACAATTTGAAAATTGGACATTTTAAACGGCACTATCTAGTCCCAAAATAAGCAGAGCTTGTACTATGGGTACTAGACAATGGATATAATACTTGTGTATATTTTTTTTGTAAATACATACTTTTATTATGTAAGAAACACCTAGACAAACAAGTTCAGTTTAGTCATCACATAAATATTTGTATCCTGTGGGAATCGAACCCACGTTCTCGTGATCAGCAGTCCGGTACACGAACCACTAGACAACAGACGTCGTCAAAAATGTTTGAAAAGGATTTTTAAATATTCCAAAAGGTAATAAGGGCGAAAGGATAAGGATTTTTAAATATTCCAAAGGGTAATAAGGATTTAATACGTATTCAATATTTTTATTAATATTATGCTCACAATCTAAGTACAGTGTAATTAACTACAGAATAAATTAACTTTCTGGTAATTTCTAACGAGTTAGAACAATTATAATTGTATTTTTTTACAATAAACAATGTCGATACAATTCTCTCTAGAATATTCTTTGTAAAAAAATGTAAACAGTTTCTTGAGGGATAAATTATTGTAAATTACATTTAATAATACGTAAAATAATAATAGTATAAAAGTGACTATTTTTTTACATCGATAAAGAAGACCTTAGGAATACATGCTTATTAATTAGTAGGGAAAATATAATTACATATTATTTTATACATTAATATTTACATGAAAATGTATATACAGTGAAAACACCAACAGATCATAATAAAAATTATAAAATCATACCCACTGGTAAAAATTAAAAGTATAAGTACATTTTCTTTAATATAATACAAACTAATGGTAAACATCACATTATTATAATAGTAAATAGTTTTATTTTATTAATAGATCTTGGATTTCTAGGCAGTAATAATTAAAGTTTTAAATGCGTTATTTTTCGGGAAAAAATAATTAAATACTTCTTGTATTTTTGATTTCTATTTTACAACTGTTTATAAATATTGTAATTGTTGTAATTATTACTGCTCAAAATCATTTTTATATCGATATTTCAAAGTAGTAAGGCGTAACAGACCAAGATTTTGCAATTGAATTAACAACAGACTTGTAGATTGAATTAATATTGCAACACCCAATGATCAATAAGTAAACTCTTGCGACCATAAATAGTGAAAATCTAAATTGGCTCAAAAAGTGTGTGTGCTTAAAATATAGTATTTTTTCTTATAAACAATATTTTAAACATACAAAAACCATTTCAATAATAAATCATTTCTGTATAAGTGGGAATACTCTATGGAGTATCCCTACTTGAGGTGTTAAAGCCACTGAGCTCAATGCTGATAAATAAACGGAAGCCTTTCCGACCAAACAATTGCTTTCAATATGAATCATGTACGTCCGTATGTCCAGGCAAGCTGACCTCTCATTTTACGAGAATCCTATTCAATGCGAGGTCAGCCCACATGAGCTTGATGTGCAGCCCCGTATACGCGATTCATAATATGATTCATTGTAAAATGACCATTTTAGACCCCCTGATATGGGGCTTAATTATTTATTATAATATGATTGAAATGAGGAAATTGCTAAAGAGTTTCTATGGGTAAATCGCTTGTAGCTTCCCTGGTCTTTAGAATTTAAAAAAGTTACTACTACTCATTAAAATACCAATGTTCAATGATCTAAGGGCTAAGATCCAGAGACCAGTCTAAGCATAAACTTATGCTTTCATAAATATCAACATTTAATTCAAATTTGACATAATATAATAGGTAACATAAGTTTATGCCAGATTAATCTCTGAATCTAAGGCTTATTGACTTAATTGTTTGAACTATCAACAAATTTCTTACAGCAGCCAATATGGAGTCAATGCCAAGAATCCGTTTGTTTAATGTCATTTTGCGTCTAAGCCTTCACAGGTCTTTAGAACTTTAAAAAGTAATCACTATTTGCACCAAGTCTTTCACACATTAGGTCTCTGTATTAGGAGACGCGGCACTAGGGCGAGGGGGGCAGCGAGTCATCACTCTCGAGGTACGTGACGTAGTTGTCCTCTCCATGCGGCGCACGCGGCGGTGGCAGGTTCGGGATATCGTAGCCATGCATCTGAAAGTAATTGGAGTACTTTGTTACACATAATTCTGCTTTCAGGATTCTAGTTAAGTGTTGGTTTCTATTTCTTGCGGTTTTGGTCCTAAGAGACGATAAGAGGACCATAAAAAGAGGAGGTATTTTGGACTGGTGTGCAGTGATACGCACTGCAGTTTTGGTCCTTAGAGGCGGAGAAAGGGCCATCGAGAGAATTCGCTGCTGGAAATAAGTGATAGGCTATAAATATATTAAAGCTTGCAACAGTTGCCAAAGGTCGTGTCTAGTAATAAAGACACATATTTAGCAGTACAGTTCTCTTCAAACTTATTGTCCGGGTTGAAGTTGGTACGAGTATAGCTCGTACCAATCCGGCTTTAAAAATCGGAGAAAGAAAAATATTGGGTTGTAACAAAAAAATAAGAAAGCTCAAGTCGTAGGCTATCGTTTTAAATCATTTTAATCCAATATTTTTCTTTCTCCGATTTTTACGGACGGGTTAGGTTAGCTCGAGCCAACTTCAACCCGGACAATAAGTTTGGCGCGAACTGTATCTAGACAGAAGGGCACAGGTTGAGTAGCCTAATCGTAATACCAACTTAAGAAACTAAACAATATATAAGAAAATGAACATTACATCATTACAATAAATGAACATTGACTGCCTCGTTGGTCTAGTGGTCCTAAGCGCGCCTGCTACGCTAGAGGTCCTGAGTTTGATCCCCGGGTCGAGCAGTGTTGTTGGGTTTTCAGTGAAATTCCCAGTAGCAGCGCGGAGCCTAAGTAGATAAGTGCCCGGTTGATGGCAATAGACTCGCCTCCTATTACATGGGACCTAAATATACTGGTGAAATGTGGGTGTCTGTAGTACGCATCTGCCTACTCCTTCGGGGAATACAGGCGTGATGGTATGTAACATTACAAACAAGAAACATTATTTTTTATACCACTAAGGTGGCAAACAAGCATACGGCCCGCCTGATGGTAAGCGGTTACCGTAGCCTATGGACGCTTGCAATACCAGGGGTATCACTCGCGCGTTGCCGACCCGAAAATCTTAGAGGTGTATGGACGATTCACTGCGCCGACAGTTTGAGGGAATATTCCTCTTGCTGCCAGCGCAGCGTATCCTTAGAAGGAGCTTTGGTGACCTTACTCACTGCAGGAACACAACACAAAATAAAGTGTGCTATTTGGCTGCAGTTTATATGAATATATACTAACAATAATCAAATACCAACCTGATTCACCAGCTGCTGGAAGGCGGCGCTGTGCTGTGGAGCCCTATCCAGGTCGGCGTGCAGCGCAAAGTCGGAGAGTGCCTTCCAGGGCGGTTGGTATGCCGTCACCTCGAGCGCAAGCGAGCCCGCTGCCTCGTGCCGCACGGGCGAGCCTGCTACCAGCGGTACCCCCATTGACATGTACCCGAGACGTCGGCCTTCCTGTGGCAAAGGATAAGTTGGAACCTTCGACAATAGAGATTTTCTTTTGTTAACTTTTGGTTGTAGTGCAATGAGTTAAGAGGTTAATAGCAAGGGAATGGAAGCTACGAAAGCTGACTTAATTAGTTAAAATTACAATTTGCTGCATGTCTTCGGTATTGGCTGCAAAGCTTAATATCAAATTTTATCATTATTGATTTCGCAAACGTTTCTAGATTGTTTTCTCATACTTGTGTAAGTATCCATAACACTATATCAGAGGTCATCATTGTAAAAAATCAAAAAATTTAAAAGAGTAACCATGGAGTTTCTTGCCGGTTCTTCTCCATAGGAAACGACTAATTTGGAACCGTGCACCTAGTTTCGACATTTCATAAGTGCCTGTTTATGGTCTAGGTATGTGAAAATAAATCTATTTTGATTTTGCTAACGAAGTTTAAGATTCATTTCATTTTTGCGATATTGGTTGCCAATTTAATGATCAACTCATTTTATTGATGATAACTGCCAAGTTTAGCATCTAAAATTATCGATACTGGCTACCAATTTAGTCTTTAACTCATTTTATCGACCACGGCTGCCAAGTTTAGCGAATAGTTTTAGCAATACTGGCTACCAAGTTTAGTACTTAACTCAATAGCACTATGAGGGGCCGTCTGATATGTATGAGTACAATTAGGTTCTTAGAGAAGATATGCATCTCGTCTAGAATAATCGAAGTAGTACCCACCTTTTCCTGTTGCATCTGCATCTTCAGCTGGATGGTCTTCTTCTTGTCCTTGCAGCGTTTATTCTGGAACCAGACCCTGATGACGCGCGGACTTAGCCCCGTCATCTCCACTAGCTGCTCCTTCATTAGCGCGTCAGGACGAGGGTTTGCAGCGTAACAGGTTCTGTGAATTTTATTTAAGATTAGGAATATCCAAACTTAATATTATAAAGTTGAGGAGTTTGTTTGGTTGAACGCGCTAATCCTAGGAACTACTAGTCCAATTTTAAAAATTCCTTCAGTGTTTGATAGCCTGTTTAACGAGGAAGGCTATAGGCTATATATCATCACGATTCTACCAAAAGGAGCGGAGCATCAATTAAAAATGTTGCAAAAACATGATTGTTTAAATTAAATCATCAACTTACTTATCAGTTACAAACATTTTAAGTCTTTTATATAACCATATTATATACCACTTGAATGGATTGAGATAAGTAAAGAAGATAATGGCGGAATGAGCTTTGATATACGATTATTTTTGTCCATAAAGACCAGAAGTTTTACCTGAGTGTGTGCAGTTGTTTCTCGTTGAGCACGGTGCGCACGCGCGTCGGCTTGCCGTCCGCCGCCGCAGAAGTGCGCGCACGACCGCTCTTGTGGGATCCCGATTCACTGCCTGAATCTGTGGGTGTAAGAAATAGGTTCTATTACATAAAAAAACGCATACACATTCCAATGGTTGTCTGGAAGTAATTGCTTTTAGCAATAAGACAGCCAATTGTACTCTTTACTCTTCCTCCTAGCCTTTTCCCAACCATGTTGGGGTCGGCTTCCAGTCTAACCAGGATGCGGCTGAATACCAGTATTTTACACGGAGCGACTGCCATCAGACCTCCGTAGCCCAATTTCTAGGCAATACCGATATTCGAAGGAAAGACTGGTTGTCAGGCTTTTTAGGCTTCCGACTACCACTAACGATTGTCATAGGTGTTCTTATGACAACCGGGACCGACGGCTTTACGTGCTCTCCGAGGCACGGAGGGGTATCGATATGTTAAGAATGGTCACCCATCCACAGACTGACCGCGGCAAGTGTAGCTTAACCTTGCAGATCGATTGATCAGCGTAGTTACAACTTGGCCACGAGCCCCTTAATTGTACTCTTCACCCTTGTAGTATTTATTTCCTTTGTGTTGTTTCTTGGTGTACAATAAAGTATATTCTATTCTATTCTATACAGGGTAAATAAGACACTGTGGTATCTAGTTGCGTGTAGCTACTGGATAGTCAGGTCCAATTCTTAGGTCAAGCAAAGTAAGATTCGACTTTATAATTCCTACGAAAACGCGGTCACAACTGGTATTCTTAACATACCATCACGCCTGTTCCTTCCCCAAAAGGTTAGGCAGAGGTATACTGAATGCATACCCGTAGTTCGCTGGTATATTTAGGTACCATGTAATAAAAAGAAAGAGAAAGAAAGAGGAAGAAAGAGAAAGAAAAAGAAAGAAAGGAAGGAAGACAGAAATAAATAAAAATGGTTTATTAAGCACAATTGCAATAGGAGGCTCCTATCCTAAAAATACCGAACCTGTTTCCAAAATTACTCACTCACTCATACTCATTACTTACTCATAGAAAAACCCAATAACACTTGCCTCGAACTGGCAATCAAACCCAGGACCTCTACCGTAGCAGTGACGCTAAGGACCACTAGACTAACGCTGGAGCCGGCTAGTATTATTTAAATATTTAACTAGGCATGTCCGAATATCTAATCTTTAGACAACTAATCTTCAAACATTTCGAGGGAAGGGTCACTAATAACCAGGATTAGTGCGTCTGTCCAGTCGATCCCCATTTGACACCTTTATAATCCAGTAGCGACACATTGGCACCTTTGTACATTCGTAATTAGTGATAATGATTTAAGCTAGGGTGGACACTGTGTAGGGTGAAAAGTATTGAAACTTTTCATGTATTTTTAATTGTGAAGTGACCTGCTATAGAAGAGTATGAAGGGGTTTAAATAAGTACGCATCATCGCAAGGTTAAGTTTCATTTGTGACGGTAAGTCTCTGGATGGGTGATATTTTTTTTTGCACCGTGGCTATCGTACCGATATCTCTAAATGTATATCAGTCCTTATTCATTTACTTGAGTATTGTGTAAGTAGGAATGTTGAATTCTTTATTTTATTACGAAAATGTGGTCCTAATGTTTGATTTGTAAATAAAAAATTGGTCCTAGTGTTCGAAATAAATAAAAAATGTGGTCCTGTGTCTTTAAATACTTTGGAAGTTTAAAAACTTGTCCTCTAAAAACATGCCAGTGAATTGCGGGTGTATATCAGCACAATTCTGCCTAACCTTTCGGGTATATAAAGCGAGATAGTAGATATACAAAGTTAAACGGATTAAATTGAAAGGGCATGTTTTGAACTTTGTTTTGAGGTAAGTACATAATGAACACACGCAATGGCATTTAAAAAGGTTACTTGGGTAAAACAACCAGTTACTTATGTTAAGTTAATCTGCGGTTTAAGTTAAAAAAATGAGACTTTAATTATTTGCACATAACACATACTAAACCACAATTAAGTAGGTATCTCACAAAACCGAACTAGACTTAACACAATTTTTAATTAACCGATAAAAGATACAAGTCACTAACTTTGTTCGGCGATATCAAAAGCGGCGGTGCCTTTGTCGGCGGACATCAAAGCCGTTATCGACAAATCACGGCATGATCGCGAAACGATTATCAATGCTCGAATTTGTAACGATAATATCGATAAGGCTCTAGTATCGATAAGTTCCAGTAATCGCATGTACGATAGGCTACATCTAATATTAGTCGATGTTAAAGTATGTATACTTATGTTTTGCCTTGGGTTCGTGCGCTATCGCTATTCATGTTTGTTGTATACTTTTCTAGGTACTTTAAGGGAATTTAATATGATCTACTAGGATGAAGGTTGCTTGTGATATAATAAATAAATAAATATCCTGGGACATTTTACACAGCACCATCTAGACCCAAACTAAGTAGAGGCAAAGCTTGTACTATGAGTTCTAGACAATGGATATCGGTTTAAAAACATTTATTTTTCAAAAAAAGAACGAAATATACTACTTTTTTTGTAAATACACAAATGACACTGACAGCAGATAGCTGTCAAGTTGTCAGTTTTACTATAAAAACACTATAAAACTGATAATAGTGTGTAAAAAGGGCGTGCGTTGTTTCTAATTAAAAGTAATTATTTCTCATCCCCTAGTAAGCATAAAAAAATTACGACTGGAGTTTTAACCAACGTAATACAGGGTATTTTTCCAATAAATATACCTTCGGTACATCATTTGAGCAGAGTTTGATGACCTCATTTCGAACGCGTCCTTACAAGGGTTAAGTTTTTAGCCCCTATTAAAAAACACTAAAAATGCGCTCTATTTAATATTCATAGTAGGTACGGAACCGTCAGCGTGTGTGTCGATACTTCATACTCAGTCATACAGTATCAATAAGTGGATGCTTTGTGTACTATGTAAATAGTTTGTCGTCGATACGGCAGGTGGCGCCTACTTCAAGGATTACCAACACAGATTTATTTTATTATTTTGATTTCCTTGACATTTTTTGCTTAAGCGTTTTGTATGTAGTTCGTATTTATAGATTGATAAATAGACAAGATACGATAAGAAGAAGAAGGCATAGACAAGTATAAATAATTCATATTAACGAAAAAAATAATTCAATCCAGAGCAATTTGTTGTTGGTCAAAGTTGTTGATGGTAGGCGAGAATTAAACCCTAGTTATTATGTCATATTTATTAAACATATATTCCAGTTGACATGATTGTGTGTCGTTTGTGTTGTGAGAGTTGTTGTGGTATTAAAACAACTTTTAGTAACAATCTACACACAAATATGTTGTTGTTGTTTAGAGTTGTGTAATTCAACTTGTGTCGTTGTTGCTCAGAGTTGCTTTAAACAACTCTTCCGTCGTGTGTTGTTACTGAAGAACTAAAGTAAAATACAAACTCGACACTATACTTACCAGACATAGATCCAAGTTCGTGTGGATGGTGCGAGTTGTTGTTGCTTAGAGTTGTATTGTTGTTGCTCTCAGCGTTACCGGTGGTGGCGCCGCTCGCGGTCGCGCTCTGAACACACGAGTTTCACTGTTTTTAGACAAATTCGTAACATGTTCGCTGGTACATAACGAAGATATTTAAATAACTAGACTAGATCCAACAATAAAATAGGCTTAAAGAAATAGAGAGGTTTCTAATTTGAAGCCTACTTCAACAATGACAAGCTCAAGTGGGGACAAAGCTATTTGTTCAGTCTAAATTATAAACAATACTGTTATAAACCAAGTAGTTTTCTTTGCTTGTCCTGCAATACATTTGCTAACATTCAAGTAAGTCCTTCCTTTCCGATATTACCTACATAGAGCTTAGTTTTTAGATTTTATTTAGTACAGTTTTTTAATGCTTTTGTAAGCAGGTATTTCTTTGACAAACCTTTTCTAAAACGTCATGGTCTTCTCTACAATATAAGGCGCCTCCTTCTCGTAACGCGAATTCGTCACCTGATGAAGAAAAGAAAAGTATGTAAGTAAGATAATCAATCGTGAGAACATCAGAATCTACACCACAATTTTATTTAAGTTTAGAAAATTACATTCAAAGTGCACACGAAAAAAAGAAAAAAATAAATAAAATAGTATAAGTTTTGACATGAGACAGGATTCGAACACTCTCGTTCCATCGTCTCGTTCAAAGAAAAAAAACCCGGGAACCCAGAAGACTTTATTCCTCGGAATCCTCGGAATCGAAGGAATCGCTGAACGCAGTCTACAGTTGACTCACCAGGTATGAGTTGTCGGGCGCAGGCGCAGCATCGAAAGCAGTCGATGTGGTAGATCTTCGTCTTGGCTCTCATCACGAAGTCATTCTTGCTGAAGGATGAACCGCATTTGTCGCATTTTGTTCCAAATAACCTGAGGACAAAGATATTTTTGTGTTCAATTCCTTGCTGGAATGAGGGTAGGTAATGTTTTTCGAGTATATGTATGGTGTCAGGGTCATCGACGCACAAACGTCATGACAAGGTTTCACTCAAGGTCAAAAATAAAATGACCTAGGTCATTCATGTAGAAAATGATTGGTTATTACAGATATTGTCTTTTTTGAGCGCGCAGTGTATCGCTAAAAACGCGATTAAAACGCTCCGCGGTGAATGTTATCGCGCACGATCCGAAATAAATGAAATAATGATTTTTAAATTATAAATCTAATTTGGGTAGATATAAATAATGTTTTTTTAAACGTTCACGTAAAAAAACTGCAGAAAAAATTGTTGAAAAAAGGTACGGAAATTTCAACGCAGGGGGGTCCAGAATCATGTACTGAACTCACGGTATTCGGATGTGCGTCGATGTCCCTTCCACCTAGTATGTATACAATGTATAAAAATGGTTAATAAAATTGATTTCTGGACGAAATATGCGTGGGATTACATAGGTACACAAATTAGGATTCTACTACAGGATACTGTACCTATGCGGGAATCAAACCTTGACCCTGACAGACAGAATTCCATAAATTGTAATACACCACGGGGATTTCCTTTTTCCTCTACTTAAGGATAAACAAAGTTGTTCACGTTCATAGACTGAGTACCTAATGTACCTATGGTAAATATTTTAATTGTTAATAAAAAGATGCATGAATAGTCATTTGAAAAAAAAAGGAAAAATAGGCGTGAGTGTATGTCAGCAACGAAAGTCGTTGAACACAACGAAAGTTTAAAAACATCACAGAACCAAAACTATTCATTAGATTTTGACTAAGGTAAAACACATAATTGTCCTTCATTATGATAATTTGTATCGCCTTTAAGGGTCAGTGAATTCTGAATATTAAAGATGTTCAAGCGTTTTGAAGATTTCATAGTGTTCAGCTACTTTCGTTGCTGACTGTACCTATTTTATTTTTTATTTTTTATTAGCCATTACTGTCCCACTGCTGGGCAAAGACCTATGTTCCTATGTTTGTCTAAAATTCTTGATCAGTTTTAGACAAACATACATACACTCACACCTTTTTACCCGACTGCTGCAGGAATGTTATGTGTTTGACGTGTATGTATGTATGTAGGTATGTCCGTTCCTATGTCCGGTCGTAACTATTCAACGGCTCAACCGATTTAGATAAATGACACCTCATTAGATTCGTCTTAATGGCACGAGTGTCACTAGATATTGAAACTAAAAAAAAATTAAAATGGCGGATTCTATAACTAAAAATTTAAAAACAAGCTCTGTGATGTTGGAAAATGTATTGCAGGCGGAACAAGCTGTTCGTTCATAAACAAAATTGTCTCTATGCTTGTTCTGCGTGCAATACATTTTCTAACTACGCCGAGCTTGTTTTTAAATTTTTTGTTTTTTTCAGTGAGCTTGCATACGGTTTTTGCTTCTGAGATGTTAGCAAATCTTGTTTTAAACTAAATGTATAACAAGTAATCAATAGATCAATCGTGAACTCTCAAAAATTATATGCCTACAAATACAGTTTGGGTGTTTCTTATTTGAGTATTATAAGTAACTTACAAAAAAGTATATAATTATGTTTATTACCTATTGTTTAGTACCCATAGTACAAGCTCTGCTTCGTTTTGTACTAGATAAGTTATGGCGCTATGTACACTATAGAATTTTGTAACTATACGAATTACATAAGCAGTAAAGTTCAACCACAAACACAAGTGGATTAAAAAAAAACAAAAAAAAGTGAATAACAAAATCGAATTTACATCAATAAACAAAGTTATAAAACCCGAAATAGATTGGGTAGTCATGGCGTGATGTATTTTTAAAACCCACCCCGTTGGGAGGGGTCGTCGACCCGCACTTAGGGGTGGGTACACCCCCTGGCAATCCCGCTAAAAGCATCGCCTATACACAGGGGTAGGTAGGTAGTACCTGTAGTACTTTATAGGTAGGTAGGTTATAAGATATTGAGTACACTGTCTAGTTTTTATGTAAGCACTCTGCTGTTTCCATGTTGGTTTTGGAGCGGTGATAAAAATTATATACAAGGTGGAAGGCACATCGACGCACAAAAGTCGTGACAAGGTTTCACTCAAGGTCAAAAATAAAATGACCTAGGTCATTCATGTAGAAAATGATCGGTTATTACAGATATTATCATTTTTGAGCGCGCAGTGTATTGCTAAAACGCGATTATAACGCTACGCGAGAATGTTATCGCGCGCGCGATCCGAAATAAATGAAATAATGATTTTTTAATTATAAATCTAATTACGGTAGATAGAAATAATGTTTTTTTACACGTTCAAGTAAAAAAAACCGCAGAAAATATTGAAAAATGTATGAAAAAAGTTACGGAAAATTTCAACGCCCCCTGCGTTGAAATTTTCCGTTTTTCCGTTTTTTTTCTGTTTTTTATTTCATTGTCCAGAATCATGTACTGAACTCATGGTATTCGGATGTGCGTCGATGTCCCTTCCACCTTGTATATGCAAGTTGCACGGTAAACTTCACTTGCGCGATTCAGGATTTTTGTTTCGTAGAAGTTCTTATGTAGCGCGATAGATGTCGCTACAGTACCTACTGTTCGTCGGTATGTTTTGTTCCTATGTATACGAGCCTATTATCGATTAAGCGGGCACAAATGCAAACTCCATGAGTACGGATCTCCACAGTACCTGAGTACACCTCTGCCTAACCCTTCAAGTAATGCAGGCGTGATGGTATGATATGTCACCCATCTGTAAAATACGTCAGGATCTGTAAATAGCGTGTAAACAGTAACTGGATACCGCCGCCCGGTGTTTAGTTACGCTAATTGACTCGGATGCGCATGCGCACGGGAGCCGTCCCGGTGAATGTTGTGTTAACTTTATACTTTGATTATTTGTAGGAACATTGATTTGTTTAGCTTAATTAACAATTTAATGCCCGCATTAGGCTAGCGTGGTGGACTATAGCCTAATCCCTCTCATACTGAGAGGAGACCCGTGCCCAGCAGTGGGACAGTATATGAGTTGATCTTGATGATGATGATGATGATGAATTAATATTTTAATTCGTTATTTTAATACTCGTGGCTAAGTTATAACTGCGCTGATCAACCGATCTGCAAGGTTAAGCTACACTTGCAGTCTGTGGATGGGTGACCATTCTTAACACATCGACACCCCTCCATGCCTTGGAGAGTACGTAAAGACGTCGGTCCCGGTTGTCATACGAACACCTATGACAATCGTTAATGGTAGTCAGAAGCCCAAAAAGCCTGACTGAAATTGGGTTGCGGAGGTCTGATGGCGGTCGCTTCGTGTAAAATACTGATATTCAGCCGCATCTGGTTAGACTGGAAGCCGACCCAAACATGGTTGGGAAAAGGCTAGGAGGATGATTAGGTTACTCAGTGATAAATTATAAGCACAAATTAAATAATTTTTAAAAATGGTTTAGAATATTTGAGTTTATTTGTTACAAACAAAAATACAAATCTTTCTCTTTACTAATAAAATTTGTAGGTATCGATTTTGCTAAACACCTTGCCTTTGTTCAAAACTTGTATTCGCAAATCGCAATCCAATATTATGGCAAAATAAAATTCATTAATTTCATTTGAAACATTTTTTTCTTGTTTCTGTTAATTGACCTTGCTTAATGAGTAAAAAGTGCATATTTATCGCAAAAAACACCCATAGCAAAAAGGACAATAGTCTATCATCTATAAGTACTATTATAAAGAGGAAAGAATTGATTGTTTGTTTGTATTGAATAGGCTCCGAAACGACTGGACCGATTTGAAAAATTCTTTCAGTGTTAGATAGCCCATTTATCAGGAAAGGCTATAAGCTATATACCGTCACGCTATGACTAATAGGAGCGGAGTAGCAATGAAAAATGTTGCAAAAACGGGGGAAAAAGTTATCAAGACCACGCGGGCGAAGCCGCTGGTGGAAAGCTAGTATAAAATATTCGCATTAGACTTAAATACTGAATGAATATTTAACTTAGGCTTTCGAAGTTTAGCTGCTAGCGGAACCCATATTTTTTTATTTTTTTAAACATCTAGTCCCAAACTAAGCTGAGCTTGTACTATGGGTACTAACTACTAGACAATGGATATAATACTTATATACTTTTTTTTCATAATTTGCAATTGGGAGCGCAGTGTAACATACCATCACGTCTGTATTCTCCGAAGGGGTAGGCAGAGGCGTACTAATGTACATCCACAGTTTACCGGTATGTTTTAGGTCCCAGGTAATAGGGGGCGAGCCTATTGCCATCTACCGGGCCAAATTTAGACTCCGAGCTGCTACTGAGAATTTCACAGAAAATCCAACAACACTTTGCTCGACCCGGGGATCGAACCCAGGACCTTTAGCGTAGCAGTCGCGCTTGGGACCACTAAACCAACGTGGCAGACCCACCGCAAGATATGCGCGAATACACAACCCTTCCTTGGGAATCGGGTAAAAAACAAATCTATTCGGACCAAAAGAAATCATAGTGTGTGGCGACATTAAAAAAACACCAACAAAAACATAACCCTAAAATGTTTACTTACTAACATCCTATGGGATATCCCTTACCTTTAAATAAAAACACTTGAATATCCCGGATACTTCCTCACAACTACTATCGCTCGGTACTACAAACAATAAAATTTTGACGTTTCAAACCCGTCAGTGATGTATTTTAAGTTCATTTCCTATATTTACCGCGCGTTGAGAGACACGGTCGTACGGACCGGTGATGTAAACAATACGTTTCCGTCCCGTGTGAGCTTTTGAAGGGTTAATTATAAAATTGGATTGGCAATTTTTAAGAGAGAAGATGTTATTATTGTTTGTTGTTTAACTCCGCAGCCCAAAATCGTGGTAGTACCGATTTTTTTACACATCACGATATAGTCCCAACCTAGGCAAAGCTTACTATGGGTACTAGACAATGGATATATTACATAAGAAACACCCAGACAAACAAACATTTATATTCATCACATAAATATTTGTGTCCTGTGGGAATCGAGCCCACGACCTCGTTATCAGCAGTCCGGTGCTCGAACCACTAAACCACAGACGTCGTCATTCAAAGGATTCAATAATCTGGTTGTCAGGCTTCCCGGCTTCTGACTACTACTAACGATTGTCATAGGTGTTCGTATGACAACCGGGACCGACGGCTTTACGTGCTCTCCGGGACTCGGAGGAGTCCCAATGGTGTAATCAAGTTCTATAGACTACTTGCACCAAGGGCAGCTTGACTACCTGAATAAAAATAACAATTTTTTTTATTCTAGACTTACGATAACAAATCATAGGTATCTTTAAATCCTAAATCCACTTAAGCCACGAATACACTTGAAAATTTTATTTTTATGTCAGTTTAAATGATAATAGATTATCAGAATTAGTCCTAAGTGCAACTGCTATGCTAGAGGTCCTGGGTTCGATCACCGGGCCGAGCAGTGTTGTTGGGTTTTTTTGTAAGTAGCAACTCGGCGTCAGGATTTGTGCCTGGTTGATGGCAATAGGCTCGCCCCCTATTACTTGGGACCTAAACGTATCGGCGAAGTACGTATTTGACGTCTGTGGTCTAGTGGTTCGAGTACCGGACTGCTGATCACGAGGGGTTCGATTCCCACAGGACACACATATTTATGTGATGAATATAAGTATTTGTGTTTGTCTGGGTGTTTCCTATGTATAATAAGTATGTATTTACAAAAAAAAAGTATATAAGTATTATATCCATTGTCTAGTACCCATAGTACAAGCTCTGCTTAGTTTGGGACTAGATGGTGCTGTGTAAAATGTCCAAAGATATTTATTTATTTAAGTATGGGTGTAGGTAGCATTAGTACACCTCTGCCTAACTCTACGGGGAATACAAGCGTGATGGTATGTATGTATGTTTAAATAATAAATGAGCTATTTATAATCCCACGAAAATAATTCGTCTCGAGGATACCATATCGGAACCTGTTCAGTGATTTCATAGATTAGTTCGAATAGACGAACAGAGGCGGCCGTTGAGGCGGCACCTTTGTCTCGCAACAAATAATAGAGATAGTAGATACTAACATACATTCTAAGAACCAACCTAACGGGTAGCCGCGTTAGAAATCTTATCGGTTTCAAGTGAACAGTTAAAATCTACATATTATTCAGCTATCGTTATTTTCTAAGAAATATTTTGTAAACCTTGCGGCGTACGCAGCCGTATCATTTTGTACGCGTGTACTTGTTTGCTGCGTAAAAAAAACTTGTTTTGTTTACAATTTTTTCAGAAAACTTTCTGGGTTGTTTGACAGGACCCGGAGTACTTAGATCAATTCGTAAAATTCAAAATGTTTTTATTCCAAACTAGCTTCCCGCGAGCGGCTTCGCCTTCGTCTTATATTTTTTTCTCCCGTTTTTCCAACATGTTTTATTACTACTCCGCTCCTATTAGACGTAGCAAGATGATATATAACCCGCAAAATGGGCTATCTAACACTGAAAGAATTTTTCAAATCGGTCCAGTAGTTTCAGAGCCTACTCAATACAAACAATCAAATCTTTCCTCTTTATATTATTAGTATAGATATAGATAAGCTTTTACAAGCATTTATGAAAACGTTAAATGATTCTAATTGTACGGTTCCAGAAAAGTTTATCTATGGAGAAGAATCCGGCTAGAAACTCCATGGACACTCTTTTAAAATAAGAGTTCTTACATTTTTTTATGGTACACAATTGCGATATCAAAATGTGTCCATTGATAGATGATTGAATAAATCCTTCATTTAGGTACATTTTTTGTGCCTGGAATAACTTTGCCCACGATAAGAATTTCTTCTTCTTAGCGTGGTCATAGCAAATAAAAAATACTAAAACACTTGGATGGGCTAAAACTAAGCAACGCGGACTCGCAGGACATCTGGACATGTGGGGCAAATGGAAGGTGGACCATTGTCTATGGATTTTCTCCTCAAATTCACACATATACAAAACTGTACAAACAACCAGACAGGTTTCTTGTTCTGCCGTTGCGTATGAATCGATAGATAGAGGGATGGATAGATGGATGTTTGTTACTCTTTCACAAAAAAACTACTGAATGGATCTGGATAATTTTTTTTTGTTGTTGACCAGTCCTATCTGACGGCGGTCATCCTGTAACTTAACCATTATTTAGGGAGCTCAAACAGAGGCTAGCTAACTGCTAACTAGAGATAGAAGAAACGTAAATTCTTCAGTTAATCAACAGTTTACAAAAAGCCTAAAACTCTAGTTTAAAAAAAGAATACCATTATGTCAATCAAAAGTCGGGCGCCACTTTGTACACACAGACACCAAAGATGAAATTCACTAAAATAACCTCTAATGTTTATCTTTTCACCCTTCCATTTCTCACTGCTAAAATATAGTATTACACTAATACAAACAAGTTCAGGCAATTGGTATTTTTCTTTATCATAACCTCAAAGTTTTTAACCTAACAGAAATAAGGACTAAAATCGAATGTGAAACACTGAAGATACGTTGGTGAGCAATGAAATTGTGTTGGTAAAGTCTCACTGTGATGTGCCGAAGTGAAAACAAACGGAGCTCAACTCAGCATTATGTATTTTGGCGCCAAAACAAACGTCAGTTTGACAGCGCGGCGGGCGGCGGGAACACGATCTGTGTTTGTTCCCGTTTCCACCGGCCGGATAAGCGGGTTTTCGATTACCAATGTTGTGTTGTTTTTAGGTCTCGATATTTTTTTTGGGAATGTGAAATTAGTGATTGCTCTTAGATTATTTATGAAAATGGTTTGGTTTGTCGTGTACTAGCTAAAGTTTGGACGTGGTTTTTAGTGAGATTATTCGTGTTTTCATTGGTCGAAGGCAAATATAAAGAGTGAGATTTAAGCCGGCAGTAAAACACAGGTTAATCGGCGTAGGACCTATGCTTCAATGCTTGGACAAGAGGCACCTAATGGAAATGGAATTATCAACATTCCATCTCACAAGTAATAATGTTAGATTGCTACACGAAGCATATCACTGTCCCATCAATGTTCTTGTGGAGCTTGTTCAGCTATGTCTCCCCAGGGATGAAACTTAGCAGCCGTCGCACAGGGGGGCTCTGGCATGGTCTTTTAAGAGGAAACAGTGCCCCCCTCCACGGTGGTCATACAATACAATACAATACAAATAACTTTATTATCGACGACCTCTGTGGTCTAGTGGTTCGAGCACCGGACTGCTGATCACGAGGTCATGGGTTCGATTCCCACAGGACACAAACATTTACTGTGATGAACTTAAGTGTTTGTGTTTGTCTGGGTGTTTCTTATGTATTGTAAGAATGTATTTATATAAAAAAAGTATATAAGTATTATATCCATTGTCTAGTACCCATAGTACAGGCTCTGCTTAGTTTGGGACTAGATGGTGCTGTGTAAAAATGTCCCAGGATATTTATTTATTTATTATTGTTCTCTCACATAGAACAAATTACAAGATTTTATTATTATTAGGTCATTTTTTAGTGTCATTACATTTATTTATAATCTAGTTGAGAGACTAGTTTTTGTACTAGGGGACCTGTATGACAGATTACCAGACTCTTCAGACTCGGAACAGGTGGATGATAGGTAAGTACATGATTAAAGTACCATCATTTATCATCATCTTATCAGCCAAAAGAGGTCCACTTCTAAACAAAGGCCTCCCCAATTAACTTCCACAGGGACCGGACGTATGCCATCTGCATCCAACGACTCCCAGCGACCTTTACCAGGTCGTCGGTCCATCTTGTTGGAGGCCGTCCCACGCTACGCTTTCCGGTGCGTGGTCTCCACTCGAGAACCTTTGTGACCCGACGGCCATCAGTTCTACGAGCTATGCACCCCATGATGGTGGTCACCGGGGTGGTTTTAGTGGGTAAGAATCCCATACTCTCCGGTCTGATTCCCAAAGACCGAGAAGTGCGATGTAAACGAAAAGAAATATACTACTTCTTCTGTCTTATTCATCTAAATATATATAAAACTCAAAGGTGACTGACTGACTGACATAGTGAAATTTAAAAACTGAATTTGCCATATAAAAGTATTTTTTGAAGCATTCTGAAATATATACTAAGTACTTATATACATTTAAATAAATATTAGAACGAATATGGACTGTCTAGTACATTTGTGGTTTAGTTTCTGGCTTTATTTTGGCTCTCCTCAAAATTATGACTCGATTATGATTTCGACTTATGACCCTATTTTATCGGAGGTGCAAAATGTAAAAGTTTAGATGGATGGATGTTTGTTACTTTTTCATGCAAAACTACAAAGTATATAGATCTGGATGAAATTTGGCACAGAGGTAATATAGATCTGGAATAGCATATAAATACTGTTTAAGTTAGTAAATTTTATTCCGGTAAAATGTATGGTGCCCGTGTGATAGATTTGTTTTTAGGAAGATGAGTATAGACAATAATTACGTCGTTAAGGCCCCAGTCTAGCTGTGCACAACAAACGAATTCAGTATATTGACAGTTCGCGGGCACGAACCCCGCGAGGCACCCTCTGTATCATCCTGTGATACGTAAATTACAAAGTTTAGAGCAGTGCCACGAAATGAAAGTTGCTCTACTTTACAAAATAAAATATTTCTATTTAATTATAATTAACAACACTACTGTGGCCTGTGGTATTATACTATGAAAACCTGAAAAAAATATCTGTCGTTTGAAATAATATAAGTACTTTATGATTTATGGAACAGTAGATATTGTTAGTCGAGGTTTTAATTTCGTTTTAACAGACATGAAAAAGAAGGAGGTTGATTTACTATAAGGTCAAGTTCCAAGAGATGGTTTGCTTTGGAGTAGACCTTTGTGTTTTATTTCTTGATCTTGTACATCAAGAAATAAAACACATAGGAAATAAGTGAAAACTGGTTGGAGGAAGAGCAAAATTCAGGGCGAGAAGTAAGAATTTGACATAGAATACACTTCCACGACTGCTATAGCCACCTGGCTATCATCGTGTGTAAACTCAGCTTTCAATGAGCTTGATAAATCAGATCACACGGGTTTGAGCTGTTGAGCTTATAGCTCAGCAACAAAATGACTAGCCCACGGCTCAATCCAGCTCTTATTGTATTTGTAAATCCCTCCACAGATTAGTCTTGTAATTTTGTTACAAATTTCATACTTCAAAATTAAATGAGATGTTTGTTAGCCATATTTCATGTAAATCTATTCAGCCGTTCAAAAGCTACAGCTCATGTCCTAGTTGGGATTAGAAATGTTTGACACCAACAAATCGATCAAAAGTCTTTTCTTCTGGGCACACGAAAAACAGGGTACATGAAAAACCGCGTGCAACGGTTATCTATACATATACTCATCTATCTATTTATCTATTCAGCCGGTAAAACCCACTGCTGAGTCAGGGCCTCTTCTCTATTACGCCACTGCCATATCAACCGACAATCGGGGGGAGACCTGCCCTGCAATCGTTTACATCCAGCCAGTATATCATATGTCCATCTAGCTCGTGTATGTACACCTATAGGCACCACCTCACCTTTACTTGGGGACGGCGCAGTGTTTTTTCTTACATACATCGTCGTCATTCTCACACTGTCTATTCATCTTTTCTTTGGTCTTTCTCTTCTACTATATCCATCCACATTTATGCTCAAAACCTGTTTTCTAACTAGGCTCTACTTCTACGCATCATAATATGTCCATATATCGTAGATAAGCGGTCCCTGCACAACTATTCAGTACTTTTCACACTCACTTTCAAACTACGTCTTTCTCAATTTCTCACTATGGTCTAATGACCTGATAAAGGTAGCTGGGACAATGGTCCACTGCAGGACTAAGTACGGAAACCGAACACACAGGACTTCATCATTATTGAGAACACAGGAGTGGGTTCTCAATGATGATGAAGGTCGCTGGGAGTCGTTGGATGCAGGCGGCATATAACCAGTCCTTGTGGAAGTCTATGGGAGAGGCCTTTGTTCCACATGCACAGTGGACTTTTTTTGGCTGATAATTATAATTATATTAGGATAGTAATTATTCAATTTGTGTGATTCAAACCGGGGAGGGTCATAGGTAAATTTTTGGGTGTCGGACAAACTTGTTACCTAGTGGTAATAAGTTAACGGACCATAGTAACGAACTTGTTTCCTACTGATAAAAAGTTAACGGACCATAGTAACAAACTTGTTACCTAGTGGTAACAAGTTAATGGACCATAGTAACAGACTTGTTACTATCGCACTTTACTGCTAACAAAACAGTCTATGTCTGTTATTAATGTAAAAAATGGCGTCGAGTTGTTTCTGTACCCAGGTGTTAACTAGGGACAGAAGAATCGGGACCATAAAGTTAGACGGACATCCAAGCGTTTAGGTGTCCAATAAATGCCTAAACACACCGCATTTCTTAAAACAATCGATCGATTAAACTGCTTGTGGAATAAAAACGCGCGTGATCGGGAAACGCGCGTCGGAAATAATTTCTGATAAATTGACATAAAAATAATGAAGTAGAGCAAGTTTCAATACCCGATAGTAGGTACGCCAGCAAGGTTAGAGAGAGAGCAAAATTTAGAGCGAGAGGTACAAATTTGAATTTGACATAGAATCCACGTCCAACCGCTACGACCGACTGGCCGCCTCTGAAGAAATTGGCTTGAGATTTTCGTTTATAAACCGTGCCTGTTGAAAACACTATAAAAAATATTTGTGAAGCAGGTACACATTTTTTTTAAATTGGTTGTGTTATTTAATACACGTACTTTAAAATGATCAAATGATTTCATCAATATTATTAGTTTTTGTTATGAAAAAAACCATTTGTTTTGGGACCAAAAACAGGAAAATTTGACGATGTTATGACACTCGGATTAAGCAAACTAAAGGTATAATTAAAAATCTACTCAGCGCATTTTGAAGACGACTATCTTAAGCTAATTTTGCGCTGAGTAGAATTTTTAATTTATTCTTGATCACCCCGATTAACGTGCACAAACATGACTCTAAATGGCGTTGGGCGCGAGAGCGCCATCTTTGACGCCTGATTTATATAACATAAACTAACCAGAGGAACGTGAAAAAAATACGTAGATAAAGCTAATATAACATATATTCTATCGCGATAAAAATATATGACACTATATGCTTCCTTTCCTTAAAAAAACGTTGCGAAAATGAGCTAATAATTTGACAACTGCCAAATTTTGCTAGACTGGGGCCTTAACATAGAATAATTTAAGTAAGAAACTAGCTTTCCGCCAGCGGCTTCGCCGTGTGGTCTGGGTATTTCTTATAACTTTCATCCCCTATTTCAACCCCTTACAGCCCTTTTACGCATTAAAAAGAAACTCATGTCCTTTCTCTGACTCCAGAATCACCAGAATTTTGTTTAGTATTTTGGAAAAAACTATAAGTTCAGACAAAAACAAATTAGGAGTACTATTGCTATGTTACGTTTTATATACATATATTATTTAAACATACATAATTTAATAACATATTTATTATAATTATTATTATTTTTAATCTCTTCACGCACTTAACTGAATACCATATAAAACTTGTTTGCGTCCGGGACGCCTCTGAAATCGAGGTTCAGTTGAAAATCAGCGCCCTGGCACCAGCTGTCTGGCATATTGCTGAACTGGACCTATTTGCCACAGCCGTGAGGCACAATAGTTTTAGTTTTCTCTTGTCATATCCCTTTTTCTTTTCTTTTCTTGTAATGTGCTTTACTGTGTGTGACAAATAAAGTTTATTTCATTCATTCATTCATTCATTGAATTCGGTTCAGTAGTTTTGGCGTGAAAGCGTTACTTTCGCGTTTATAATACTAAGTAGTAGGATACCCACACCCACGGATGAAGTCGCTAGCGGAACTCTAGTTTAAAAAAAAAAGCATTTGAACTTTGAACTTGAATCATAATCAATATTGTACCTAGTATAATCTCGTTTGCAGTATGTCTTGCCATCCCTCACGAAGCAGGTGCACGACTCGTCGAGGAACTGGCGGCACTCCTGGCACTTGAGGCACGCGGCGTGCCACTCCAGGTCGGGCGCCACCCTCAGGATGTACTGGTCGTGGATCTGGCCGCCGCAGCCCACGCATAGCGAGAGCCGGAGCTTTTCTGTGGAAGATTAGGGGTTAGTTAATATAGGTAGTCTTTATGTAGTCTTTAGGGTTAGTTAATGTAGGTAGTCTTTAGCGTTACTTAATATAGGTAATCTTTAGGGTTAGTTAAAGTAGGTAGTCTTTAGGGTTAGTTAATAAAGGTATTTAGGTCTTTAGAGTTTTTTTTTGGGTATAAGGTATAAGGAAGAAAGAGAGGGTAACGCTTGTGATTAGAGTTAGTCAATATACCTAGGTAGTCTTATTGTTAGTTAATATAGGTAGTCTTTGGGGTTAGTTAATATAGGTAGTCTTTGGGGTTAATTAACATAGGTAGTCTTTACCTTCGGGGAATACAGGCGTGATGGTATGTTAGATTCTAATAAAAAGTCTGTGAGGACAATAACAGCCTGAATTATATAATTATTAAAATCCATTTTATACAATACTTAGGTAGGTACTACATACACTCACGCTTGTTTCCCATAGGGGTAAGCAGACACTATATAGAGTGCTAAGTACTTGCTACCATTCACTGCATATTAGTTTTGCTTTCATAAATTTTGATTACAGTCCATGTTCTGTTCATATCTATTTTATTTGATCCAAAAATCATACTCACGGTACATAACATAGCAAGGTACCTACATTACTTTTTAAACCTACAATGTCGATTAACCGTCCACCGCCGCGGCCTACAATATTATTCGAAACAGGACATAATAACAGAAATTATGAATAAATTATACCTCGCAGCGATCGATACAAGGGGGCGTGGTTTTAAGCGCCGCCCTCACTGCCTAAGCATCACGTTCGTATAGACGTCTCTTTCTTACGTATCCTCTCTCTCACTCTTACATGTTTAGTGCTTGAGAATTTCAGTTAACATTGTAAATTGTCAAGTGGAAATTGATATGAGCATGTTATTTCGTGTAGTTTGCAGTTTAACGTAAATCGAGCATGTATCGATGTGAATACCACCCAAAAGGTACTAGATACTGAAATCCTTACTTATATTATTAATGCGAAAGTAACTCTGTCTGTCTGTCTGTCTGTTGCGGTTTTAAGCCAAAACTACTGAACCGATTTAAATAAAATTTGGTACAGAGTAGAAATAGTCTAGTGCTTCAGAAAGGACATAGACTGACGACGTCTGTGGTCTAGTGGTTCGAGTACCGGACTACTGATCACGAGGTCGTGGGTTCGATTCCCACAAGACACAAACATTTATGTGATGAACTTAGGTGTTTGTGTTTGTCTGGGTGTTTCTTATATATTGTAAGTATGTATTTACAAAAAAAAAACGTATATAAGTATTATATCCATTGTCTAGTACCCATAGTACAAGCTCTGCTTAGTTTGGGACTAGATGGTGCTGTGTAAAAATGTCCCAAGATGTTTATTTATTTATTATTTATTATTATAGGCGAAAAAAGGCTGTAAGGGGTTGAAATGGGGGATGAAAGTTATAAAAAATACCCTGACAACGCGGGCGGCTTAAAAAGAGGTGAATGTGTTTATATTGAATTGTAGGGTTCGCGCCAAACTTATTGTCCGGGTTGAAGTTGGCGCTAGCTCACTTTAACCCGGCCGTAAAAATCGATGAAAGAAAAATAATAGATTGTAATAAATAAAAACGAAAGCTTAAGTCGTAATCTATCGTTATAAATTATTCTAATCCAATATTTTTCTTTCTCCGATTTTTACGGCCGGGTTAAAGTTAGCTAGCGCCAACTTCAACCCGGACAATAAGTTTTGCGCGAACTGTATAGTTATAGAGTTTTAATGCTGCCTCATTAGTCTAGTGGTACTTAGAGCGACTGGTACGCTAGAGGTCCTGGGTTTGATTCCCAGGTCGAGCAAAGTGTTATTGGGTTTTTCTAAGAAATTCGCAGTAAGTAGCAGCTCGAAGTTCATATTTGTGCCCAGTTAATGGCAATAGACCAGCCAATTACACTCCCTTACGAAGGAATAACTTACTTCTGGACATACCAGTGAACTGGGTCAGAAATAACCTAACCTTGAATTTTTATTACATACCTACCTATAAGTACTAGGTATGTACCTACCTACTTCATGTCATTACCCTCACACAAAGTAATCAACTTAGTTTATGATTCAGTACCGACATTATGCGAGAATATACGATTTAAAAAAACACAATAAAAAATATCCACCAAAAGGATTAATTAAAAATATTGCAGAAGTAAATGTAGGTACTAAATAATAAAAAAAATGGAATTTTTCGCATAAAAGTAAAATAACAATATAATTTTTTTATTACAATATTCAAGTGGATGCAGTTGCAGTGTTAAATTTTACGACAGAAAGGATTTTATTATGCGAAACGGAACCGCGATTTTTGGAATCAAAATTAATTGGATTAAGTACAGTTAAATAATTAAATTATACATTGAATTGATTCGAAGATTGATTGGGGATTGGCTTTTAAAGAATTATAGTGTAAGTCCCTACTTTCACATTTTTTTATCATCAAGACTGATACAAAAGAGACATTAATTGTTAGTGCCTGACTTGGTGTCACTTAGAGATTTAATAATTTTTAAACAAAAAGCAAACCGCCTCCAAAGAACACCTAGGAACTAAAAGCAAAAAATGTACATATTTACATTATGATTTCTAACTAATTTGGAGTCGGTGCCAAACAGACAATCAACGAAAGTCATATTTAAATTAAATGGGTAGTTTGGCACCGCCTCCAAATGAGAAACAATATGTAAGCACCAGTTTTCGAATAAAAAAATAATCATCAAAATCGGTTCTCCCAGTCGAAAGTTCTGAGGTTACAAACAAAAAAAACATACAGTCGAATTGAGAACCTCCTCCTTGTTTTGAAGTCGGTTAAAAAACCATTAAATATCTAAGAATGTAGTTAAACAATTATTATAATAATTAACTACTTATTATTGGAGACAGTCTTATAAGTGTAAAGAGGTGCACTAAGTTTAAGTTGACTGAATCTATATTTTTCATATTTTTTGGACCTCCAACAAGAGACATAGGTACATAAATCTTTCACTATCCATCACCACGGGTACAGAGAAATGTGCTCCCTCAATTATAGAAGGCCATAGCATCCAAATTAAATAGGTGACATTACATACATAAATTAAAAAATTAAGTTACTTAAATTAAACACAATTAAATTAAATGAAAACAAGAAGGAAAACAAAGAAAATGTATTTATTGGCACAAAAACGAAAAGGTCACTTAAAATAACATAAATATAATAAGACTAACAATATAATTACCCAGATACCTAGTCATTGTGTCAAAAGGGCCACAGCTCAGCATAATGTCAGCACTGATAGGGACTCCCAGCTGACGCTGATTTTCAGCTGCAACCCACGGGTGCCATACGCTCGAACGACAAAATTAAATACTCTAATAAATAACTTATTACATTACTATTACTAAATACAATATTAACATTAACGGACAAGGCATTTAAAATATTTTGCTACCAAAAAAGTATTAACTAATACTATGACTTAGTTAATAACGATTTAAAATTGTTCAGCATTGACGTTGGTATCATCATCATCATGTCAGCCAAAAGAGGTCCACTGGTGAACAAAGGCCTCCCCCATTGACTTCCACAGGGACCGGACGCATGCTACCTGCATCCAGCGACTTCCAGCGACCTTTACCAGGTCATCGGTCCATCTCGTTGGAGACCGTCCCACGCTGCGCTTTCCGGTGCGTGGTCTCCACTCGAGAACCTTTCTGCCCCAGTGGCCATCAGTTCTACGAGCTATGTGCCCCGCCCACTGCCACTTTAGCTTGCTAATCCTTTCAGCTCCTTATGTCGGTCACTTTGGTTCTTCTACGGATCTCCTCATTTCTGATTTGATCGCGTAGAGAAACACCAAGCATAGCTCGCTCCATAGCTCGCTGAGTGACCTTGAGATTTCTTATGAGGCCCATAGTGAGTGACCACGTCTCTGTGCCATATATCATCACTGGTGACGTTGGTATATATTAGCATAATTCTTTTAAGACTTAAGATACGGCCATCTACGTAACCAAACATCCTTTTGCTATCACAAATCAACGTTGTGTATCGTTACTATCGATATGTAAATTATCGGATATCCTCTTATTATTCGATTATTCGAAATCAGCAGATTTGTTTAATCAAAGCCCCGTTATTTTATCGCACTTGTCTTTATAATCAAACGTAGATAAATTGTATTGTGTCTTAATAGATAAACGAACAACGATAACACTATGTGTAAAGTTATTATGATTGTAAATTCGCGTATTTTATATATGCCGTAGGTGTTTTTTTTTTACAAATCGTTATCTTACTGCCTGTACGTCAACCATGAATTCTATCGAATAGCTTTCGATAGGTTTTTTACGCATCGAAACGCTTTAATCTCATATCAGATTTTAGTTCCTCACGTAACCGCTAGAGGCACTGCGAGGGACCAGCGACCATACAAATATTTTACGGCGTTGCTATCGAGTCTAGTGATCAAATCAAAATCAAAATAGTTTTATTTTCACATAGACCTTATGCAGGCACTTATGAAATGTTGAAACTAGGTGCAGTGAGAAAATCTCATGGTCGAGGCACTGATCAAATTTACGTCTTCTAGTCGGTAACGAAATGCTGAGTTTAGAGGTTCTAAGTTTGATTTTCAGGTTGATAAAAGTATTGTTAGTATTTTGTGTGAAATTCTCTGTAGGTAGCAGCTCGGAGTTAGATTTGTGGCGGTTAGCCAAAGTCCGGTCGTTTCGCACTAATAAGAAAATTTTGCTATCCTTGCTATAGAATCAAACCCAGGACCTCTAACTTAGAGTTGCACTTACGCCTACTAGATAATGAGGCAGTTTCTGTCTTCTTATATTCACCAATGATCTTCTTATATTCACCAATGATCTTCTTATATTCACCAATGATCTTCTTATATTCACCAATGATCTTCTTATATACACCAATGATCTTCTTATATTCATCATTGATCTTCTTATATTCACCAAAGATGTCGGCTACAGTAATAATCCGATATCCAGCCCGAGTTAGAGCTTGTCATGCTCATTGATGGTGGCGTTGTGTGTCGGGTCTTTTTATTCTCTACAACATGGTTGAGTCAGACGGCGCCGATACACACGTCATGGTCGTGAACGGGTGCTGTCTGTCGGGACTGGTCAGCTCTTACTGCAAGGGCTATCTTCTTTTGTTTGTTATTTGTGTTTTTAGTCATACACATCATACTGCATTATACTCATACTATTCATCATAAAATTTTATTGTTACTGTTGCCATAATAATAATTTGACGACGTCTGACGTCTGTGGTCTAGTGGTTCGAGTACCGGACTGCTGATCACGAGGTCGTGGGTTCGATTCCAACAAGACACAAATATTTATGTGATGAACTTAGGTGTTTTTGTGTTTGTCAAGTATGTATTTACAACAACAAAAAAAGATAATTATTATATCCATTGTCTAGTACCCATAGTACAAGCTCTGCTTAGTTTGGGACTAGATGGTGCTGTGTAAAAATGTCTCAGGATATTTATAAATACTTACCTATATTTTTTAGAGAGAGTGACTATGGAGTTTCTTGCCGGCTCTCCTCCATAAGTCCCACTTTTTGGAACCGTGCAACTAGTTTGACAATTCAAAAGTGCCTATTTATATCGTCTAATTGAAATGAAATATTTTGAATTTGAATAATATAACATTGTTTCATCGAAATGTGGGTGTAGATATGTAGTGTGGAACTACCTAGCTCTTCGACTCTTCTACCTTACTCCTCTGCCTATATCTTCGAGAGATACCGGCGTGATGGTTTATGTGTGTAATTAACAACATTATTGCATACCGCGGTCCGTCACGGTGTCTGCTCTGTACACAATGCGTCGTGCGTCTGCGCAGATCTGACCGATACCCGATGATTCCTTTATTTTTGTACCGAAGAGGTTATACACCTTGGACATGCACAGAATAAATAATTAAATAGATACAGTTCTCGCCAAACTTATTGTCCGGGTTGAAGCTAAATCGGAGAAACAAAAATATTGGATTATCTACTATATAAAAATAAGTCGGGTTTTCCTTCCTGACGCTATAACTCCAGAACGCACGAACCGATTTCCACGGTTTTGCATTCGTTGGAAAGGTCTCGGGCTCCGTGAGGTTTATAGCAAAGAAAATTCAGGAAAAATTTCAACAGAAAAGCGGGTTAAAAAGGTTATCAAGACCACGCGGGCGAAGCCACTGGCGGAAAGCTAGTAATTATATAAAGCGACAGCCCACGACTTGAGCTTTCGTTTTTATTTTTAAACAATCCAGTTTTTTCTTTCTCCGATTTTTACGGCCGGGTTAAAGTTAGCTCGTGCCAACTTCAACCCGGACAATCAGTTTGGCGAGAACTGTAATTGACGACGTCTGTGGTCTAGTGGGTCGAGTCCCGGACTGCTGATCACGAAGTCGTGGGATCGATTCTCACAGGACATAAATATTTGTTGGTTGTGTTTGTCTGCGTGTGCCTTATGTATTTACATTAAAAAAAATAAGTAGAATTGAGACCCTACTCCTTTTTTGAAGTCGATTGGAAAGTACCTATAGGTATATGAAAATATGTATTGATTGATCAATTTTTAAATGTGATAGTTTGTGAGGATGTAAGTAGGTATACGTTTGGTGCCTGTTTACGCAAAAACTATCTACTGTCACGCAATTTGGTGGGTTTAATTACTTTGTAAAAATCTGTTCAAATCAATATTTTAATAATTTTTTTTATTATAAGATTATTATTGGGGCTTGAGCTGTGGGCTAAACACATTACCGAATGGGTTCCACAACATGGTAGACGACAGCGCGGGAGGCCCAGACGGAGATGGCGGGATGAGCTTGATTCCTTCTGGAAGGATTGGTCCCAAATAGCCTTGAACCGTGAGGAATGGAAAGAGGGTGGGGAGGCCTTTGATCTGCAGTGGGACGATAATGGATAAATAATAATAAAGATTATCACTGAACGGATTTTGAAGAAACTTTACAGTACTTATTATTGTTTACCTATACATCAGAATAACATACTTATAAGGCAATAACTATAACGTTATTTTGGAAAATTCCCATTTCATCAACAGCTAGTAGGCACCATATTTTAATTCCACAGAGAAATCGAACTTGCGACCTTAACTTGCGAGGCGATGACGCAACCGTACCATCCAGCTACTTAATTTACCTAAATAGTATCCATAAATTAAAAAGGTTATAAAATTTTAATGATTTCATTAATTTGAGTGCTAATTAAACCTTACGATGTAAGCTTTGGCGGCGCTTATAATGTCTGGTCGTAGTGTATATATACATATATATTATAATTATACGTATCTTTTGATCGTCAGCCGATGTTAGGGTCCCCTTTAAGTTATATATCTACTGATCTACATTAGAACATAATATTAAAAACATAAAATAGATAATTTGGTAACAGAATAGTAGATTCGAATTAAGTAGGTAATAAGTATATTTATCTTCCTAAATGTTTTAAATTAAGAACATAAAAGTAAAAATGGGTTGGATGCCATGTTTTTTTTTTGAGTGCGTTTAGCAGCACCTCCCCTGCTGGTAAGTGTCCATGCTGCCGAGGATTGGAGCACGCAAACTCAAATAATGCTTATTCATTAAATTATTATTATTTATTATTATTATTCCTTGAAAGTTCCTAAAATATATGAATCCGGAAATACAGCAGCCGGCAAAGAATTCCACTCCCTGGCCGTTCGCATGATAAAAGATGAAGCAAAACGCTTCGTGCGTATAAGTGTAATATCAACGACAATGGGTTGGTCATGTAATTAGAGAAGAAGAAAAATGGATAGTAACATTGTGATACCCGAGGAAAAGAGGAAAAAGGGGAAACCATTCAGAAGATAGGGAGATGATGTGGAACAGCTGGAATAACGTGGACTAGACTGGCGCTGGAGAGAGAAGATTGGAAAGTGTTGGAGCCCTTTGGCAAAGGGCACACAGAATAAAAACAAACGTATATACCTACTCGTAAAAACAAATTTAATTATGTCTGGTAAAGGTCTACATAAATAATAAATAAATCAATATATGAATGTTTGGCCGCTATTCCGGTATTAATTCCAAAAATATTAATAATAATAATAATAGTTTTTATTCACACAAAAAGGTACAAAATTTAACATTGAAGTCCCTGATTTCTGAGCTAGGCTCCAAAGGCCTGTATTACAGAAACCAGTGTCCTCTCACATAGATAGTGACATATATAAATTTATGTAAATAAATGCATTAATAACGATCAATCTATATTTAAACTATTATCCTACTATACAATATGATCTATATTTTGACTATGAAGTGTAACTATATATAAAACTAGCTTTTTGCCCGCGACTTCGTCCGCGTGGAATAGTTACTTTGTTCCATATGAACTTTCATCTTCTATTTCACCCCTTCATAGGTCATTGCGATTTCATGTCAAATTACAGACCGATCTCTCCAGTGGTTTGGGGTTTGGTTGATAGATCACTATGTCAGTCAGTCAGTCGATGATGTCAGGGATGCCTACGTCATAGTAGCTATATGCATGCAAAGTCTCAGCCCGATCGGTTTAAAATTGACAAAGTTTCATACAAATTTTCATCCCCTATTTTATCCCCTTGGGGGTAGAATTTATCAAAATCCTTTCTTAGCGGATGCCCACGTCATAACATCTACCTGCATGCCAAATTTCAGCCCGATCCCTCCAGTGGTTTGGGCTGTGCGTTGATAGATCACTATGTCAGTCAGTCAGTCAGTCAGTCACCTTTGAGTTTTATATATTTAGATATTCATCCAATTATGATGAAACTTTGGTTGAGTTGTTCTGTACAAGTCTGGAAGGTTATAAGCTTAAAAAGTACAAAAAAGCCTTTTCAAATTTTATATGTATTGGTCGCAAGAGCGCTGCTTGAGTGTGAGGTTCGATACCCAAGTCGAGAAAAAAATTATTGGGTATTTATTTCTATCAGGGAATTTTGGCAGAAATCCTTATACTTATGTAGATCTAGAGTTCACCGGTATTAGGTTCTATGTAAGGGGGTTAGTCTATTATTAAAAGAGGGAATGAGATCCAAACTTCGAAATTTGCTGCCAATGAGAATATTGTAAAAAAGTTCAATTTTCCCAACTTAGGAGTCGAACTGCGCATAAGACCAACTTGGTGACTGGCTACCACTACTGGACTATGGTAAGCAACAGTGTTGCAAACTGTACTATCATCTTTGTAGCTAAATCTTCTTGCAAAAATTGCCAGATTCCAAAAATTTACCCCAAAAAGTAGCTAGAAGTTAAAAAAACTAATCATTAAAATCAAAATTCAAAGGAAAGTACCTTATTTTTAGTTACAATTATTTTCAAAATGTAGCTGACAGGATTGCAAAAATAGCTAGATCTAGCTATAAAGTAGCTAAGTTGGCATCAGTGGTAAGCAGTGATAGCTTAACCCCTCTCATTCTGAGACGAGTCCCGTACCCAGCAGTAAGACAGTTAATGGGTTAGATAAAGATAGGGAAAGTAGTCCCAACGCTTACTATGACATCTACAAATAAACAGTGATTTGATCACCAATACATCCGGATATCATTACGTCACACCATTGACGTCACACGCGTTTGTGTGCGTATCGACCGATGTTCTTTTGATAGTACGTGCGTGTGTGTGTATCACACCTGATCTTGTTGTGTTGTGCCTGTGTGTGTGGGAGGCTGGTTTTAAAAACGCGTGCGTTAGAATTTATAGTGTCAATAATATGGTCGCCGTCGCGTGCGGTAGGGTTGGCGAGCTCGGGAATTATTTAGACAGTTTTTATTGTATGGGAAAACTATACTAAGTATAAATATTTTAATAATATAATTAAATTATACTAATTACAAAAAAAATGGATTTAATTGCAATGTATTTTATTAAATTTAATGTTTTGAGCAAGCATTACTGATTAAAAATGAATTTAAATTACGTAGGTATTGTATGAATTGAAGAAACAACAAAAAGTAAGTACTATAACTACATTTAACAAACAATGTTTCTTTCTCAAAAAATCCGTTTATTTTCCTTCTATTTGTCTTTGTCTTCTCTTTAAATTTTTATATTTTTAAAATCGACAAACGTGCAGACGAGCCACTTGCGGGCCTAGCCAAGTCGAAATCTAACGTTCGGATCGACGAACGAGTAGAAACAAAATGTTTGGGAATGACATTTGTAAACGTCAGATTTGTCGAAAGCTTGTGTCATTCCCATTCTCGTAAGTGGTTATCGCCGCCCGCAGTCACCCATAGATACTGATGAGATTCCGATTGTCTTTGGTGTCATAAATTTGTTCTTTGGTGCAGTTAAGAATTTTAAGAAGAGATCCTACATATTATAGTTAATTAAAAACGCGGTCGCGACTCGCGGCAACCCTATACCCAATAACAAAATCGGAGGCGGCGCGGCAAAGCGCCGGCGAGTCAAAAGACGCCGCGGACACGCACCGCGATATCTTCACGACACGGCCGCAGGGAGCGCGCTGGGATACTGTACTCAACTGTATTCGACTTACCTACAGTTCTCGCCAAACTTATTGTCCGGCTTGAAGTTGGCACGAGCTAATTTCAACCCGGCCGTAAAAATTAGAGAAAGAAAGATACCAAATTCTGAACTGGGGGGCTAGACAAACATTTTTTTTAAGCCGGAGTTTCACTCGCATACCAAGGCGGTGTTGCGATTTGAGTTTGAGACATTGAGATTTGTGATTGAAGAGGTAGCATAGGCATAATCTAAATGACATTAGTGACAGCCCGATTTGTCGAAAGCTTATGTCATTTACATACATTTTGTTTGTCAATTCGAATGTCAAAATGCAACTTGTCTAGCCCCCCAGATTTCGATAAAATTTGGCTTAGAATTAGATTGCACCTTGAGGCCCTTCCTATATTAAAATAAATTATTATTTAATTTTTTTGCTCGCCCTTTTCACTAAAACATTACAAATAGAAATAGGAGTAGATTATGCCTATGCTACCTCTTCAATCACAAATCTCAATGTCTCAAACTCAAATCGCAACACCGCCTTTGTATGCGAGTGAAACTCCGGTTTAAAAAAATGTATGACAGAGACAAAATCGCAAAAAATAAACTATGTAGTAGTGACGGCATAATTAATCAATGTGTCATACTCGTGAAATGTCAACATAAATACACGCGGTTCTATTTAGTACCGAAGCTCTAATTTAGTAGATTTTGGATAAGTTCCTATTTATTTACAACACCGTGTGTTATGTTGAGAATAATGTCCCGCTGATGTAATTATATTGCTTCTGAATGACTGTCATTTGTCTTGTCTTGTAAAAAAAAAAGAAAATTAAATGTGTTTAACTCAGTTTTATATTATTCCGCAGAAGAAATTGACGTTACATTTTTTTAATAACGTTTCTTTTTTTAATTAACTGTTGGCAATAGTAAACTAAAAATATGACGACGTTTTTATTTTTTTTATCGATATACTTTTTTCATCATACATTATAGTCGAACATACACACTTTTGACACTTAATTCTTTTTAATTTAATCGCAAATACTATAATAGTTTAAAACAAAAGCCAGTAGGTATTACAGGAAATATATTATTATGTCTGTCATACTTAAGGGGCTTCTGAAATTAAACCATGAATTTTCGAAGCATAATTTTTGGGGTTCATTTGAGAAAAACTCTCAGGTTTTGCTTCGGTTGCGAAGTCAGAGGTTCGTGCCCTTTATGCGACACCTACGACTTGTCTGGCTGTCCAATGGGGCACATCACTAGGTTACCGATACATAAGTTTGTCGAAATAATATTTCTCACCAAGACATCAGTGCCGCCGAAGGGGCGCCACAGCACACATCTTTTAACCCGTTTACAGCCCACAAATAACCCCAGCGTACCACGACAATAGGGTCTTTTGGCCCGGCCATATTAGACCATGTATTTGACTTAAGCATTAGTAAAAGGAGTCTTTAAATTTCACCGCGGTAGTAGTTGCTAATTTTAAACCTCCGTCCTTTACAAATACTTGTTGAATCAACAGGATACTCAGCACGGGTCATATTCGCTTGCACCAAATGAAAATAATACGTCCCAAATCTTTATGTTTTGGTGGATGTTTTAAAGGAAATTGATCTTTAAGTTGGTTTTAAGGTAAAGATAAATTGTTTGTTGAGTCATTAGAGTCGGGATTTCAATGTTTTTATTCCCTTTAGTTAAGGTTTCGCTGCGATGTTAATTTTACAGTTTGTTGCCAGTTTAATATTGTTTATTTTTTGGTGTTGCAATGCAACTAGGTGCTCGTAGCATTTGGTTCATGGGTAGGACGGATGATGGAAGGTTGGACCTTGGTTTAAGAGCTTGAAACAGGACTGTGGGACAGTCATTTGAGACAGTATGTAATGTCATACACTTCTGGGTATTTACCTAGCATTTAAGGCATCTAATATGAGATATGTCTGCACTTTTAACCTTGCTTAACTTTACTGAAAATGAAATAAAAACATATTTTCCATAATCGCGACCCTTTTCCTTGTTAATTTAAAAAAACAAGCTTGCAAGATGTTGATCGATGGTTGGCCAAATCTCCTTTACGCAAGTTTTAGGCTTCATTTTGACAATTGGAATGGGCACCAGGGAGTTAAAAACAATTTCGAATCTGTATCTTACTAACCCTTTGCTGTCCCAATGATGGGAACAGGTTTCCTCTCACAATGAGAGGGATAGCCCACTATGCTGGCAGAGTGCGGGTTGGCAGACTTTACATGCCGTCGAGAAAATCCCTTAGGCCTGATTTCCCACGTTTCCGTCACCGATAAAAGGAGTTAATTTGATAAGAGGTGGAGGTGCGTCATAGCTTGGCAGGCCAAGTCAATATCACTGCTCAATTCTGCACACAAATTAAAAAAGCCGTACCTACATTGCCCGAATCTTCAAAATACCACCAACCAGTATTTCTGAGCCGCAACGGTGACTCAAGTACCCAATATTTATCTCCATCGAAGTTTTTTTTACCGCGTTTTACCGCCAAAGCGCGCCGCGGTAACACTGTTTACCGAACGCCGGTAAAAAGGCATCCTTTGAAAAAATCTAATGGATTGAGTATTGATATTGGTATTGCTATTTGGGAAAGAAAGATGTCTGCGGTGGTTATTGAAGTTGTAAGTCTAGTGGGAGAAAGAAAAAAGTTGTGAAAGTCAGATGCTAGAAAAAAAACACAATGATAAATGTATAGATACTTTTAAAAAGTAAAAATAACTGGTCTGACCCGCACATAAAGGGTACCATTTTTAATTAGTATTAATTTGGGAAGTGATAGCCTAGGGGAATAACTGGACTGCCAAGTCAAAGGTCTCGAGTTCGAATCCAAGGCACGCATCACTGACTTTTCGAAATCATGTGCGTAATTATCACTCGCTCTAACGGTAAAGGAAAACATCGTGAGGAAACCTGCATCCCTGAGAGATTTTCTCGACGGTATGAGAAGTCTGCCAACCCGCATTAGGCCAGCGTGTTGGACAATGGCCTAATCCCTCTCATACTGGGAGGAGACCCGTGCCCAGCAGTGGGACAATAATTTGTTGATGATGATGACATAAAAGTATACTTATAGGTAGGCATTATTAGTATTCAGTATTTGTCGTTTCAACTTTCTACCTATTACGGTTCATGAGATTCAGCCCGCTGACACACAGATGGACGGATGGATGGACCGACAGCGGAGGCTTAGTAATAGCGTCCCGCTAGCACCCCTGGGTACGGAACCCTAAAAAACGATTTATTTAAGCATTGTCTAGTACCCATAGTACAAGCTCTGCTTAGTTTGGGACTAGATTGTGCTGTACGAAAAATGTCCCAAGATATTTATATTTATTTATAATTTGAACAAATATTGGACAAAAACATTTGGCCAGTGGCACACAATTTGTCATTTCTGACGTCACGTTAAGACGTAAATGTGAACTTAATAAAAAAAATTGCAGATCTAAAATCTCGCGTATAGTTACGTCTAGATTGAAGTCTGTCAATCACTCTTAGATTGATAGCTTACTCATAAAGGCGAGAGAAGCCGTGTAATTTAATTAGTCATACCGTGGGAACATTAATTTGGAATGTCATTAGAACTTATCTGTACGGAGTATGGGAATGCTACTGTTTCGTTTGGGGCTCCGAAATGAGCGGGTCATATAAGCGTTGGCCTATTTTTACCCGACGACACGGCAAAAAGCTCTAGGAAGGGTTTTGTATGAGGCAGTCTATGTATCTTCCTATTTACGTATGTTCCACTACAGCGCCTAAAGCACTCATCTGATTTTAATGAATAAGGTGTCATTAAATCATCATGCTAGTTTGGTGTTGTACCCATAGGCTCGCCCAGAACTCTATGGGACCTAAACATACCGGCGAACTATGCTTAGCCGGGGACGCATGAAGTCCTGGATTTGATTCCCAAGTCAAGCAAAATGTTATTGGGCAGTTCGGATTCATGCAAGGTTGTTGCTATACCCTGGTGACAAATATTGCCAGTTGCTTTATATAATATATTTTTTATATTAGCTTCACGCTTTGTAAATGGGAGAACTCTCTAGACATGTATTTCAAGCCTAGCTGTATCCTATTTATCTTTTAAAATATACTTAATCTGTAATATATTTCGCAAACATTTCTAGATTGTTTTCTCATATTGTAAGTATCCATATTATTGTAGCAGATATCATTGTAAAAAACCAAAATTTATGGTAACTATGGAGTTTCTTACCGGTTCTTCTCCATAGGAAACGACTAATTTGGAACCGTGCACCTAGTTTCGACATTTCATAAGTGCTTTCTTTGATTTTGATTGGCAATAGGCTCGTAACACATGGAACCTAAACATATCGGCGAACTGTGTATATTACTACACCTCTGCCTCACCCTTCGGGTAATACAGGCGTGATACTATGTTATGTTCATATCCTCGGTAAACAGGCTATCTAACACTGACAGAATTTTTCAAATTGGACCAGTAGATCCTGAGATTAGTGCGTTCAACCAAACAAACAAACTCTTCAGCTTTATAGATAACTAGCTTCCCGCCAGCGGCTTCGCCCGCGTGGTCTTATAATTTTTTCCCCCGTTTTTGCTACATTTTTCATTACTACTCCGCTCCTATTAGTAGTAGCGTAATGATATATAGCCTATAGCCTTCCCCGATAAATGGGCTATCTAACATGGAAAGAATTTTTCAGATCGGTCCAGTAGGTACTTTTTGAGTTTATTCGTTACATACAAAAATACAAATCTTTCCTCTTTATAATATTAGTGTAGATGTAGATATTATGTAGAGGACCAATCGTCCCCGCATATTTCGTGGCCACAAAATTAAGACCACAGATAATATCAGTGCGTTCATCTGACGTCTACATTCAAATATCGCGACGCCATCTTTGAAAAAAAATCTTTTCTTTATTAGTATCAAATGATACGAGATTATTCTTATCGAATTGCCTTTGAAATTGCATCTCCTTGTGATATTTTGTAGGAAGCATGACATTCAGTAGGCAAATGAGTTGGCAGTTTCTTTCCATATACATAAAATACCATCACGCCTGTGTTCCTTAAGGCTTAAGCAGATGTGTACCTACAGTTCTCGCCAAACTTATTGTCCGGGGTGAAGTTGGCACGAGCTAACTTTAACCTGACCGTGAAAATCGGAGAAAGAAAAATATTGGTTTGTAACAAATGAAAACGAAATCCGGGACAATAAGTTTGGGCGAGAACTGTACTACTAATATACAACTAGAGTTGGCCGGTTTGCTTAGATCCTATGGTCCCAGAACGGCCCCAGGAAAAAACCCAACAACACTTTGCTTGGCCTCGGAATCCAACCCAGGACCGCGTAGCAGTTGCGCTTGAAACCACTAGACCAACAAGGCAGTTAACAACATGAATCTATACTAATACTATAAAGAGGAAAGATTTTATTGTTTGTTTGTTTGTTTGTATTGAAGGCTCCGAAACTACTGGACCGATTTGAAAAAATATTTCAGTGCTAGATAGCCCATTTATCGAGGAACGGTATAGGCTAAATACCATCACGCTACGACTAAAAGGAATGGAGTAGCAATGAAAAATGTTGCAATTATTAAATTAAACCGACTGCTTTTGATTTTATTTCCTACTTTTTATAAATTATAAATCATCATAGAATCACTAGATAAATCCTAAATGATAATTTAAAATGAAACTTGAGACAACATTTTCAAAATCTGTTCGCACATTAAAGCGTATAAAATCCGCCATTTAGTTTTTTTTAAATCATGTGACACTCGTGCCATCAAGACGAATTTAATGAGGTGTCATTTATCTAAATCGGTTGAGCCGTTGAGTAGTTACGACCGGACATAGGAACGGATAAACATACATACGCGTCAAACACATAACCCTCCTGCGGCAGTCGGGTAAAAAAAGAAGTTATCAAGACTACGCGAGCGAAGCCGCTGGCAGGAAGCTAGTGCAAAATAAATGAATAATGAATACTGAAATCAGCAGCAAAGTCTTAAAGCTTAAATGTGTCGGAGGCTGAGACAGAGGCGCCAGAATGTGACCGATCCAATGCACTTGTTAGTTTGTTCGTCACAAAAAGTGTTTAATAACGTCATGCGTCGGATTACTCGGCTTATGAGCTCGCTAGGGTATTTAGTGAGGGTAGGGATACACTGGGTGAAGTTACAAAGTGTAGGTAAACAAATAATATTTAATTTATTTATTTAATGCTTTAAGCATTAAGCCGTGAGGAGTGGAAGGAAGGTAGGGAGGTCTTTGCCCTGCAATGGGACCAACCGGGCTGATAATAATAAAAACTAATAATTTATTTATTTACACACTGACGACGACGTTTTGACGATGTCTGTGGTCTAGTGCTTCGAGTGCTGATCCCGAGGTCGTATGAGGTTCGATGTACACGAGACACAAATATTTATGTGTTGAATATATATATGTTTGTGTTTGTCTGGGTGTTTCCTATGTATTATAAGTATGTATTACAAAAAAAGTATATAAGTATTATATCCATTGTGTAGTACCCATAGTACAAGCTCTGCTTAGTTTGGGACTTGATGGTGCTGTGTAAAATGTCCCAAGATATTTTATGTTTTTTACTGAACAAAACAGATATATGTAAAAAAAAATAAGACTATACTACAAAGGTACTGCTTATTTCTAAAGAAATATCTTCCAGTAGACCTGCGGGAGGAAAATATAGACAACAGTGTGAAAAGAAACAAAATATACTAATACATATAAGCAAACACATACATAACATATACACATACCTACATAACATATTAGCTTTTCGCCAGCGGCTTTGCCCGCTATCCCAGGGGAACAATACATTTTACCGGGATAAAAAGTAGCCTATGTGCTATTCCAGACTATGTTCTATCTCTGTGCCAAATTTCATCCAGATCCGTTCAGCAGTTTTTGCGTGAAAGAGTAACAAACATCCCTCCATACATACAAACTTTCACATTTATAACATTAGTAGGATTATAACTACAAAATACACATACATAGACTACAATAAATCTTTTAAATACTTAGATTACATTTAACACAACATTAAAAACAAGTAACCGTTATTTAGTACCGTTATTTAAAATTATAAGTTATAACAATAAATAAATGTTTTTAGATGTAGAGTAACCGTTTCTTTGTAGCTAACTACATTACATTCAATTTTAAAAGTACTGGCGTTTGAATTCATATATCCATACTTCCTTACTGATATTTTAAATGCGAAAGTAACTCCGTCTGTCTGTCTGTCGCGCTTTCACGCCAAAAGTTCCTTCTTACTAGCCTTTTCCCAACCATGTTGGGGTCGGCTTCCAGTCTAACCAGGATGCGGCTGAATATCAGTATTTTACACGAAGCGACTGCCATCAGACCTCCGCAACCCAATTTCTGGGCAATACCGATATTCGATGGAAAGACTGGTTTTCATGCTTTTTAGGTTTCTGACTACCACTAACGATTGTCATAGATGTTCGTATGACAACCGGGACCGACGGCTTTACGTGCTCTCCGAGGCACGGAGGGGTGTCGATATGTTAAGAATGGTCGCCCATCCACAGACTGACCGCAGCAAGTGTAGCTTAACCTTGCAGATCGGTTGATCAGCGTTCGTACAACTTGGCCACGAGCCCTTCATGCCAAAACTAACCGATTTATATTAAATTTAGTACACAGATAGTCTAGAAACTGAGAAAGGACATAGGCTACTTTTTAATGCGAAAAAAGGGCTGTAAGGGGTTGAAATAGGGGATGAAAGTTATAAGGAATATTCAGACCACGCGGGCGAAGCCGCTATCGGAAAGCTTGTGTATCATATTCGGTAAATTTATACCTGTCGACTATTTGACTCAATTGTTAATGTATTGTTTGTTATTGTATTGAAATATTTTGATGGTGAAAATTTTTTGTTGAAGGTATAATATAATTATAAAAAATATTGATTCGCCCTGACGTCCTATTTCAACACCTCTGGATAGTCGATAACCACCGAATAAATTCGAAAATGGAACAAAATTTCTAGGAAATTATCTACTAAGTAATTTAACGGGAACATAATTATAAGGAAGTGGTGTAACAGGCCCTGAATATTATAATATTTAAATGAAATGAAATGAAATGAAATGAAATGAAATGATATTTATTTCTGTAAGTAGATCCTTTAAAGACACTTTTACAAGTCATTTTTTTTTAATGCTAGATGTCGCCGGCATTTCCTAACTGACGACCTCTGAGAAGAAACGCCGAAACAAACTCAGAGAATCATGGTCTCTTTGAAAGTCCAGACAAACGTAGTAAATATCGGATATGCGAGTTAAACAATGTAGGGCAAAATCTGAAAGTTTGAAAGTTGAAAATACAAAAGTCTTATAATCTTCAACTGTTAATGTATAATTTGTAATATTGTAATCATTTTATTGTGAGCTTCAGTGGTAAATGTCGTAATTGTCATATGTATCAGACCTTTTTTATTGATTGTAAAAATATATATGCTGTTGGTGTACCTAATTAAATAAATAAATAAAATAAATAAACTGTCAACTACAACAACTAGTAACCAAGTTATCCCAGTGTGCCACTAACCGAACTATAAAAAGAAAAAAGTTTTGACAGCCCCCAACGCTACTGTAAAGGGTTTTTGACAATGGACGGAGGCACACAAAAAACGCACCAAAATCTGACCCTTGGTATATTGAGAATTAATTTATTATCATACATACATAATAAAACTTTAAAATGTACTAAGAAGATACGTTTGGCTGAGTGATTATTCTACCATCGATTGTGGGTTCGATCCTCGTACGGAACAAATATTTGTATGGCGTATGACGACTCTCTTGTAGTTCGAGTGTCGGGACTGCTGATCATGGGGTCGTGGGTTCGATTCCCACAGGACACAAATATTTATGAGATGAACATAAGTGTTTTTTATTGTAATTTTATTTATTTTACTTTATACACTGATTTTTTTTTGTTTTTTTACTTCACAGCACCATCTAGTCCCAAAGTAAGCAGAGCTTGTACTATGGGTACTAGACAATGGATATAATACTTATATACTTTTTTTTTGTAAATACATACTTATAATATATAAGATTGTGGTACAAAGGCGGTCTTAATGGCATTAGGCATAGGTGTTTGTGTTGGTCTTGGTATTTTTTATGTAGTATAAAAAAGTAGGTAAGTACATTATATAAGTATTATATCCATTGTCTGTTATCCATAGTACAAGCTCTGCTTAGTTTGGGACTAGATGGTGCTGTGTAAAGTGCCTAAATTATTTACAAAGGTAAGGTTACAAATTATATTTCCTCTACTTCTTTTATTCTTTCTTTCTCTCTGCAGTGTATTCCACAGAAGAAACTTCAGGGAAAAACGATATCCTATTTATAAATCGAAACAATCCCACACAACAACATTTAAATAGAAATGAAATCTGTTTATTTATCGTGTGAACTCTACTTACCTCCCACGTACTCGCTAAGCGTGAAGGAATTTGTATAAAACAAATACTCAAATATAATCCGATATTGATGGCTTTATTTGCGAGCGACGTCGGGCGTGTTTATAGTCAATATATGTATAAGTTTTCACGCGTCACGACGTCGTAATTATATGTTTGATATTAATTAAGAATTTATTATGTAAAGTCAAAGGTTCGTGGTCAAATAGCAAATTGTAGGCCAGGGGTCGCCAACTACTTTCATTTGGACTTCGTGTTTTTAAATAGTTTGCTGTCAAGCGGCATCATCTTCCTAGCCTTTTCCCAAACATGTTGGGGTCAGCTTCCAGTCTAAAAGATGCGGCTGAATATCAGTATTTTAGACGAAGCGACTGCCATCAGACTTCCACAACCATATTCGAGGGATAGACTACTTAGTTGTCAGGCTTTTTAAGCTTCTAACTACCACTAACGATTGTCATAGGTGTTCGTATGACAACTGGGACCAACGGCTATACGTGCTCTCCAAAGCACAGGGGGTCTCAAAGTGTTAAGAATGGTCATTCATCCACAGACTGACCGCGGCAAGCGTAACTTAACTTGCAGGTCGGTTGATCAGCGTAACTTATAATTTAGCCACGAGCCCATAGCTCGTAAAATAGCTCGTAAGACTGATGATCGCTGGGGCAGGAAGGTTCTTGAGTGGAGACGAAGTACCAGAAAACGACGTGTAGGCAACGAGATGGATAGATGACCTGGTTTAGGTCACTGGGAGTTGTTGGATGCAGGCAGCATGTGACCGGTCCTTGTGGAAGTCTAGGCCATTGTTCCGCAGTGGACCTCTATTGGCTGATATGATGATTTTTGAGAGAGGCTTTTAATGATGTATAGTCGGCCATAAAATTGCTTAGCCACCCTTAGAGTGAATATCGTTTGCACATCACAAAACAACAAAGTCTATTTTTAACGCCCGCAAAAACGACGGGGTGTTATAAGTTTGACGTGTCTGTGGGTGTATGTGTGTGTGTGTCTGTGGCATAGTAGCTCCCGAACGGATGTACCGATTTTGATTTGGTTTTTTTTATTTGAAAGGTGAATTAGTCGGGAGTGTTCTTGGCTATGTTTGATGGAAATCGGTCCAAGATGGCCACCGCCACAAAAAAGCGCATTACATATTTTTTTACAACTCCCTCAATATGGGTATCAAATGAAAGGGCTTAACTAGGAGAATACTATACACTATGATAAATTTCAAATCCAAGATGGCCGCCACCACAAAATGGCAAACTACATTTCGTGTCGGGGGTTTTCTAAATTTTTAATTTAGGTTAGGTTATTACTTACAGTACCAAGTGACAGGTGGATAACGAGCCTTAGTAAATTTATTTTTGTCGGAAGTTTTTGTCAAAAGTGGTAAAGCAATTTTATGGTCCAGTCTAAGTGCATTCCAAACTTAAAAGGTAGTCAACACAGTAGATCATGCGATTTTTTTAAATACTTTTTTTACGCAACCCCACTTAGCACGTGCAAACTCTTCTACTCCTAGGCGCCAACAAAACGTTCGAAATTTGAACTTCCGAATAAAAAAAAAATACAGGGCACAGTGAGACAGTCCATAATAAATCATTAAGGGACCCGTACACTACAGCTTTGGTCAGTGCCCTACCGAAAGCGAAGAAAAAAAAACCAAAAAAAACTTTTTTTTTCTCTCTTTTCAGTCTTCACCGGATATCATCGTCGCGACATTACGTTGGCGACAAAACCGTGGCGCCTTGTATTTTTTTTTCATTGTCGATCGTTATAATTTGATTTGTATTTAGAGGGAATAAGGTTGAGATTACATCGACAAAAGAAGCGTTATAGTAAAATAGTGTCGTATTACTGGTGACAATGGCATTAGTTTTTGACTATTGTGGTAGTATTAGGGCTACTGTAAATTCAACTTTTTGGTTAAAGAAATAAAGTTGGTATTTAAATAGGTGTGTTTACAGAAATCCTTGCGTATGAGTGTAAAGTTGGTATATTATTTTATCTCTGTCTCAGAAAGGGTCAGTTTTGTTGTTAATTTACAAAGCCTCCAATGTTTGTTTTGCTAATTTTTTTAATATAACCTTTCGAGTTGCTAAGTCCCATTCCAATGCAAATTTATATATTTACCTAACTAAAAATTCGGTAAAGTTAAAAAAAAATTTTTTTTCATCTTCAACTGACCCACTCTGTAAAAATTTACACACGCATACCTAAATAATTAAAAAAAAACTTTTCAAAAATGTTCCATATTTATGTTTTCAAATTCTAATTCATTTCTTGCTACTTGAAAAGAAAATTTTAATAATAATAATTTTACTAAGTTATTTTATTGAATATTACGCAAACACTCTTCTGTGTACTTCACTTTCCTGTGTACCGAAAGTACCTACTAAAAACAAAAATATCAAAAATAATTGCCACAAAGTAAAAGGCCCTTTATTAAAAACGTCACGAACATTGCCAAAAGGCGCCAACATTGTCCGTTAGTCGAGATAACATCAAATATTTTGTCGACACGTCATACAGCAATCCAAACTAAGGAATTTCGCAAAAAATTCCTTTGTCACCCTTACAAGTAGAAAAAGTTGAAAAAAAAGTGACAAGCGAGAGTTTTGACGATAGAATTCCGTATTCGTCATTTAAAATTGGAGCATTACTTTTTTTACATTCCATTTACTTTAATTAATAGGTGAATTATTATTAGTTGAGTTTTTCATATTCAACCCTTTTCTTTTCCCAATAATGTCTAAGTCAGACAGTGTCAGTTGGTCAGCCTATTTCGCGCATGCGCATGCGCATGCTTAGGTAGACCCTAAAAAATTAAGGTTTGCTAGACGTAATATGATAATGTCTGTTTTGACCAATTGATATAAAAACGTTGGCAGAATTTTACAAACTGGTTTAATCAAGATGCCTATTAAAAGAACATGTAATACATTTTGTAGTCATACAATTAGCCACGGGCAGAAAAGTCAAGTACTTTTATCTAGACATAAAATTGTACTGGACTGGGTGTCACCAAAGATTAGCTACACTAATTTGTGGCCTTAGACCACACATGATTTTAATAATAAAAATTTTATGTACTGGAATTATTATTGTACAACATTTACATTCATACTTAGACGCACTTGTACTATTCCATTATCTATACTTAAAATTATAAAGTTTGTTTGTTTGGTTGAACGCGCTAATCTAAGGAACTACTGGTCCGATTTAAAAAAATATTACAGTGTTAGATAGCCCGTTTATCAATGAAGGCTATAGGCTATATATCATCATGTTACGACCCATAGGAGCGGAGTAATAATTAAAAATGTTGCAAAAACCGGGGAAAAATTCTTCGGGAACGAGGTCGCGGGCAAAGGCAATAAGTCAAATTTGAATATATAATTGAAGCTGATACTTATATCTGATATGCTAGGAGTCATTATGAGCTACTTAAGAAGCCGTAATTTTTGTACAATTACAGTAATTAAAAGCAATGTTCCAGTTTACAACGAATGTCATTTTAAAATCACAATTCATCATCTTGGTATTGTAATCAGGCAAAAAATCCTAAATCCAAAAAAAGTTAACCAGGCGGCAACACAGTTGTCATCTTAATATGACATCTGTCAAACGGGCGGGTGTTGTCAAATTGAGATTGACGTAGAGATTGAGTTTTACGAAAATATTTTGTGATTTTGCGGTCATTATGGTAGTTTTTTTTGTGTGTCATTGTCTACCTGTTTTGTGGTAAACTAGCTCGAGTTGTTTTTGCTTGAGCCGATTTTACTTCCACAGGACTTAAAATACTTGTAACTACATTAAAAACTTATGATAGGTTAGAATAAAATTAAAAATGTGATTTTGTTTCAGCTATAAAAAACAATTAATCAAATCTGTAATTAGTTTTTAATTGCTGTTAAACTGTTTGAATTAAATTCAAAACTAAATATGACATACTTTTTTCATTAGATTCATTTGTAAAAAACTTTAAACGAGCACAAGAATAATAATCATTCTAAAAATAATAAATAGCATTTAGACTTTCAAAGTAGAACTGAATTTATTTTGAACGCCAGCAATTTGTCATCTGTAAAGAACAGTCAAGTGACATAATATTCTGTATTGTAATTAAGTTGGTATAGGTACCAACTTAAAAGTAGTTAATAGGTACTTGAAGACAATTATTTAAGTAGGTACTTACTCTACTTTTTATGAGATAACTCTGTTTATCAAGACTAATTATTATTTAGGGGCACTAAAAATTATAATTCTATAACCTTCATTTCATGTTTACTGGAGGTCTACCTACACATTCCAAGGTCCATGTTAAAGAGTTCCAACTCCAATCCTTATCTGGTGCGTAAATTCTGTCAATTACGAAAAGAGTCTTTTGAAAAAAGTCCAAATTTCTTGCCACCGGCGCCATCCTTAGATAAGGCGGTTCGGAATAAACCTTTTTTGTTTTCCTTTTTTAAATCCAGCCTTACTTTTATGGGGACATTCGATAAGGGACGTCGAGCTTTTTTTTAATCGTATCGACTGAGTTCGTGTAATTATTTTCTGTGGCATTGGAAGGGTTAGTAGGGTTTTCGTAAGCTTTAGATAAGTATTGCTGAGAAGTTGTTGAAATGACTCGCAGCTAATACCTAAAGGTCCTGTCGCATGTGTGTGATCCTGGGATAGATTCCCAGGTCAGTTATGAGTTTGGAGGATGGATGGGGAGTTTAGATTAATACACATAGGATCTACATACATGCAAACTTTATCGATCGGTTGATCTGTGGGTCGAAAAAAATACTGGCGATATATTTTTTACTTATAAAACAACTGTGTATTTTTTGTCTCAGTTAATACCGATACACGTAAGCTGATCCTGATTTTTTAAAGGTTAAAAATAACCTAAAAAGTAATAACTAACAGAGCACTTGAACTTTTCGGATAACACCGTGTGACATGAAACGCGCCGCCCTCGCCGCCGCTCCCTCATAACCGTTCGACAGTTCACGCGGCACAATTGATCCTACCACTTATCTGATCCACTGTGACTTCCGATATCCTATACCAGTTCAAAGTATAGTTATAAGAGAACTTAAAAAAATATAATCTCATCACGCTTGTATCCTTGAAAAGTTAAACAGAGGTACGCGTACAGAACCCCCAGTTTACAATAATGTTTTAGATTTCTTTGGCTTATATCATCATCATACCTATCTATTTACTTGGGGTCGGCACAGCCTATCCTTTTCTTCCTTTCATCCTTTTTAAGAAGAGGTGTACCTTTGTAAACACACAGGTATGTTTAGCTCCCCCCATGTAATAGGAGGCGAGCCTATTGCCATCAACCATCAACACTTTGCTGGACCTAGGGATCGAACCCTGTACCACTAGCGTAGCAGTCGGACTAAGGACCACTAGACCAATGACGTCTGACATCTGACGTCTGACATCTGACATCTGACATCTGACATCTGACATCTGACATCTGACATCTGACATATTACATAGGCAGAATTGTCGACATCGGCACCAATTGCCATAAATAAATAAGAAGACATATTACATATGACATATGACATCTGACATCTGACGTCTGAAATCTGACGTCTGTCTATTAACAACAGATGGAATATGATAGTTATGACTACAGTTTTAAATTCATGCACTACACTTCCCAAAACCCTTAAGCTTAAGCTCTAATTTTACTTGTTTCGAGTTTTGGTGCGAGGAGAATAAAGATCGTCGCCGAGTGGGTAGTTTCGGTAGCGGAGTCGTATAAGCGACTCCGCTTCCACCCAAACAAAATACTTATAGCATTGAAATATATGGTTTAAGATATTAATTTTTCTCAAGAGATTAACAAATCACTTACAGATAAAATACAATGTTTAAAACTTAGTACTAAACTTAACATTAGCAGATTAGCGTAGTGTGCAGGATATTACATTTATTGTGGAGTATGGATGGAATGGAAATATGGTCTTTACATCGTGCTCTGTACTCTAGCATTAGCTGTCTGCGCGCTGTCTGCTGTTTTTGTTGTTATTGTAAAGTGCATTTACAGAACACGATATTAAGTCTATATTTGAATACTACACTTTAGTGGGAGCGGAGTCGTATAAGTTGGTGACGACCTTTATTCTACTCGCACCAAATCTCGAAACAAGTAAAATCAGAGCGTCACCAAAAAAAAGGAAATTAATTTAAGACCTCTTGAAGCTAATACATTAACCGTTCGGCGGCGATCGGGTACTTTTTGATCATTATCTCAACATTTTTGGACTTCCGAAGTGTGGTCATTTGAATGTGGTCATTTGGAGGCGCTAAGCGGTATCTTTTGATCATAATTGCCGGAAGCGGTACGGTGATTAACATTTTTTTAACACCGGCATTAAAGGGTTGGTTGAATAAGATTTGTTTTTAATAAAATATAGCATCATACCATCACGTCTGTATTCCCCAAAGGGGGCAGTGGCGTACTAATGTACACCTACATTTCGCCGGTATGTTTAGGTCCCAAGTAATAGGGGGCGAGCCTATTGCCATCAACCGGGCACAAATCCAGACTCAGAGCTGCTACTGGGAATTTCACAGAAAATCAAACAACACTGCTCGACCCAGGGATCGAACCCAGGACCTTGTAGCAGTCGCGCTCGGGGCCACTAGACCAACAAGACAGTCATAATAGAATAATTATTGTGATTATAATTTTCTCAGCTGAATCTATCTTGATACCCTTGAACCTTTTTGCCCAAAAAGGTTCCTGTTATAGCATGTAAGGTAAATCTTAGTTCTCGATTCCTCTCTCAGTGAACAAAACATGGGCTCAGGCTCCCATCCAGTTATCAGCCGGTAACCAGTCCTTTACTTAACAACTAACCATTCGAGGATCAAGCGTGACACCTATCTAAATTACCACGACCGCATGCAAATCAGTCGAGCAATTCTTGCTGTGTAAACATATAGATATTTTATGATACGTAAAAATGTAAATTTTACGCATTGCTAAAGCAAATAGAAGTAACGCTTATCTTATTTATCCATCGAAGGGTAGGTTAGGTACATTGAGTAAATTAACATTACATAGGCACAGAATGATGTTTACATATGTATGGAGTTAAATAAATTCTAGATAGTTTTATCTAACCCACTAGCTGATGGCCGGCTGAGTGAACCGGCTTCACTCGCGTCCTTTTTGCTCTACTCCTAAGAGTCATAGCGTGATGTTTAATAGCCTTTAACCTTCTTCAAGAAATAGGCTATCACATAGTAAAAGAATTATTGCAATTCCATTGATAGTTCCAAAGATTCTTTAAATAAATCGATACTTTTGAAGCTAATAATTTTATTCATAAATATTTGTTTACTAACATTTCTTTTATCTCTATCGCCATCTCTTTCTATTAACATTTAAATGACAAAGACAAGAATATCGTTATTGTATACAGTTACTGTTAAAGCCAGTCGTTCTACCAATATCAATATCTTGCTTATTTATATATTTTGAAGAACTGTAATTTGTAATCAAAGCGCCAGATTTGATTATATATAATTTTAAGAGTATGCGTGTGTCACTTGAATTTGAACCTTATGCTAGTGATTCTGTAAGTTCGTATTGAAATAAAACTGGTTGTCCTGGAGATGTTGATGACTGTTATATGGGACCTAAATACATACCTGCAAATTTACAGTGGATGGTAGGTACATTAGTACACCTCTGCCTTATCTATCACAGAATACAAGCGTGATGGTAAATAATCGAAGAGTTCATAAGCACCTGACTCTCACACACATCTCATATCTTGGATTCGATTCCCAAGTCAAGTAAAGTATTATTAAATTTTACTTTCGACTGCGACGGAGAGGTCCCGGGACGACCAATGTTGTTGGATCATTCTGTGAAATTTTACCAGTAGCAACTCGAAGTGTGGATTCGTGACCGGTTATTGGCAATAGACTCGTCCCTTATTACATGGGATCTAGACATACCGGCGAAATATTGACTGCATAATTATTAGACCTCAATCTACCCCTTCGTGGAAAACAGTCGTGTTGATAAGTAATACAGAAGCAGATAAGACGGCTTACAACTTGTTCTAATCAACCCCCAATTACCATACCGTGAAGATACAGCCGGTTGGTTAATAACACAACATATGTTGGTAACTGCGGTTCCTTATCTAAAACAAATACATTTAGTAGTTTAGTTTAACTTATGCAAATAACCCGTTATCTTTACTAATACACTTAACATGTGTAGATGTTTGTTCGTCCGTCTGTTTTTAAGAGAAGCATGTGCGAATTAAAAATCTAATATTATGTATATTATATTTTAATCCTATTTTCTACTAATATCCTACTAATTCTATAAATGTGTAAGTTTGTTAGATGGAATTTGATGAAGACCTGAGGTACATGACAGCTGTCAAGTTGACAGTTTTTACCATAAAATCACTATGAAAGTGGCAATGATATGCCATAATGGCGTGTGTTTGATTTTCCGAAACTCACATTGACAGTAAATAGCTGTCAAGTTGACAGTTTTTACTATAAAAACACTATGAAACTGATAATAGTGTGTCAAAATAGCATGCGTTTTTACAAATTAAAAGTATTGTTTTCTCATCCCCTAGTAAGCATAAAAAAACTACGACTACTTCTAACCAGCGTAATACAGGGTATTTTTTCCTATAAGTGTACCTTCGGTACAACATTTGGGCTGATTACGATGACCTCCTTTATAGTTTACGTATGTAATATGTTTATTAATTTCCAGTAGCAGCTCGGAGTCTGGATTTGTGCCCGGTTGATATCTACTGCAAAAATCTCGCCTCTGAGACCTAAACATACCGGCGAACTTTCGGTGTACATTGGTACACCTCTGCCTAACGCTTTGCCATTTACCATTTGTGGCCCCAATGGTAAAAATTACTTTTGGCCAAACAACCGTACCTTGTGGCATTCTTAACAAAAAACTGATTGGTCCTAAGATACAAACCTGCGGCAGTCGACTCACCTCTAAAACTATAAGCCTTTATATTAGCACTGTACCGTCGCGTATAAAAGTGGTTGTTAATATGTAATGCGGTGATCATAGGAGCCGACACGTGCGCGCGACTGTCCATTGTTCCGACACGTAGGGATTGTAATATTTGGATGTATTTTTTTATAACTTTTGCCAGCGTAGAATAAGTAGTTAGTTTGTTCTATACGAGCTTTTATCCTCTATTTCACACCTATTTAGGCTGAAATTTCAAAATGACTTGATCAATTATTTATTTATTTTTATACAAAGTTTCATTGTTGTATCTACGATGACGGACAACTATAATCCGCTATTTTAACATCCTCAAGCGCAGGAGGATAGCATTCTTTTTATTTCTTTATATTTTGTATTTCTTGTTCTGTGCGAGTCCAAAAATAAAAAGTTTTCTTTCTTTCATTCTTTCAAGCCTTTTTTCGCGACAAACGAGACACCTATCTCCTTCATCAAGGTCTAATCTATCTCTGTACCAAATTTTATCATAATTACATAGTTAAGCGCTTTAAGCCTGAAAGCGTAACAGACACATACACAGTCACTGTCTCATTAAGTTTCAATACAATTTGCCAATGAAATAGATTGCATCCTGAGGAAGAGCGTAGACTATCGTTTGTCTCAAAAAATCTTATAAGATGCGAGTGAAGCCACAGGAAACGGTTACTAACTAAATTTGAATGTCGAATTCATTTTACTCTTACCCGTCAAACGACACAAACCTCACGTCCAAACTCCATATTTTTTTTTTAAGTCGACACCATTGGAGAACAGGTTCCCGTCTAAACATCTCGAAGGTGCGAGGCTACCGACTTCGCACCCCCATAAAACGTACCATGGTGGTCTATCGTAGGCGATACCTTTTAGGTTCCATAAAAAAGTACCATTTGACGGTACTTTTGTGCCACCGAATCGGGAAGTTTGAAACGATAAATAGTTTTTGAGTGAAACTTTTTTGTTGGGATCTAAGTTTGGAGGCGACACTTTTGAAGTGACAAAACCGACTCAAATAAGAGTAAATAGAGTAATATAATCATTATTGACCAGCTTTTGCCCATGTTTGGGTCGATTTCGAGTCTAACCAGATGTGGTTCAATGACCAATAATTCTCACGGTAAAATACCTTAGTAAAGCTTTTAGCTCAGATTGATATAGTGGTGAATTTGGGGTTTGCATTTCATTTAATGTCGGGCAACTTATTAGTGGGACTTTTTTAAATCTCAGAATGTTATCGCAATATTTACCAGCGAAAAATTGTAACATCTCTTATTTTAAAAGAGTGTCTATAGAGTTTCTTGCCGGAGTTCTTCTACATAGGATTCAACTTTTTGGAACCAAACATTTAGAATCATTTCATCCTCCTAGCCTTTTTCCCAACCATGTTGGGGTCGGCTTCCAGTCTAACCAGATGCGGCTTACACGGAGCGACTGCCATCAGACCTACGCAACCCAATTTCTGGGCAATACCGATATTCGAAGGATAGACTGGTTGTCAGGCTTTTTGGGCTTCTGACTACCACTAACGATTATCATAGGTGTTCATATGACAACCGGGACCGACGGCTTTACGTGCTCTCCGAGGCACGGAGGGGTCTCGATATGTTAATAATGGTTACCTTAGGCTTACCTCGGCAAGCGTAGCTTAACCTTGCAGATTGGTTGATCAGCGTAGTTATAGCACATTTAAACATTTAGAATCATTTAAAGTTTCATATTTGAAATAAAAACATTTGAACTTTGAACTGGAACTTGAGAATTTCTTGACATAAAACTTGTATTACACTTTCCCTTACCTGAAAATTTATACCAGGACTTTAAAGATGTTTGGCGTGGCTGAGTGGTCGGCTTCTATGTCACTGTTTATGGGTCCCGAATGTCATAGTTTGGATGTATTAGATTTTTTCTTCTGGGAGCTGTCCCCTTCCCGCAGCATGAGTATTAGTATAGAACTTTTATGGCGTTATTGCGATATGACGTCATAGTGCAGCATAGTACGCTCTCTTTCTATCATAAAATGCTTTCCTTATTGTTGAACTAATTTTAATTTTGTTTTTGATTTTCAGCCTCTATTTATATTGTACAAGGTCATAAAAAATATCAATCAAATTGCCTATTCACTGTAAATATTGAACAAGTTAGGTATCTAATAAATAATTCATATTTGCGACCGGATGTCTCCAATCAACCGATATTAGGAACTTTTTAGCATCACATTGTGCGGTAAAGAGACTTAAGCCTAGGCATACCAGAAAAACTCTTTTCTTATCTAAGTCACTGAGCACCGGTTTCGCTGACAGCCTTTTTTTTTTGTTATATTTTATCTGCAATCAGTGCTGTTATTATAAGCAGATTTGTTGTCGGATGTGCTGTAAGGTCGAGTGTGCCTTCCAGTGAAGGCATCTACTCAGGAGATTACTGAATTAGCTTGTGGTGTGTGTGTCGGACAGACTTGAGCACCTTCTTTTCAATATTTCATTTAGACCATACATACCTAGGTTTTAAAAAGTCGAGCTAGATGCACGGTTCCAAAAAGTGGGATTTGTGGAGAAGAGCCAACCAGAAACTCCATAGATAACTTAAAAAAGTTTGGTTAATAGTAACAGTTTTGTTGGACCATGGAGTTTCTTGTCGGTTCTTCTCCATAGGAAACGACTAATTTGGACCCGTGCACCTAGATTCGACAAGTGCCTGTATAAGGTTCATATATGAAAATAAAACTATTTTGGTTTGATATTTGGTTGTGTAATAGTTTTGTGGATAATGCAGTTCGATGTTTAAGATTTAACAGTAAGAGCTGACCAGCCAGCACCCGTTCACGAGCATGACTTGTGTATCGGCGACGTTTGACTCAACCATGTTGTATCCCTACAACATGGTTGAGTCAAACGACCCGACACACAACGCCAACATCAGCAGGACATTAAAAGGCAGTTCCGTTTTGTTTCTATTAGAGACACGAGTGTTAAATTCGTCACATATCGTGGCAATGTGTGCGTATGTGATTGACGTATGTCCAAAAAATGCCTCGTTTAGGCATAAATCTATTATGTTGACACGATAGCAATTAGCACTGATCTGATGACTGAATGAAGGATTCACGCGTCAAGCGTTCTCTTAGGTAGTTTGTTTTTAAATAATTATGCCAAACACGGCAAAGGCAACAAGCTCGACAGTCATTCATCATAGTTCATAACTAGGATATTCACCTCAGGTAACACTACAGTTCCCATCTAGGTATACTAATACTTATTATCAAGAGAAAATATTTGTATTTTTGTATCTTTGTAACGAGTAAACTCAAAAACTACTAGACCGATATCAAATTTCTTTCGCCATTAGAAAGTTACATCTTTCCCGAGTACAGTTAGCATCGAAAGTAGCTGAACACTATAAAATCTTCAAAACGCTTTAACATCTTTAATATTCAGAATTCACTGACCCTTGAAGGCAGTACAAATTCTCATAATGGAGGACAATTATATGTTTTACCTAAGTCAAAATCGAATGAATAGTTTTGGTACTGTGATGTTTTTAAACTTTCGTTGTGTTCAACGACTTTCGTTGCTGACTGTACGTTGTCATTTTGAGACTTCAGTGGTTAAGGTGATACCCTGACCAAATAACATTGAGCATTCGTTTCCTCATAGCCGCACCCCACTTCTACGGTAGCGAATAGCAAATTATTGAATTAAATGTTTTTAAAATCAAATTTATCCATTTTGAAAAAAATATTTCTAGGATATTCTTCATTGTTAAATGGCCTATCCATTAGTTTAAGTAGCAAATCAAAATATTGGTTACTTTTCGAGAAGATGCCTGACAATAAATATTTTCTATTTCTGCGGTTCCGTTGTGAGGAGATTAATTATACATTAAACTATTTAAACAAAAGAGAAATCTACCATTTTGGAGTCAAGATTATGTAGAAATTTAATGTATTTTCTTTAGTTGGTATTTCTTTTGGATAGCTCCTCAAAACTGCACAAAAAACAACTGGCGCTGTATTTTGCACGGGGACTCGCCTAAGTCTTATTTGCTCAATAATGTTACTGGCTACATTACCCCTCAAACCGGAACAAAATAATGTAAGCGCGAACCGCTAAACAATGATATTAGCACATTATTGTTTAAAGGCAGAATATTTGACAATATGAATACCAACAGAACGAACTTGGCAACAGTTCTACCAACTTATCAAACCATCAATTGAAGAACAATAAACGCATTATACTTTACTTCCAACAACTTTTAGTTTACCCTAACCATTTCTCTTTTAAAATAAACACTAGGAACTAGAACTGTTAAAACAAATAGACTCACTAACTTGCTACTTTCTCCCTAGTCTAGGGTATTCATACATACATACCATCACGCCTGTATTCCCCAAAGGGTATGGCAGATTATGTACTAACTAGCTTTCCGCCAGCGGATTCGCCCTCGTGTTCTGGGTATTTCTTAAAACTTTCATCCCCTATTTCAACCCCTTACAGATCTTTTTCGCTTTTAAAAAGTAGCCTATGTCCTTTCTCAGGCTCTTTACTATCTGTGTACCAAATTTCATTTAACACGTAGGGTGCGATTAGTATCAGAATTGAGCGATCGGATGATTACTGCGTATGCGGGAGTGAAGAGATCAGTCTCTCTCTTTTTGCTGAAGTAGTATTTCATACAAATGTAGGAAGTAGAACGAGACAAATGTAGTGTGCTGTTTTTATACTCAAATAGTACTCTCTAGCCTTACTTAAGAAGTACGAATCATTTCTGATACTAACGCACTGAATTAAAATATTTTTACTAGGGTGCGGTTACGAATCATTTCTGATCGTACTGTAGTATTACGGTAATAATTGTAAATTGGCATTAGTGCTGTCTTGATTTTGCACTCTGAAAAGTCGTGTGCTTGCGTGTCTCTGCATCGCTACCAGTATGAAGTGGTCCCGTAGAATATTAGATCGTGTTTTTGAAGAATACGAAAATAGAGGTGAACAGTCTTCCGGGAATTCCGTGCAGCATCAGAAACCTATCATTTTGCAAGATGTACAAATACAAAAACCTACAAAATTACCATCAACAACTATAGAAAGTAGCCAGAAGTCACAATTTAGACAAGTTTATACATTTTGTGTAGAGTGTGAAAAACCAATGTGTCTTAACGGTTTCAACACATATCATTCCAATATATAATAAAGTAAAAGTTGTCGATGGTAGATAGGAGTTTTATTTCACATCACTAGTCCTTTGTCGATAACATTTTAAATACTTGCGGCACGTATCAGTTCTGATTCGTAAACTATGAATATGATGACTACACACCTGCTATACGAATCAGTATTGATACATAACTTTGACACCACATAGCCACGATAGGACTCATAAAAGCCCCGTGCTACAAAAGTAGGGTCTACTTCTATTCATATAGATGCCATTTTGGCACAAAAAATAAAAAAAAATGAAAAAATAACCTATAATTCAGGTTCTTACAGATGTCTTACGTTACTGGTCAGAAATGATGCGTACCGCAGTTATAACAAGTTTCTGACGAATCAAATTTGCTTCGTATCGCAAATAGGGATGTTTTTGAAATCCACGCTTAGCACTTAACGTGTTAAATCGTCTCAGTAGTTTTGGTGAGAATGCGCGACAGACAGACAGACAGTTACTCAGCCAGCAGTTCACCGGTATGTTTAGGTCCCATATATTATGGGGTGATCCTATTGCCAATTACCGGGCGCAAAAATAAAAAAAATCTTGACCCGGGACCAACGAGGCACTCATGACGTATTTAAATAACTATTAAATTTGACATTTTAAATTCTTTATCACAATTGTGTAATTTATTTGGTTGATCTTTTATTTAATAAAAGATTAAGAATACATTAACCTATTAAATTCGTAATAAGTACCAATATTGTGTATTATGTTATAATTTTTATATTTCTCGATAAAATAATTTAGATAATGACTCTTTTATTTTTGACATTTTATTATCTTATTTTTTTATAATAAAATCGTGCACCACTTAAGTGACGCACTATTTAAATAATTATTATTTATATTTGTTATTTAAAATAAATTATTAAATCCTACAAATGTTAATTTATTAAACACTGTCAAATATGATTCTGAATCACGAATCTGTCTATAGGATAGAATAAGATAGGTTAAGTTTATGACCTTTCTACATATTTCTATTTGCCTTGTGTATCTATACTAATATTATGAAGAGGAAAGATTTGATTGTTTGTTTGTTTGTATTGAATAGGCTCCGAAACTACTGGACCTATTTGAAAAATTCTTTCAGTGAAATAAAACTACTTTTTAGGGGTTTAATCGCGTTATAATGATATTATTTTATTTGAATCCCGACAATCTGTAAAAAGTAGTTTTAATTCAATATCTAGTAGGTATTCGTGTAAGTGTCAGAAATCAGTTAATTTTTGCAGTGTTAGATAGCCCATTTATCTGGGAAGGCTAGATGCTATATATCATCACGCTACGACTAATAGGAGCGGAGTAGCAATGAAAAATGTTGCAAAAACGGGGGAAAAAAGTTATCAAGATCACGCGGGCGAAGCCGCTGGCGGAAAGCGAGTCTATAATATAACAATAAATAAAACTTAATATAAAATAAAATATTATAAGGCGGTGCCAAACTACTAATTTACTTTAAATATCACTTTCGTTGATTGTCTGTTTGGCACCCACTTAAAATCCGTTAGAAATCATAATGTTATTTTTTACTTTTTAGTTCCTGTGTTTTTGAGGCGGTTTGTTTTTTATCTTTTCGTAATCATGTGCGTAGGTATTAATAATTAATTATCACTCGCTTATTTAAACCTGCATGCCTGAGAGATTTTCTCGACCGTGAAGTCTGCTAACCCACACTAAGCTGCCGTGGTGGATTATAGACTAACCCCTCTCATACTGAGAGGACACCCGTGCCCAGCAGTGGGACAGTAAAAATTGGTTTAAGTTAATGTTTTTTTTTAATATCTTTTGCCATTTACACAGCACCATCTAGCCCCAAACTAAGCATTCAAAGCTTGTACTAGATAATGGAAATACAAGTAATCTTATCTTACTTAATATTATAAATGTAAAAGTTTCTGAGGATGGATGGATGGATGTTTGTTACTCTTTCACGCGAAAACTACTGAACGGATCTGGTTGAAATTTGGCACAGAGATAGATTTTAGTCTGGAATAACACATAGGCTACTTTTTATTCCGGTAAAATGTATGGTTCCCGTGAGATAGCGGGCGAAGCCGCTGGCGGAAAGCTAGTATATAAAAAACACTTATGATATATAAAAAACACACAATGTAGGACTAAAATATATTACAGAATTGAATTGACACCAATGTGTCCATATTTATAGCTGAAGAAACAGTCTTGTTAGAGCACATGTTTCGACGTGGCAACTACTTTCTTTCATTTGTTTACTGTTTAGCGTACAGTGAAGGTTTTATAGCCACTGACTTCGAACTACACTGTTAATTATCTGTGTAAATCTAAAGTTGCGTTTATGCTAAATTTTTGCTTCAAGACGCAGTACTCACTTAAGTAATATGTTCGGCCAAAAGTGCGTTTTCCCTTATTTCTACCCGTTTCACCCGCAGTTTATTTTCTATTTATGCTAAGCTCCTAAAGGTCGTAGCGTGATGTTAAATAGCCATTATGCTTCCTTAATAATTACCAAAAAGTTTCTATTTATATCAGAATTGTAGCAGTCACAATGATTGTTTGTTATCGAAATCCACCGAAGACACTTGAGAGATTTTTGAATTTTTTGTGTATTTGGTAGATCTGAGAATAAAGGATATTAGGCTATTTTTTATAACCTGGTTTTATTGGTGGGTCATCCTTATCCAGAAATAATTTATATGACAGAATAACATTTGCCACGTAAGCTAATATTATTATAGCATAGATAGATATAAGTATTTAAGCGGCTTTGCGTGCTTTCTAGGTCTTGTACACTTTGGGTGCAATAATAGATATAATAAATAAAATAAATGTCAATAAAACTTTCACATAAATATTATTAACCAATTTTTACGTCAAATTAATATCAACATTTGTTTTTTCTGCATCTGCGTTACACTAAGTACCGAGAACATATCACAAAGGGTTAGGCAGAGGCATAGTAATGTATACCCATATTTCACCCGTATGTTTTGTTCTCATAGGAGGCGAGCATGTTGCTTTTAAACGGGCACAATCTAGATTGTCAAAACAAGGTAAGTAAGGAACCACACAAATCTACGAAACGAGTGGTGAAGTATCTAGCACTCTTTAAATTAGGTACCTTTTTTTACACGAAACACGTTTTCACAAAGAGTGTACGTTCAACCGTCTCGTGCATAATAATGACAGTTAACAACCAGCTTAACCTTTGAATTGTGGAATTACCTATGTTACACGGGCATAAAATACATTTTCAAAAAAAATAACACATTTTGAAGACTATAAAACAAATTGAATTAAAAATTAGAGTAGGTAATGTAAAAATAGACACCTATTAAAGTAAATATTCATACTTAGTCAAACTAAAGCTGAGAACATTAACCCATAAAATTTTATTTTACGGTTAAATAATGCTTTTATGATTAATTTTGAGTAATTATATTAGTTCAAAATTACTTTTTTATTAGTTTGACATTTTGTAATTCGTTTATAAATTACTAGAATTAATGGATTTTATGGATAGATAAGCCTACCAAAAGAAAAATACCGCCTGCCTATTTATTTCGAATTCATATTCTAATTATAACCTTGAATGCCGTGTTTTTAATATTTTACTTTATTATAGGTAGTAAAAATTTATCTACCTGTCTGTACCTACAGTTACTAAGTATTCTATCTGTCTGTATTTATGTAGGTATGTCCTTCGAGAATTGGATAGTAATTTTAAGGTAGGTATTTCTCTGAATTACTCAGGAATTATGAAATAAAATTTCGTCCCCCTTTTTTTATAAATACAACACCGTGGAGCAGGCGTTGCAGATTTGCTTCAAACAGAAAGTAGTTTCTAATAATATTTTTGTAAGAAATACTTACAAAGACATCTGTTTTCTTCACACTAGATTTATTTAAGCCTAAAATAAATATTGCATCTTCCACATACCTACTACCTATACATAATATTCAAACCTACCAATCTAAACCATGTGCGTTTAAATCAAAGGTCGTGTCTTCTAGACTCAAAAATAAAATCCAACCGAAGTCGCATGCCAAACTAATATTCAATAAGTAATTCTTTCTATCGCATAAATTTTGTGAGTAACCCTCTAATGGGCAGTTACGCTTGCACTGGCAAAAATAATGCCCCGGTCCAAAAGGCCCCGCGATTTATAAATCTTCCCCCTTTGTCGCAGGATTGGATGGAATCCCCATTATTTGATTAACCGAATGCACTAAAATTTTCGGCATGCGAAGTTAAAATGCTATTTTTAGTTTTTGTTGTTTTAGTTTTTGTAATTTATGTTGATTTAGTTTTTAGTGCGCATTTTTGTGAGGATAAAAGATGTTGTTCTTGTTTTATAAATCGAATATGTTTGAATTTAATTTTATTTTAAAAATGTAATCTTGAAATTGTAGCCGATTTTATTACAAGAATTTTGAACTGAATTGAAAAATTTTAACGATTAATAAATATTACCTATTTGTTTAAATGGAGTCGTTTTCAATCAAATATAATTTTATTTACACGTCAAACGATTCAAAATCTAAATTATTTTACTTCTGTTTTAAAATATTGATAAAAAAATCCGATCCGGTTTTTTTACGTCGTCATCAATTACTTACCTAGTCAACGACTGCCAGAATTTACAGTATATGCTATACTTACACTTTCAGTAAAATCTGAACGTTATATCGATGGTAATGCCAGTTTAGCTTATCTATCTACTCACTGGAAATTTCTTACCATGGGATTTTCATTTCATTTTCTTGCATTAAAATTATGTACTCGTATGTATCAATATTTTGAAACTAGAGCAAACTGATTTTAGTTTGAGGGTCGCCTGACAACCGTGACATCTTATTTATCTTTGATTGAAAACGACCGTATTTAAATAAATATTATTATACATCTCTTGTTTAAAATATTAATTTAAAACAGTCTAAATATAGATTCGTGTAATAAAATCTTCTCTTAGGATGACATATTATATTATTAATATTAAATAAATTAAAGTGTTCGTTCGGTAGTCAAATTTCTACCATATTTACATAATGATACATGACTTAGGAGTCATTGCGTCTGGTGTATTGAACTAGAAGATAGTTCGAGTCCGATTTTTCCATAATTAAAATACGAATGTGAAAGTTTGGTTGTGTGGATGGACGTTTGTTACTCTTTCACGCAAAACTACCGAACGGATCTGGATGAAATTTTGCACAGAGATTGATTATAATCTGGAATAGTACATAGGCTACGGTAAAATGTATGGTACCCGTGGCATAGATTTGTTTTAAGAAGATCAGTATAGACAATTACGTCATCAATATAGAACCATTTATAAGACTTAGGCTGATATTCACAAGACACAAAACCGTCTTTACGGTTTGTCTGTGGGTACAGGAAACAACTTACGCACTAATAATATAAACTTATTTAGCTTATTGCACTAAACATAAAAATGTATCAGAAAGAATGATGGTCGGTGGGTAGTAGGTATAAAGTAAGTGTACTGTTAAAGGCAATTTAATAGGAATTCTTTAAGCAATTTTGCAAATTTACTTTTTTTAGGCTCATTTCGTATACTAGAAGGCAATCTATTGAGAAGGTAAGGTATTCGTTTGTCCAGCGTACTCTGGGGACTTCAAATGTCAAATGTATTTCAAATTGTCATACAAATTTGACATACGGAAGCATAAGTTCATGTTGAGTCTCGTTTTTGAATATCAGCCTCAGACCGCGACGGCGAAGCCACTGGCGGTAAGCTAGTAAGTACTGCCTAAAAACCGCATTTGCCATCAGTTACCCTTTGCGTCACGGCCGGGGGATCAAGAATATTCATCACGACCATGACGGGTACTGCTCCTTTCTCCTTCTTCCTTGTGGGATAAAGGCTTGAGCGTATGTATGTAGGTATGTGTTTAAAGCCCTCAACCATTTATTGACATGACTAAAAGCTTGTAAGTATGTAGTATGAAAGATGATATTGTAACGAAGATTGGGAAAGGTATGTTAAGATGGTTTGGGCATATAGAGAGGATGAATGAACGGAGATTGAGGAAACAAGTCGAACAACCAGATTGCGGTTGTTCTCAAAAGAGGCAAGGTTAAGAGCACCCTAAGCCGATGAGCATGCATGGGGAGGTTGATGAGCATACTTAGATGAAGCGAAAGTGATTTTCTAGGATCGTAGCAAGTGGAAATCTATAGTCTCTGCCTACCCGTATGGGAAACAGGCGTGAAGCTATATATATATGATGTATGAAAGCTTGTGCAACTGTTCTCAATCACCAGTGTCTCAACCTTGGAACAACTGCAACACCGATCAAGCGGCACGATTCGTGCAACAATCACCTTGATTTCGATATTTTACTAAATATTTACTTGTGTATATACTATTTGAGCGTTTAACACCTAGATTTTGAGGTTATTGAGTTTTAAATTTAGCGTAACGTAGGTATTTTTGGAGTGGAAAAAAACTGAATTGTAGGTAATAATATGAGCTTGGAGACAGGTTTTATTGGTAAAGCTATTTTGTCTAGTAAATGACGTTTAAAATAATCTGTATAAAAAAAAATTGACAAGTAACACATAGTAACATGATTCAATTAAACGAAGGGTTAGTGTTTAAGACTAGATCCAGTGTTTTGGGCTCTAAGAAGTTTGCTTATTTAATGAAAAAGATAGATTCACCAAACTGTGAAGTGTGTGGAGTACTGGATGATGTCCAACACTTATTAATGGATTGTGTTAAATATAAGAGGCAGAGGGAATTATTTGTGCGGGTTCATAATCTGAATATGTTAGATGTTGGAGCTTTTCTTCCTATTTTGGCAAATCCATCATCAAGTGCTGCAAGGAACTTGTTTAAGATGTTTGTGAAATCCGACTCCCTTAGTTTGTAGTTAGTTATTAATTAGTTAAAACGTGTTAATTTTTATTAATGTGATAGGAATAATGGGACTGACATGTTCTTGTTATAGAATAAAAGTCCCTATAATAAATAAAGATTAAAAAAAAAAAAAGTGTTTTGGGCGAGCTTATCTTAACTCCGATCTACTGCTGAGGCTAAAATATTCCTAATATAAAATAAGTGTTTGACGCGTATGTATGTATGTATGTCCGTTCCTATGTCCGGTCGTAACTACTTAACGGCTCAACCGAATTAGATAAATGACACCTCATTAGATTAGTCTTGATGGCACGACTGTCACTGGGTACATGAAATTAAAAAAAAATTAATATGGCGGATTTAATATGCTTTAATGTGCGAACTGATTTTGAAAATGATCTTTAGTTGTAAGTATCAATTTATATTTTAAATCATCATTTAGGATCTATCTAGTGATTCTATGATGATTTATATAAACTAAAAAGAAGGAAATAAAATTCACTTATTAAAAGAAACAAAAAACCCGACTTCGTAAAAAGTACTAACTAAAAATCTAATAAAAACAAGCTCTGTGATGTCGGAAAATGTATTGCAGGCGGGACAAGCTGTTCGTTCATAAACAAAATTGTTTCTTTGCTTGTCCCGTCTGCAATACATTTTCCAACATCACAGAGCTTGTTTTTAGATTTTTATTTAAATAGTTCTTATATTATAACAGTGCTTGTTTTTTTGTTTTTAGTTCCGATATTACACGACAGAGCTTGTTTTCCGGTTATTAGTTAGTTTTTTTTTAATTCTCAACACATAGTTAGATCGTTAAGTGTTAATCTAATTATTAGTGACCGTAAGAGGTATCACTCTGTTCCAGTTGGGTACCGGTTCGGTACCGATCAGGCCATAAGAGAAAGGTGACAATTACATACAATTATCAGCCGATGTGTGTGTCTTGTTGTCACCAGTTAGGCACCTATGGTTTATTTTTGGGGAAACTTGTGGGAAAGAAGTTTTTTTTTAGATTAAAAAAAATATTACCTCGATAGCCCAGTTGTCCTAAGCGCAACTGCGTCTGAGTTCGTCTCCCAAGTCGAAGATGTTTTTGGATTTGGACCCAGTTAATGGAAATAAGCTCGCCGCCTAGTTTAGCTGTAGATATACCTACCTACAAATGTGCTTTAACCATAAAATACACTTAACGACGTCTTATGGATTTTATTGCGTCTTCATGTAAAAAAAACTAAAGCAAAAAAAGCAAAATATAAAATAATTATTTTTGGATTTTATTGCGTAGGTATTGATCTGTATTATTAAAATGAAACTAATTTATTTAATTCTATGGCGTTAAATTAATGATAAGTATTCTATACAACAGCTTTTTAAAGATTTTGTCCCGATAAATTCTTAATATTAAAATAATGTAAAACTTCGAACAATGGACGCCGATTTCATAATATCAAATGCCGGGACCTACGGGACCTACATAACGCGATAAAAAAAACCCTGTAAAAAGAAGGTTTTATATTTCGCGTGTCCGAAATCAAAACTGAAAAGTAATCGACGGTCAAAGGATCCTTTATTAAAAAAAATCATTAACGCAGCGTTATTTATTGATGTCCAAAAATTTCAGTATCTAGGTAAGTTCCATCAATTTTTTCAAGTTAGGTTTGTTTTATTTGGACCAAGTTTCTTAAAATATATTTCTTCGATATCAAGAGTATTAAATTCTTAATATCGAAGAAATATATTTAAAGATATAAGATTGGAATACCTGAAATGTTTTTTCAAATTAAAGCTTCAATCTACATCAGGATTCTTAACACCAACTATTATACTGTCCCACTGCTGGGTATAATTTACTGTCCCACTGCTGGGTATAAGTCAAATCATTGTCCCTTCACGCTGGCCGACTTATGATAATACCTATCTCAATAAATCTCAAATTATTGAAACAAAAATTTAAGTTAATTTTCCTAATTACTTTAAACACAACTATTAATTTAACATACACAGAAAATAAAATGTCTTTTGTAAAAATGTGGCCAAGTTTACATTTCACCGTTTAAAGTTGTCACTAAATTTTAAAGCCTTAATAAAAAAAGGATATTATTTAAGAATTATTTTGAAATAAAATTATCCTTTAAAGAAGAATGCAATATAAAATATAAGATAATATTATTTTCTTAAATTTTTCACTGTATTCTTCTTTTCCCATTAGACACAAAAATCAATAAAATTAAATAAAGTACTCACTGGGCATCATTTCGACGTGTGATGATGTGTCCATGATATTGTGGTGATGCATCATGTCGGGTGGGGACTGGACCAGCCCACCACCGCCCCCACTGGCCATCACCATCACTGACGCAGAAATATCTTCACCGGTGATCACTTTTAATACTTTTTATAAAAAGTCCGTTTTGGAAACCGCGTTACATTAAAAGATTTTGTTTAATTTTTTCTCTGTGGTTAGTAGGTAGGTTAAACTGGATCCAGTTGTTTATTTATTGCAATGACATCACTTTATTTAACTATTTAAATCCTATTAAAGTCTATATTATACCTACACCCAAAAAGTATTTTTAACACTAAAGTCTATCACAAACGGAATACACCAAAAATGTTGTTAAGCTTAAATAAAAATTCCACTAATTACTGTTAGGCACTTCGAAATGATTTATTTCTACAAAAATAAAAATTGTTCGTTTGTCACACACGTCCTTTCACCGCGCCGGCCAAGCCCACACTGCCGTATTATATCTATAATTCTATGGATTGACTCGAAAGCGCATGATCAGGCCGTCCTTTCCTCCTATTGGTTGATTTTTAGAACGCCCATTCAAACTGCTAGCGCTGATTGGTTGTTAGCTTCCCATTTTCCCGCCCAAATCGACGGGGCCCTTACAAAATGGCGCTCCCTACAGCCTTTTGATGCTTTTTTGAACATTTTATTCGGTAAAAAATAATCCGGTTTGGATATAATGAGCATGATTTATGATTTTGATCCGTGGACTTGGTACTTTTTTTACTGTTTTTTATAATCTTGCCATGTTAATCTTTCGTGTTTCGTGTTTTGTTTTTGATTAATCGCGATCCGATTTTTATTTGATCCGAACCGTGCGTAAAAGGTATTATTTGTGTTTCGTTTTAGCTGTTCTGTGAATTTAAGTAAGAATCGTGCATCGTTATGCATATAATTTTCGCGGGGCAAGTAGAAGCTTTATACTTAGTTTGTGTTTTCATAGACACATTTTATGTGGACGTGGTTTTTATTTTCTATTGTATTTTTTTTTCTATTTCTGTGCTTTTTAGGGGAATAAACATCAGTTGTTGTCGAGTAGGAAAACATCGTGAGGAAACCTGCATGCTTGAGAGATTTTCTCGACGGCGTGTGAAGTCTGCCAACCCGCATTAGGCTAGCGTGGTGGTCTATAGCCTAATGCCTCTCATACTGAGAGGAGACCCGTGCCCAGCAGTGGGACAGGATATAGGTTGATTATTATTATTATTATTATGTTGGCGAGTGCGATTTTTTCGAGGCAGCTATTGACTCTCTTTGTAGCCTGAGAAATGATAAAATTTAGGTTTAATTACAAAAATATTTTAATCTAATTTGCCAGATTTTACGTCTGAATAATTGGATCGACATTAAGAATCGTTCAATAGGTACTATTATGACTTAATTATGTGTTAAAGCAAAGGTTATTATGATAGATTTTGTAAAACATTAAAAAGCCAACAGCCAGAAATTCATGTCTTATAATTCTTGCTATAAAATCGATCTCTGCTTACCCCTATGGGAAACAGGCGTGAAGCTATGTATGTATGTATAAAATCGATAGTGATATAAAATGTCTAATAATCAACATACGTTTTTTAAACTTGACTGGGGCCACTACCGTGCACACTTTTTTAAACCTGTATTTTATCCTGTAAAATAGGTACCTACAGGGTTGTGTGTGTGTGTATTTTACTATGTTTTATCTTATGAAATCCCAAGTATTCCAATTTTCCCATTAGCCTAAAGGACCTAAGTGCGACTGCTACGCTCGAGGTCCTAGGTTCGATTCCCAGGTCAAGCATTTTTTTTTTACTAGCCCACTTTGTACCACTGCTGGGCAAAGGCCTCTCTTCCCTCCTTCCATGCCGCTCTATCAGGCCAAGCAGTGCTATTGATTTTTTCTATGAAATTAGCAGCGGAAGCTCTGAGTTAAAGCCTATTTAGGACTGACTATGCTTCTACCCTGCTATGCTAGCAATTTTTCGCTAATAAGCTCCCAAAAGTGGCGCCAATATAACAACACACTAACTGTGTCTACACACTATTTCCAAAAACACCTTACTTAACCTAAAACTCTTCAAAGGAGGTCATCAAAATCGGCCCAAATGATGTACCGAAGGTACACTTATTGGAAAAAATACCCTGTTTTACGCTGGTTAAAACTCTAGTCGTACTTTTTTTAATGTTGACTGGAGGATGACGGAAATAACTTTTAGGTAATTTGAAAAAAATCACGCCATTTTGGGACACTATTATTTGTTTCTTAATGATTTCATAGTAGAAACTGTCAACTTGACAGCTGTCATGAGTACCGCCGGTACAAATTTGGGCTGTAGAATGGGCGAGCAAATTTGCGAGTTGTATGGGCTTCTGATGACCTCTTTTCCCCTTAAATAAGTACCTGCAATAAAAAAAACTCTCCTTTTGGGTCGCAGTCGGGTAAAGGTTCCCTGAATACAAGTTGCTACCGGGCCTACTTAGTACTATATGCTACGCCATTGCTATGCTTGTCATTTTTCGCTAATAAGCTCACCAAAATTAAGTGGCGCCAATATCCACACACTAACTACTCCAAAAAACATCCTACTTAACAAAAAACTCATCAAATTTTCCCCTTAATTACTCCATCAACGATGTGTGAGGTTGCGCAAAAAAATGGCGCCGAGTGTTCGCGCCAAAAGTCGTTAAGCACAGATAAAATAGCGCCAGAGATAGCGTTATCTCAGCAGATGTAAGGCTGAATGGATTTTAAAAAAGCTATTTCTGGCATTTCCTTTTCCTATTCTTTGTGTATTTATTTATAGATTATTTAGTACAAGCTCTGCTTAGTTTAAGACCGATTTGTAAAAAAAAACCTTGGGAAGCTAAGTACACTATCTCCTGATGACACAGGGTATAATTTCGCTGGCGGAAAGCTATAGGTACATAAATCTATACTAATATTATAAAGAGGAAAGATTTGTTTGTTTGTTTGTTTGTAATGAATAGGCTCCGAAACTACTGGACCGATTTCAAAAATTCTTTCACCTTTGGAAAGCTACATTATCCCCGAGTAACATAGGCTATATATCATCACGCTACGACTAATAGGAGCGGAGTAGTAATGAAAAATGTAGCAAAAACGGGGAAAAAATTATAAGACCACGCGGGCGAAGCCGCTGGCGGGAAGCTAGTATTCTATAAATAACATCACATACCATCACGACTATATTCCCTGAAGGGGTAGGCAGAGGCGTACTAATGTACACCCACATTTCGTCGGTATGTTTAGGTCCCATGTAATAGGGGGCGAGCCTATTGCCATCAACCGGGCACAAATCCAGACTCCGAGGTGCTATTGAGAATTTCACAGAAAACCCAACAACACTTTGCTCGACCTCAGGAACTCAGGACCTCTAGCGTAGCAGGCAAGCAAAGATTTCAAATAATCACCCTAAAATTACTACTAACTAAAATCGATACAGCAATTCACGAGATGCACCGCACAACGCAAACACATTAACATCTTTACACAAAGGGAATTAATATTCCCCATTCTCGATACTTTCCACCGGAACCGGATACGGGGGTCGGCAGGAAACGGAAACGTACGGAAGCGGCTGACCGGCCGGATGTGACGTCGACGTCTTATTGATTGCGGCTAATTCATTTTGTCTAAATGAGGGTCCTTGAAGAATATTTGTGGAGGATGTCAATGTCAAGCGGGTCGCAAGTTTGATTCTTACGTGGAACAAAACACATTGCAGCATTAAATTTGGATAATTTATATATCTTTATCCCAAATTTTATTATTATTATTATTGTAATTCCGTCCTAGTAATTTCATTTGAGTAAATCTATTGTGTTGTAATCTGCAATTAGTACTTGATATAATACTAGCTTCCCGCCAGCGGCTTCGCCCGCGTGGTATGTTATTATACATATAAACCTTCCTTAAGAATCACTCTATCTATTAAAAAAAACCGCATCAAAATCCGTTGCGTAGTTTTAAAGATCTAAGCATACATAGGGACCGACAGACGCGACGGAGGACTTAGTTTTATAATATGTAGTGAAGCCATTGTTTAGAGTTAATTTTAATTTTAAGTTGAACTAATCCTAAACGCATGTTGGTTGGCCCGTAATTGGCCATAGAGATGCCCTTTATTACATAGGACCTCAACATACCGGCGAACTGTGTACACCTCTGCCTAGCCCTTCAAGGAATACAGGCGTGATGGTATACTAGTAACATAACAAGCAGATTAATTGAGAAACTTCTCCTTTTGTCGAAGTCGGTTAACGACAACAGTTTTTAATCACACTACACGGTGACATATTGGTGTCTGCGCAGGCGCCGCTCGTGTGCGGCCCACCCTTGCGTTTTTTGCTCGTAAATGTTTCACATTCCTTCGTAGTAGATAATACTAATTGGTAGTTGACAAGTAGGTTGGGTTTTGTTTCGCTTCAGGAAGTATTTTGAGTATTTAACTACGTGAGGTCCTAGGTTCCATGCGCTATGAGATTACCAATTCATATTGAACTAGTTTTCCGAAAGTGGGTACTTACTACTTACCGCTACCCGCGTAGTCTGGATATTTCTTATAACTTTCATCCCCTATTTCAACACCTTACAGCCTTTTTTTTCGCATTAAAAAGTAGCCTATGTCCTTTCTCAGGCTCTAGACTATCTGTATACCAAATGTAATTTAAATCGGTTCAGTAGTTTTGGCGTGAAAGCGCGACAGACAGACAGACAGAGTTACTTTCGAATTTATAATATTAAGTAAGTTTAGTAAGGAGTGTATTTCTGTAAGTTTGTTATTTCAATTATAATTTAAATTCAAATATTTTATTTCAATTAGACCATATCAATAGGTACTTTCGAAAAGTCAAACTAGTTGCACGGTTCCAAAAAGTTGGACTTATGGAGAAGAGCCGGCAAGACACTCCATAGTCACCACTCTTTTAAAAGAAAAATAACTTTATGGTTCGATTGATTGCTTACTACAGAACAAAAAAGTTTTCATAATAAAAAACCAATATGAAAAACATCAAAAGTTACAACCCTACTGTTTCAATTCAATTCAATTCAATTCTTTATTGCATTCCATAATGTATACAGGTGTTGGTAAGTTACCTACAGTAAGTGTCAATTATGGACCCTGTCGGGCACAGCAAAGTATTAGTAAAGTAGAAGAGAGGCAGAGCGTTTCTTTTTTGGAAATTAATTAAAATTAGATGGATGATGAATGGATGGTGCGTTATATTTATACATTAGGTATATTTATAATTTACTCGATTATTATTATTTATTATATTTAATAGTGTATTTATTATTATTATTTTTAGTGTACATAGTTATTATTAAGTTATAACTGATTATTGTTTTAAATAGTACAATTTATTTATTTATGATTAAATTATTTTATATTTTTAAAATATTTAATTTTATTATTCAATGAAGCGTAAGGTATTTATTTATTTAAACAAGGCACACCATATTTACAATTTATAACTTACGTAACTTCTCGATAAAGAAGTTTTCATACAAACTACTTAAAAAAACAAACTTTTAACTTAAACATACTTTCAAATTTCGTATGATTACGTCACTTAGAGGTATGCACACCACTCTTAGAAAAAAATTGAGAATTATTTATATTATCATACATATTTAAGGTGATTTATTGTTACATTATATTGCAAAGAAAAATAACATATTCATTTATTTCTTCAACTAGGCTTAGTTTCCCTAATGTTCCTTTTTTAACTCCCGACGCAAAAACGACGTCGTTTTTGCATGTCAAACTTATAAGTTTGGCATCATAGCTTCCCAACGGATGGACCGATTTTGATTTTGTTTTTTTTATTTGAAAGGTGAATTAGTCGGGAGTGTTCTTAGCTATGTTTGATGAAAATCGGTCCAAGATGGCCGCCGCTACAAGACAGCGGATTACATATTTTTTTACAACTCCGTCAATATGGGTATCAAATGAAAGGGCTTAACTAGTAGAATACTATACACTATGATAAATTTGAAATCCAAGATGGCCGCCACCACAAAATGGCAAATTACATTTCGTGTCGGGGTTTTCTAAATTTTTAATTTATTAGTTTTTTATACTGTTGCTATAAAGCGTCTGGTGTACAGATCCAGAGGGACGCAGATTCAAACCCTACCCGAGATCCTATTTTTGTATTTTTTCATTCGTTACAATTTATTTTGCTACCTATTTAAGATTGTTAGCAATTGGTGGCAAATACAATAAAAAAAAGTTCATACGATTCATAAATTCAAGTTGCCATTCATAATAAATGTCTGTGTACTTAAAAAATTGCTTAGATTATTGAACTTAGACCAAGCAAAGAAACGTGAATGAAACTCATACAACATTTAAAACCCAGTACGTCAATCTGACGTCATTATTGTGATAAATCTTATGACAATAGTAAACTGCCTCGGTAACCTAGTGGTTCTTAGCATGACTGCTACGTTTGAGGTCCTAGGTTCAATGGAACCTGGCTGCTACTGAGAATTTTTGGGGTCTGGGAAATGTCCCAGGTCCCAGAAATACTCAGTATCATATATTCTCATCACAGGCGGGACAAGCAAAGATACAATAATTTTGTTTATAATTCAGATTGAACGAATAGCTTGTCCCGCCTGCAATATATTTTTATACAAGGAGTTTGTTTTTAGATTTTTAGTTATTAGTTAGTACTTTTGAGGCAGTCGTGTTTTTTGTTTCATTTAATACCTAATTACAAATATAATTTATAATATCGAGCAGTGATAGCCTAGTGATGGGACTGCCAAGTTGTAGTTCTCAAGGTCGAAACCAGCACCTTTAAATAATATATTAGTAAAGAGGAAAGATTTGATTAATTGTTTGTATTGAATTGAATGACCGATTTGAAAAATTCCTTCAGTGTTAGATAGCCCATTTATCGGGGAAGGCTATAGGCTATATATATACCATCACGCTACGATTAATAGGAGCGGAGTAGTAATGAAAAATATTGCAAAAACGGGAGAAAAGTTATGAGACCACGCGGGCGAAGCCGCTGGCGGGAAGCTAGATATATATTTTCCCTAGACAATACAGGGTACATAGATTAATGTAATCATTAGTAGATATATCCGCCTTTTTGACGTATAGGTACTTATTGAGCGCAGACGTCGATGAAGACTGCTCACCACATATGGGCAAAAGCGTGATGATATGTTTAGTAAATAAACAGAAAATTTACGTGTGCCGCGATCTCGGCATGTGGAAACCTAGACAGTTGATTTATTTGAGTAGGGTTCCGTATAGTTTTTTTAAAGATAGTAAAACGTTGAGAAGGAAGAGAATTGCAGTTCACTGAGCGTAAAATACAGACTGGAGAATAAGGAGTGGGGCGTCCAGTTGAGAGATGGGTCGACAGCATCAAAAGATTAATTGGTCATAGGTATGTCGATGATTTAATAGTCACGACATTTTCTCGGCTGCGGCACCATACGATTGTCTCAATTCATCCTCAACAATAGAAGGGACAAAGTCCGAGCTGTCATCGGAGCCTTAACAGGGCACTATGTCACACATGACATACTCCATAAAATGAAGCTGGCTTTGAACAATGACTACAAAAGATATGGTGAATTCACAGTGCAGCACATCTTGTGTGATTGTGATGTTCTGGCGATGAAACTGATGAGTCGGCTCGGTTCCTTCTTCTTAGTGGGTTGGCCGCCTTCATGAACCACGTTCAAAGGTTAAGGAATAAGATCTCCATGGGTCGAAGTGTTGCCGGCTATGACCTAGCAATAAGATAAGATATTAGCACAAGATCGAAAAAGTATTAAACTACCTTTTTGTATTTTTTAAGCATTTTCCATGCTAAGATTACAAGTTGTTTTTAAATTAGAATGTGAAGGAAGATTTCGACTGGCGAGCAGGGCGAGCGGTGGCTTAGTGGTCAGAGCGTCTGGTGTACCGAACCAGAAGGCGCAGGTTCGAATCCTGCCCGCCCGCCGATTTTTTCCTTCATTAAAAACAACTTGTAATCTTAGCATGGAAAATGCTTAAAAAATACAAAAAGATAGTTAATAGGTAAGGCGGTATCATACGACATCGAACTAGCTGTAAAGTTAGTCGTGTCGGTTGTGAAGCATTCTTCACAATAGATGTCGCTACGTCACCTTTAAGACGTAAATTAGAATGTGAAGGAAGATTTCGACTGGCGAGCAGGGCGAGCGGTGGCTTAGTGGTCAGAGCGTCTGGTGTACCGAACCACAAGGCGCAGGTTCGAATCCTGCCCGCCCGCCGATTTTTTCCTTCATTAAAAACAACAAGTATTAAACTATTGCAGGAGGTATCTTTTGAAATATGTCCCTTCTTTCGCTAAATGACCGCAAAATTACAAATGACGCAAATTTTTCTAATACTCCAGTATCATTAATATTTTGCAATGTTTTGTTTTTCTAAAAATGCTCTTTTAATTTAATCTTTCATTCTTCAAAATTCGATTACGCATCTCTAAAACGAACGCACACATGCATACCGTATACGTATTGCAGTTATTACAGTGAGTGTGTGTGCGTGTATGACGTTAATTGACTGTAGTAGGAACTAATTCAATTAGAACTATTTGACGCACAGGTTTGTGAGTGAGACGTTAAGCGATTGGGGTTCTGCGGTAAAATGAAAATACCTTTGAATGTTTATGACAAGAATTCGAGCTTTCATACCATAACATACCATCACGCAGATACTAAAGACGTAGATAGTATAGGTATACGGAACTCTATCCAGTAATGAGACAAATTGGCCTAGAAAATACCTAAATTAAAAATTTAGAAAACCCCCGACACGAAATGTAATTTGCCATTTTGTGGTGGCGGCCATCTTGGATTTCAAATTTATCATAGTGTATAGTATTCTACTAGTTAAGCCCTTTCATTTGATACCAATATGGACGGAGCTGTGAAAAAAAAATTAATCCGCTGTCTTGTAGCGGCGGATCATAGCTAAGAACACTCCCGACTTATTCACCTTTCAAATAAAAAAACAAAATCAAAATCGGTCCATCCGTTGGGGAGCTACCATGCCACAGACAGACACACAGACACACACACACACACACACACACACACACACACACACACACACACACACAAACACGTCAAACGTATTATAACACCCCGTCGTTTTTCGTCGGGGGTTAAAAAAAGCAAAGTGTTAATTACCCTGCCTCGTTGCCTGACTCCCTCGTTAGTTAGAGGTGCTGGGTTCGATCCCCGAGTCGAGCAGTGTCGTTAGGTTTTTTGTGAAATTCCCTTTAGCAGCTCGGAGTCAGGATTTGTGCCAAATCCTCATGGCAATAGGCACAATATGGCCTAATGGCAATAGGCTCGCCCCCTATTACATGGGACCTAAACATACCGGCGAAATGTGGGTGTTAATGGTGGTAATGCTGCAGAGAGTAGAGTCAAGTGGCGGAGCATAGTCCAAAAACTTGTATAGAGATCACGACCCTCAGCAATGAGAACGACTCTAGGAGGAGCAAACTAAAACCAAACCATAAGTACGGTGTTCTTCTCTTTACTTACAGTTGTTACTACAGAACCCTTGCGCATATATCCAGTTCTATCTTAACCAATATTTTCCCACTCAAAACGCTAATTAGATGTACAATGTTCGGCCTATTTTAAACTAGTTAGGAAACAACATAGGTATGTCAATATTATTGAAACAAATCCTGGAAGCGACCTGGTTAAATGTGGTTCACGTGGAATTGAAAGCTATAATAATAATATGGGTAAGCCAACTATAAGAGAGGTAGGGCACAGCCATTTATGGCTTGGATGGAAGTTCCTCCACCTTACAGAAAACTGCAGCCAAATAACACACTTTATTGTGTGTTGTGTTCCTGCAGTGAGTAAAGTTGCCAGAGCTCCTTCTAAGGTTGCGCTGCGCTGGCAGCAAGAGGAATATTCCCTCAAACTGTCAGCCCAGTGAATCCTCCATAAACCTCTTAAAAGGTTTTTAGGGTCGGCAACGTGCGAGTGATGCCCCTAGTGTTGCATGCGTCCATAGGCTATGGTAACCGCTTACCATCAGGCGGGCCGTATGCTTGTTTGCGACCTTAGTGGTACCTACAAAAAAAAAGCTAAACGCACTGCCCCAAAAAGACGGCGAAGTTTCGTAGTAGGTAAACTACCTACTCGTAATGTTAACTATGTAATTTGTTTTTAGATTTTTTTAAACCGCTCTACTGATTTGGGAAATTTTATATGGGACTACTCTTCCAAACAAAAAAGAATAATTATAAAATCGGTCCACAATTGACGGAGAATTCAGAACCTCCTCGTTTTTTGAAGTCGGTTAAAATCTGAAGCTGAACTTATAGTAAAGATATTATTGTATTTAGATATAAAGAAAATGGCAGACATTATTAAGTGACTGCTTTTAAAAATGATTACCATCTTTACAAAAAATACAATTTTCTATCAAAATTTTGATCTAAAACATCTTACTCAGCATCGAAAAGGCGCCAGCGATGTGTTAAACGCGTCCATATTTTGACAAAAGAGGTTTTAGTTTCTTTTTTTCGATGACAAAGGCATCTTGCGTTCACCTTTGTCGGTGACGCATTATTGTGTCATTTATATATACTTTTTTGTGAAACCTTTTTTCTAAAATAAGTAGATGTAATTTGTAGTTTTTTTTCATGGCGTTATTGAAAGCCTATTATGAGTTGCGCTTTTCGGGAGTGGCAAATGGTAATGATGAAAACATGAGTTTAAAAAAGTGACAACATAATTTATTAATATCGGTTTAAAAATTAAGACGTCATATAAAATACCATAGACTATACCTACTCAAGATAATTTATGAGCTATTATTGTTGCCTTAGTGGTCTGGTGATGGATCGTTAAGCTTGAGATCTTGGGTTCGATACCCTGGTCAAGCAAAGGGTTACTGAGCTTTTCTGTTAGAAAAATTTCCGTAGCAACCCAAAATTTTATTTTTTTATCTATATAGAATCTATACCTACTTAATATTATAAAGAGGAAAGATTTGATTGTTTGCTTGTTCGTATTGAATAGGCTCCGAAACTACTGGACCGATTTGAAAAATTCTTTTACCGTTGGTAAGCTACACTATCCCCGAGAGACATCTATACTAATATTATAAAGAGGAAAGATTTGTTTGTTTGTTTGTTTGTAATGAATAGGCTCCGAAACTACTGGACCGATTTCAAAAATTCTTTCACCTTTGGAAAGCTACATTATCCCCGAGTAACATAGGCTATATATCATCACGCTACGACTAATAGGAGCGGAGTAGTAATGAAAAATGATGCAAAAACGGGGGAAAAAATTATAAGACCACGCGGGCGAAGCCGCTGGCGGGAAGCTAGTAGGCTATATAATTTATAAGAAATACCCGGACCATGCGGGCGACGCCGCTGGCGGAAAGCTAGTTAGTGATAGACCAAATCGCCAGTTCCAATATGGGATTCAAAAAAGCACCATTGATGAACTGTGACTTACTTGTATCTAACACTGTGGGGCATACAAGCGTGATGATATCCTATACAATTCGTCAAACTTCGTCAATCTCCGTCATCTTTCGGCTCCACCGAGTTTCCCTAAGTCTGTACACATCGCGCATTAGGCCGCGAACAAAAGGTGCGGATTTCACGCCGGCCGCTGATGCGATTACTCGCAAATCTGTCGCCGCCCTTAGTGTTGCGTTGCTGACAAAAAACATTGTTTATTGTGCAACGTTTGCTGCTCATTTTGTTTGGTTGGTAGAAAAGTATTGTAAGTTGGCATAACTTGGTAGAAGGCGGGTTCTAAATATCTTTTGAAAGAGATCTGACAGTTTTTCTTCACGATAATCTGAATAAAGCTTTGTTAAATGAAAGTCTTTTTGTTGGCACTCTATTATTTACAAAGAGAAGTGTCCACGAATGTGTATGGTGTTTTGCAAACATTAGAAAGCCATCTGACATCGTGCAAAGGGCTTAATTGGTGTAGTGGTTGTAAGTGGAATCGCCATGCTTGAGGTCTTCCTCAAGCGTGACGATTCCATTTGCGTGGTTTGGTTCTCAGGTCGCGAACCAAACCACGGATTATCCTATGAAATTCTCAGTTTGGATATGTGCCCCAAGCTCACGATTACTGCATACTGTGGGTGTACAGTAGTATATCTCTGCGTAGCCCTTTTAGGAATACAGGCGTGATGATATATCACCTCAAAATGACAAAGCGCTAGTGATATCACTGGTATGAAAAAAAATATGTAAGAAAACTGACCAACAACATCCAAGATCTTTTGTCGACACGAAGCGCGACACAGACATACGTCACTGTGCAAAAAGGAGTTGTGAGGAAAGTTTTTTTAATACAAAACACGTTACCGTGTTACACGACAACCTACTGTCGAGTACTATCGTGTCACGAGACGGATCCGGCGGCTGTCGCCTCGCAGACGCGGCCGTGCGTAAGCTCTTTAGAACAGTAGCCGAGTTTATACGCACTAGGTAGACAATAATCGGCAGTTATTTTGCTTTCAAAAGACTAAGAGCGGACTACAAGGAATTTTACGGTCCGATTAGTCCGACATTTTACGGTATGGCAGGCCCTATAAAATGTTTACTAGTTTGTGCACTATACGTAATTTTACCGTCCGACATTTTACTTTACCGGGCCATCACGTTGCTGCGTCCGCGATGATGAGGGGGTGTGGGCGCAGGGTATATCAAAAAAGCGCTTCAGCTATCCTAAACTGGGCCGCACCGATCCGAGAAAAGATGGATAAGTGCACAAGCCAATCATCCGGTTTTTTCATGCCACATCGCACCGTAAAATTACTTGTAGTGCACAAACGCTCTAACCCTGTTTTCCCCCGGACGGGGCAGAATACAAAGACACATCATCGGTGGTAGGACGTCTTGGGGTTTGGCTGGTTGACAACTGGCAACCACTCTCACGTTGGAGTCTGTTGTAAAGCACAGTAAAGATGACTTTATAGTGCTTGAGTGCCAGTATCCTATCTCAGTCGCTGCGGCTCCGGCAGAATGCAGTCATTAGGGGCTTATAAAGGTCAGCAGCGCATCAGCAACGCCACTGGTGTTGTAGGAGTCTATAGGCGGAGACGGCTACTTACAGGTAGCATGCTAATAGGAAAGAGGCGCGAAACTATGTATTCTCCAAATAATAGTTCAACAACAAAAAAACAAAAAAGCCGCTGTAAAAACGTAGCGTTCTTTTAGCTAGTGCGTATCCAAAGAGGATTACGCACCCGACCCGTCATTGCGGCTGTAAGTGATAATCGCCTTTGCCCTATTTTTTTTTATTGTTAATTCATGTGTGGAATTCTTCTGTGCATTTTAAATCGATGAAGCGGAAAAGCGTAATGGCGGCCACGTCGCTACTGTTGTTCAAAAAGACATACATTGTTGCTTTTATACCAGTTTGGTGTACGTTTTCTCAACATAAGTGGCAGTGGATGTCAGCTTGGTAGTATTATGTAATGTAATCTTGATATATTTGGAGAATAATGGCTTAACGTAAGGGATTTACTTGAGATTTGGGCTGCCATGTGTTTTTGTTAGCTTGGACTTTTAGGCGTATGGGCAGGATTTTAGAAAAAGAAAAAAAGATGATTTAATGTTTCAGAAAAAGAAACATTCGCCAGCGAACGAAAAGCAATGTCAAACGTACGCCATTAAGTCACATTATTACAGTTTCATAGTGATTTCATGGTAAAAACTGTCAACTTGACAGCTGTCATGTACCTCAGGTACGTACAAATTTGGGCTGAGTTGTATGGGCTTTTGATGACCTCCTTTGACATACGAAAGTGTTACAAATTTTAAAAAAAGAGTGTCTATGGATTTTCTTGCCGGCTTTTCTCCATAAGACCCACTTTCTTTGGAACCGTGCAACTAGTTTAACGTTTCAAAAGTACCTATTTATATGGTCTAATTGAAATAAAAATATTTTTAATTTGAATTTTGAAGACCTACTTTGTATTAAAATTTGACATCTCTGAATATAAGCCTTAGAGGCGACGAGTCCCGGAGAGACAACTGACTCAAAGCCTTACTTTTATTATACATAGATATCGCGACACTAAAGGTCGGATAAAATTTATTTGGTAGATAAGTGCGACGCCGCGCAGGAATGTCGTCTGTCCGTCTGTCCGTCGACTGTTTTATTGGTAGCTTGTGTTTTAGCCGATATGCTGAGGTTTTTTTTTATTTGCTACGTAATGAGATTGTACTACCTATTTGGTGTAAAATCCTATCCTACTTTTATATTTTTTTTATAACTAGCGACCCGTTCGCAGTTTCGTCTGCATTTTCCTGTTTTTAATTATTTTTTTCTCGTAATTTTTACCGTTTTTTCTCTCCTTAACACACAACAAAAACGAATTCAGCCAAAACGTTTCAGCCGTTCTCGAGTTATGAGCTTAACAACACATTTAGTGATTCAATAAATAAAAATATGAAAGACATTCGGTGCCCCCGTATGCTTGTTTGTCACATTTTATACAAAAAAATCTATTTTGAACTCTATATCCAACCAATAAAATCCCATTTCCATAACCGTTATACATATCATAACCTCACTCCGCGCAATTGGATAAGTACTATCAATACGTAAAGATAAAAGAATGTTTACAAAACGTCCGACTAAGTGTGCGCCTAGCCTTATCAGCGATCATGTAATGTGCGGCCTGCCTTATCAACCTGATACATGCTACAAATTTATTTATACACCTCTGCCAAACGAAATTAACCTTTATTTGAAAGTGTATTAAGTTCTATACAAGTGTGTGATATGTTTGTTGATGTTTAATAATATGTGTTAGTATGTATGTTGTTGCGATGCATGTTCTCGAGATTATGTGGTATTGGTGATATTTAAAATGTAGTCGGTTTGATTCCTGTGTTGATTCTTCATGGCTGTAGGAATAGGTGCAGATATAATCATTTACTTCAGAACACCTATGACAATCGTTAGTGGTAGTCAGAAGCCCAAAAAACCTGACAACCAGTCTATCCTTCGAATATCGGTATTGCCTAGAAATTGGGTTGCGGAGGTCTGATGGCAGTCGCTTCGTGTAAAATACTAATATTCAACCGCATCTGGGGGGCTAGACAACTTGCAATTTGACATTCGAATCGACAATCGAATAATGTATGTAAATGACATTAGTGACAGCCCGTTTTGTCGAAAGCTTGTGTCATTTCCATACATTTTGTTTCTATTCGTTTGTCGATTCGAATGGCAACTTGTCTAGCCCCCCTGGTTAGTCTGGAAGCCGACCCCAACATAGTTGGGAAAAAGGCTAGAAGGATAAGTGGTATATTTTGTTCAAAATACTCGTACCAACTTAATAATGTGAATATCCTCACACTATGCTTCTGTTGTGACTTAGATAAAACGAAACACATCGGCCATCTTCAAACACTTGACATTTGTATCAACTCCTTGTTCTACAGAACATATGCCTCTATTGAGATCACGATACAAGTCGTGAGAATGAAAATATACTGGCCGTAATAGGGGCCTACTATGAAAATCTACGTCGAAGCATTCGAATCCCGCATACGCAATTACAAATATTTGAACGATCTACGAGTAGATGTTCCGTACGTATAAAATAAAGGCAGATATGTTTCTATCGTACATGAGTACAATGGACAATGCTTAAAGGTCCCTCTATAGCAGGGATGGGCAAACTTTTGAAAGTTGCGGGCCAAACCATCGGATACTAATGAGGTCACGGGCCATAGGTAGATAAGAAATACAGAAGAATGCTAGTCTTTCTCTTTTGTCCTCGTAAACCTTTCATACAGGCAATGAATGAAATGTATACTATTTTTACACGCGATTTGAAATTATTTCAAAGGTCGGAGTGGGCCCTTTCCGGGCCGCGGGCCGGGCATTGCCCATATACCTATGCTCTATAGCAACGAGATACCCAATACTTTTACAGTTTCACTATTGTTTTACCTACCGCATCCTAGTCATTTTCCTCATTGCTCAGGGTTTTTCTGAAATTATCTTATGATTGACAATCTTCCAGTCTTTGAAGTCAGCGCTGTGAAGCTTGGTGTCCACAGGTGTACGTATCTGGTTAGATCATAATAATAGGACCTCGATTTCTAGAGCGTTTGCCATCGATTTTACCAATTTCTGATGTTGTAGCCATCTTTTCAGGCAATGTGACCGAATAATTCGAGCATTGTTCAGCTTCATCTTTTATCATGCGAACGGCTAGGGAGTGGAATTCTTTGCCGGCTGCTGTGTTTCCCGATTCATATAATTTGGGAACCTTCTAGGCGAGAGTGAACAGACATTATTTGAGTCTGCGTGCTCCATCCTCGGCAGCATGGTCACTTACCAGCAGGTGAGGTGCTGCCAAACGCACTCAAATTTATAATAAAAAAAAAATTGTTAGACATATGTAAATTATTGTCAAATACCACAATTAAAGCGAGATAATATTTGGGCGTAGCGTCACCGCAAGATATTAATTGAAATCTCGGATAGTGAATCGATCATCATTCAAAACACTTTCGAGGTATCGATACTTTGATTGGTTTTCATAGTAGGCCCCCAGATTTGTAATGTCACAATTTCCAGTTGCAACAAAGATGTGATTCTTCTTCTATTAATTAATATTTATTATTAATCTTCAATACATTGATATAGAGGTCTTGGGTATATAAGAACCAGAGCCGAAAAGGAACAGAGTTCTTTTTACCCGACGATGGCCAAATGCCAAAAGGTATTTAAGAATTAGGCAGTCTATGGATTGCGGAGGTTTGATGGCAGTCATCACCGTCAAACCATATACTGTCCCACTGCTGGGCACTCTCGGTATGAGAGGGGTCCACCACGGTGGCCTAGTGCAGGTTGGCAGACTTCACACACCGTCGAGGAAATCTCTGAAGGTCTTCTCACAATGTTTTCCTTCACCGTTGTAAGATTACGAACAGTCAGTGCGTGCCTTGGATTCGATCTCAATACGTACAACTGAGGGCTACACAAGTTGCAATTTGCCATTCGAATCGACAAACTAATAGAAAGAAAATGTATGACATTAGTGACAGCCCGACTTGTCGAAAGCTTGTGTCATTTCCATACCTTTTGTTTCTATTCGTTTGTCGATTCGAATAGTAAATTGCAACTTGTCTACAGGTCCAGTGATCATATCGTTAGACTATCACTGTTTCACCGAACTGATGCTTATGTACATATGTTTTAAGTACTTATAAATAAAAACAAGGTACATTTTGCAGCCATATGGCAAATGGTAGCTATCACTAATGCAGTGGCTATACAAATATTTGCTTTATTTAGATAACTCGCCCACAATTACGATAAACTTGTTCGATTGTATTTGCATACTCATCTATAAAACTGTGGTATCTATTTCGATGTATGGCTTTCCATTATGATAAGGAGGTGGGGGAAATTGTGTTTTTGTAGAAATTTAGTTGAAAGTTATAGATAAATCCAACGTAAACCAGTAAGTTTCCGATAAGTTACTTAGCAGATAATTTCGGTTAGCGACTATATAGTTAGTTATACAAAAATGTTCCAATCCACAACTAGTTGAAACCAATATAAAATACATTTTTGTGTTTTGACTCGGCATTTTTTTGTTTGAACTAGGATAATTCAATACTGTAGGTTTTATTCAAGTACCTAAAACTGTCACTTGAGGACTGAAACAGATTAATGAAACAAGTCGTAGATGTAAAAATACGCAGATCTGTATATTTAACTCATTTTAGCATGACATGTGGATTGGAACATTTTTGTATAACTACGTCAAATTATAATAATTTTTGTATCCTGTTCCTGTATCTTATTCCTAATCAATGTAGTCTAGCAAGCAGCCTATAGCCTAGTGGTATATATAGCCTATAGCCTAGGCTACTAGATCTGTGGTCTAGTGGTTCGAGTACCGGACTGCTGATCAGGAAGTCATGGGTTCGATTTCCACAGGACACAAATATTCATGTTAAGTAGTCATGAATAAGTATTTGTGGTTGTTCGAGTGTTATTTATCACCACAGGGGTTACAGGAAAGTAACAACTTTAATAAAGATTTATAATTCTTAGGGAATTACAAGTTACCCTCTATAACAACCGTTCACATCTTTATCATAAATAGAGTCGCCAAATATCAGACGCCACATGGTCGAAATGTCAAAATACCCAAAAAGGACCAATTGGTCCTTTAGAATACTTAAAATCGAAACCAATAAATCTTCGAGACACGCGACGAATTTTTTCAACGTCTGCCCACATACTTAAGGTACGAGAATTTGGGAAAAAAATGGCATCCTGGTGTTTTGAACCGGAAATTTTTGAATTTTTAAGAGTGTGTTGTCTGTACCTACTGCACGTTTGGCGTTGCGGATAAGGTCAACTTGTCACAACTGCTGTGCCGAGTTCGATTCCAACTAGAGGCAAATATAAGTCTGCCTCTAGTTGGTCCACAGATAAACAAAATTGTTTCTTTGCTTGTTTTATTTCCTACTTTTTCATCATAGAATTACTAGATAGATCCTAAAGCCGCCATCGCCAATCGGAGGAAGAAAAAATTGGATTAGAATAAATAAAAACGAAAGCTCAAGTCGTAGGCTGTCGTTTTAAATCATTTTAATCCAATATTTTTCTTTCTCCGATTTTTACGGCCTGGTTAAAGTTAGCTCGTGCCATCTTCAATCCGGACAATAAGTTTGGCGAGAACTGTAATAGGGGGCGAGCCTATTGACATCGTTGTTTCACAAGGTCTAGTTAAATCCAAATACAATTCATGGTTATTTGTGATAGCCCATAGAAAATTCAATCCCTTACACGATATAAAACATTGCTAACCAAACTCACCCCTCGTTAAAAAGCGCCTTCTCATCACATATGCGAGAATTGTTAAAAAATATTATATTTCAATAATAAATTGATATTAATGATTGCTGATCTAGTTATGGATGTGAGCCAGTCATTGTATTGATGTGTGAGAAGTTCTAGAGGCTGTCGCGTCAGGATCGTGGTGAATACTATGTACAGTTCGCGCCAAACTTATTGTCCGGGTTGAAGTTGGCGCTAGCTAACTTTAACCCGGCCGTAAAAATCGGAGAAAGAAAAATATTGAATTAGAATAATTTATAACGACAGATTTTGACTTGAGCTTTCGTTTTTATTTATCACAATCTAATATTTTTCTTTCTCCGATTTTTACGGCGGGGTTAAAGTTAGCTAACGCCAACTTCAACCCGGACAATAAGTTTGGCGCGAACTGTAGTATAATAATTGTATTCACTTTCTTGGTGCATGAATGCTCTTTCGTGAGCAATTCCAACAAGATTCTGTTTTATTTCTAACTAGCTTTCCGCCAACGGTTTCGCCCGCGTGGTCTGGGTATTTATGATAACTTTCATCCCCTATTTCAACCCCTTACAACTCTTACTTCGCATTAAAAAGTAGCCTATGTCCTTTCCCAGGTTCTAGACTATCTCTGTACCAGGTTTCATTTAAATCGGTTCAGTAGTTTTGGCGTGAAAGCGAGACTGACAGACAGAGTTACTTTCGCATTTATAATATTAGTAAGGATAAATTCTGATCCAAATTGCAGTTTTTGTTTTTATTTTTGTTATAATTAAGTGAATCAAATTGTTTCTCAGTAATGTACTATTCAATATAAATAATACGTTAGAAACACATTAAATCACCAGTTTTTTTTGTAATATTACAAAAAAAACTGGTCCTTTTGTGGTCCTTCGGTACGCCGATATCAAAATATCAAAATATTTGGGATTTTTTATATATAAAACACGTACTTTAATAGATTATAATAGAACTTACAACAAAGCACTTGCTTACCCTTTCACCTTTCATTAAATAATTGAATGGATCTCAAAATGCACAACATTTAGCACAATAGTGCATATTACACGAATTATGGCGTAATATTTTGAATGGATTATAATATAATTAATATTCAAATGTGTTAAAAAATATTCATTTAGTTGTCAGTCAAATGTAGGTTACCCTTCGCGGGGTTACTATAGTGCGAACGAGAGATTTTGATCGTTGCGTAAGTGCTCATGTATGGTATGTTTTATAACGTACTATAAGTTAAATAAATTAAAAAGCTTTATTGCAAAAACTTGTACAACTTTTACAGTAATGTAAATAATCTAAGAATTGTAAGTACTAATGAAACAAACAATATGATTGGCACCTCATATGAAAGTATAAAAATCTGATTTAGTTATTGATTCTTCAGGTAAGTAGTCGGTAAGTGTTGCACTGTTTTAATAAATTTACGTTGTAGTGTGTGTATGTATGTGTACAACATAATTAATCTTTTAGCAGGTTTTTAAAAAAAATTGTACATCATCATCTACGGCTACGTAATCAATATTAATATTACTTTCAAGTATCAAAACTCAGCATCAGACTATAACTAGTGCTTGCCATATGCACGATCGCTGGCACAGCTCGTCTCATTGCACTCATTGTGATCACACATTATTATATTACGATTCATTCGGTTTCATTATTCAAATTATTTTGCTTGACTCATGAAGTTGTTGAGTTTCGACATATTTTTTAAATTGAGATTCTTAATATTTCACGATTTGACTATCGAGCCTATCAAACTAGTATTTTTATTGATTTAAAAGATTGACTTTAAAGTGTCTTTGAAAACGTTATTTGCAAAAATAAATATAATTTCATCATCATTTCAATTCATTATTGTTATATTTAACTTGGCAGTAGCTGGGTGATCAGCTTCTATACTTCAAGATGCGAGTTCCTTACGGAACATGCACCCTATGCACCCCAAAGGACTTTTTGAGATAAAATGTAGCCTATGTCCTTCCGCTGCACACATAATTATGTAGAATTACTTTCTCACTTAGAATATTAATATGAATTTCCATCATCCTTTAATTATATAGATAAAAGATATTCTATTCGACACAGATAATAATGGCACCCCTAAAATAATTATCAAATGTCATCATAAAAATCACTGCCGCAATCACAACAATTGTTTACCAAAACTATTTCCTGATCAGCGTTTGATTAACTCGCACACGTTAAATACATACAAAAAACCACAGTTTTTGTTATATTTTCCCGTTGTTTTCATTATCGTTATGGGAAAGTATTCCCCTGTTTGTTTGGGCTTCACACCCATAGATTTTTTGATTAAAATGTACGGTAATGGTAGGGTGTGCCGCAGGGGTGAATCTTAGGTCGCTTCCGTCTTATTGTCCTGTTTTAGTTTAGTTTATCACTAAAATCTGGGCACTGATTGCTTTTCGTATTTAAAATAATTGGAGGAATGATTTTATGGTATAAAGTGTAAATATTGACATCTGCTAGCATAGTAATTACAGCGAATATGCTTGTTATTTAATACAAATATTGATATTTAAAAAAAACGGTCACAAATTATATCGTACCAATAAAACTTGCTAGTCGGTTCAGTTGTCACTGACGCGGATACGACGGAGTTTAAATCTTAAATCGAGCAAAATGTTATTGAGTTTTTCATTGGGACAGTCTCAGAAGCAGTTGGGACCATGGGACCTAAATATACCGGCAAACTATTGGTGTACATTAAAACACCTCTATCTAAACCTCGAGGAAATACAGAAACATAATTATTTCAAGTCATGAAACAATCATCACCCAAAAAACACAAATCCTCAAATCAACACCATTAAAAATATTCCTTCCATAAAAACCAACGTCCATGCAATTAGTCGATAGCTCATCCGTGACGGAAGCATTAGCGTGCGCGTGCGGTCACATATTGTCATTTGAAAATAAAATAAAATAATTCTCGAACACACCCCGACACTTCCGAAGTCAGCTTTAGGGGTACGGAGCTGGGGGCAATGAATAAAATTACTGCTGAATTTGATATTGTTATTTTGAGCGTATAATTTGTAGTTACTTATTGGAAAACTTCTTATGAATTCGATCATATTGTTTCTGCTTATTGGAATTCAAATGTAGAAATTTGATCTGATTTGACTTGATCAGGGTTTGTAACGATTGTTACCTATGTCCTAGGTTTTGCTATCTCTGTGCTGTGTCAGCAGGATAACTGGTAGAAGAAGCAACAGAGAGAGGAAAACTGGCAATAGACTTATTGCCGACTTTTTAACTTGCTGTTTTACTCGAACACCAAAGGACTTTTTGAGCCTGTCCTAATTCAGAATTCAGTTAGATATCCTTGCCAATTTTATCGAAATCTGTTCAGGGGTTTAGACGTAAAAAGGTAACAAACAGACAAAGTTACTTTCGCTTTAAAAATGTTAAGTATGATTAAAAATCGACTTAAAAATTAAAAATAGACTCACCAAGGGACTGGTCCACAAATTCAAGGTGGCTCAGCGTGCAATGGAGAAAGCAATGCTTGGAGTGTCTTTGGTAGATAGAATTCACAAGGAAGTCATTCGCCAAAGAACTAAACTCTCCGACATTGCGCGAAGAATAATCACGAAGTGGGCAGGTCATGTCTGGATAGTTGGCACTCTTTGGGGGACTCTTACGTTCAGCAGTGGCCAGCAAAAAGGTGATATTCTGATGGTGAGATTTAATGTAGTTGAAAGAGAAAATATATTGTTAGGAGTAGATAGATGAAATGATCGCTATAGCAAAAGCATTTCAGCAGAATAAGTCAATAATTAGCCACTCAAAAGCTGAGTCCATCGATGACTGTTATCTAGATTTCAACGCATCACTCTTGTCCACAACATCGGTTCTATCCTACATATAAAATATTTTTGAATTCCGAACCGCTATCTACCCTAAAAGCCCGCGGTACATTAATCTAATCAACACAAAACATCGTAATGAGTGGACGCGCGCCACGCGGCGGCGGGCGCCGTGCGCGTGCGCAGTAATGTGCGCTATTGTCCACCTCGCGGATGCGTAGGGTGGCGGTTTATACTTAGATGCCTTCGAAAATGTTAGTAATAGAAACTCCGGATGAGGAAACGCCATTTTAAATCAAACTGAAATGGAATTGTAGAAAATGTTCTAAGTATATGTATATAAAAGTATTGTTTCGATTGGTGATATTGAAGTTATTTTTTATATTAGAAAAACTAATTTATTTTAAAATACACTGATAGACAGAATTCTCAAAAACAGACAACGAATTCTAAAAATTAAAAAAAAAATCACAAAACTCTTTTGTCATATACAACATTATTAGTCTTGAAATTTAAAAAATAAATAATTTTAGTAAGGAAATATCTTTACATTCAATATTTTGTTTAATATATTTAGTAGCTTTACACCTTGAAATAAAACTACTTTTTACGGATTTTATCGCGTTATATTGATATTATTTTAATCCCGACGTTTCGGACCCTTTACAGCGTCCATGGTCATGGGTGACTAAGGTGGTAGGCGTCTTGACGTTTCAATTACTAACAGCTACCCTACATTTTTGTTAATTGTTGGCAATCCGATTCACGCAGAACGAGCTCACCGTATCCTTCGGTCTTGCATTTTTAGGCTTGGATTTAGATTTAATCGAATCTATAATAGGGTTCCAAGCAGGTGGTAAGACCCAGCCATCTTCTCTATTGAAATTTGGATGTTTTTTAATTTCAATGGCCTCACGAATCATCCTGGGTAGGAATCGGTTTTCTTTTGCGAGGACTTGTGGTTGATCAAATCTGATGTAATGGCGATATAACGCGATAAAATCCGTAAAAAGTAGTTTTATTTCAATGTCAAGTATTCGCGTAAGTGTCAGAAATCAGTAAGCTTTACACCTGTTTCCTATAGGGGTAGGCAGATACTATAGATTCGACTTGCTGCAATCCTGGCACATTTTCTTTTTTGTGGCAACTCATACCTGTGTTATGTGAATAATCAATCGTGAATTATCTAATAAAGCATAAAACCAAAAAAAATATATAAACAAATCTGAATTACGAAATCTTTTAATATTTCAATATCAGCGCCATCTTAAAAGCAAAGCCAAACATATTAGCCATAATTCCATAAAAAGCATAAACATTTCCCCGTTCCCGCCGGCGCCATATTGAATTAAAATTGGCGGCAGTTTCCGCCATTACGAAGATGGCGGTGCTTCTTGACAAGCGTATTTTTTTTCTGGATGATAAATCTATCCGCGAATACTTCCGCTTCCGGTGTGGGGATGATCGATGTTGCGGATCAAATCTTTGCTTAAAAGGATGTTTTAAGAGTATTTCTTTTAGGGGATAACCTTTTAGTATCACCTTTTTTCGGAGGCTCCCTTGACATAATATTTAACATACCGTCACGCTTGTATTGGAATTCCCTCGAAGGGTTAGGCAGAGTAAAGATTTCTAAAAACTTATTAAGAGTCTTGCGTAGGTACCTATTCTGATAAAAAAATAAATAATAAAAAGGTTTATTGTAGAAACTTGTACAACTAACAATAAATTTTACATAGAGACCGCCTGAAAGATATACCTGTGATAGGAGGCCTCGCTCTTCATTGACAATATAAAATGGTAAAAGTGGTAAAAATACAATATTGTACCATTGTATGTGTTGTTTAGGTGTAAATATGGCTTATTACTTAATGAGGGAGTTGTTTTAAAAAAAAACCTAAGCTTGTTATACCGTATTGATGTAATAGTTTGTAATTTTACTTACGGAAATCAATAAATATGTATTAGCAATGACCGCGATGGGGATCGAACCCACTCCCCGCGGATTAGCCGCCGATCTGTCATCGCGCTGAGCCGATTTACGATGATATGCGGTGGAACTATGAAAATTATTTTTGTGTTATGCATTAAAGAGCCAAGAAATTTATTTAATTTTTCATTTACTAGCTGCACCCATAGTGGTAATGGGCGGGGCACATAGTTAGTAGAACTGATGGCCACTGGGGCAGAAAGGTTCTTCAGTGGAGACCACGCACTGGAAAGCGCAGCATAGGGCAACCTCCCAGATAGATAGACGAACTGCCCCTCAACCATGAGTTCTATCGAATTGCTTTCGATAGGTTTTTTACGCATCGAAACGCTGTAATCTCATAGCAGATTTTAGTTCTTTACGTAACCGCTAGAGGCGCTGCGAGGGTTTTCCATACAAATATTTTACGGCGTCGCTAGCGAGTCTAGTGAGAAAAACTCATGGTCGAGGCACTGATAAAGGTAACTGGAAGTGTTTGCATGCAGGCGGCATATACCCCGCCATTCTGAAGTCTATGGGGAGGCATTTGTTCAGCAGTGGACCTCTTTTGGTTAAGATGCTGGTGATGATTATGAACTGCAGACTTCACACGCTATCGAGAAAATCTCTCAGGCATGCAGGTTTCCTCACGATGTTTTCTTTCACAGTTAACGCGAGTGATAATTAAGCACATGATTTCGAAAAGTCAGAGATATGTACGTGCCTTAACTTGAGCACTTCGACTTGGCATACCCCTAGGCTATCACTGCTTTTTCTCATATAGATTTCCAAAAACTTTTTTTCAGGAATCTTGAGTAGGTACCTATTTTGTATACCTTTTCGCTAGAAGATATTCCGCTAAGTCAGTTCCCTAATTTCTAATTAGAATTTTTACTTACTGGCACATTACTGGTTGCTTCTGGTATTACACCATCCAACGCCAGATGCTCATACTCTGCAATATGAATGTTTCATACGCTTGGAGAGCTATGGAGTGCGGTCCTGTGGTCCGCGGACGGCACGCAGCGTGCGGAAAACTGCAAGAGAGAGCATACGTAAATTGATTGTGAGCTAACATTACGAGGAAACAGGGATGTATTTAGAGATCTTTTTCTATTTATTTGTGAAATAACCGGGACGGTTTTGCATCATAAAAATTTGATGCAAGCAAGAAGTTTTTCTTCTTTCTTCCTTCTACTTAATTCTGTTTAAAATTATGTTTTTTTATAAGCTGTAATATTATAAATTTTTTTTAAACATCTTACTTGCAAGCTCAATATTTTTTTTTGTGTTCTTTAAAAAAAAGGTATATTTTGCTCGGAGTAAATTAAAAAATACTTAGATATTTAAAAATTAAATAATGAAAATTAGCTATTAATTATATAATACAAATACTGATAGGTTTTAATTACCCTAAGGGTATTTTTAATTACCCTCCAAACACTTCTTTATGTGTTTAAAACATAAAGAAGTGTTTGGAATTGAAAGTAATATGACACGTCTATTTTAAAATTTTAGCAAGACTTTTGTTAACATATCTAGCAACGTACTTTCTCGATAGACAAGAGAGAAAATATTCTAATAAACTCACACCCAAGTCCATTCCTGTAGCGGGGGTGGCGAAACAGAAAACACATGTGATTATAAATGCACCGACAAGATTATACTTATCCATAACGCTAGTGGAAATTGTGGAGACCCTACTAACCGAACCTCAATCATCACCCTCCAATAAGAACTACAATCGCGGTCACCCTACCAATGCAAGCTAATACAAAAATCCTGTTTTCTTTGGGTATTTACATTAATAATGTTTGGTTACCTACTTGCAATTTGCAATTCATCTTACCCTATTCTTTATAGCAATTTTAGATACCTAATTATAAGCAAGCACTGACAGCCTAGTTAATTAAGCAGTGATAGCCTAGTTGTATGACCACTGGACAGCCAAGTCAAAGGTCTCGAGTTCAAATCCAAGGCACCTATGACTTTTCGAAATCATGTGCGTAATTATCACTCGCTTTAACGGTGAAGAAAAACATCGTGAGGAAACCTGCATGCCTGAGAGATTTTCTCGACGGCATGTGAAGTCTGCCAACCCGCATTAGGCTAGCGTGGGGACTATAGCCTAATCCCTTTCATACTGAGAGGTGACCCGTGCCCACCAGTGGGAAAGTATATGGGTTGGTTATTATTATTATTATTAATTATAGTTTTTTTTATTAATAAAATGGCCTTGTTAGCCATGTTTTCTCAATCTAGTGATAATTTCCCGGAATCCTCTTAAAGAAAACTTCATTATTTAAAGCACTAGCCTTTGCAACATGTTTATTTAATACTTCGCTCCTATTGGTAGTAGCGTGATGATATATAGCCTATAGCCTTCCTCGTTAAACAGACTAGCTATTACTGAAAGTTTTTTTCATATCGGACCAGTTTCATAACCGACTCCGAACCCAAGTGGGGAGGTGTAATTCAAACCTGGTGAAGTGGGGATATCTCGATAAAACGGCTGCAGGATGTGGTTGTGGAACTGTGCCGCAAACAATGGTGCACCTCCTATCCTGTCCTTTGTGCCCCACAACCTGCAATCTAAGCGACCTCTGCGCTGCCACTGACGATGCTGTGGAAGTGGCGAAATTTTGGGCACACCATATCTAATTTAAAAAATAAAATCATACCATCGACACGAAGAAGAAGATCGGACCAGTAGCTCCTGAGATTAACGCGTTCAACCAAACACACAAACTTCAATATAGGACAATGTCTGCAATGGCCTTTTGAGGAAAGAGCCGCAGCAGCTTTGAGTTTTTTTTTTCTTTATTGGCCAACCAACAATTGTTTACACTAAAACTATTACAAAAATGTGGTTTACAATATTAAGGCAAGTGTAACAATTTCTTATAGGCTAGGCTATAGTAAATGTGCCACAAGCACTACACTTACCTACATACTTATTTTCAATTTTATCTTTAATATAGGTTTAGGAAGTATAAGGTACTAATATTAACAAAATAATAAATAAAAATAAAAACCAAAATTTCCGCACCTAGGCGTCAAAGTACTCCTCATCGCTGTCATCTGGTAACGTGCCCAGAAGACTGGCAGCATTGCCACGTTGAATGGCAATGCTGATTCTTTGGCCCAAAAATAATCCAGCCCTCTGGTCACGAGTAGCGTCGATAAGTCTTTTTGCAAGGTCTTTAAATAGGAGGCGAGCACTCGGACCCCACGGCCCGAGCGTTTCGACCCCAAACGGCTCAAAACTATTAAATTAAATACATACTTAACTTACTACATACATACATACATACATTAAATTAAATTAACATTTTATTGTATTGAACATTTGTTATTAAATTGAATTAATTGAATATAATTAAAAATTTGAAATGATAATTGAAAATAATAAAGAAACAAAATTGTTATGAGATCGGAAACCAGAAAACATTTAAAAGAGTTGATATATTCTATTACTCTCTAAATAGGTACCTACTTACAATAGGTTACGTTACTTTCAAATTTCCTTGACCTCATTCCATAACTCAATAGTACCGTCAACACGTATATTTCGCACACACATCACATAACAATGAGCGGTAGTTTTTGTTGCACTGCACTGTACACGTGAATACTTTTAACTTGAGTACGTTTTAACGCACTTACAGTGTTACATCTAATAGCTTCGAGGTTTAAAAATGTTTTTAATTGTTTTTGTGCAACGCTAAGAGCTGTATTACACTACGAAAGTCGCCACTAATGCCACGGAATAAGAGCTATGCATAGAGCAAACGGTGTCACCATGTGTACACTTCTGTTCAATTCATAACACAAAACCAAAACTTCAAAGAAACTACACGACCAATGTGATCCATTTCTATCACAATGGTCCAAACTACATAACAAAGATTTAAAATTTTCAGATTTACATGACATCATCACGCCAATTTTTTTTTATTATATCTTGGGACATTTTTTACACTGCACTATCTAGTCCTAAACTAAGCCAAGCTTGTACTATGGGTACTAGACAATGGATATAATACTTATATACTTATAAAATTAAAATAAATTCCCAAAAGGATTAGACAGAGTTGTAGTACATACACCAACAGTTCGCCTAAGGTTCCACGGAATAGTGCCTCAACCATGAGTTCTATCGAATTGTTTCGATAGGTTTTTTAAGCATCGAAACGCTGTAATCTCATAGCCGATTTTAGTTCCTCACGTAATCGCTACAGGCGCTGCGAGGGTTTTCCATACAATTAATATTTTACGGCGTCGCTATCGAGTAGAGTGAGGAAAACTTATGGTCGAGGCACTGGTCTATTCGTTCGTCGATCCGAACGTTACATAGCAAATTGACTAGGTCCCCTTTTCTACAGAACGTACCTATGTTCATGACGTCAGCGTCGCCCCAAACACACAGCATATTGAATCAGATATAATGACAAGTCATGGGGTAGTACAGACTACAGACGGCGGCTACTAACTCGGTTGTGGGCCCCACCTTCACCAGAATGTGATTACAAGGGCGGACATTTTAAGTGCTCCGCTGAGGTGAGGCATAAAATTTAAAAGGAGGTCATCAAACAACTCAGCCCAAATTTGTACCGGAGGTACGTGTCAGCTGTCAAGTTGATAGTTTTTACTATGAAATCATTACGAAACAGATAATAGTTTGCCAAATGGCGTGATTTTTCTCAAATAAAAAGATTTTTTCTCATCTCCCAGTCAACATTAAAAAAGGTACGACTAGAGTTTTAACCAGCGTAATACAAGGTAATATATGGATACTGACAATATGAGAAAACAATCTAGAAATGTTTGCGAAATATATTACAGATTATATTTTAAAAGATAAATAGGATACAGCTAGGCTTGAAATACATGTCTAGAGAGTTCTCCCATTTACAAAGCGTGAAGCTAATATAAAAAATATGTTATATAAAGCAACTGGCAATATTTGTCACCAGGGTATAGTAATTATTGCAAGCAAGAGTAAGCATCAAAACAAAAATGATAAAGATTTAAAATATAAAAAAGCACATGTCGTTAAGAGGTTCCAGGGAAGCCACATGTGCAGAAAGATCTAACTATTGCTAGACATCCCTATCATCGACATAGTCTTGTATTTTATAATACTAATATTATAAAGAGGAAAGATTTGTTTGTTTGTAATGAATAGGCTCCGAAACTACAGGACCGATTTCAAAAATTCTTTCACCTTTAGAAAGCTACATTATCCCCGAGTAACATAGGCTATATATCATCACGCTACGACTAATAGGAGCGGAGTAGTAATGAAAAATGTAGCAAAAACGGGGAAAAAATTATAAGACCACGCGGGCAAAGCCGCTGGCGGGAAGCTAGTATTTTATAATAGGCTTTCTTAATAAGGATTCGTTTTACATGTGCCTTAAATTTCCCTTCGGTAAGGTCTAATACAGTTTTGAGTTGACAAATAATCTATTTTTTCCAATCCCGTGGCATTTTCACAAAATCCTTTCTTAGTAGTCTACGTCATAATATCTATTTGTGTGCCAAATGTCAGCCCAATCCGTACATTGGTTTGAACTGTGCGTTGAAATATCAATCAATCACCTTCTCCTTTTATAAACATCCTTTTACAGTTTTACAGGTAAATAGAAATGTTATGCGGTCATTATCAGACTGAAATTACAATCCGATAAAAAATATTTTCTAAAATAAAATGTCAATTATTACAAATTGAAGTTGTGACCCAGATATTCACAGACACGTCCGATCAATAAAGCTTGACCTACAACACTAATAGCTTACAAAACAATTCATCATTATGTACCAATTATTGTGCACGCCAGTGTACGGATGGGGCGCACCTCCAATTTCCCTAAAAGCATCGCAGGCGGCGCCGGGCGGCGGGCTAGTGTAGTAAATTGAATAATAACTAGCTTCTTTGATGTATTACCATTGTTGCGTTGTGAAACTATTGTGACGTCATTGTTTAATGGACGGTGTTCCGGATGGTAGATATAGTTAGATATTCCCGCCAGCGGCTTCGCCCGCGTGGTCTTGATAACTTTTTCCCCGTTTTTGCAACATTTTTCATTGCTCCTATTAGTCGTAGCGAGATGGTATATCGCTTAAAGCCTTTCCCGATAAACTGGTTATCTAACACTCCTACTTCCTCGTTATAATATACAAGTTGGAAGGGACATCGACGCACAAACGTCGTGACAAGGTTTCACTGAAGGTCAATAATAAAATGACCTAGGTCATTCATGTAGAAAATGATCGGTTATTACAGATATTGACATTTTTGAGCGCGCTGTGTATTGTTAAAAACGCTCCGCGGTGTATTTTAGCGCACGTGCCATCTAAAATAAATGATAATTATAATTGTTTTTTTAATTATAAATCTAATTTGGTTAGATAGAAAATATAGAAATAACGTTTTATTACACGTTGAACGTGTAAATGGATAAAACAAACTGCAGATTTTTTTTTAAATTGATGAAAGAAATTACGAAAAATTTCAACGCAGGGGGGTCCAGAATCATATTGTACTGAACTCATGGTATTCGGATGAACGTCGATGTCCCTTCCAACTTGTATAACATTAAGGGCTTGTTACATCATATCGCCGGTTGACTAAAAAAACGGTTAATTTGTATTAAATTATCTGCCAATAAGTAATTCATCGGGGACTTACTAAGAGGTAGTGAAACAGGACCTATCCCTCAACGACCACTCTGGGACGCGGTCAAAAAAGAGGCAACTGGCGCGACGCCAAATCCGGGACGATGCGACGGAGGTGAGCCTAATGGCAAATCCAAGCTCCCAGCTGCTACTGAGAACGATCTATAATTGGCACTAATGCACCTATATGTACCGAAGAACTCAGGGCCCTTGCTTGCCACGGTCAGTCTGTGGATAGGTGACCATTCTCAACACATCGAAACACCATACTTTTTAATAGTTTTTTTCCAAATTCAGCACTCAATAAGGTTCATTAGTAGGTGTATTTCATCGTGACGGTGACGACGCGTGTCCGATTCGTCACGGCGGTAGTTCCCACGCGGTCGATCCGACACGGGAGCGATGCGATACAGTACAGTATGGGGGGTAATATGCTCTAGTTTAAAATAAATTGCAGTTGTAACAGGAATATTGCGCGGTGTTATCTGATTATTCCCGATCCCGTGAGAATTTCCCAAAATCCTTTCTTAGTGAATGCCTACATCACTATAACAATCAGTGTGCCCAATTTCAGCCAAATCCGATCAGTGGTTTGAGCTGTGCGGTGATAAGCGGTCACATTTTCACCTTTTCCGTACAGCTACAGATTTCATTTTTATTGTGCTTAGATGACAAGCTTCCAGCTACCTAACGGTAAACAGTAACACCAGTAGCATCACCAGCGCATTGTCAACTTGAGACCTCAGCTATCAAGTCTCATTTGCACAGTAATTTCACTGGCTACACCCAACTCAATTCCAACTAAAACTTAATAAAGTGGAGCAACTTTCCCGTCGTTTCACCCCCTTAACTATAAGGGTAGTTCTACAATATGCTTCATAATTGAGTTCTCACGATCTTTGAGGATGCTCTTAGTACGAGGATCAGTGGGTTTTAGTCATTTTAATATGCTCAATTTCCACGCTAATTTCACTAGAATGGAAAGGGTTTTTGTAATAACTGCTTTCCCAACACTTTAAGGACTTTTTTACAAACACATATTTTTCACCCAGACAAATTTTTTTAAAGGTGTTTGGCAGAGGTGTATGTTCTCCATACCATGTGTTTGTTTGTCATCGTATTTATTTATTTAATTATGATCCACCAAATACAGTAATTAAAAAGAACTACATTTATTAAAATCTACAAAACAAAGCAAAGTAAATAAAATAAGCTAAAAAACACTTTCATACCTTCCTCTCACAGTACTTCTGACATACCAATATAATCTTCGTCCACTCATCCGCAAACAGATCGCCTGTTGGATTAGAATCCAAGAGATCGTTTAGCGCGGCCAGGGTGCGAGGAATTGGCGACTTAGCACGTGCAACGGTACGTATGTAAATTAAACAGCGTTTCCATGTTATGTACAATAAGAAGCAAGGCCAGGTATTCTGTTCAGTGACAGCTATGTCACTTGATTGTCACAAGTAACGTCATCGTGGGCTCCGTGCGCTGAAGTTGGAGACCGCACAATAGCCGATGAAGTCACTTGTACCATGGTATTTCCTTGATATTTATGCTCCATTTCAAATACTGTCGGTGCTTTTCATATATCAAGATGAGGGTCAAAAGCATTAAAGTAAAAGCACCCGTCGGGCCTCCAATTTAAAATTGCCCTTCATTTCCTCCAACCAGTGAGGATGCACAAAAAGCTTTTAACTCTAACAATAGTTATTTAACTTCAAATCACACCTATTTACGTCGTATTGGCCAATTTAGAATCCATCATAATATGTGAAAAAGTAAAAGTATTTTTTGAAAATTAACCTTTTTATCAATGCGGTTATCTTTAACGCACCTTATAGAAAATAGTTGTTCCTTATGTTATGTTTATATGTTGCTTAATGTTTATATCCATCTACGGCTGGATATAGGCCACTAGCGAACATTTTTTTCGGGACTATCTCCTCAAACAATCACAGCCAAACGCGTCTCACAAGTTGCAATTCCAGTGTACCTAGTAGACATCAACAATCGATTAAATAATAAGAATTTTTTTGACATTAATTAATAATTTATAGAAGACACATCTTATAACTGGTTGCCTCTCGAAATAAGTATCTAAAACCTGTAGCTAAATAACAAAGGTCAATTAAAAATAGACCATTCAAAAGATACTGGCCGAAAACAATGGACAGTTGAGCTTGAAAAAGAAAACATTCTAAACTCAAAGCTGGCGTCGCTATTGGCCAGTAATGCTTCACAATGGCTGCCGAAATGTCAGATTTGACAGGTGATAAAGTTTTAAATGTTTTTAAACTTTTTACCGTGAGAAGGAGTTAAATAATTCCTCCTTTTCATTATTTGTTAACGTCACATAAACAGTCTCAATATAGCCGAAATGTGAAATTCAATAATGTTTACCTAGGTAATTCAACTCAGAGCCTAAGTTGATGAAATTACTCATCTATTTTCGTCGGAATATTTTATATTATATAGATATACTTGACTTTGAGTAGGGAATCTCCCTTGGTTTTTATAAGCCTATTCAAAGTGAATTCCACTTTAAATTATAAGCATTATTATTTAAATTAAAGTATTTCTTCCATATCATTCCAAAGCATCTAATTTAAGGACCCTTTAAATGAAGTCAAGGGCTAATTTCCTCAATCTCCTCAAAAAATCTTGCAGTCCGCCTTATGCAAAATTGTTATGTGTAAGTTTTTGCCGATGTTTCTTTAAAAAAAGCTTTTAACTTGACGCGAGGTACCCCAAAAATCGCCTGTCAAAATATTGTCGGCTGCATCAAGGGTAGAAATGTGAGTACAGTCAGAGGAAACTGTGTTCCATCTGTCCATGAATTTTGAATTAGTGTTGACAAATAAAACTATTTGGAAAATTATGTTTTTTTTAAAACTGTTGGAGAAAAGCTGTTAAAAAGCGTTTAAAAAATAAGATTCTCGAAATTAAATTATATTTACCTAATTAATGAAGGGAGGCCTTTGCCCAGCAGTGGGACAAAGTAGGCTAGTAAAAAAATTAATAATAATGTAGTGGTAAGCGCAACTTCTACACTAAAGGTACTAGGCTCGAATCGTGCCTAGGTCGAGCAAAATATTATTGGGTTTTTATTAAATTTAGCTCGAAGTCAGGTTTTTTACCTTACCTACCGTAAATGGCTCGCCCCCTATTACATAGGACCTAGAGTCCTAGACGTACCTATGGGTGTAAATTAGTACACCTCGACCTAACCTTGCGTAAAATACAGGCATACAGATTCTACCAAAAAAAAATTTTAGTACCTACTCATATCCTTTTTGTAGTAAAAACAATAGGACGAAGAAACATATTTTTGTAGCCGACTGTACCAACATTTTAAAATTGCCCCGCATTTCCTCCGAGGGTGAGTGCGCACAAAAAGCTTTTAGCTCTCACAATACTTTTTAACACAAAATTGGACCTATTTTCTTTTTGACGGCTAATTTTGTGCCATCAAAATATGTGAAAAAAGTTTTTTTTTTACTTTTTCGTATTTTATTAGTTTTATAATATTGAATGATTTTTCTGTAACAGCGGTGATTTTTTAAATTGGCCTAATAGGATGATGTGTAATTCTATAGCGTAGCTTTTATTTTTAACGCCCGACGCAAAAACGACGCGTTGTTACTTATAACTTTGACCGTGTGTCTTTGTGTGTGTGTCTGTCTGTGGCATCGTAGCTCCGGAACGGATGAACTGATTTTTATTTAGATTTTTTATTTGAAAGGTGAATTAGTCGGGAGTGTTCTTAGCTATGTTTAATGAAAATCGGTCCAAGATGGCCGCCGCTACAAAATAACGGATTACATATTTTTTCACAACTCCCTCAATATGGGTATCAAATGAAAGGGCTTAACTAGGAGGATACTATACACTATGATAAATTTCAAATCCAAGATGGCCGCCACCACTAAATGGCAAATTACATTTCGTGTCGGGGGTTTTCTAAATTTTTAATTTAGGTTAGGTTAGTTGCGTGACTGTACAGAGGTGATGTCACGTGCCAGAAACTTTTATGTCTTCTCAACTTCATCAGCTCTTTGCAAACCTCCTTTACAAACCTCTTTATATTAAAAAACAACATTAATATATCAGAATTTATTTTTAGACACGTCACTGGACCGTAATGACTAAAAATGGCCAATTTACAAATGGAAACCAATTTCGTCTTATTCTAACAACATATCATTTAGAATATAATTTGGATGATAAAGTAAGTATTTACTAATCGATTGCAGACTCTATATGCTGGTAATAAAGTTGTTTATGTTTTTGCAGTACTTGGCATAATCAAGTCGACATTTGAAAAAAAAAAGTGTTGGGTGGGTTCTGTTGGTATTTAAATTTCGACATCAGTTTGTGCGTCTCAGAATAATTGCATTTAAGTAAGTATTGTTTTTTAACTAATTTCATAGAAAACATTAATTTTCATGATCTAGGAATTACTGATTTCTGACACTTACGCGAATACTAGACATTGAAATAAAACTACTTTTTACGAATTTTATCGCGTTATATTGATATTATTTTAATCCCGACGTTTCGGACCCTTTACAGCGTCCATGGTCACGGGTGAATAAGGTGGTAGGCATCTTGTCGTTTCAATTACTAACATCTACCCTACATTTTTGTTAATTGTTAGCAATCCGATGGCAAAACTATCAATATAACGCGATAAAATCCGTAAAAAGTAGTTTTATTTCAATATCTAGGAATTAACTAGCTGGTGGGTGAGGTCAACAATCGTCGGTCGACAATACTGCTCGAGGATTCGAACCCAGGAATCCTCGAGCAGTATTGTTGGATTTTTCTGTGAAATTTCCAGTAGCGAGCGAGTATGTGTGCCCGGTTAATAGCAAAAGGCTCGCCCCCTATTACATGGGACCTTATCATACCGGCAAAATGTGGGTGTGCATTAGTACACCTCTGCCTAACCCTACGGGGAATACTGGCGTGATGGTATGTCATCTAGTAATTTTAATTTTAGAATCTCTAGAACAGCTTGGAAGGAGTGAAAGGAGCCCTTTATTTTCCCTCTCTTCAAATTGTTCTGTCTGTTGGTTTAGAAGCCCAATCTTTCTCGTGAGCCACCTCTTTCTCTTTCCTATCTTCCATCTTATTTTGCTATGGAGGCTGGGTTTTATTAGCCAACAACATTTCGATCCAATGGGAACATTTATGTTGTACCCATTACCGTATATTCCTTACTCTTTGAAAACGTGGTTCATGAAGGCGGCTAACGCACTTTTTAAGAGAGGTCAAATCTGGAGCAGCCCATCTGGGCCCAACCTTACAGGAAAATGCAGCCAAATAACACACTTTATTGTGTGTTGTGTTCCTGCAGTGAGAAGGCCAGAGCTTCTTTTAAGAATGCGCTGCGCTGGCAACAAGAGTAATATTCCCTCAAACTGTCGGCGCAGTGAATCCTCCATAAACCTCTAAGAGGTTGTTCGGGTCGGCAACGCACGAGTGATACCCCTGGTGCTGCAAGCGTCCCTAGGCTATGGTAACCACTTACTATCAGGCGGGCCGTACGGTTGTTTGCCATCTTAGTGGTATAGAAAAAAACTTAGAGGAAGGAACCTAAAGTCTTCTGGCTTCAGGTACCCGTTGCCGAGCAGACTTGTCCGTTCCGTCGCCAGGACGTCACAATCATACAAGATGTGCTGTATGTACTGTTTTCTTGTATTTTTCTTCCTTCCTTCCTATCTTCCATAATCTCTGTAATTATTTTTTTTTAAATTGGTATTTATATTTATCGAATGTGGACAATATAAAATTTTTAGAAGTCACTTTAAGAACTTGTGTTACGAGCTAAAGTTTCTCACTATTCTATTAGTCTGCCCTTCCTTTTTCGTTTATTATTGCGTTTGCAAGGACCACGAATCAAAATTAAATGGTCTTATTTAAGGTCATAATATTTTCCACACGGAACCCTCAATATTTTGACAGCAGTTTCTCAGAAAGCGTGACGATGCAACATAATAATCTTGCGTTCGATCAACGGACCTTAGATCACGCCCCTCGCTTTGAAAGCCGACCGCGCGCTCCCATTGGCCGGCCACCCGACGCGTGCGCAGCTAAAAAGTTCAAAAATGTTTATAGTTTTAAATGATAAATATATCGACGCGCGTAATTCTCTGAGTAGATCTTTCGTCGGCTCACATTTAGCTTTTAACATTGAAATATTGGGGGAAATAAATAATAAAGAGCTTTTAAGGATATTTTTGGACTTTTAAGTGGATTTTGATTTGTTTGTTACGATTTTTTCTTTGTTAGTAATCTGTTTTTGAAGTATTGCTGTATAGGTGAATGTTGCAGGTAAATTGTGGAAAAGAGTTTCATTATAAAACGCCTAACTTTTTATTACGTTGTAGTAGGAATTTTAGGATCTTTTGAAAAGTCAAAATAGTTGCACGGTTCCAAAAAGTGGATCTTATGGAGAAAAACCGGTAAAAAAATTATGGATACAATTTTTATTTTGAATTTTGTTTTGGATAGACGTTAAGAATACTGCAGTGCAATTTATTCATTCAATATATAAATAAGCAGTAAAATATTGCAATAGCATTTAGAGCTGGTCACTGACCAGCCCCGACAGACAGCACACGTTTGAATAAAGTCGTTAATTTAAGATAGGTTGGGCACAGCAATTTATCGCTCAAATCTAAAGCAGCCGGTCTGGAGAAGTACGTCTACCTTACAAAAAATTGCAGCCAAATAACACACTTTATTGTGTGTTGTGTCCCTGCAGTGAGTAAGATTGCCAGAGCTCCTTCTAAGGATGCGCTGCGCTGGCAGCAAGAGGAAAATTCCCCAGCGTAGTGAATCCTCCATAAACCTCTAAGAAGTTTTTGCAGGGACAGCAACGCATGAGTGACGCTTCGGTGTTGTAAACGTCCATAAGTTGCGGTAGCCGTCTACCATCAAACTTGCCGCATGCTTGTTTGCCGCCATTGCGGTATAAAAAATATAATGTAAGTAATTTTGTAAATAGTTTGACTGCAACATAGTATACATTAGCTATAGAAAAAATAAACAAATAAAATGTTTCAGGTGTTTGTTGACCCGTATTCCAATGGCTTTGTAAATAATAATCAATCATTATTAGCGTTGAAAGATTGACTTTATTTTCTAGTAGTAGATGAGACCGGCAGATGGCGCTTTTACATCTCATCATCTTCCTAGCCTTTTCACAACTCCATGTTTTGGTCATCTTCCAGACTAACCAGATACGGCTGAATATCAGCACTTTACCAACATTTTATTGCCATCATAACTCCGGAAGCTTTTCTCAATACCGATATTCGAAGGATAGACTGGTTGTCAGGCTTTTTGGACTTCTGACTACCACTAAGGATTGTCATAGGTGTTCAACGACAACCAAAGCTGATGGCTTTAAGAGCTCTCCGAATCACGCGGAAATTAAAACGTAAAAATTTATTGATTTTACAGAAATTATAAGAAAGAAATAAAATTTTAATACACACGGTGCAATATTATAAGATTTCTTAAGTAAGGCTAATATTCAGAGACCTATTGCCAATGTTTCTATGTCAAATTGATATTTTGACATAGGAAAGGAAGCGTAAGTTTACGCTTAGGGTCTGTCGTCTCTGAATATTAGCCTAAGGGCCTGTTTCACCAACTCTGAATAGCCGCTATCCACGAGATAAATTTAAAAAAAATGTATGTATTTATAAGCAAAAGTATGAAATTCTACCAAGCTATTTAACGGGAAATTACTTACGGTAAAATAGGCCCTTAGGCTTATATTCAGAGACGACGCTAAGCGTAAACTTACGCTTTGAAAACTTGACATACGGTAGCGTTACTTTACGCTTAGCGTCGTCTCTGAATATTAGCCTAAGTGTCTCATGTTGATGCATGTTTTTTTTTTGTTTTGGACATAATACATATTTTTTTCTTAAGCTCATAAGATGTTCTGTTAAAACGCGTTTATAACTAGCTCCTGGCGTGAGGCATTCGGTACTTCGCTACCAAATGTGGATGAACTTTCAAGGTTCCCACAACCTAAAACTATATTCGATATAACCTAAACTAAATTAAAAATTTTGAAAACCCCCGACACGAAATGTGATTTGCAATTTTGTGGTGGCGTCCATCTTGGATTTGAAATTTATCATAGTGTATAGTACTCTCCTAGTTATAAGCCCTTTCATTTGATACCTATATTGAGGGAGTTATGAAAAAATATGTAATTCGCTATTTCGTGGCGGCGGCCATCTTGGACCGATTTTCATCAAACATAGCTAAGAACACTCCCGACTAATTCGCCTTTCAAATAAAAAAAAACAAAATCAAAATCAGTTCATCCGTTCGGTGGCTACGATGCCACAGACAGACACACACACATAGACACGTCAAACTTATAACACCCCGTCGTTTTTGCGTCGGGGGTTAAAAATAAGACACCAACAAAGTTATTACAATTCGAAACAAGATAGTTGCAACGGCATCACTTGACGCGCAGACGTCAATACCGCTATCTCGCCACTAGGCCGCTCTCACATCAAAGCGCGGCTTCGAGATAACGCCCGCTCGAGAGCTCCACAAATACTCTCAAGTATTTTTAGCTACTGCCTTGTGAGTGCTTCGGATGTACACACAGATATTTTTATGGGAGATGTTCGGAACAAAATATACTTATAATAATAATAATCAATCCATATACTGTCCCACTGCTGGGCACGGGTCTCATTTTAGTATGAGAGGGATTAGGCTATAGTCCACCACGCTAGCCTAATGCGGTTGGCAGACTTAACATGCCGAGAAATCTCTCAGGCATGCAGGTTACCTCACGATGTTTTCCATCACCGTTAAAGTGACTGATAATTACGCACATGATTTCGAAAAGTTAGAGGTGCGTGCCTTGGATTCGAACTCGGGACCTGTGACTTGGCAGTCCAGTGGTCATACCCCTAGGCTATCACTGCTTAGACAATCGGTCCAGTAGTTTTGGAGCAGGTACAATTCAAACAAACAATCAAATAGACGACGTCTGTGGTCTAGTGGTTCGAGGACCGGACTGCTGATCACGAGGTCGTCGGTTCGATTCCCACAGTACACAAACATTTTTTGTGATGAATTTAAGTGTTTGTCTTTGTCTGGGTGTTTCGTATATATTATAAGTATGTATTTACAACAAAAAATGTGTATGAGTATTATATCCATTGTCTAGTACCCATAGTACAAGCTCTGCTTAGTTTGGGACTAGATGGTGCTGTGTGAAAATGTCCCAGGATATTTATTTATTTATTTATTTTATCTCTATCTATCTCTCACTCTATCTATTGCTGCATTCAGATGAGGTTGACAATCCAATATCTTTGAGCCAGGGTACCCAATATTTGGCTCAAGAGGTCAAACACTGGCGACGGAAGTAATAGCATTCAAATTGCCGTTCATATCCGCAACTAGAGGGCGCCACTCGAGTCACGTATTAGCATTTCACCCCCAATTTGATTGTTTTTAGGATGAGTTTAAAATACAAACATAGAATGCAGAGAATGCTCGACGACGTCCGTGGTCTAGTGGTTCGAGTACCGGACTGCTGATCACGAGGTCGTGGGTTCAATTCCCACGGGATACAAATATTTGTGTTATGAATATAAGTATTTAGTGTTTGTGTATGTCTGGGTGTTACTTATGTATTATAAGTATGTATTTACAAAAGAAGTATATAAGTATTATATACGTTTTCTAGTCCTACCTATAGTACAAGCTCTGATTAGTTTTGGACGAGATGGTACTATACAAGGTGGAAGGGACATCGGCGCAGAAACGTCGCGACAAGGTTTCACTCAAGGTAAAATAAAATGACCTAGGTCATTCATGTAGAAAATGATCGGTAATTACAGATATTGACATTTTTGAGTGCGCAGTTTATTGCTAAAAACGCGATTATAACGCTCCGCGGTGAATGTTATTGCGCTTGCGATCGAAAATAAATGAAATACTTAATATTTTTTTATTATAAATCTAATTTGGGTAGATAGAAATCATGATTTTTTACACGTTCAAGTAAAAAAAAATATGAAAAAAGTTACAGAAAATTTCGATGGAGCCCCTACCCAAATTAGATTTATAATAAAAAAAATATTATTTCATTTATTTCGGATCGCAATCCAGATCATATACTGAACTCATGGTGTTCGGATGTGCGGCAATGTCCCTTCCACCTTGTATATTAAATACTAGCGGCCTGTGCGCAGATTCCTGTCCTAATAATAATGAGCACAACAAAATAAGAATTATTCAATTTGGTGCAGTTGTTCGGAAATTATGCGCGTATAAACATTTCGGCGATTCACTTTTATTATATAGGTTAAAAAATAAATGGAACGGGAGCAATAGATAAAATCCGATTTAACTTAATTCTTAAATTGTTAATATGGTAAATTGTGTATTAGATTAATTGTCTCATACCATCACGCCCATATTCCCCGAAGGGGTAGGCAGAGGCTTAGTACGCCTCTGCCTACCCCTTCGGGGAATATGGTATGGTACACCCACATTTCGCCGGTATGTTTAGGTCCCATGTAATAGGGGGCGAGCCTATTGCCATCAACCGGGCACAAATCCCGACTGCGAGCTGCTATTGGGAATTTCGCAGAAAACCCAACAACAGTTTGCTCGACCCGGGGGTCGAACCCAGAACCTCTAGCGTAGCAGTCGCGCTTGGGACCACTAGACCAACGAGAGTAGATTAATTGTAGGTGTATTAAATTGAAAGAGTACCTAACTATGGAGTTTCTTGCCATAAGTCCCACTTTTTGCATCCATGCAACTGGTTTGACCCTTTATATATATATATTCTAAAATAGGTACCTACTCTCTGTGTATAAGAAAAGTATTTTACTACTGTACGTAACCATGAGTGTAACCATGAGTTCAATCGAACGGCTTTCGATAGGTTTTTTACGCATCGAAACGGTGTAATCTCAGTAAATTTTAGTTCCTTACTTCACCGCTAGAGGCACTGCGAGGGTTTTCCATACAAATATTTTACGGCGTCGCTAGCGAGTCTAGTGAGAAAAACTCATGGTCGAGGCACTGTCCTACAGAAAGTATATTATTGTTAACAGCTCGGTAAGTGTCGCCGCGGTGGGCGCCGCGCCCTTGTGCTCCCGAAACAAAAACATAGAGCACGCCACTTGAACGAAACAGAAGAGCGATGGAGACGCTTCGATGATAAACTTTTTGATGTGTGAACGCTGCACTTTTGGTGTAGCGGATATGTTCCTTTCGTCGGCGTCGCGAGTCAATATTTCGATGCCTACCCGAGGCAATATTTGTGAGTAGCATGATTTGTTTTGAGTCTGTCTGTCTTTTGTTTCTTTTAATTATAATTATGTTTATGGAGTCCTCCGCCATACAGCGAGAGACTATAGTACGGGGACTATTATTATTAAAATATATATTTATAATGTTAAATCAAGAGTATAGATATATCTTTTCTGAATAACAGCTAATCCGTCCAGCTTTTACAGTGTAAAGTACAAATTTTCACATTTATAATACTAGTTTTTGACCGAGGTTTCACTCGTATCCTAAAAAAAATTTTACCTAATATTTTTACATGAAAGAGTAACATATATCCAGCCACCCATCCTCACAAACTGTCACATTTCTAATTTTAATAGGACCTATGACATGACACTTTTATTTTTTTCTAAACTTTTTGAAGCATCGGCTCCATGGAGGGCCCTGTTCCCCTTTATACCGCGCTTCCATTAAGAGGATTAAAAGCGCTGCATCGATGCTACACAACTCTATACGTTACTACAAGCATATAATAGATATTATGGGCTACTTGAGGAAAATGTCGGTAAAATAAAAGTAAACTGGTATTTTTATTAACCGACCTCAAAAAAGGCGTCTGATGCCTCTAAACTTATTAAATAAAGCTTTTTTTATATTTAGAAGTAATATTAGAGTGATGAAATTGAATGTTGAAGGACGGAGGGACAGAGGAAGACCAAAGAAAAATGGATGGATTGTGTTAAAGTCGATATGATGGAAAAGGGAAATAAATGAGGAAGTGACGGCTAAGGGACTACGCGCACTTATTCAGCTCTTTTCAGCTTTTGTCCTTAGAAAACAACAATTTTGTATGGAGACGTGTACGCGTCGATTCAGCTTTCCGCATCCATTCTGCTTTCGCGGCAAACCAGCATAAAATGAGGATAAATGTGTTTTTATTATGCGAATGCTATAGAGAGCGCGGCGCTGTACGACGCCGCATTCGACGGCGAACAGAGCTGTTCCGCCGCGTACAGCGCTGTTCGCCGTCGAATCCGGCGGAACAGCTCTTTACAGGGATGGTTCGCGACTCGTCGACAATTTGCATTGTATGTATCTGTATGTATTGTTCCTGCATTGATTTGACGTAATCATTATGCACGCAAATAATTATGACGGCTATTCTCATTCTTACGACGCCGTACGCGGCTGATAGAAGCAGAGCTGTATAAGTGTGACCAAAATCGTTCAGCGAGACGCGAATGGAGCTGAATAAGTGCACGTAGTCCCTAACAGGGATGAATGGAAGAAAAGGATAGGCTGCGCCGACCTCAAATAAATTGGGACAAGGGCTGGAAGACGATGAGAAGTCGGCAAATGAGCACATGAGCCTGATAGTCAGTGGTCATCGCCGACCTTGGAAACCTGCAACAAGAGGAATTGCTGATGCGGCACTGTATACGCGTCGTTTCAAGAACTCTATAAAATTATAGCATTATATTTTTTAACATCTCTTTATTTTGCACCGATTAGATTTTTTTTATTACACGGAGATTGCGTCAGAATGACAAGTTTGTAACTATATATCATCAGTACTTACTATTTTTTATGTCGTGTGAGTAACAGTGTTTTGTAGTTCATTTTAATTTAAACTTAATACCTCCACAAGCTCCAAACAAAAAAGCTGAGATGATAGACAGGCTGATAACGAAGTGATCCTTACTCTTGAAGTCTTGAGGGTTCTTTATTACTTCTAAAGAACCGAACCCTAATCACTAATACGGAATAGGAGCGACTTAAACGGTTAGTTGATGTCATGTCACACAACTACACCATCATGTGACATGTTCCATTATAACCTGACCTCTCTCTGTACAGAAAGCTTATACAACGCCAGATCAGTTTATACTGGCAATGAATAACGTGAGCTGTACAAACCCTAAACAATAATACTACATCTCATTACATTTCCAATCACCTAAAAAACATAAAGCTACCCTATTATCGTTACCATCGCGGCCGGACATATGGCGCGATGCGTGTGCGCACCATTGAGCCACAACTGTCGTACCAGCGATAATTAGTCGCATCATGCGAGGGAGATAAGCGTTGCTGTTGTGTTTTAATTAGGTGTAAATTCTACTTGGTTTAATAGAAGTGGCTCGTGGCTAACTTTTAAGGGTGCGTTTCCAAATTTGACGTAATCTGAAGAAAAATATGCAGTTTTTCGGGACATTTTAGTACGTAACATGCATCCCTGCAACATGGTTGAGTAGAACGGCGCCGATACACGTCATGCTCGTGAACGGGTGCTGCCTGTCGGGGCTGGTCAGTTCGTACTTGCTATTGCAATATTTTACTATTTTCTTTAAATAATATTTAATAGGTAAATCTTATGCAAACAGCACTATTCTCAGTGGCTATCCAAAACAAGATTGTAACCAACATTTTTTAAGGTGGATTTAGACTAAAAGAACATAGAGCTAGAGCTAGAACTAGAGCATTCTTTCGTTAATATCTAGTGTAAACTAAAACTTGACGTATCTATTTACATCAAACGAACACCGAACTAGAACTAGAACAAAAATGTTCTTTCTTAATCTTTTGGTGTAAACAAGAGCTAGATCGAATGTTCTTTGCTCATTCGAGTCGCTAGAACACAAGAACACTTTGATGAGACCGCTCAGTGGAGCGAGCGCGTCCGAACACGCTAGAATGTTCTAAGCAACTGTTCACGCGCTCTTGCGCCGTTTACATCGAGCGAGCGAGCATTCTTAGAATATTCTATAGAATCTTTGCGAACGCACTAAGAACAACGAAAGAATGCTCTACGCCTGTTTACACTAGAAGAATTTGACGTAGTGGGGATAGAATGAGCATTCGCTCGTTTGGTGTAAATCCACCTTTAGAGGAGATTATTGGAGTTTCTTGTCGGCCCTTCTCCATAAGATCCACTTTTTGGAACCGTGCAACTAGTTTGACTTTTTGAAAGTACAAGTTAAGATCGTAATTACGGTGCACTATTAGCTTACGGCTTAAACGTCAGTGCTACCAACACTGCGGCGAAAAACTCAAGTAAGCGTTCCGTACCTGTAATTTGTGCAACTTGAGCATCAACATACCATAGACTAAATAGAAATAAAATATCCTGGTCGCACTATTTTCAAAATGTTGCGTTCACCTACTCACAAAAAATGTGCAAATTGTCAGTGTACTATAAATGGAAATGATGCTGAAATGTAGTCTCTGTTCCCTGACGTATGATCTTAAATGCAGTAAAGTGTCTAAGCAACGTTACGATTTAATGATGAATGAACATAAACTTATATGGAAATGTTCCTCATGTCTTTCCGAGCCAAAAACAAATAAAGTCACCTCACCCCCTTCTCCCACGAAACATGATGAAGATAATATAACACTTCGTCGTAGCGGAACTACCAAGCGCAAACCCTCCGATGGTACTCCAGAAGTGAGCGCCTTAGTCTCACAAGAGGTTTTACGGGATATTATTAGAGGAGAAATTGGTGAAACACTCAAGTCTACTATTAAGGAACTTGTGACCGAACATCTTATCAACATAGACAAGAGGATAACAGGATTTGATGATGCCTTATCCTTCAATAACACTATCCTGGAGGATATGAAAAAGAAGCTCGATGAAAAAATTTTTATTATAGACAAGTTAGAAAAAGAAAATATTGAGCTACGTTCTAAAGTGAATGATCTTTCATTAAGGCTCAATTCGGTTGAGCAACACATGCGTGAGTGCAATATCGAGATAACGGGATTACCAGAACACCAAACTGAAAATCTAGCAAATGTAATCGTGCAGCTTGGGAAGACAGTAGAATGTCCAATTGTGGGCGAAGATATTCAGCACGTAACAAGGGTAGCTAAACTTAATAAAGATAGTAACCGACCCAGGGCCGTGGTGTTAAAGCTGCGCAGTCGTATTGCGCGTGATAGTCTTCTGGCTGCAGTCATCAAGTATAACAGGAGCCACACCAATGACAAATTATCATCTCGTCACCTCGGCATAGGCGGCAAGCGTGAACCCATTTTTGTATCTGAACATTTAAGTCCCCATAACAAACATCTGCATGCTGCAACGAGACAGAAGGCTAAAGAAGCTGAATTCAAATTTGTTTGGGTACGTGATGGACGGATTTACGCGAAGAAGAATGAGACCGGACAAACTATATATATTCGCAGTTTCGACAGCTTAACTTTATTGAAAAAGATGCCTCAATAGACCAGCCTGGACTACTAGCAATGATTACAGAAACAAATATTAAAATTCAGTTCTGTCAATATATATTACCAAAACCTTCGAGGAATGCGTACTAAAACAAACGATGTATATAATAAAATATTACAAAGCAACTTTGAAATTATCACGTTTTGCGAAACTTGGTTGAACGCAAGGATTCTGGATAGCGAAATTGTAGACAGCAGATATATAGTTTACCGCAAAGATCGCGATCTTACTCGATCCTCGAAAACTGATGGCGGAGGAGTTTTGGTTGCTGTGTCTAGACGGATACCTTCGTGTAGAATGTACAACTGGGAGAGCGATTGTGAAGACATCTGGATAACCTTAGATGTAATTCATAATAATGTTCGAACAAAAATTGCCTTATGCATAGTTTACCTGCCTCCACCAATTAAACCAGATGTACTTGAAAGTTTCCTAGATAATGTAAGTAGGGTGACAGATTTAGTTGATAATATCCTTATCATAGGTGACTTTAACTTAAGCTTCATTAACTGGACCAAAGATCGAAACGTGCCTTATATGATACCCAATATTGCTATGAGTCTGAATACAGATAATTATAATAGACGTCTAGCTTATATACTTACTGATTTCATAGCTGTAACGGGATTGCAACAAACCAACTCTATTGTCAACAAGGATAATAAGTTGCTGGATCTGATTCTCACTAATGTTAACTGCAGTGTATCAACAACTAACTGTATTAGTAAGGTCGACCCATATCACCCCCCTCTTGAAATATTACTAGACTTAATACAAACTCCAACATTAACCTGTATACCACGTTCCGACTTTAATTTCTTTAAGGCTGATTATGATAATATTACACTTAGTCTCAAAAGCGTGGATTGGTTGAAAAGTTTCGATTGTTGTTCCGACGTAAATGATATGGTCGCTATTTTTTATGACAAAATCAATCTCATTATCGGTAAACACGTTCCTAAGCGTAAGCCTAGAATCCAATCCCATCCTATCTGGTTTACACGTGAACTTATCCATTTATTAAAAGTTAAAGACAAACTGAGACTCAAATATCGGAAGTTTAATAATCCCAGAGATAAGCTTGAATATGATGACGTGAGAAAAACATGTGAAAAACTTCTACATAACTGCCATAAAAACTATGTGGATGCAATAGAAAGAAACTTAAAAAAAAATACAAAATGCTTCTGGAACTATATAAAACATAAAAAGTCCCCTACCAACGCGCTGCCTTCTGTTATGCACAGCAATAACGAAGAATATTCGTCGAGTGGTCCTGATATTGCCAATCTTTTTGCATCGCAATTCAGTCTGGTTTACACCAACATCTCCAGTGTTAATATGTCTTGCCATAAATATATTAATAACCCCATTGATTCAGTCTCTAGTAAACTACCCTGCTTAAGATTCACCGAGGGAGAAGTTCTTAATAACTTGAAGCGCCTAAACCCAAATAAAGGAGCCGGGCCGGATGGTATTCCACCGTTTTTCATAAAGAGGTGTGCCTCTTATCTATCGTATCCATTAATGCTAATATTTAATAAATCACTCGAAAGTGGAATTTTTCCTAACGAGCTCAAACGCGCGCGCATTGTCCCGGTATTTAAGAAAGGTGATAACAGCAATGTAAAGAACTACAGACCGATATCTATCTTATCTGCTGTCTCCAAAATTTTTGAAAGTCTGGTTTGTCCCAAATTAACAAAGCACACGAAATTTCTAGTACGAATGGAACAACATGGATTTCAGGAGAAAAAATCTGTGATAACCAATCTCATATCATACATAACACCTATAATGGAAGGAATTGACAGGGGCCACCAGATTGATTCAGTGTACACAGACTTTGCCAGTGCTTTCGATCTTGTTGACCACAATATTCTAGTTGACAAGCTTAGGGGTCAATATGGCATCAGTGACCCATTATTGAACTGGTTTAGATCATATTTGGAAAATCGTGAGCAGGTGGTGGTTCTTGGCGGTTTCGAATCAAAAAAATATATTGCATCGTCAGGCGTACCGCAAGGATCACATCTCGGGCCATTACTATTCCTACTCTTTATCAATGACATCGTATACAGTGTTCATCACTGTCAGTGCTTCCTATTTGCTGATGACATGAAGATCTCGCGGCAGGTCGATTCTCTGGCTGATGCTGAACTGATTCAAGCCGATCTTGACCGTATATACCAATGGTGTTGTACAAACAGGATGATGCTTAACGCTTCTAAATGTCAATTCATCCATTTCACAAGGAAAAGAAAGGTGATTCAGTCAAGTTATCACATCAACAACGAGAATATCCCCACAGTTGATCAAATTCGCGACCTTGGTGTGATACTTGATTCAAAACTGAGCTTCATTCCTCATTATGACTGTATAATTCAAAAGGCTTCCAAGATGTTAGGTTTCATTAAACGTAATACCAAGGAATTCCGACACACTGCCTCCAAGATTCTACTGTATAATGCACTAGTAAGGAGTGTGCTCGAGTTTGGTAGTGTGATATGGAATCCCTTTTACGTCGTCCATTCTGACCGTATTGAATCGATCCAAAGGTCTTTCACGAGACATCTTGCATTCCGAGCAACTGGCATTAGTACCAGAAGCCTGTATGGAGAAAGGCTAGTCTTCTTCCGAATGTGCAGCTTGCATCTTCGCCGTCGTATGTTCGACTTGATCTGTTTACAGAACATTGTTACCGGATCTTCTATGACTCACGGTCTTCTTGAGCGTATTGAAATAAATGTTCCTAAGATAAACTCTCGCAGAAAATGTAAATCCTTTTTTAATATTCCCCGATACAGAACGAATCTAGGCTTGAATACCCCGATAGTCAGATTGATGTCTACATATAATAGTTGGTGTGCTTTGTATGGATTGGATATCTTTCACGACCACCCCACGCTACTTAGGTCAAAGATTATAAAAAATAAAAAATAAAAAATAAGTTATAAAATAAAATAAAACCATTTATATATAAATAAATAAATAAATATATGTACCTATAAAAAATAAACAATAAATTATTAAATAAATAAATATAATTATGTATATATTTCATAAACAAATTTAAAATTTATTAATTAATAAAATATGACGAACAATTTTGTCTATTAATGTGCGCTTTATTTTACTGTTTAATCTTATATTCTTCTGTGTGTCTTTATAACTGTGAATACTGTATCTTCTACTTTAATACTACGCCAATGTTGTGCATGTCTGTAATTGATGTAAACACTAGTCTATATCTTTGTCTTTAAAATATCAATGTTTGTGTTTATATTGTTGATGTGCCTTGAATAAATAAATAAATAAATAAATAAAAGTACCTATTGATATGGGGGCCTAGACAAGTTGCAATTTGACATTCGAATCGACAAACGAATAGAAACAAAATGTATGTAAATAACATTAGTGACAGCCCGATTTGACGAAAGCTTGTGTCATTTTCATACATTTTGTTTCTCGATTCGAATGTCAAAATGCAACTTGTCTATGCCCCCATTGTCAAATTGAAATAAAACATTTGACTTTGACAAGTCGAGCAGTGTTGTTGGGTTTTTTCTATTTAAATTCCGACACAAATCCAGACTCCAGTGTGTATTTGTATCCGGAATTTCCAATCTGTATTTTGGATTGGGATTTAAAATTCGAATTCCAGGACCTCTAGCAGTCAAAATTAAGATGTTGAAAATGGGGGTCTTTATAGCCACAGAATGTGTCCGGTTGCTGACAATATAAATAAATATTTTGGGGACATTCTAACACAGCACCATCTAGTCCCAAACTAAGCAGAGCTTGTACTATGGGTACTAGACAATGGATATAATATTTATATACTTTTTTTTGTATATATAGGAAACACCCAGACAAACACAAATACTTATATTCATTATCACATAAATATTTGTGTGGAAATCGAACCCACAACCTCGTGATCAGCAGTTCGGTACTCGAACCACTAGACCACAGAAGTCATCACGCCCAATAGGTTCGCCCCTTAAGGGACCTAAACGTACATTACTACACCTCTGCCTAATCATTCGGGGAATAACTTCTTTTACAATTTCATTATACGTATAGATACAGCGTTAATAATCTCCGCTTGCCCCAATAAATCACGAAGAGTATTCATCAAGAATGTCGCTTCAATAACTTCCATCCATTGTCAATTCATTGGCGTCTCCCGTCGTCTCGTCGGTACTTGCACGCGCCACTGGCTCGTATTGTCGCGATACCAATCGCTATGATTGCACGATACGCAAACAATAGCCGACCGTTCTATATTTTTGTCAGATTGAGGTGCGTATTGGGGTACGGTAATGAAGAGTTTTGTTAATTTCTCGCGGTATTGGCTCGTGTTTTTTAGACTAGCATAAGAGTACGGAGATTGGATCCATAAAAGACAGGCCTATATCCAGCATTGGGTGCAATCGGGCTTCCGATGATGATGATGAGTATGTTCAAAATTCAGTTTGATCCTATATACAAAAATATTGTTCCATATTTAGTAATAGCAGTGATAGCCTACGGGTATGACCACTGGACTGCCAAGTCAAAGGTCTCGAGTTCGAATCCAAGGCACGCACCTCTGACTTTTCAAAATCATGTGCGTAATTATCACTCGCTTTAACGGTAAAGGAAAACATCGTGAGGAAACCTGCATGCCTGAGAGATTTTCTCGACGGAATGTGAAGTCTGCCAACCCGCATTAGGCTAGCGTGGTGGACTATAGCCTAATCCCTCTCATACTGAGAGGAGACCCGTGCCCAGCAGTGGGACAGTATAGGTATTAGTTAATTATTATTATTATTCAGTATGTGCATGCTAGATTTTTGTGTGGCTCTTTCTGTCTAAGCTACCATGACCACCGTTAACCGAAATACCACTAATTCTGTTTTTTCTTGACTTATTTCGATCAATTAACGTTCTCATACAAACCTTCAAGCCCTTATTCACGTCAAAAATACCCTACGGCTTCGATTTTGGAGAAGGATGTCCTTCTCCAAAATCGAAGCTGTCTCTTTACTAACTTTCATCAAAATCGGATGAGCAGGTTAGGTGTTAAAGCGTAACAGGCATACTTAGTACTTTCGCATTTATATTTTATTTTATCTTAGATGTTATGCAACGGTGTGGTCTACAATGAAGCGCACGTGCCCAGAAGAAACGGATTCACTCTCGTTTTGAAGACACCCAAATTATAAGTCTCGGGGAACAAGGATTCCGGCACGGATTTCCACATTATAGAGCAGTACCTACTTAATAGTATCATGTATGTCGAGGTAAGACGCTTAGTGCGAGATAAAGGCACTTCCAGTAAATAAGCAAAAATAAAATTAAAATGAATAATAATAAATATCCTGCGACATTTTACACAGCACCATCTAGTCCCAAACTAAGCAGAGCTTGTACTATGGGTACTAGACAATGGACATAATACTTATATACTTTTTTTTTGTAAATACATACTTATAATACATAAGAAACACCCAGACAAACAAACATTTAAGTTCATCACATAAATATTTGTGTCTTGTGGGAATCGAACCCACGACCCCGTGATCAGCAGTCCGGTACTCGAACCACTAGACCACAGACGTCGTCAAATAAAATATTAGGATAGTAGGATAAGAATTAAGAAGAAAGAAAAAAAATCCAAAATAAACTATGGCCATTTCGTTATTAACGCGGGGTGGTATTTATATTGACGCTATCACGCTCGGCTCCACCGGGGGTGAGCAGTGACGCGGAAGCGCGCGCCGATTACTATTGTTACGTCACACCCAACCTGGACTTGCTAAGTGATTGGGTCAAATTAATCTATTCTTAGTTTACGTTTCAGCTGAGGATCATGAAGTTTAGGGAACGGATTAGGGAAGCTGTTAAAATATTTCTCCTGTCCTGGGTTCAATTCCTGAGTCTGGCAAAGTGTTACTGTGTCGTTACTATGAAATTCTGAGTACCAGCTCCGAAGTTGGCGAAAATCTTTGGTTGTGTTCGAGTGGATCGCTGGATGGTTTAAAATCAACTAGACCTGGGGGCTATTATAGACAAGTTGCAATATGACATTCGAATCGACAAACGAATAGAAACAAAATGTATGGAAACGACATTAGTGACAGCCCGATTTGTCGAAAGCTTGTGTCATTTTCATACATTTTGTTTAGTGTTACAGTATCTCAACCATGAGTTCTATCGAATGGCTCTTGAAAGGTTTTTTACGGATCGAAACGCTGTAATCTCATAGCAGATTTTAGTTCCTAACGTAACCGCTAGAGGCGCTGCGAGGGTTTTCCATACAAATATTTTACGGCGTCGCTAGCGAGTCTAGTGAGAAAAACTCATGATCGAGTCACAGGTCTTACTATCGAATTCTAGAAATTTTGTTAGGACAATGTATGTTGGATCAACACACAGTCAAACAAAGCTATCACGACTGTATTCCCCGAAAGGTTACACAGAGATGTACTAATGTACACCCACAGTTCGCCAATATGTAGTGGGGGCGAGCCTATTGCCATCAACCGGGCACAAATCCAGACTCCGAGCTGCTACTGGGAATTTACCGTAACCAAACAACATTTTGTTCGACCCGGAAGTCAAAGCTAGGACCTCCAGCGTAGCAGTCACGCTTGGGATCACTAAACCAACAAAGCACGCAACTAGTAGGTATTATCTAAAACTATATTTCAACCCTTCCAATGCAGAGTTGCTATCATTATAAAAAAATGCCTTTTTTCATCAATCGACCATGACATACTAATGCATGACAAATAGATAATAGCGGTAGGTCGCAGATCAAATATTATGACCGCACGGAATCTATAATGACGTGCTGTCATTAATATGTGACATGACATCATTAATTTGCAGGGCCGGACTTCTACGGAGGGCCACAGGGTCCGGGGGGTCTGGGGGCCTTGCCGTCAAAGCTGCCCCAAACAGGCGTACAGTCTATAATTACTTGTAAAAGTGTCTTTAAAGGATCTATTTACTAATTAATAAAATATTTAATAAATATCATTTCATTTCATTTGTCACGAGCAAAAACATGTATACACTAACAAAAGTGCTAAAGCGATTTTTTCATGAAAGAACGATTGCAACTTTGTGATAACACCAATGTCACTATAGTATTGGTTCGTAAATACTGTGTTCGTTATATCACAAAAGTTCTATTAGTACTTTAGGAGAAAATCAATTTAGAACTTTTGTTGGTGTATACATGTTTTTGGTCGTGATTGTACATGGAAATAACAAAACGAAATAAATCTATGTAACTATGTTGTTACTAATAAACATCTACAGTTCACCGATGTTTAACCAAACCATGCCATGAACCAAACACAAATTCGAGCTGTTACTGAAAATTTTAAAGAACCAACAATACTCTCGAACGGGAATCGTACAAAGGACCTCTACCTTTGTACGATTCCCGTTCGAGACTATTGTTGGTTCTTTAAAATTTTCAGTAACAGCTCGAATTTGTGTTCCACGTTACATTTACGACTAACGAATGAGGCAGTGATGACAAATAGGCATGATTTTTTTTATTTTGGCCCCAAATTTCAGTCCCTTTGAGGACCCGAGTTTCTAAGTCCAGACCTGTTAATATTAGATGTACTGTGACTGTCATTACCATACAGTGACGTACACGATAGATGATTGATTGTGACATGTGTCACGTATTGCTAGACATTACATCTGGAAATTGAGGATTATTGAAGGGCGGGTCAAAAGTGAAATTGGTCGGTGACGAACACGTACCTACCTCATTATAATTTTGCTCTCTAGACTGAATGGAGACAATTTTACTCCCTAAAATTGGAAAGAACCAGATCTCACGCTCGTCTTGGTCTTTGCTTACCAGCTCACGATTTTATTTAATTTTTGTAACTTTATAATTCTGCATTTAACTGTAACTTTAATAATAATATAATAGTTAATTAATTAATGTTTTTTTTACTGTTTCTAATGTTAAATAATAATATTTTTAAATGTTTAATTCTATTTGAAATTCTAAAAACCTTTTTTATTTCTTATTCTTATTTAAATTGAAATAAATAATGTAAACGAGTGTTTAAAACTCATCTGTGAAGGATGTGCACGCCTGTAATTGACTTGTTTACACAGAATCCTCTTTCTCAATGTATTGCCTACTCATGTATTGTGAATAAGTTGCTGGTGATAAAATAAATTAAATTAAATTAAAACCTAGTAACTAAGCAGTATTTTATTGAGATCGCAGATCAGAAAATCAAAAGGTTAAGCCTAAGTAAAAACTGTGGATTCAGCAGATATGGTAGAAATCTGTTACTTAGTTTGTCAAAAATACTCTAAATGAAAGTAAATATTTTAAAGCTTAGGTACTTAGCTACTTACATACAAAGTAAAATTAGGTACCTACATAGCTACAAGGGGCAATAGTCACTGAAGCCAAATATACCGCGGCAGGTGATAGTGTTGTCAGATTCCAAAAATTAGCTAGATTTTGGGTAATTTTTTTTTCATTTTCGATTGTAATCGTGTAATTCGTAATTCTAAGGCTAATTCAAAGACGACGCTAAGCGTCAACTAACGCTTCCGTATGTCAAATTGTAATACCTATAAATTAGACATACGGAAGCGTTACTTTACGCTTAGCGTCGTCTCTGATTATGAGCCTGAGTCCGCCAACACGTAGTAGGCCAGCGTGACGGTGTAAACATATAGCTTGATCTGTCTCATTAAGGGAGGAGACACGTCATCTATTTTGTGATGATTAATGGGTCGTTACAAGAGAAAGAGAAATAATTTAAATCTACTGCAATTAAGCCATGTACTCACTCACAAAGATCATGAAAATTAACAATCATTATACTAAACCCCGCTAGGGGGTATGAGAGACCAATCTAAATTATTTGCTCGTTGTTTTGTCAACGTTAACCCTTCACTGCTGGATTAGATCGCCATTAGCTAATTGCCTAGTTACGATTCAACCCTTTATAGCTCGTTGGACGAGTTTTAAATAAATACTGAATGTTACCTGGTATTAAAACTTGGGTAAACAGATATGTTTTGATAAAAGCAAATAATCACGCCTGTATTTTCCCGAAGGGCTAGGCAGAGGTGTACTAATGTACACCCACAGTTCGCTAATATGTCCAGGTCACATGTAACAGGGGCCGAACTGCCGAACGAAAAAAAAATTGCAATTCTAACTAGCAGTTAGAATTTCAAAGAATAACCATAAAATATTTTTAACCCCCGACGCAAAAACGACGGTGTGTTATAAGTTTGATGTGTCTGTGTGTGTGTGTGTGTGTGTCTGTCTGTGGCATCGTAGCTCCCGAACGGATGAACCGATTTTGATTTAGCTTTTTTAACTGAAAGGTGAATTAGTCGGGAGTGTTCTTAGCTATGTTTAATGAAAATCGGTCCAAGATGGCCGCCGCCACAAAATAGCGGATTACATATTTTCACAACTCCCTCAATATGGGTATCAAATGAAAGGACTTAACTAGGAGAATACTATACACTATGATACATTTCAAATCCAAGATGGCCGCCACCACAAAATGACATTTCGTGTCGGGGGTTTTAAAAAAAAAAATTTAGGTTAGGTTATATAGTCTAGTCTTTGTAAACGCGCCGCTATGCTAGACACTGGATTCGAATCCCAGGTCGAGCCGTGTAATTAAGTTTTCTATACCTAAAATTCTCAGGACACGCAATATTCCACATCCTATTTATAAATATCCTGGCACATTTTTACACAGCACCATCTAATCCCAAACTAAGCAGAGCTTGTATTATGGATATAATACTTATATACTTTTTTTATAAATACATACTTATAATAAATAGGAAACACCCAGACTAACACAAACACTTAAATTCACAATAAATGTTTGTGTCGTGTGGGAATTCAACCCACGACCTCGTAATCAGCAGTCCGGTAAACGAACCACTAGACCACAGACGTCGTCTAAACACAGCCAGAAATCCTTTTTTATATAGGTATGCGTTTGACCATTACCTCACCTGCTCGTCGACGACGGAGCACGCTACTTGAAGACTTCCAAGATAAACGTCGTATTTTAATTTTGTCATCATTTCGGCTCCTGAAAAAATTCACTGGACACACTCACAATACATACATTTCCAGCTACTTATACACAATGTATGTATACACTCATACAGTGCAGATGTAAAATGTTACCATAATGTCCCCTGTAGAAAATCTGCGGAGGAGAGAGCGTTAAGTGCGACGTGCCGTTTCTATACGACGAATTCCTAAAACCACTTTTTTAAGGCAACGCAATCAGTGTATCTGATTGATTATTTTACGGATAGAGCAGACGAGCCACTGATGTTAAATAGACAACGCCGGCCATGGAACACCAGAGGCGTTGCTGTCGATTGCTGATCCTAAAAACCACTACGGACTCCAAAGCTGGACAAGGGAACTGGCTTTTACAGACAATGACAAAAGGTGCTTTAAGTGAGCGAGCAGAAAATGCTCGGTGCGACAAACAGTGCGTGCCTAATGACATAAGAAAACGAAAGACTCCAAAGCTACCGAGAAGGGAACTGGCTTTCACAGACAAAGGTGCTTTAAGTGAGCTAGCAGAAAATGCTCGGTGCGACAAACAGTGCGTGCCTAATGACACAAGAAAACGAAAAACTGCATCTGGTTAAATATCACATTAGATGACATATTTTGCACGTCTCAGTAATGTTTTCTCGATTAAAATGACGTAAAAATAGCTTTTTCTCATCCACTAAGAAAATTTGCCTTTTTTTTTTGTGTAATTACATAAAACCAACACAAACACGTATGTTCATCACTTAAACATTTTTGTGTTGTGAGAATATAACCCATCAAGCCAAAATTTCGTAATCAGCCGTCCGATACTTGTGCTACTAGACCAAGAATTAAAATAAACGCTCTCCTATTCGTCGTATACGCGCCGCACCTCATCTAACCAAGGGGAAGCCATCATCGTCAATCGCGAACTAACATAAATATGCTTTTACCGCCCTCTCCCTCCTCGGAGGGTAATGTGAGGGACGCACTGTAACGCACTCTGGACTGGAATTGTGTGAATTTTTCCAGATTCATTATGTAGGTGTAGGTATTAATTTTTTTTCTTAGCAATAGAGGTCAATTTTTAAGATGCGGCTCGTCTTATCATTGATACTTCGCCAATTTCTATACGCTGCTGAGACGTGGATAGCGAAAGCAAGAAAATAGGAGCTCTTGAAATATGATGTTGGATATTGGAGAAGAATTATAGGAGTATCCTTCACTGCACCACGACGACGGCCAAGGGCAATACGATATTAAAGAATCAAAGATTTTTAAGTCTAAAAAATGTCATGGAAAACTGTTTTACAAAGTTACACTGCGTGTATTTCTGTTATATAGTCGTCAAGTTTAAAACCTTATTCAAGAATACTCTTATTCTAGTAAAGATCTGCTTTCTTGTCGGTGCAGCATCTTCCACCGCTCTCTGTCGAGAGCTACCACATCCTCCTTATACGTCCCGAAATTTTATTTAGATGACCCCACAAATAAGTCATTTTACTACACAATTTGCATATAACTATCTTCTGTACAATACCCATGTTTGCAAAAGAAATAAATCATTTGATTTGACTTTCAGTCACTCCCATTGACATATATATGTATTATTGTATTACTGCGTAAAGATTACGCAGACCGCATATCAGATTGACACCCTCGTACTTGGTGAACCAATCCCAAATTGGTCTTCTCTAAACAGAAGTGAACTAAGGCTCATATTCAAAGACGACTCTAAGCGTAAAGTACGCTTCCGTATGTCAAATTTGTATTACAATTTGACATACGGAAGCGTAAGTTTACGCTTAACCTCGTCTCAAAAACGCCGCTAAATGTAAACTTACGCTTCCGTATGTCAAATTGTAATACAAATTTGACATACAGAAGCGTTACTTTACGGTTAGCTTCGTCTCTGAATATTAGCCTAAGTCCGCAATCAGCTAAAAACAAATGCCATCCGATACTACTAAAGATGGCGTCAGTGTTGTGTATGGCGAAAACGTCTGTCAAATGTTCGGGTCTCCTTAAAAACACCGTCAAAAAGTCGGTATCAATGACTAACAAGCAGTAATCACGCCACACCTAAACTGGTCATCATTTACGCAGTGACGTGCACGCAGAAGTTAATCTTCATATAATAGTGATTGTCCGGCTGTGGGGTGACCAGCCGGGCTAACATGCACGCCGCGAGAAAATTTTGTCGACCCTTATGTCGTGCTTTTGTCTCGTTTTCGCACGAGGAAGAGCGAGACAAAAGAGTAGACAAAATTTTGTCGTGGCGCGCATGTTAGCCTGGCAGGTGGGCTGAGAGACATACGGACGGAGAGGTTGGCGAGAGATTACCATATAAATAAATAAATATTCTGGGACATTTTACACAGCACCATCTAGTCCCAAACTAAGCAGAGCTTGTACTATGGGTACTAGACAATTGATATAATACTTATATTTGTAAATAACTTCTTTTTGTAAATACATAGGTACATATAATACATAAGAAACACCCAGACAAACAAACACTTATGTTCATCACACAAAATATTTGTGTCATATGGGAATCGACCACCCACGACCTCGTGATCAGCAGTCCGGTACTCGAACCACTAGACCTCAACCACAAACTCATAAACCATACCTCTTGCATAATATTAGTAAAGGTAGATTACATTTCGCAATCGCTACAATTACAAAGACCGCTAAACCCGAGCATTTCCCCCAACAAGTCAGCTATCCTCTGCGGCTGTGTGTCTCACCCATTACGGCTGTCGGCCACAGCACAGGGTGTTGTTTATCCTAGACACCCGACACTTCGCAACGTATAGTGTAACTGTTTGTTTTGTTGTGTTTGTCTACTGACATCTGCAATGGCGCAGGACGATGTTTGGTAAAGTACCTTCGGGTCTTGGATTCAGTCTATACGTGAACTTGTGAAGTAGGATATTATGTACTTACATAATTTTATCTATATTTTTAGATCCAAGGAATCTAAAGGAATGTATCAATCACATAACAATTATTTATTTTACTTCGCACACCGATAATAGTCCCTCAGTTTTACAATATTTTTGAGTTTTACAAGATTGATGTGAGTTGAGAATCATAAGTAAGTTGAGCGACTTGAGCAAGCTAGGCGATGTAAGCAAATATTAGCCTCAGTGAGTTGAGCGAGTTTACAGAGTAAAGTGAATTAATTTAGGAAGAATAATTAGAATTTATTTAAAGTATTGCGAGTTAAGTGGGGTAACCGAAGAGTGAGTGAAGTTATTTCAAATCGGACCAGTAGTTTCGGAGCCTATTCAATACAAACAAACAAACAATCAAATCTTTCCTCTTTATAATATTAGTATAGATATAGATAAAAACACCCAGACAAACACAAACAGCTTAAAAGTAAATAAATAAATCACATATCTAACTCAGAATGCTAAATCAACACCCTATATCTCAAATGTTGCACATACATTTAGTTAATTAGAGAGGGGTAGTCGCGGGTTCGATACCGGCGCACGCATAATCATACTTTAATCTATTTGACTTCGCGTCGGCGTGGGGTTCAAATTGAATATAATGACTGACTCATCGCGTCTGCTCACCTATTAGGGGATAGCGTGATAGTTTGTAAGTACTTATAATATTTTTATGATCCACCTCATTGCACTACTGTCACTAATTCCTGGGTTTGAGACTTGGGCTAATATTCAGAGACGACGCTAAGCTTAAACTTACGCTTCCATATGTCAAATTGTCATACAAATTTGACATACGGAAACGTTACTTTACGCTAAGCGTCGACTCTGAATATTAGCCTAATATTCACGATGCTAAGCGTAAACTTATGCTTCCATATGTCAAATTGTCATACAAATTTGACATTTAACTTTCTGCCAGTGGCTTCGCGCGCGTGGTCTTATAAAAATAACCTATGTTACTGAGGAAAGATGTAGCTTTTTAATGGTGAAAGTGTTTTTGAAACCGGTCCAGTATACAAATCTAGGTATAGAATATTAGCTGCTTAACAAACTTTATTGACACAATTGTATCGACATGGGCCCTACATTACCTTTTGCGTATTTTAAGTAACTAATGATTATTCATTTTTACAGTTTCCGCACCATGAGTCCGGTTTTAAACGACGCTGCCATCACAGAGATGCTCAATAACTCTGGGAACGAGGACGATGACAACTACAAAATCAATTTGGACAACTTTATCGAACCCTTTCGGAACGCTCCAATACAATTGTGCTATATACGGAAAAAAAAATTATGCCCCATTCGTGGCATAAACTGGTCGTCATAACCGCAAGTGCTACGCCACAGGTCCTGGGTTCGTTTGCCGGGCTGAGCATAGTTGTTTGGTTTTTCTGTGAAATCTCATTACTTATTATACCAACCTTATTGAGGAGGTCCTTCAAAAATGTCAGGTGCGTAGTACTCGCAACCGGCGCGTGTGTATGACAAGATGTATGATCGTGGAGGAAGCTAAAGAAGTATGCAAGAATTGTTGCAAGTGGCGATCTCTAGTTTCTGCCTACCCCTAAAAGGTTTGAGTGTATGTATGTGTGTATACTGTGTTTAGCAGCTAATTAGCAGCTCGGCGTCTGGATTTGTGGCCGATTGATGGCAATAAGCTCGCCCCCTATCACATGGGACCTAAACATACAGTTGAACAGTGCGTGTACAGAAGTACCCCTATGCCTATATAACTCTACATTAGAAGGCTTGTATGTAATGTTAACAAAGTATCAATTGAGACCTCGAGATTTTATTTTAGTCAAATAGAGCACTGACATATCAATTACTACTTGACCTCTCTTTTGATTAATTTACTTTGTTTTAATAGCTCTTTGAAACTGGTCGTGTTATCCAAAGTAACTTGAAGCCTGTTGTCTTCATTTTACTTACTCACGAAAGCTCTTACATATTGGTAGTACCCATCAAACATAACTTGACCCCTATTCTGATTACTTTACTTGGCGATGAGGGATCTTTGACGCTGGCGTTGTTATCACTGCCATGGATCTTGCACGCCATATGTGTGACTGATAAGGATCTACATTATGTATAGGTAATTAGATGATACAGTAATAAAATCATTGGTAACATCGTAGGGTGCTTAATCTTTTTATCTTTTGAATATAATATTGGGGGCTTGTCACAAAAGTCAATGATAAAATGAATTTCATCAAATTCGACATTTTCCTTAAGGCTAATATTCATAAGGGACGCTCAGCGTAAACTTACGCTTCCGTATGTCAAATTTGTATTACAATTTGCTTTACGCTTAGCATCGTCTCTGAATATTATCCTAAGGCTGAGATTCAGAGAAGAGACTCAGCATTAACTTACGCTTCTGTATGTCAAACTGTAATACAAATTAGACATACGGAAGCGTAAGTTTAGCATCGTCTCTGAATTAGCCTACGCTAAGCGTTAGGTAACGCTTCCGCAAGTTAAATTGTAATACAAATTTGATATACCTACGCAATATTAGCCTAATTCGTTTGTTAAGTAACCAGATGCGGCTGAATCTCAGAAAGTAGTTTATTTTTTTATTTTTCAGCAAATCAATTTCCAATAAGTGAGGTTAACTTATTGTAACTGCCTCGTTAGTCTAGTGGTTCCAAGCGCGACTGCTACACTAGAGGTCCTGGATTCGATTCCCAGGTCCAGCAAAATATTTTTTGGGTATTTATTTGAAATTCTCAGTATCAGCTTGGAGTCTGGATTTAGGTTAATGGCAATAGCGCCCTATTACATGGGACCTAACATACCGGCAAACTGTGGGTTTACTAGTACGCCTCTGCCTAACCCTTCGTGTTACACAGGCGTGATGGTATGTTATAGATATGGGTGTTCTAATTTCAAATGCCGAAAGTACCTATATGCCGCGCAAAGAAAGAGTTCACATTTAAGAGAGGTAGGGCACAGCCATTTATGGCTCAAATCTGGAGCAGCCCATCTGGGGAAGTACCTCCACCTTCCAGAAAACTGCAGCCAAATAACACACTTTATTGTGTGTTTTGTTCCTGCAGTGAGTAAGGTTGCCAGAGCTCCTAAGGATGCGCTGCGCTGGCAGCAAGAGGAATATTCCCTCAACTGTCAGCGCAGTGCATCCTCCATAAACCTCTAGAGGTTTTTAGGGTCGGCAACGCGTGAGTGATACCCCTGGTGTTGCAAGCGTCCGTAGGCTACGGTAACCGCTTACCATCAGGCGGGCCGTATGCTTGTTTGCCACTTTAGTGGGATAAAAGAAATTATATATATTTTTAATCGTCCAAAAAGCAATATAAAAAACATACAAAAATCCACAACACACAATGTTTTACATCCCCTCTTACCCCATAAAGATTACCATAAAATTACACGGACATAAAGGTCGGCTCACTCCGCGCCACCTCGCTATAACTTGTCGATAAACTTATCAGTACATTTTGTTCGGCGCTATCTCGGTAACTATATAAAACTAACGAACCGTGGTTGTTTACGGATTACTGTGTTTGTATTAGTGAATGTATTGTTTATGTAGTATTAAAGATATTTTCTATAACGCTTTTATGAGCTTGATATGTACCTATCTATGAATCTATATATATCTACGTAACGTAAAATCTTTGAACGTATTGATTGATTTGAATCTTTGCACCCTTCAGGGACTGACATCAATGCAAATGATGTCGGATCTTAAAGGGTCTTTGGTCTTTGCAGTAAACGAAACTAAAAAGTAGAAAATAAATAATAGTTTAAAAAACATGCTTGAATAGAAAATCAAACTAATGTAAAGTAAAATTAATATTAAAAAAAAGCGTGATTGCTCAATGCAATGACAAGCGTCATTTTTTAAATATTATTTTTATTAGCAACTACAAGCATTGAATAATTCTTTCAGTGTTAGATAGCCCATTTATCGGGGAAGGCTATTGACTATATACCATTGCGCTACGAGTGCTACGACTAATAGGAGCGGAGTAACAATAAAAATGTTGCAAAAACGGGGGAAAAAATCATAAGACCACGCGGGCGAAGCCGCTGGCGGAAAGCTAGTTCCGAATAAATCGGCTTTCGATGAAGAAAAACCATTGATAGTAGTGGATCTCTTAATAGAGAGATCTTGATAGAGAGTCTCTTAATTTGAAACAGATAAGTAGCACAGGCAAAAGCTGCGACGACAAAATTTCAAAATTGGGCACGGCAAAATTTCAAAATTGGGCAGCGGCAAAATTTGTATGCTATATTTAGCGAACTGTTCTAGTGCAATACCTAAATTCATGTGTAATTTAGTACAGTAAAATTCTTAAAGAAAATTAAGGTTAAGCGTACCAGTTCTTGGATGGGCCACCACCTATCACATCAAGGCCCTTCCGTGCACGCATATGCATTTTAGCATTATTTATTACAATACTTACAACATTAATTTGTGCAAGCATAAAACAGAATGCTTTACATCTGAGTGACGTGGAGCTTTTAGCGTCGCATGCGCACGTCGGGCGTCGGGGAGCGATTACGGAGTAGTGCGTGCCTTTTGATGTCTGTTTTTTTAATAGATTTTGTGTTAATAGAAATGCTTTCAAGCTACTGAGTTTTGGAATTCAACAATATTAGATACCCATTAACCTATATGAAATTACGCCAGTATTCAACAATGAAAGGACTTTTGAGACTAGCCTCGGCGAGCACGTAAAGCCGTCGGTCATACGAACACTTATGACAATCGTTAGTGGTAGTTAGAAGCCCAAAAAGCCTGACAACCAGTCTTTCCTTCCAATATCGGTATTACCCAAAAATTGGGTTGCGGAGGTCTCATGGCAGTCGCTCCGTGTAAAGTACTGTTATTCAGCCGCATCTGGTTAGACTGGAAGCCGACCCCAACATAGTTGGGAAAAGGCTAGGAGGATGAGTTAATGACGAGCCTCGACTTTGAAGATTCGAATCCAAAAATAAACACGACTCACGACACGACGACGACGACACGACACGACACGAACCGAGTTCTTTTCAATAGGGTTCGATCCGGATTAGCTTAATGAACAGATCAGCTAATCCAAATTAACTGATCTATCCAGCTTAGGACCTGGCAACCCTATACCCTACAATAGAGTTACCAACATTGCAGCGTGAGTCGTTTCTCTGTAAGGAGTTTTAGCTTTCACAGTCGTGCGGCGCGTTCGTGAGCCATTCTCCTACTGGTTTATGAAGGAGATACCGAGTGGCGTCAATCGCGCCGCTAATGGATGGACAGAGGCAACCGTGGAGGCGGTTGTTGCGAGAAAAAAATTAGAATCTGTACTAATATTGTTATAATTATAATAATCAGTTGTCTCAACTGCCTGTCTGTTAATAATAATAATAATAGTATAAAGCTAAAGAGTTTTTTTGTTTGGTTGGTTGGTTGAACGAGGTAATCTCAGGAACTACAGGCCTGATTTATAAAATTATTTAAGTGTTAGATAGCCCATTTATCGAGGAGGGCTATAGACTATGTATCTTAATGCAATACGACCAAAAGGAGCGGAGCATAAACAAAAAAAATGTTACAAAAAAAGTTTTGGTGGAAAAAATCAACTTTAATGGGAACGAAGTCACGAGCAAAGGCTAGTGCTTTATAAAAAGGAACATATATATACTGTGTATGTCTGTATTCCACGAAAGGATAAGCAGAAGTGTACTAAAGTACAATTCTCAAATAAACTGTAAACTAGGTTCCACTGCTGCACCTGGGTTGCCTCGCCCCTATTACATGTGACCTAAATGTTTAGGTTACATAAGGACGAGCCTATTGCCATTATCTGGGCACAAATCTAAGCTCTAAGCTAATACTGAGAACAGAAAAACGCAGTCGATCAGTTGTAAGAATTTGTCAATTATTGTTCTACGCCACTTAAATTTGGAGAAAGGCTTAACACTTCCCTCGACCTGAGAATTAAACTTGGTACTTACCTCTAGCGTAGCAGTGGCGCTTGGGACCGCTAGACCAACGAACTATTTTATAACACCGAAATGTACACATGGAAGCAATAAATACTTTGACTTTGACTTCGAACTAGTCAAAACACAAAAATCAAAAATGTTCTAAACTTCTGACCTAATACCTAACAGCATCTCCATGTATTTCTGTATCTTTTACCGTACGCGTGAAGTGGCCTTGCTATCTAACGAGAGAATGCACGTCTATCTATTTTAGTACAATTTTGTACAAAAATATTATCTATAATAATACTAATAATAAAAAGCTGAAGTGTTTGCTTGGTTGGTTGAAGGCGCTTATCTCGGGAACTACTGGTCCGATTTGAAAAATTCTTTCAGTGTTAGGTAGTCCGTTTTTCGAGGAAGGCTATGGGTTTATTTATTAATATCATCATGCTACAACCAAAAGGAGCGGGGGATCCATTAAAAATGTTGTAAAAACGGGGAAAAAATCAACTACTATGTAAGATATGTTAATCGAACATTTAGGACACATATTAGGCCAGCGTGGTGGACCTAGGGCTTTCCCTCTTATACTGAGACCTTCTTAGACCCAGCAATGGGACAGTTAATGGGTTGATGACGATGATCACTGCTTCACAATCAATCACAACCCTAAGACGTAGATCTAATCGTCAAAGTTTACTGCCTTGTTGGTATAGTGGTCCCAAGCGCTGCTGCTACGCTAGACGTCCTGAATTCGATTCCCGGGTCGAACCAGGTCGGTGGGTTGGGTTTTCTATGAAACTCCCAGTAGCAGCGGAGTCTGGATTTGTGCCCGGTTGATGGCAATAGGCTCGCCCCCTATTACATGGGACCTAAACATACCAGCGAAATGTGGGTGTACATTAGTACGCTTCTGCTTTCTCCTTCGAGGAATATGAGCGTGATGGTATGTCAAATATTACCCAACTAGGCACATTGTAATCACACTTAAAAAATCGCAAAAATCATTGAACAAAACCCCAGCCCCTCCCCTACATCGGAAGTATTTTTCCACACAATTGATCATACATCATTTTTCTAACAATTTAGATTCCTATATTCTCATTGTTGGGTAGTCATGTATACTAATACTTTAATGCGAGGGTAGAATTCTTTTAAAATTCTAATGCAGATTTTCTATTGAGAAGAGCTTAAGAAATCAGTAATTTAATGGGTGTTAAAGATTAAGTAAGTATCGGTAAATGAGTTTTAAAGAAGCATAGTCCGTATATCTACATAAAAATCGTGGGTTATTAAAAATATAATATCGCCTTTCGGGAAAACATTTGATGTTCGTACGTGTCCAAAACACAAATAGTTGTTGATTTTGAGGTTATAATCTTAATAATAATGTTCTAAATTTAAACTTACCGATAATATGGTTGAGATGAGTTGACACTTTGGCAAATCCTTTATCACGATAACACTGGTTGTCAATAAACACACTATAAATACGTCCACTTTAACATAACACACCAACAAATACAAATAAAGATACCATTTCACACGAATCTAGATGTACAATTTATTATTTAAATTGAATAATGAATGGGTACGCAACGACAACCCTTGAACTGCCTTGAAGTCACTAACAATAACATTCGGTGACGTATAGTGGGAAACTTAAAAAAACAAAATTGGAACACATTTGTTTTTGAATGCCAACATTCAAATAAAATTTGTTCTAATTTTAAAACTAGTTTTTTGTAAACACGTAATTTTCTTTAGTCGATTATCATCGATTTTTGCACTATTTTTAGACTTTTTTTTAAGGTGGTAGAACACCGAGTTTTGTTTGTCTGGGGTGGTAGCACCAGATACTAGATAGGGTATTTGGCATGTAAAATATAGGATCTATTGATGGCATCCGTACTGAATATGAATTTTGGAAACCAACTATTTAGTCAGTTAAGAAAATTAAGAGATATTTTAAGAGGAAATCGACAAAGAATATGATTTTTGTCTACCTTAGTCACGTGATCGTACCCGGCTGTGATTGGCCGAATGGTTGATAACTTCAACTAAATACTTGTAAACAATTGCATGTACCTAAAGTGTACATAAAATACAAATAGGTGATGTCAGGTGATAACATGAGGCCCCTTATTGTTAGGATAAGCGTTTTCGCGGGATATTTAAATTTAGTGATTAACGTAGAACCCGGTTTTTAATGAAGACGCGTCAAATACCCATTGCTAAAATACGGCGCTATCACTCAAATTGCCTTATAAAATCATTTACTAGGTATTCTTTTTTCGCCGTTTATTCGTATCTGGATCACCCGTCACTATTAAAATTTTTACTTTCAACCGTTTCCCCGCACTAGCGTCTAAATTTAAAAAGCTTTCTAAGTGCTAGCAGCATTTGAACACAATATTACAATTTATGATCAAAACAAACGCAGCTCATTCACAAATTGATGTTAAAAATAAATGTTCATGGCGGGTCTGTTTCAAATGGATTTTATTTTTAGACTATTTATTTATATAAAGTGTTATAAGCCGTTTTGTTTTCTGTATTACGACGTGAGAGACAGCTTCATTCCAATAGTAATTCGTCTTCTCGTTTTGTTTTGATAATAAATAAATATTTTTTGGACAACACTATCTAGTCATTTAGTCCCAAACTAAGCAGAGCTTGTACTATAGGTACTCGACCTTTTTTGTAAATACATACATACAACACCCAGACAAACACAAACACTTAAGTTCATCACATAAATATTTGTGCCCTGTGGGTATCGAACCCCCTCGTGATCAGCAGTCCGGTACTCGAACAACTAAACCACAGATATCGTCAAATAATTTCATCATTCGATATTATTTGGAAATAGATTGTAATCTGAAGCAGGACAAGATTAAAAATCCTTATGTGTGTGAGGACTGAGGGACCACACTTTAAGGGCTGTAACTTTTAAAATATGTAACTACAAATTCTCAGACTTAGCCTACAATTGTTTTAAGGCTACTACTAATAGCTTTTTTCGAAATCCCGGTCTGGTCCCTCAGTTCTCACACGTATAAATCCTTTGGTACTCACCGTACTCAAGTTCACCCGCGACCAAGCAGTAGCACAGAATAAATAATAACAAAATGGCCATTCTCCGCCCCTCCCTAACGTCAGATACCTCACGTCCCCCGCATTCTGCCGGTGTTCTTGCCGGACGTACTGCCAACAAACCCTACGCACTCTCACGCACACATTTACATTTGAACAAACGTAATTTTGACAAGTTTGACATTTGGTATTGTAGTGTGCAGCGGTATCGGAAAGTTTGTATGGAGTGTCACAGGTGTGACAGTAGTCTAAAATCTGTATAGTATCTACCTATTAAAGGAAAAGGTGACTGACTAATGTATCCACGCACAGTTCAAACCACTCAACTGAACTGAAATTTGGCACACAGAGAGATATTATGATGTAGGCATCCACTTATAAAGGATTTTGGGAAATTCCCACGGGATAAGAAATAGATGGGGAACAGCTAGCCAAAAATAAAACAATAAAATACATTGTTACACAAATATTTATTTCCACGTACACATTGAGTTACACGAAAGTTACGCTAAACAAAAGAAATCACAGATATAGTACATTAGACTAAGCGTGTCGCCAACTAAACGTAACTAAACTTCATATATTACATTTGCAAGTGATATAAGTATGTAATTACAATTAAAATATATATAAAATCACAGTTTCACATCCGCTTGTGTTATGGGAATTCGTCAACTTATAAAATTTACACGAAGGAATTTAAATTGCCTGTTGCATCATAACAAAACATACCATCACGTCTGTATTCCTCGAAGAGATAGATAGAGGGTTGTTACTATACAAAATACAGTTTGCGGTATGTTTCGGTCCTATGAATGGGTGCAAGCCTATTGCCATAAACCGGGCACAAGAACTTTCATTGAAAATTTCGTAGAAAAATCCAATAACAATATATTTTGACAGATGCCTGCGACATAATTTTGTCGTCACAACATCTCGTCTTCAGCTATAGTTTCGGCACGAGATAAATAACGACAAAATTATGTAGGTGTGCATGGGAACCCAGACTGCTGACAGTTAAGTTTAAACGAAAATAAAATAGTCTAAACATTGTTTGGATGAATTTTATTGCATTCAATAGACAAGGAATGCATCGTGTAAATTGGTCTTAAATCTCATCTTTTGCACGTTTGAATTAAATGAAATGAACAGCGGTTAGTAGACGTAAGTACATGAGATTATTATAAGTAAATAATTAAATATCTTACTAATACTATAAAGGCGAAACTTTGTAAGTTTGGATGTTTGTTGCTCTTTCACGACAAAACGGCTTAACCGATTTGGCTGAAAGTTGAAACGGTGATGGCTTATACCTTTGGTTAGGACATATGCCATATATTAATCCCAAAAAATTAAAAGTTCCTACGGGAAACAGGTTCAAAGTTCCTAACTCCAAATAAAAATTACAAATAAATAATAAAGATAGTGATCACGTCTTCCATCTTGCCACACATATCCTATGCGAAGATCTAATAACCGTATCAGAAAACGAAACATTTTAAAGTTTAAAAAAAGTTTTGGGCCAAGGAGTATGTACACTTTTTATTAGTCATCAACACGTTAAGAATACTTCCGTGGTATCGATAGGGATAAGTCAAAGGCGCCAATTTATTTTTTGTGCATTTTAAAACCAATTTATTACTGTGTTACTACACTGAAAAAAAAAGCATTTTTTTCTTTCTTCTTTCTATTCTTTCTTTTGATAGATAGAACATAAAAATCCAGTGTACTTGTAGGAAATAAATGAACACAAGCCTGTGAATAACAAGCAGCGCCATCTAGTTTCATCTAATGTTACTAACCGTAATGTTCTTCCTCTTCCTGTTGTGTGCTCACCTAACTAACGTTCACGTTTGTAATAATATTCTAATTAACAATATATTTGCTAAACTAAACTTGAGCTCCGTTGTTTCATTTCCAACAGGTTATGGGCCCAGCACGCTTCCACTGCGGTTATGGGCCTATCTCATAATAATTGGAAAGAGTGTAATATAGTAAGGAAAGTTATAAGTTTAGTTCCGAAAAGTACAGTACCACGTGTAAAACAAAGTGAGGTTAGGTCGCCGGCCCGGTAATTTCTTTTTCAGCGTATTTTACATAAAAAACCTATCAGTTTCCGAAGCAATGTCGATGAACACCGTGCATATTGATAAACTGACCGGAAGGGACAATTACAATACGTGGAAATTCGCTGTAAAAGCGTACTTAGAGCACGAAAATTTGTGGTCGTGTGTGGATCCTGACAACAAAGATACCGTTGACGATACCAAGGATGTAAAGGCCAAAAGCAAGATTATCCTCCTTGTTGATCCCAATAATTACCACCACATAGAACAGGCACTGAGTGCGCGGGATGTGTGGGCCAAACTAAAGTCTGCGTTTGAAGACTCCGGATTGAGCAGGAAAGTAGCTTTATTACGTGATCTCATTAATACAAACCTAGATAGTTGTACCGATATTGAGGAGTATGTAAATAAAATAGTAACCACTGCCCATAAGTTGAGAAATATAAGTTTCAAAATTGATGATGAATGGCTGGGTACTTTGATGTTAGCAGGTTTGCCAGACCAGTACAAACCTATGATAATGGGCATAGAAAGCTCCGGTGTCGTAATAAGTGCAGATTTTGTTAAAACTAAGTTGTTACAAGAAATAAAAAAGGAATCTGACACTACTGCATTGTACACAAAGCATAAACACCTAAAAAAGAAAAATTATAGTCCCCAAAGTAATCAGAATAAGCCCCGTGGTCCCCGTTGCTACAGTTGTAATAGATATGGGCATCTGAGTAATAACTGTTTTGCCAATAAAAAGGAAAGTTCTAATGCTAATACAAATTATGTTGCAGTTTTTTCAGCTTGCACAACAATGAATGATACTGACTGGTATGTTGATTCTGGTGCTTCTATGCACATGACAAGAAGATCTGATTGGCTATATGAGACGAAGACACCTCCGATACAAAGTATAAAGGTGGCCAATAATTCTTCAGTTACCGTACAGAAGATGGGAAATTTGGATCTCAATCTCTGCTGTAGTAATGGTAAAGTAAACCAAATACAGGTAAAAGACATTTTGTTTATACCAGAACTGAGTACTAACTTATTGTCAGTGAGCCAGTTAGTTAGAAATGGATGTCAAGTTAATTTCCATAGTTGTGGCTGTAATATTTACAATAAAGAAAAAAGATTAGTAGCAACGGCGAGACTAACCAACAACATGTATAAACTGAATACTGTAGGAGGGGGTGCATATCTTACTGCCACTGATAGCATTGAGAGTTTAGATGTATGGCACCGTAGAATGGGACACCTGAATTATGTTGATGTAAAAAAGTTAGAAATTTGTACTGAAGGGATGAAAATTACAAAAAGTGATACTAAATCATGTATTCCCTGTATACAAGGTAAACAAACTAGATTACCGTTTAAAAATGAAGGATCAAGAGCAACATCACTACTTGAGGTCATTCACTCTGACCTCTGTGGCCCTATGGAATGTCCATCAATGGGAGGGGCAAAATATTTTATAACATTTATCGATGATCTTTCTAGAAAAGTATTTGTATACTTTTTAAAGGACAAATCAAATATAACTTCAGTTTTTCATAGCTTTAAATGTGAAGTGGAAAACGAATTGAATCAGAAGATAAAAATTATCCGCACGGATAACGGAACTGAATACTGTAACAAAGTTTTTTTGAAGTATCTTTCAGACTCCGGCATCAAGCATCAAACTACGACGCCGTACACACCTGAACAGAACGGTTTGAGTGAGAGAAAAAACCGATCTCTAGTAGAACGCGCTAAGTGCATGCTCAGTGATGCAAAGTTGCCAAAAACTTGTTGGGCCGAGGCTATATCAACAGCAGCCTACATCATAAATAGATCCCCATCTCGAGTTCTTAATGACATGACACCAGAAGAAAAGTGGTCAAACAAAAAACCTAATATTTGCCACATGAAAATATTTGGTTGCAAAGCCATGGTTCATGTACCGAAACAGCAGAGACAAAAATGGGACTCAAAATCTACTGAAATGAGGTTTGTGGGCTATTGTGAAAATACAAAAGGATACAGATTATTAGATATGAAAAAAAGGATAATTTTGAAGAGTAGAGATGTTATATTTTTAGAAGAAAGCCAAGAGAACTTGAAATCAACACTTACTATGAAGAAACGAGACATAGAACCACTTTCATTAACGTTGGGAGCAACTCCGGATGAATCTAGTTTAGAAAATGAATCATTTGATCAGACACTTATCCAAGACTCTGAAATTCCTACTTCAGATGATAGTTTATCGTTTTCAGATGCAAATGACTCGACTTATATACCTAGCAGTGGACAGGTAACCGACGATAGTTCATTTGAACAGAATTTGTCCAATGTTACACTCAGAACACAGAATCAGAAGCGTGTACTAAGAAGTAAAACAACTAAGAAATCTGAAGACAATCTATGTTATGCAAATTTGGCTATATGCAATGATCCGACGAGCTTAGAAGAAGCTTTATCTTGCACAAATTCACAGCAATGGCTACAAGCCATGGATGAAGAATATAAGTCACTAATGGAAAACAAAACTTGGATATTAACCAAACTGCCTCCTGGTAAGAAAGCGATACCATGTAAATGGGTGTACAAGACTAAGAAAGATGAGAAAGGAAACATAGCCAAGTACAAAGCACGATTAGTTGTGAAAGGATGTGCTCAGAAAAAGGGTATTGACTATGATGAAGTTTACTCACCTGTTATAAGGTACACGTCGCTTCGTTACCTACTGGCACTGGCTACGAAATATGATATGGACATGGATCAAATGGACGCCGTTTCAGCATTCTTACAAGGCGACGTCGAAGAGGAGTTATTTATGGTACAGGCGCCTATGTATGAAAATGGCAATGACACAGATGTCTGTCTATTAAAAAAATCACTATACGGACTGAAACAAGCCAGCCGTAATTGGAATAAAAAGCTAGATAGTACACTCAGAGAAATAGGTCTGAATCGTTCATGTGTCGACCCATGTATTTATTATAAAATATCCAGTGAGAAAGATATTTTATTTCTGGCAATATATGTCGATGATTTGATTTTATTCACAAATTCAAAATCTACAAAAAACCATGTAAAACAAAAGTTATGTGAGAAGTTCTGCATGAAAGACATGGGAGAATTAAAATATTGTATTGGACTTCATGTGATACGAGACAGAAAAAATGGTATTATGTATATTAATCAAAAGAAATACATTCAGGAAGTACTACAGAAATATGGTATGTCAGACTGTAAACCTGTCAAGACACCAATAGATCCACTTACAAAGTTACATTCAACTGGTGAAGAAAATGCAATATTGAGTAATATTCCATACCAAGAAATAATTGGATGTTTGTTATATTTATCTCAAGGGACAAGACCCGATATCAGCTATGTAGTTAATTACCTAAGCAAATATAATAATAAACCAGAAATGAAACATTGGCTAACTTTAAAACGAGTAATGAGATATCTAAGAGGTACTGAAGACTACAATTTGTCTTACAAACAATGTGCAGAAGAAGAAATAGTTCATGCTTATTGTGACGCTGATTGGGCTAACTGTGAAGATGACAGAAGGTCCTGCACAGGATACACTTTTATATTTCAGGGAGGATCTATATCTTGGTGCTCAAAGCGACAACCTACTGTTGCACTGTCAACCACAGAAGCTGAGTACATGTCTTTGTCGGCATGCACCCAAGAAGCACTATGGCTAAAACAACTGCAAGAACAGTTTTGGCCACATCTCAAGCATCATACTATACGTATTTATTGTGATAATCAAAGTTGTATTAAACTTTCAGGAAATGATGTTTACAATTCCAGAACGAAACATATAGATGTCCGGCACCATTTTGTTCGGCAGAACATATGTAAAAAGGAGATTGAGGTGCAATATATCAGCACTGGAGAGATGGTTGCTGATGTCCTCACCAAAGCGACGCCGCAGGTCAAGCTCGACTACTTCTCAAGTAAAATGGGCTTATGTTCAAGGGAGGATGTAGGAAATAAATGAACACAAGCCTGTGAATAACAAGCAGCGCCATCTAGTTTCATCTAATGTTACTAACCGTAATGTTCTTCCTCTTCCTGTTGTGTGCTCACCTAACTAACGTTCACGTTTGTAATAATATTCTAATTAACAATATATTTGCTAAACTAAACTTGAGCTCCGTTGTTTCATTTCCAACAGTACTAATAGTTTTTTCAGAAATTGTGACAAAATCGAAACCACCTTTTCTGACTTACTGCTCTATCGGTTACCACGGCAGAATGGACATCGTATACCCCTAACCGGAAATCCCTAACCCGTGGCAATATGAAACCTTACATCTAAATAATAGCTTGCGAAATAGACGAGATTTATATTATTAAATTGATTAGATTAGCTTAGATAGCTTCCGTTAAAAAATAGTTGACAAATTCCCAACATTAGTCAGTTATTAAGCATAGTACACACAAGCGGATTGTTAGTAAAAAAACATGTATCACAAAACATAATAAAAATGGAAAAATTAAAAAAATATGTTAAGATGTCGAACTGACAAGCACTGGTTCCACCTTTCAACGTTACAAAATCGTTTTAAGGGTGCTGTTACAAATTGACGCTACGGACCGCAGTCGGCAGTCTAGAACTTCATGACACATTTTTGTGAAATGAAATTGTACAGGAAACAAATAGGACCGATTTGTAAAAAAAAAACTTGAGACTATTTGTAACATTCCAATGATTATTTTTGCAACCTTTTTGAGTTAAATTTATGTTATTTTTTCCTTCATTAAAAATAACTTGTAATCTTAGCATGGAAAATGCTTAAAAAATACAAAAAGATAAATTTATGTTATTAAATTTAAGTAAATGTTCTTAAACTCAACACGATATCGTCAATTTTGCGTGACGTGGCATCGGAAATTATTTTTTTACAATATTATCAACCAAATTTTCTAACAATAAATCGCTACCATTTAAAGATGAAAGAGTAATCTCTCCGTGGTAATTATTAGTTACATTTGATTGAGATTCATTTAACCGGAAAATGTACCGAAAAACTGCTCATTTTTTCTTCAGAATTTGTCAGAATTGCAAACGCACCCTTAATTTCGAGGTCAAAATTCCCTTTCCTTTATCACAGCATTCGTAGCTTTTATTACAAAATTGTTTTAAAACATTCGCTTCCAAACGTCCGAGTGTCAGAAGGCACTCCATTAGCACACACAATTCCTCATTTCCTCATTCCTGTGAAGTAATTTTACAGAGCAAATTTTTTTAGTAAACTTTGCAGTATTAAATCGTGGTCGTACATTATATTTAAAAAAAACTTATCTTAAAGATGGAGGGACTAGGTTGGGTCCTACCGAGAGAGGGGGAACCTAAAGAGAGAGACAGGCCTTTCCCTGTAGCGGGATAGTACAGGCTGGATGAAATATAATAATTAAAACAAGAGAGCATGAGCTTTTATTTTTTATAACAGAAAGAGACAGATCACAATCTTTATATCTCTTTTTCCTTTCCCAAAATTCTATTTGGGGGAAGTCTGCTCACTTAGTAAAATTACAATGGCTGGGGACTTTTGTACATGCTGTCATAAAGAATAGAGATTATCAATTGACAGTTGGCACAGAAAAGTATATAATGATGGGACGTCTACCGCAAGCTTGGGCTTTTATTATACAGAACTGGAGGCCTGACCACTGAACCAGAGATGCGGCAGACCGCAGAGATAGCCGCACGAGTTAGATATCCTTAAATATTGGAAGGAAGTAGCTCAACAGCGAGAGGAAGAGGGACTATCCACAGGAAAGGGACTTTCCACAGGAAAGGGACTTTCCACAGGAGGGACTATCCACAGGGGAGGGACTTTCCACAGGAGGGACTATCCACAGGAGTGGGATAGTACAGGCTTAATAAAAACAGTTCAATGGAGTCACTAATCAATAAATTTTTAAAATAAAGTATTATTTCCATTAATTTTACAGAAAAAGCAGTAAGTACGTCCACGTTTCAAAACCACAGCCTATAAAGTCCAATGCGTAACATAGTTTGTTGAGATACAATTTTTTTCTGTCTAGTTCTAATCTACAACAATAGAAAAATAGATAAATAGACTCACATCAAAAAGTGTACAATATACCAACTATAGTGTCTGGAGCTTTTGCTAAAACACTACATAATTCTCATAAAATTCCCCCTTTTAACATTAGTAGAAGTGGTGTAAAGAAAATTGTGGTACTAAAATGCAGTGCCGGACTAGCTATATAGACAGGGTGGCCATTGCCAGTCAGGCCCTAACCTGCACGGGCCCCGGGCTTGGCTCTGAACGGCCCGATGTCTTTTGAACAAATCAACCGAGTGTGACGTGCTTACAGGAGATTTGACATTTGTTTAAGAAATATTTCCGATAGTATTCCATCTACTTCTATCTCGACCCAGGCCTCAGGCTTTTAGGGAGGGGAGCCAGCCGGGCCCTTCAGGCTCAGTCAGACCCTGCTAAAATGGAAGTCAAATACCCATTTTCACCAACGTAACTAAGAGGATTCCTAATCCATTACATAGTGATAACTATAGATTCAGTCAATTTTATTGTATGTTATAACCATGTTATAACACATACTGACTGTCTACAATAATAACTTATTATTTATTATAATAATTGTTTTCATTATAAGACGTTTTGGTCTTTAAAATTTCTTAGGTGACTTAATTAGGAAGAAGTTGGTGACAAAGAGCATTAGACCCGTATTCTAAAATGGTATTAGAAGGGTAATCATTACTTAGTTTGAATAACAGATTTTATGGTGTTATTACGAATACTAAAACCATGCTATCATAGATCAATGTTCAAAAATCAATCTAGAACACGGGCTCTTATGTTTGCATTTCCAATGATAGGTACCAAATATATTTTGTTTTCTTCTACTAGCTACAAGATTTTGATTGAACTTCGCTACCAAAGATTAGAATTTCGAAAACGTTAGAATTTCCAATAAGTAACTGTAATGTTGTAAAGCAACAACTTTTTGTTATAATGATCATAGATTCATTACAATTGCTTTTTGAATTTATACAAATAAATTCCCGAATTTATACGAATAAATGTAGCTCCATATTGTTTTAACAAAAGCTCAGACTAAACATTATTTTACATACATTTCTTGGGTGTCGCCCGTGCATACACTATTAGAAATATGGTAATGCTAATCAATTGAGTTTATAATACTCTAAAATACTGTTAATTCAGTAGTTAAGTGATACATTGACTAGTTTGTTCCATGATGTATTTAAATTTAGACTTAATTTTAATTTAGTGTAGGAGCAAAGTTGAGCTTTAAAATATTGTGCGCTAACAAAGAGGAGTGAAGCGAAAATTTTGGAATGATAAAATACTCAAGACATATTTTAGCATGACTGAATATTTATAAGAATAAAGGTTTTCACAAAAATGAACACCATTTATTCAGCTTTCGTGAAAGAAAAACGCTTCTCACAACAGATATACATGATGCTTATGAACCAAGTATGCACATAACTTGGGTGATACAATCAGAATCCGAAAAGTTTAATTTAGAATCATTAGCCTTGAGAAGAGAAAGAAAAGAAAATATAAATAAATCGTAAGCTAAGAAATCAACCTGACAAAATATGTATGCCATTTGTGACAAAACCAAACTTTAAAATCTAAAAATCAACTAAAATTTTAAAATACCCACACTTGAAAATATTCTATTGACATTGGAAGATGTTTGATGATTAGAAAGATTGAAGAATAATGTATTGTGTGAATTGGCACAAACATGAATGGCACAGTAGGGAGTACAGATACCCTGGATGAGAAGCACTCTATGTGAATGAAGATGAATAAGTACACAATATATCCAACAAAATCAAACTTCAAAAAGTTCAATATAAACAACAAAATAAAATATAATCCAAACATATTGAAATTAGTCTTCGCAGTGGAAATTGTAAAGCTTCATTCGCACTATTTGACACACTGTGTTTAGCAACATTATCATATATTTTTTGCAACTACAGTGTGTTAGTGCGTACGTAGCTTTAGACATCGTACGTTGATGTTATGTAGTTGGTCCGATTGGCATAAGTTATACCAAAGAAAATGGGATTGATGGAAAAACCCACAAATTATTGGTTAAGGCGAGTCTAAGTGATCATCTTATGCGCAAAAATGTACGAATCGGACGGTCCGATTCCTACATTCATATTTGTTTTTTAATCGACAATACTTGGCGCATCGATCATACTAAAAAAATCTTAACAATTAACATTCAAAGCAACAATTATAATCAAAACTCTAATTTCAAATCAAGTCTCCATTGATTAGCAAAACCGTTACATCACCCTAAGTATACATTGATCAGTTAGTTATGAGAGAAACATCAACTTCAAAACTCTAATACTAACATAGGCCTTTGTATAATTTGCGCTCGATCAGAATGTGATTATACTTTCTGAAACTAAGTCAAGTACAAGGACAGTGTTGGAAAACTGGGGTTGAAGCTCAATTACACTGCAATGACTTGCGGTAATGCAATATCCTGCTAGGCACTAGTGTCCTGCTACATACTGCACTGTACTGCAGTACAATATACTGCGATGTACTGCAAAGTCCTGCTAGGCATTACAGTGTCCTGCTACAAACTGCAATGTACTGCAGCACAATACACTGCGAGGTACTGCAATGTCTTGCTAGGTACTTCAGTGTCATGCTATGTACTACTATGTCCTGTTACGTAACGCAATGGCCTACTTGGTACTGCAATGTCATACGATTACCTCAATGTACTGACAAGATTCGTCATTCTGACATGCTCTGATTATACATAATAATTATAAAACAATCTCGAAATTTCAGTCTACTTGTCTTTATTAATTTTACCTTTTTTCGCGCGACCCTGCTTGATCACCTGTACTAGTTTCACATACTGAGCGTCAGGACTCTTCATGTATTCTTCTAGCATCTGTTGAAGAAAATGATAGTATAATATTCCCTCTTCGAAGATGTAATTATAATATGAAATTTGGTAGTGACTGAGAGAGTATTTTTTTAGATTTTTGAATCCCATTGGTAAAGGCCTACCCTTAAGTCTCAGTTTATTTATTTACACAAGTTTAAAAGACAATATAGTGACATGGACTGTGAAGAACATATTGAGATAGTTCGGACAAGTTGAAAGAATCAGTAAAAGGGGACCAACAAAAGGAATTTATAAGTCATGTCAGCGGTAACGGCTCGCCCAAGAAAGACATACACCGACTGCATCAGTGAGGTCCTTTTCTGTGTGTATGACAAAATGTATGAACATGAACGAAGCGAAAGAAATATGCAAGTAATGTTCTGATGTTGCTACTTACTCCTATGAGAAAAAGGCGTGTATGTATGTATGTATGTATGTATCGTCGCGACGTGAATGGGCCTTCTGTGTTTAATGCAATGCCAAAGTTATTTTAGTTGATAAAATAGGAAAAGCAGCTGTGTCCAGCTTGCGGGAGGAGAACAATTTCATCAAATATTCAGTACTACAAATTGGGTTCTGTTATTTCGCTATTACGAGAAGTGGTTCGTACATTTGTGTGAACTTCTAAATTACATTAAAGACTATTTTATGTTATCGTTTTTTACTTGAAAGCGGTACCAACAGAAACTGCTTCGTTAGCCTTGTTGTCCTAAGCGCAACTGCTACCGTCAACGTCCTGCGTTCGATTCGAAAGTTCGGCAAAGTGTTAATGGGGTCTTCTATAAAATTTTCAGTAGCAACTCGGAGTTTAGATTTGTGCTTGACCCAACAACTGTCTGCTCGACCCCGAAATTGAACTTAGGACCCCTAGCGTAGCAGTCTCGCTTACGACCACTAGCCAATAAGCATTTATAAGGCTTAGCCATTCCGCACTTAGCTATTGGACCATCTTGATTCTTCTTACTCCAACCAACCCAGACTTTCCCAGTAGATTAGCAGCCTGTTTAAACTGCTGCTAGGGTCCTCTGAATAGGGGCCAGGGGGCTGTCTGTCACACGCATGTGTGAGGCATTTATATCTGTCATTATATCACATTTTAAGCAAATACATTTGAAATAAAACTACTTTTCACTGATTTTACCGCGTTGTATGGATATTATTTTAATCCCGACGATTCGGACCCTTTACAGCGTCGATGATCACGGTGACCATGGATACAGTGAATGTCTAGTATTCGCGTAAGTGTCAGAAAGCAGCAAATACATTTGATTGACACCCTAGGACTATATGTATGACTGAACTTAATGTTGGCGAGGCGAAGTAATCTTAGCAAGTAACGTTGTATAGTTTCTGTTAATTCCTATAGGAAAAAAGCTTTAACCTCTCCCACCATTAGAAAGAAAGAGAAAGAAAGAAAGAAAGAAAGAAAGAAAGAAAGAAAGAAAGAAAGAAAAAGAAATTTAAATGAAAACGCACACAGTACATAGAATGCAACATATGCATATATGACTATTATTGCCATCCTTTTCGTTTCCCTACAATTTTTGCAAATTAGAGCAGGAAAAATATAGTTTTACGAATTTCCATGATAAAAAAAATCGCCAATTTGCACACTTGGTGTGCAAACTACTGGGAATACTTCTCATCAAAAAAAACGGAACACCTCTAAAGTGTTTTAAACGAAGCTCTAATGCCAGTTAGTTGCGGATATTATAAGGTATCGTTCAACTAATGTTGTGTTAAAATTTTGTTTGAAATTAAAATGCCGCCTGTACGCGTAGTATCTACTTGCAGTAGTTACTGTTTTGATTTTTTGATTAGAAGTATATATTTATGTATGCGACGAAAAAACTATTATACTCACGTCCATGCTTAGTTCAGCTGCTATGGCGGCGGCAGCGGCCGGCAGCTCTGATAGCGCCACTAGCGTGGGCAGCAGCGCGTGGCTGTGGGTCTTGGAGACCAGCCAGTTGGCAGGCAAAGTGCATAAAGTCTTGATAACGCCCCAGCCGTCGCAAATTGTTTCCTAGGAGAAGAAAGAAATTTCATCATCATCATTTTCCAGCCCTTATCCCTGTTTTGGGATTGGCGCAGCCTATTTTTTTCCTCCATTCATCCCTATTAGCCATCACCTCTTTATTTACTTCTTTTTCTATCATATTGACCTTAACACAGTCCATCCATCTATTCTTAGACCTTCCTTTTATCTTTAGAAGAAAGGTATGCATTGTTTATTCATTAATGGGATGTATTATGAGAGATTTCATAACTAATCAGTACATTTGGACAATAGGAAATTGAACTAAGAGAATTTGGCTGTTTTTTATGGTTCGAGTCAGCAGACGAGCCACCTATAGGTAAGTAGTCATGGACACTGCTACACTGAAGGCGTTATTGATGTGTTGCCGATCCTTAAAAGCCCCCTTACCGACTCCAAAGCAACCGAGAGGAAGGACCGGCTCTTACTTTGATTTGTATTTGAAACTAAACATACCAGCAGACTGTGGAAACCAGGCCTGACCGTATTGATTTAAAAAAAAATTACAAGGTCCTGTACTTCACATAAGAAATAAACCGTCACACTTTCAACATAAAAAGCGATGTACTTTACATCCTAACTACCCCTCTAAACACAACCATCAAGTTAATAATAAACGAAGTAAAATGTCATTAACAATTCATGTTGTTGACGACGGTAAAATAAATTGTAGAGTAATGGACGAAGGGCACTTCCTATAACAAATGTGACTTGAGACGGCACCTGTGTCCTTCCTAATTTGAAATGTAGGCTTAGTAGCGAAGTAGTCGAATATCTTACTAAACAAATGCGGCTTTAGAATTATAGCCCTATAGACTATTTTTATATAAAGAACAATAAATCGATAAGAACTTGACTGACATGTAATCAATGTTTCTTTATAATCGTTTCAACTTCGTGTTCGGGCGGGCTCGGAGTCTGGATTTGTGCCCGGTTTTTTATGGCAATAGGCTCACCCTCTATTACATTACATGGGACCTAAACATACCGGTGAACGGTGGGTGGGATTAGGCCACCTCTGCCTAACCCTTCAGGGAATACAAGCGCGATGGCATGGTTCGATTTTCAGAATTGAAACCTTTACAACATTCGCATCAAATTGTCATTTTTGCGTTGGTATTAATACCAACGCAAAAATGACAAAATCTGTTGTAAAAATTGCAAATAGTTGACCACGTTACTATTGTTCATTCATATTGTAGTAACCAACTCAAAAATATAAGTTAAAATAACTAACTTCCTACTTCTTGTTTTACCAACACAAAATTTCCTTAAAAAGCCATAAAATCAATTATGAAGAAAGTAAAAACGCCTCGCGTAAATTTTCGTAATGGTCCAAAGACACTTCCTTGAACAACTCCGACCGGTGTTACTCGGACACCTGTGTCCGGGTGTGTCCGTGAGAACATGCCGCAGTAAAAAGTGCTGTAATGAGCGGGTGGAATAATTTAAAAGGTCTCCGAGTGGTGTAAATAGTGCTTTGAACCGAATTTCGGTAGATGTCGGGTGTGCGATAGTGTCGAACGCTTCCTTGTGATTAATAGAACTAATTAAGTACTGTAGTTTAAATTATTTTTACTGATTTTGGAATAATTATGTGTGTTAAATCATAAAATGTTATAATTTACGGTTTCTTATATATTGACTTATCAAATAATGTTTGAAATTAAAGTAATACAAATCAAAATAATAAATCATTAAATTCAATGATTTTAAAAACCATAACCTTCCTAGATAATCAGTCTTTCTATTGTTGAAAAACATACGAAAATTCGTACAGTAGTTGCTGAGATTAGCCCGTACACGTTTAAAATCAGACGGCGGGCGTTAATTTAAAATATGTGTGATTTGACATGCTAAATATTTCCAAAGTTATTAGTTTATAATAAAAGAAAAACTTGACACTAGACAGAATTTAAAACAAAGTTTGATTTCTTCTTCCGATGTTTAAAACAATAGATTGAAATTCAACCTCTATTTTTCTACCCATAGTAGTAATTTCAAAAGAATTTTCTACGCATATCTACACATATTGACGGGGAAATAGGTTAACATACATAAAGAAAAACACAATCTAACATAGAAGCGCTTTCGGTTGTTCATCGTTTAAAAAAATAATTCCGACTAAATACTGGGCCTGTAGACAAGTTGCAATTTGACATTCAAATAGACAAACGAATAGAAACAAAATTTATGGAAATAATCTTTCAACAAATCGGGTTGTCACTAATGTCATTTCCATACATTTTATTTCTATCTGATTGCAACTTGTCTAACCCCCCTGATAATGATCTTTAGTAGCTAATAACGCAATAGAACAATAATTAGATAAGGGGCAACATCCTGCCCGTCCAAGGAATCAATTATGGTGACCATGTCGACATGCTAATACGTTAACCGATGGGGCGAAGCACGTGTACGCACAGGTGTCGCCCGCATGAGAACGGACAATAAAACGGACGGCCCTGGGAATTGAGACGTTTGTCTTGATGTAAAAGATCAAATGTTTTAACGGCGTGTGAAGTCTGCCAACCTGCACTACATCATCGTTGTGGACTTATAACCTAACCACTCAGAAAGAAACCTGCAGATCTAGCTAAGTAGCAATCTGTCGTTCGGATCGACAAACGAATAGAAACAAAATGTATGGGGATGACATGCTTTCGAAAAATCTGACGTTTACAAATGTCATTACCATATTATAATATTTTAAGATTGCAATTTGGCTAGGCCCGCTGGTCGGACAAAAGTTAGCTGTTTGAATGCGCAATGGATTGTTTATGTTATAAAAATTGTATACTGCGCAATTCAACAGCCAACTTCAGTCCGGCCAGGTTATGGCACGCTTTCTGTAAAAGGCCAAATGTTTTAAAATGGGTGCAGGTTGGCAGACTTCACTGCCATCCTGCACTAGACCAGTGCGGGGTTGTAGACTATAACATAACCACTCTCATTCTAAGAGGAGACCAACCTATTCGTTGTCAGCAAAATTACTAACTCTGTCTAGACCATTTAGATCTTTTTTTCTGTACATTATACATTTGACTTTTTCACTACCAATAGTCTCACTGGTAGGCTCTGATCTGCTCTTAGAATGAGAGTTCATAATCCTATTTAGATATTTGTTTTAATGATACAAGTCATAAAAACGGTTTTTTCACTTAAATATCTCGATATTCCCGTTGTGGAAACAAAATTGCCTACGCAAGTGTCGGCAAGACATCGCTTACATCCTAATATCGTCAATAGAAAGTCAATCATTCCACCGACCTTAGACGATTTCAAGTCAATTCAAAGTTCAAAGTTCAAATGTTTTTATTTCAAATAAGCTTTTACAAGCACTTATGAAACGTTAAATGATTAGATCCACGGTTCCAAAAAGTTGATCCAATGCAGAAGAATCCGGCAAGAAACTCCATGGACACTGGACTGGTACAATATTGCGATAACAGGATGTTATCGCAATATTGTAACAGTTAGGTTAATGTCTTAGTTAACTGTGGAAACAAAATTGCCTACGCAAGTGTTGGCAAGACGTCGCTTACATATCGTCAAAACAAATGCCAATAATTCCACCAGCCTTGGACGATTTTACGTCAATAAACGTTAGGAGCTTACTCAACAAAGGACTGTAATAGTATACAAATAGTTACCTGCAGTTGTGGATTGTTGACGACAACGAATCCGACTAGAACGATCAGGTCCAACACCATGGTCTCAGACAGGGTCTGATCCAGCCGCTGATTTGTTAGACCTGGTGACAAAATACAAATTTATAATAAAAAATACCGAAGTGTACACTCGACAAAACAGTTTTACAAACAGGCAGCCAACGACATTGTTTTGACATAAATAACTAGCTTTTGCTGTACAAATGTACAGCTTTGCTGTGCAAATAGCTTTAATAATACCTAATTTTGGATTTTGAATTTAAATACACCCACTTATTTTTTAGCTACTGTAAAAATTGAGACATCAATGTTTCATAGTTATGAATATGAATTATTATTTATGAAAAAAAAAACAGGTGACCATTAAATTAGAGTTCACTTAAATTCAATGTTTTCATACAAGTTAGTACTGGTATTCCAATCGGACATATTTTTTATTCATTATAGGCCTACGCTTGACCGCCAGTCGACACGACCTACGATGGAGCGCGCTTGCCCAGAAGAAACTGATTATATCTATCGGAGAAGACCCACTCGGAAAACGCATTTCACAATACAGTTAAAATAATGTAACATACGCAAAGCCGTGGTCCTCGGAGCCTCCTTATCATTGGGTGCATGCTGTGACAGCAGCCTGGCAACCGCCGCCCTGAACTCCAGCGGCCAGCCACCTTCGCCAAAAGCATCCTGTTGACAAACGTTAACAATTTTTTAATTAATTACTGACTCTTTAGCTGGATTATTTAGATTTTTCTTATATTATAATAGTTTTTTTGCTATTCGGGACGGAGACACACTACACACATCGAATTCATTAAATTCAGTCGTTCTGGTGTTGATTTATAAATGGTGTAGCTAACCCGGTTTTGTTTTATGTATTACTAACGACCCGCTCCGGCTTTGCACTGGTGTTATGTAGACATATTAATGTGGGGCAGTTAATAATGTAATTAATTATGCATGTGAATACATAGTTATAAACCTTCCTCTTGAATCACTATATCTATTGCTGCTACTGCAAATCCTTTGTTTTTTTTATACCACTAAGGTGGCAAACAAGCATACGGCCCACCTGATGGTAAGCGGTTACCATAGCCTATGGACGCTTGCAACACCACTCGCACGTTGCCGACCCGAAAAACCTCTTAGAGGTTTATTAAGGATTCACTGCGCCGACAGTTTGAGGGAATATTCCTCTTACTGCCAGCGCAGCGCATCCATAGAAGGAGCACTGGCGACCTTACTCACTGCAGGAACACAACACATAATAAAGTGTGTTATCTGGCTGCAGTTTGTAGAACAAAAACAAAAGTAAAAGGATCTAACTGCCTTAGTAATAAACACGGCGTATATTGGGTGTAGCTAAACTATCTTTTGTCTCTTTCCTATTTCGGTCACTTTAAAATCGTCTGATAGTGACAAAATATAGATTACTACTCCTAACCTAAGCGTTGTTTAATAATAATGCCCTAAGCGTACAAACAGCGGGATCTACTTCATTTGAACTCGCATTCGCCTTTCTCGTGGTACTTTTTACTTTATATTTCTCTATATAATTTCTTTGCCTTGGGTTCAAAATTGCATCGTGTCAACTAGCCTTTATCCTGTTTTATTTGACATCCTTTATTTGATTTTTCTGATAAAAAACTTTAATCTAATTTGCTCACGTTCACAATTGAATTAAAACTGTTGTGTTTACCTTTAATTTAAATGCACTCGAGATCATAATTGTATTTTAACAATATTTTAATGCTGTGTGTGTATTTAGTTGGTAAGCCTTAACTAATAAATAAATAAATAAATAAATAAATTTTATACTATGTAAAGAAGATGCATGTAATATATCTAATATTTTTTTATTTCTTTCTTTCTATGTGTTCTTTTTCCATCTACAAAATGGTCAAAATGATTACTAAAATCCCGAGTCAGCAGCCGTGACTAAAGCTAGCAAGTTTAACGAGGGATGGACGAAGCCAGCCGGCGTGGAATCCGCGCGGTAAGTGCAGAGGTCACGCGACCTCTGATTGAGTTACTAACTGTAGCCGAGATGTGAGGTGGACACGCGATGAATCTGGGAGTAGGGTACATAATAAAGTAATGGTCGAGCTGAGGTTGCAGGTGGAAACGAAGTTTGCCGAACTATTCCGAAGCAATGTTTCGAGGAGCTTGTTCCAGAAATTGTAATAGTATTTATTGAGGAATACAAATGTTGTATGGTATGTTTATGGTATGTTCGCCGGTATGTTTAGGTCCCATGTAATAGGGGGTGAGCTTATTACCATTAACCGGGCACAACTCCAAACTGCTGCTGGGAATTTCACAATACCTTGCTCGACCCAAGAATCCAGGACAGCAGAAGTCGCTCTTACGAGCACTAAACAAAATTTTATTTAACCAAAAATCTCCGCAATGTCAATAAAATTTCACAATCACATCGTAATCATTCTTTGTCTAAACACACATCAAGTTGATTTATTAATTAACTCTCTCTTTTGAGCCGCCCCACTCGGCCCACCCCATGGGCCAAGTCCCCATGGACTGCAAACTTTGACGTCCGCAAATGATGCGCCAAGGGACCTTGTATTTGTGATGGTACCGCGGAGATAAACATCATTATTAGTTTATTATGAACATGGGCACAGCTGGGTCGTTGGAGAGATTATTTGTGGTTTTACTGTTAGATTATAAAATTCATCATTGTTATTAACGGAACATATAATCATGTCATGTATTCCCCAAAGAGTAAGGAGTGTACAGTTCTCACCAAACTTATTGTCCGGGTTGAAGTTGGCACGAGCTAACTTTAAAAATCGGAGAAAGAAAAATATTGGATTAGAATTATTTAAAAGGACAGCCTACGACTTGAACTTTTGTTTTTATTTATTACAGTTAAATATTTTTCTTTCTCCCATTTTTACGGCCGAGTTAAAGTTAGCTCGTGCCAACTTCAACCCAGGAAATAATTTTGGCGAAAACTGTCCTAATGTCATGTATTGGTCGTCTCCGAAATGGCTGAGCCAATTTTAACGTCATTTTCACTGGCAAATAGTGGTTGTTATAAGGTGTAACTTAGGCTACTTTTTATTTTAGTGTCCATCCATGCGAATCTGGACCGAGCCGCTATTCATAACCTAAAAAATCTATCATAAAAAAAATCACAGCTGAATATGGGCGCGGCACCTAATCCATTAACAGTGGCAGCGGCGTATCGATTACGCGGCGGCACCTCGGGGGACCGCCCATTAGCAACGCATGCCCGGCAATGGATGGCTATATAAACATAAATACCGAACGCTATTAGGGAGTGCTCGGGAGTCGGGTTTCAAGTTGTGCTGGGGTCGATTGAGTATCAAATAAAATGTACCTATTATTACTGGTTTTTGTTTACGATGATTTGATGATGTAGGATATCAGTGATATACAAGGTGAAAGGGACATCGACGCACATTTAATACCGTTGACATTTTCCGTAACGTTATTCATCAATTTTTCAATTTTTTCTGCATTTTTTTACTTGAACGTGTAAAAAAACATTATTTCTATCTACCCAAATTAGATTTATAATTAAAAAAACATTATTTCATTTATTTCAGATCGCGCGCCCGATAACATTCACCGCAGAGCGTTATAACCGCGTTTTAAACAATACACTGCGCGCCCAAAAATGTCAATATCTGTAATAACCGAGCATTTTCTACATGAATGACCAAGGTCATTTTATTTTTGACCTTGAGTGAAACCTTGTCACGACGTTTGTGCGGCGATGTCCCTTCCACCTTGTATATGTATGATCACTGGACTGCCAAGTCTTAGGTTCGAATTTAAGGCGAACGTCATGGTCGTGGGGCATTCCCCACGACCATGACGTGCTTTATCCTATGGTCATGACGCAAACGGCAAGTGCGGTTTTTTGTCGGTTTTAAGTCAGACATACCCTGCCGCCTTTTATTATTGAGAAATTAACATTATGAACTGTAAAGTATGAGTATTCTGCAGGCTTAGATGTTACTTAAATATAACTAGCCCCGCAGTCTGAGCTTGTCATTCTCACTTAAATGTCCTGCTGGTGGTGGCGTTGTGTGTCGGGTCATTTTATTCCCTACAACATGGTTGAGTCAAACGGCGCCGATACACACGTCATGCTCGTGAACGGGTGCTGTCTGTCGGGACTGGTCGTCTCTTACTGCTATGGCAGAAATTTCAATTGTAATACTTACCTACTCTTCAATCTCTGCAACTACACATCAAGCTGTATCATCCTCATTACTATTCATAACAATTGTTACTGTTACCACAAATATTTTTTAAAAAGTTTCTTGCCGGCTCTTCTCCATAAGACCCACTTTTTTTGGAACCGTGCAACTAATTTAACGTTTCAAAAGTACCTATTTATATGATCTAATTGAAATAAAATATTTTGAATTTGAATTTGCCCTCCCAGATGGCGGGGATCCATGAGATATTTCCACACCAAAACAATCGATTAAAATTTATGGCACGCATCTCTGACGTTTTGTGATAATAAACAAGTTTTTAAAAAAAGAAGGTAAGAGGTGTTTGCAGTGTCGGCAACGCGTGAGTGATGTGTCGGTGTTGTAAACGTCCATAGGCTGTGGTAACCACCTACCATCAAGAGCCGGATCCACATGCTTGTTTGCCAGCCTTGTAATAAAAAAAAACTGGTACACAGCACCATTTAGTTCCAAACTAATCCGAGCTTGTACTATGGGCACACCTGTGACACTCCATACAAACTTTCCGATACCGCTGCACACTACAATATCAAATGTCAAACTTGTCAAAATTAAGTTTGTACACGTGCAAATGTAAATGTGTGCATGAAAGTGCATAGGGTTTGTTGGCAGTCCATCCGGCAATAACACCGGCAGAATGCGGGGGACCTGAGGTATCTGACGTTAGGTAGGGGCGGAGAGTGGCCATTCTGTTATTATTTATTCTGTGCTATGGGTACTAAACCATGGAGATAATACATAAGAATCGCTCAAACGAACACAAACACATATATTACATAAAATATTTGTATATTGTGGAAGTTAATCCCACAATCTCCCATGTAATAGTGGGAAATTTTAATAATAAATATCCTGGGACATTTTTACACAGCACCATCTAGTCCCAAACTAAGCAGAGCTTGTACTATGGGTACTAGACAATGGATATAATACTTATATACTTTTTTTTTGTAAATACATACTTATAATAAATAGGAAACACCCAGACAAACACAAACACTTAAATTCATCACAATAAATGTTTGTGTCCTGTGGGTATCGAACCCACGACCTCGTGCAGTCCGGTACTCGAACCACTAGATCACAGACGTCGTCAATCGGAGATTAGAAACGGAATTTTCTTCAAACATTTAAATCTTAGTAAGCAATTCCAATGAAACACGATGAGTAATTAAAAACGGCAATTATTCGCGTACCCTCACGACTGGCACAATTTCAAATGATGATGTGCAGACACGTGGCATTGTAACGAGCGCGCACAAGTGAGGGTAGTATGCCACTGTTTATTTTTGGGGTATCACTTGTGCAAACTAAAGTATCGCCGTTCTCCCTGAAGGGGTGCTATTGAGGTTGTGTGCGAAATTGTGGCTGATTACTGAATGGTCAGTAATAGGGTTGCAATTCTCAAGATAGCATATACAAATCTACCTACATAACTGAAGGGGTAGGTGGACAAAGGTGTTATCTGACAAAACTGAAAAAAACGAGTTTCTTGCATGAACATAGGTTTCAAGTGACGATAAATCAATTGGTGGGCTCAAAATATCTAATTTTAATTTATATCCAAAAATACAGACCCTAGCAAAGGTGTTAACTACCAAATATGCATTTTTTGCCAACCCGCATTACGCTAGTGTGGTGGACTATGGCCTAATCCCTCTCATACTGAGAGGAGACCCGTGCCCAGCAGTGGGATAATTAATGGGTTGATGATGATGATGCATAATTTAAAAAAAAAATATAGCTTGCATGGCCGACTGCCTCGTAAGTGTCGTAAGTGCGACTGCTACAACAGAGGTTGTGGGTTTGATTCCCGGGTCGAGCAGTGTTATTGGGTATCTTGTGAAATTCCTAGTAGCACCTCGGAGTCTGGATTTGTGCCCGGCTTATCACAATCGGGACTCCCCCTATTACATGGGACCTAAACATACCGGCAAAATGGGTGCATATGCCTACCCCTTCGGGGAGTACAGACGTGATGGTATGTTATATAAAAAAGTCTTAGGATTCAAGTGAAATCGCGGGCAACAGATTACCGGCTCATCCCAAAGCAGTACATACTTATACAGTTCTCGACTTATTGTCCGGGTTGAAGTTGGCACGAGCTAACTTCAACCCGGCCGTAAAAGTCGGAGAAAGAAATATATTGGATTAGAATGATTCAAAACGACAGCCTTAGACTTGAGCTTTCGTTTTTATTTAAATATCTTGTGACATTTTGACACAGCACCATCTAGTCCCAAACTAAGCAAAGCTGTACTATGGGTACTAGACAATGGATATAATACTTATATACATTTTTTTTGTAAATACATACTTATAATATATAAGAAACACCCAGACAAACACAAACACCTAAGTTCATCACATAAATGTTTGTGTCTTGTGGGAATCGAACCCACGACCTCGTGATCAGCAGTCCGGTACTCGAACCACTAGACCACAGACGTCGTCAATCTATTAATTTTATTAATTTATTACTATATAACTTTTTTCTTTCTCCGATTATTACGGCCGGGTTGAAGTTAGCTCGTGCCAACTTCAACCCGGACAATAAGTTTGGGGAGAACTGTAACTCTAGTACGTCCACGTGGTACCCCCGCGGAATTCTCCCCAAGAACAATAGTTTAAACAAGTTGTTTGCGTTGCATTACTAGTAATTGTTTGCAGAGCTGCACAGTGCACACTTGTCGAACTGTCAACATCGGGAGCTGAGCTGAGTAAAGCCCGCGGGATTCGGTACCCATTTTCTTGTCTTGTTTATGTGTGTTCTGTTAATATTTTCTCGGTTTAGATAGGATGGGATGACGTAAAGATGATAATCTATACAATTCGAATAATACTCGTTTCGTATCGGGATTTTATAACATCACTATAGTCGTCGCGGAACTAGTTGGCCGCGCCTTAGGTAGGGTAGGTAGGAACGGGGGTGAGGCGGCGGGTTACTGTGAACCAAAGCAAGCGCACCCGCCCCTCCGTCCCACCGCGCGCAGGCGACCCCGACCCTCCGTCCCGCCGTTCATATACCTAAGGCGCGGCCAACTAGTTCCGCGAAGACTATTATATAGCTTTTGCCCGCGAGTACGGTCCCGTAGAAGTTGAATTTTTTGATGATATAAATAGCCTATAGTCTTCCTTTCTTTCTTTCAAACAAATAAACTCTTCAGCTTTATAATATTACTAGACTTTTCCCGTGACTTGGTTCCCATAGAAGTTGAATTTTTCCCCCGTTTTTGCGTGCCCAGCAGTAGGACAGTATATGGCTTGATGGTGATGATTGTCTTTTCAAGGCGAGGCTTTAATACAAGTAAAATTAAATATTGTTTCTACTATTTCTGTAACTTACTTTATTTTTACTAGCTTTCCGCCAGCGGCTTCGCCCGCGTGGTCATGTATTATACATATAAACCTTCCTTAAGAATCACTCTATCTATTAAAAAAAACCGCATCAAAATCCGTTGCGTAGTTTTAAAGATCTAAGCATACATAGGGACAGACAGACGGCGGAAGCGACTTTGTTTTATACTATGTGGTAGTGATTATTTATTTAATTATTTTAAAAGTGACAGTACGGGTAACCGCAGCGGTATTGCTATCTCTTAAATAACTACTTTAACAACATTTTTATAAAGTTATACTTACAATACTTACTGAAAGTATGTAAGTAAATAATATTTAGATAAAATTTTTACTCCGTTTTTGTTTTTTGTTTAGATATTTATTTTTATTTAATTAAATTAAGTGTTTTTTTTATTTTATTAAATTACACTTATAATTTCGTGACCATTATAACTGAAACGTACAGTAATAAAGGCTATTATTGCTCCTTTTCTTCTGTCACAGCGCGTAACCGTCAATCACCGAAGCGTGACGCAGACAATAACGGCACGCGACTTTAGGACAATCGCAATTAATCGCAACATTTATAGGGTTAATATTTTGTAGAATTGTGACGACTAATGTGCGTACTCTTTAGTGTAATTAAATGTAATAATTCAGGGGTCAGGCGATTGTCCACCACGATAGGCTAGCGCGAAAAGAGAATTATTGTTAATAATATTTTTTGACGTAAGACTCAAGACGTAAGTTTAGAATGTGAAGGAAGATTTCGAGTTGGCGAGCGGGACTCGCGGTGGTTTAGCGGTCATAGCGTCTGGTGTACCGAACCAGGGGGGGGCTAGACAAGTTGCATTTTGACATTCGAATCGACAAACAAAGTGTATGTAAATGACATTAGTGACAGCCCGATTTGTCGAAAGCTTGTGTCATTTCCATACATTTTGTTTGTCGATTCGCATGTCCCTAGCCCCCCAGAAGACGTTCAAATCCTGCCCGCACGTCGACTTTTTCCTTCATTAAAATAATATTTTTTATTTAAAAACGTTAATATTAAGGTTACTCATAATTAGGTACTATGGGATAAACCCAGAAATCGCGAAAGAAAGTTTTACGACGAGTAGGTACAACGAATCCGTTTGTTTACGATGGGATAAATTAAAAATTTTACAATCAAATAATTTTGTGAAAATCATAGCCAGCACAATGATGAATTGGTTTCAGGAATGGGTTGCAAATGGAAAGCCCACTTCTGGTCGTCTCTTTGAAAATATGCGTAGGTCACGTGCTACATTTAAGTCCAAGCTTAAATGGTGTCAGGACAACCAGACACAAATAAAAATGAATATTTTGGCTACGCAGCACACAGCTAAGAACTTCGTTCAATTTTGGAAGGAAACCGGTAAACTGAGTCCCAGGTCGGGCGTTCCTGTGAGCGTCGAGGGTAAGAGTGAGCCCGGCCTGATAGCCAACCTATTTAGGGATCACTTTACGATTCGCGCGCCTCTGGTTGTCGGGAGTTGTGGAGCAGAGCCGCATGAGGCACGTGTCGGGGATAAGATTGTACGGATTACATGTAAGGATGTTGCGCAGGCGGTGAGGGGCATGAAAAGAGGCAAATCTCCTGGCCATGACTCACTCAGTATTGAACACCTGCAACATGCAGGAGACCATTTGCCAAGAGTGCTCTCCATGCTTTTCACCTTCTGTGTGGGGCACGCATATTTGCCTGATGCGTTGATGAGGACTGTGGTTGTCCCCATTATGAAGAACAAGACAGGGGACCCATCTAGTTTGAATAACTACAGGCCTATTTCGCTGGCAACAGTGATAGCTAAGATATTGGATAGTGTGATTGATAAACATCTAGATAAGCATCTTAAACTTCATGACGCTCAGTTCGGTTTTCGATCTGGGCTGTCTACTGAAACAGCAATATTTAGTCTCAAACACACTATCCAGTATTACACCAGCAGGAATACACCAGTCTACGCATGCTTTTTAGATTTGTCGAAAGCTTTCGACCTGGTTGTGTATGACAAGCTGTGGCAGAAGTTATCAAGTGACACTGAACTTCCTGACGAACTGGCAGCGCTTCTTAGATATTGGTATGGCAATCAGGATAACAATGTCAGGTGGGCGGGGTCACTTTCGGACACGTACAGGTTGCAGTGTGGAGTGAGACAGGGTGGCTTAACGTCACCCAAACTCTTTAACCTGTATGTGGATCGGCTGCTCCGTGAGCTCAGCAGCACACATGTAGGCTGTTCAATTGATGGGGTGTTTGTTAACAATATAAGCTACGCCGATGATATGGTGCTGCTGAGCCCATCGATCAGTGCCCTCAGACGCTTATTGAAAGTATGTGAGTGCTATGCGGAGGCCCATGGGCTGAGGTATAATACAACTAAGAGCGAGATGATGGTTTTCAAGTCCGGTACGAAGTGCTATGACACCGTGCCGCAAATCACATTGAACGGCAGTGCTCTCCAAAGAGTGCCGCAGTTCAAATATCTAGGCCACTGGGTCACCGAGGCACTCACAGATGACGTGGATATAGAGAGGGAACGCAGGGCATTGTCAGTCAGAGCCAACATGCTGGCCCGTAGGTTTGCACGCTGCACTGTACAGGTAAAAGTAACCTTATTTAAGGCGTACTGTCAGTCGTTTTATACGTGCAGCCTATGGGTGAAGCATACGCAGAAGACATATAATGCCCTGCGTATCCAGTATAATAATGCGTTCAGAATTCTGGTGGGGCTGCCACGCTTCTGCAGCGCATCGGGTATGTTTGCTGACGCACAAGTGGATGGCTTTAAAGCAATACATCGTAAGAGAACAGCATCCCTGATGCGCCGCTTGCGGGGCAGCCCCAACAGCTTCCTGCAACTCATTGCTGGGAGAATGGACACTGACAGCTCCTTCATGGAGTACTGGACAAAACAACATGTTAGGCGTTCCTGATCCAGTGTGTCCATTATTGTAGGGACGCAACAATATGTATTTGGTTTGTATTTGTGTGTGTGTTTTTAATTTTATTTTATTATTTATGTAATCATTTAATTATTAATCATAGAATTGTTATATGGATATCTCATGTCTGAAATAAATAATTTGAATTTGAATTTGAATTTGAATGATAACCCTGTAAATGCTTACAGATTATTGTCAACTGTCAAAGTCACGTGTCGGTAATATGCGACTCGCTTCGATAAATATTGATAGTCACGCGCCGTGATAGGCCGTGACAACCAACGACATGTATCATACTATATTGACAATGACCACTTAGTTGATTATTTCATCTTACTAATATTATTTTGAATTTGTTTGGATGAATGTATGTTTGTTACTCTTTCACGCAAAAACTACTGAACGGATCTGGACGAAATATAGATTATAGCCAAGAAAAGCACATATGCTACTATTTATAATAGTAACATGTATGGTTCCTGTGATGTATTGCGAATAGAATTCCTATTCCAATAAACTAGTTACGCGTGCTGTGGTAGAGGGCGCGGTAGAGAGACGTGCGACACTGACATTGACAGTTGACAATTGACAACATGCTTTATGATAATGCACTATCTCTCGGAGTCTGAGACCCCAAGCGACACCACGTATAACAAAACTCTAACAATGTTTATTATTAAATCCCAACACCATTCCAGGATATATTGTGTTAAACACAGGACACAACAGTTCCCGTGGGATAGATAATTATGTTTTAAGAAAATGAGTAAAGACAATTAAGTCGTCAATATAATATATGAAATACCCAGAACACGCGGGCTGCAAGCCGCTGGCAGAAAGATAGTTTAAAACTTTAAACATTACTATTAAGGATTAAGAATTGGTTATTCAATATAGTTCTTTCGGGTCAGCAACGCGCGAGTGATACCCCTGGTGTTGCAAGCGTCCGCTCCTTCTAAGGATGCGCTGCGCTGGCAGCAAGAGGAATATTCCCTTCAAACTGTCGGCGCAGTGAATCCTCCATAAACCTCTAAGAGGTTTTTCGGATCGGTAACGCGCGAGTGATACCCCTAGTGTTGCAAGCGTCCGCTCCTTCTAAGGATGCGCTGCGCTGGCAGCAAGAGGAATATTCCCTTCAAACTGTCGGCGCAGTGAATCCTCCATAAACCTCTAAGAGGTTTTTCGGATCGGTAACGCGCGAGTGATACCCCTAGTGTTGCAAGCGTCCATAGGCTACGGTAACCGCTTACCATCAGGCGGGCCGTATGCTTGTTTGCCACCATAGTGGTATAAAAAAAATATTCACGGGTCTCCTTTCAGTATGAGAGGGATTAGAATAGATAGATAGATAGTTTAAGAACCTGGGGTTAGTGATGGACAGGACCTTATCCTGGGGTCCGCAGCTTCAAGAAACCAGCCGTCGAATGTTTGCGTCAGCCGGATCCTTAAGGCGATTACGCAACTTTCTTCCAACTGCCACTAAGATTGCGCTTGCACAATCTCTTCTCCTGCCTGTCCTTGACTATGCCGATGCCAGCTATCTTGATCTCACCGAGGACCAATTTAATAAGCTTGAGCGTCTCCAAAATTTTTGTATACGATTCATATTTGGTTTGCGCAAATATGATCATGTGTCGGAATTTCGCGCTAAACTCAAGTGGCTTCCAATACGCCTTCGTCGGAATGCTCATATTCTCTCATTACTTTACAGAATTCTTTTTAATCCTACAACACCCTCCTATCTTAAAACACGCTTCGAGTTTGTCTGTGACACACATTCGCGCTTCTTACGATCATCAGAAAACTTAAAGCTAAAGATGCCTATGCACACAACCAAATTTTTTGACAGTTCTTACACAGTTCAGGCCACTCGCCTGTGGAATGCACTGCCGGTCTCTGTGAGACGTGCACAAACACTGACGTCATTTAAAAAAATGGTAAAGGAACACTACCTAGCTAATTATAACTAATTTGTCACTAGGTATATTGTTGTATTGTATAATAAAATATGTTTATGGTATTTATATATATATATACAGGGTTACAGGTTAAGTCGACCTAGATCCGTTAAGGGCGTGTAGTACCCATCTTTTCTGACATATTTCACTATAGAACACCCTACCCCAAACCTAAACGTTTTCAAGAAAATCGACATTTAATTTTTTTAATAAAAATTGCCGATTTTTTGCCATTAATTACAATATTTTGAAGTTAGTGCATCTTATAATTATTATTATTGATTTTTTACATGCGAATTAAGATGCTCTATGAATTTAATAACCATAATCCTACGTAGGTTAACTAAATACTTTGTTCTGAACGATTGAAAGTTAAAAAAGTTAGTAAAAAATTAAATTTAAATGTCGATTTTCTTGAAAACGCTTAGGTTTGGGGTAGGGTGTTCTATAGTGAAATATGTCAGAAAAGATGGGTACTACACGCCCTTAACGGATCTAGGTCGACTTAACCTGTAACCCTGTATATATATCTTTATGTATCTATAATATATATTATGTAAATAGTTATGTATTTAATTTTATATTTATGATGTAAGTACACCCTCAACCGCCCGTTATCCATTTTTACACGACTCTTGTCCATCCTATGGTTGTCTGTAAGAAATTGCATTTAGCGATAAGACCGCCAATTGTACTCTTAAGTTACATCTGAAATGTTTATTTTAATTTCTCCTCTGGTGTACAATAAAGAATATTCTATCTATCTATCTATCTATCCACCACGCTGGGCTAGTGCGGGTTGGCAGACTTCACATGCCGTCGATAAAATCTCTCAGGCATGCAGGTTGGCTTAGTCCCAAAATGTTTACTGGTCGTAAAATGTCTCTTTTCGATGTTTTCCTTCACCGTTAAACCGAGTGATGATTTCGAAAGGTCAGAGGCCTTGGAACTCGAGACCTTTGACTTGGCAGTCCAGTGGTCATTCCCCTAAGCTACTAGCTAGGCTTCTCGACGATGTATGATATTACAATACAAACGCATTGCATTTAAGAGAGCGAGTCAAGCCGCTTCCAGTAGCCGTTACCGTCTTCGTATGACCGGTAACGTGAAACTACGTACTCCAAGAGACCACGAGTACCTGCACACTAACCTATCAAACATTTGTAGAAATCGTGGATATGGTGTTTAGTCTCAAAACTAACAAAAAAACAAGCTGTGATAATCCATTGTAAGCTTTGTGAAACTTATTTAGTTGTTAGGAAGGAAATGACTTTATAACATTGGAACTTCCTTCCATTTGTAATTGTATCTTTAGACGACTGTTGTCTAGTGGTTTGAGTGCCGGCTGATCACGAGGTCGTGGGTTGTATTCCCATAGGACACAATTTCTTATGTATTATAAGTATATATTTACAAAAAAGTATATATTGTGTAAGTATTATATCCATTGTCTACTACCCATAGTAGAAGCTCTGCTCTAGGGACTAGATGGTGCTGTGTAACATGTCCCAGGATATTTATTTTATTTCTCGGTTAATTAGTCGATAGGGTATTTAGAGGATCGGCAACGCATCAGCAACGCCTCTGGGGTTGTAGGTGTCCATAGGCGACATTGGTGTTATCTCAAAGTTGCAGACGTTCATTCATGAAAAAATAGTTTTAGCACATTTGTTAGTGTATACGCTCGTTTGCTCGTCACTGTACAACCACAGTCCTCTGGAATGTGTGATGAAATGAAACGAATGATGGAAGTCCTATGTCTAGGAGAAACCTTTTTATTTATTTCATCGAAAGCTACCTTTTGCTCAGTTAGCTACCAGTTGGGCTCAGTATTTTATTTCCATTCTCCATGAATCACTTCTCACCAAAACCCTCCATTTCAAAATAATCGTAGCTCCTAGTCCGGCTACCGTACACCGCACTCGCTTACCCTGTGTGCTCAGCAAACAGCGCAATGATACTCCAGTTAATTAAGGAGGCTGAACAAATATGCCGCTAACAGATGTGCACGGAATATTTTATTACTACACTGATTGTTGGCGGCGAACCTTTTAGATACGTTCCGTTGAGATCGGATATTTGTGGCCCGTGAGGCGTTAGTAATTTTGATGACGTTTTTATTTTGAACCCCCGACGTATAAACGACGGGGTGTTATAAGTTTGATGTGTCTGTGTGTGTGTGTGTGTGTCTGTCTGTGGCATCGTAACTCCCGAACCTGTGTGTGTGTGTGTGTGTGTGTGTGTGTTTGTGTGTTTGTTTGTGTGTATGTGTGTGTGTGTGGGGGGGTTGGCTGATAAACTCAAAAAGTACTGGACCGATTTGAAAAATTCTTTCCATGTTAGATAGCCCATTTATCGGGGAAGGCTATAGGCTATATATCATCACGCTACGAGTAATAGGAGAGGAGTAGTAATGAAAAATGTTGCAAAAACGGGGGAAAAAATTATAAGACCACGCGGGCGAAGCCGCTGGCGGGAAGCTAGTAGTAAATAAAATATTTACTTATAACAATTAGCATCGAGCATCCCACGCTTTTTGCGTTCATTTCTTTGTGCATTCATTTTTTGAATAAAAAATGTACGTCAATTATCTCTACACATTTTCTCTTTTCAAATCATCAGGTTCTGTTATGTGTTTTAGGTGGCTAAAACACATAACAGAACGTCACTTACCTGAACTATCATATGGTCGAGCTCAGCTAATGCTCTGAGCAGGTGAGCGGTGCGGGCTGCCCTCACGAAACCGCCGCTGTGCTCCAAGCCGGCGCCCTGAGCGAACAGCATGCAGAACTCAGCGCGGGAGCCGACCACGCCGGTGCCGAGAGCGCTGCGCAGCGACTGAGTCGCGAATACGCGCTCTGATCCCTGAGTAATATGTGGTATTATGTAGACTAAAGAATCAAAAACCCTCTACACAAAATAAAAATAAAACCAATGTATTCCGGCATTTTGTGGCGGCGGACATCTTGGACCGATTTTAGCTAAGAACACTACCGGTCCGGAAACTAGGATGCCACACACCATCAAACACGCACACACACACACACACACACACACAAACGCGCGCGCGCGCACACACGCTCACACACGACACACACACGGACGCACACACATTACCCCGTCGCTTTTGCGTCGGGGGTTAAAAACGAAAATTCTTTCTTCTATTTCGTTTTATTCTATTCTCAGCTAAACAAACTTCATTGGAATACTTACCACATCAGCGTCACAGGGATGGCAGAGGTCTGCGCAAACTGTCAGTAAGGTCTGAATGCTCTCCCGCGCAGAGCCGGCTTTCTCCGCGCGCGTTATGCACCCAGTCAGACATATGTAGCTATAACAATAGGTTCTTGTTAGACACACAATCATAAACACGTAGCTTTAATATGGTAGAAAGAAGGGAGTGAAAGAGTGGTGGTCTCTAGTTTTCGCCTACCCTGAGGGAAAGGGCGTGAGATGGTCTTTGAGATATGGTCGAGCTACACAATAACTAAAGCCTATTACTACTATGTCTGGACTTTAAAACGGGCCATTTTCTCCGAGTTTATTCAGACATTTAGGTTTATATTAGGTCCAGTTAGGAAATGCCGAGACCATCGCCATCGACCGAGCTCCGCTCTGGTAAAAATAGATTAAACATATTTTCTCATAAATTAAACCTAGCTACATTGTTTTTTCGCCCAAGATTTCGATTAATGTTGCAATGAGTGAATGTCGTTTGCACATCACAAAACAACAAGGTCTCTTTTTGCTTACAAGACTCAAATGACAGATTGATAATGAGCCTTAGAGTAAATTAAGTTTAGTGTCGACTATACCCTAGTAGTTTAATAGAAATCGAGCTGTTTTTGAGAACGTGCTGATAAACTATAGTAGTATAATAGGATAGGATTTATGGTGTGCAGTTACGTGTATGCGATTCATATTACGATACATCAAAAATTGCCCGAGACATGAGAAACTTGTAACATAAAATTTTCGCTCACAGATTAACCAATTTACATTATGCTAATACAGAACACCCATTCTGGACAGGTCGAGTAAATCCCAATGGAACACAAACATTGGTGTGTTGTGTGTTTCAACATAAACAGAGGCTTAGTGGTGCCTCGTGTTGTGATGGTCAAGTGCGCCTGGGGGCGAGGCACGGGTGCTGTTGTGGTCCATGTGTTTTCATTTATTTGAGAGCGGAAATTTAAGCCACCATAATTGAACATCGAAGGTAATGCAGCCATAACATGATCCTGGACTTCGGTTACCCAGGAGATGCTTAAGGTAATAAGTTAATAAGCCTCATGGCATAAATAAGGCGTATGTACGGCGCACGGTGCACTAAAGATTGCCAACAATATCAGCATTAAATAAACTGATACTACCATTGATGTAAATGCTAAAGATATGGCCGTCCGACCTTTTGACAGACGCGTACGCCATTCACAGAAACACCGCCATCTTTGTTAGTATCGCATAGCATTTGTTTTTAAGTCGATCGCGGACTATAGTCCTCGCGGAACTAGTTGGCCGCGGCTTAGGTAGGGACGGGGGTGAGGCGGCGGGTTACTGTGAACAAAAGCAAGCGCCCCCGCCCCTCCGTCCCACCGCTCACATACCTAAGGCGCGGCCAACTAGTTTCGCGCAGACTATAGTTCACTTCGGTTTAGAGAAGACCAATTTGGGAGCAAGTTCGGGGGTGTCATTGTGACTTGCGGTCCGCCTAGTCCTTACGCAGTAATATATAAGTCAATGGATACTACTGGGTTGCCCAGGAACATGCCATAACATACCATCACGCCTATATTCCCTAAAGGGGTAAATGAAATGATATGAAATGATGAAATTAAATGATATTTATTTCTGTAAGTAGATCCTTTAAAGACACTTTTACAAGTCATTTTTTTTTAATACTAGATGTTGCCGGCATTTCCTAACTGACGACCTCTGAGAAGAAACGCTGAAACAAACTCAGAGAATCATAACCTACGGGGGGGTGATGTTATATTGTTTTTATTTGGAGTTGAAATATGTAATAACCATGGGTTTACGCCATCATAAAAAAGATGATAATCCTATAAATATTTGATTTATCAATCAGTTCACGGCTGTGTACCCTAACTAAAAGGGGGGGAGAAGGGGCAAAAATATAAAAAAATCCCGCTTTGCAAGCATCTTCGTTGGCGGTACATCCAATTATAACTGAAGTCAATATTTGCACTGCTTGTCTGTACGCTGTGATGCTCAAACTTTATCATCGGTTAACGAGTAAAAATAGAGGTACAAGGGGCCTAGCCAAGGTGCAATCTAACGTTAGGATGCCGGCGTACGAATAGAAACAAAATTTATGCTAATGACATTTGTAAACGTCAGATTTGTTGAAAGCTTATGTCATTCCCATCCCGCAGATCACCGTTTTACAAGCGTTTTATTAACTAACAATGCTCTTCGGTATTATGTCACAAACTGTTATACGTAATTGCAGGTGGCCCACCTGATGGTAAGTGTAGTAACGTCACATCAGTAACGTCGGGGACAAAGCTGAGCCGCCGCCTACTATGTAAGGTAGAGAGTTATTTTTAGTTCGTTTGAAAAAGAACATGTCATAGCACACGAGAAACACCGCACCAGGTAGTTCATTCCAGAGCTTGATAGTACGGGGTAGAATGATCTTTGGAAGCGGACTAGGCTGGATGAGATCGGTTCATGGGTGGTGTCGAGTGGTGCGGCGGTAAAACGGTAAAGATGTCTCTAAGTCAAACAGTTCTTCGGAGTACTCTCCGTGAAATAGATGGTAGAGCACACAGAGAGAATCAAAGTTTCTCCGCTGCTCCAGTCTATCTGTGAGTCTCCGATCTCTCTATCTTCATATTCCTGCTCTCTCTCTAAGTATAACTACTTTAAAACCTACAATCAAGACGACCACCTTATGTAGTCAAGTTTTCAGACAGTAATATTAAAATAATTGTCATACCATCAACTCAAACAAGAAGTAATAAATAAAGGAGAGATCAATAATTGATTAAATCAGAAAACTTTGAGAACATCGGTCCTAATCGAATCTCTGGAGGGTAGCCGGTAAATTTAGTTTGAATTTGCGGATTTCAGTACGATGATTTAATTTATGTAGGGAATTCTAAGGTCTACAATTAACTAGTGGATTTTAGACTAGCTATTTGAATAGCTTTAATAAGATAAGGCCCGCTTCACCACCTCGTAATAAGTTCTTATTTGGTAGATAATTTCCATAATTTCCATTCCTATTTCATTTTTTAATTTTATATGTTTAACAGTTATCCTGATTGACACATTAGAATAAATAAATTAACCCAAAAAGCCTGTATTGTCCATACTAATAATAAAGTTGAAGTGTCTGTCAATCTTTTCAAATTAAAAGGGAAAACAGCTATTAAGACGAAGTTTTATTTTTTCAGAATTTTTGTTTTCTTATGACAATTTGTCTCAAATAGGCTTGGAAACGGGTAAATTTTCTTCTACTTCTATTTAAGAGCTACGCTCTTGTCGGTGCAGCGTCTTCCACTGCTCTCTGTTGAGAGCCAACTCCTGGATCTCCTTATACATCGCGACTTTCAGTTTCTCTTTTATCTGTGTTATGTAGCTCATTCTTGGCCTACCCCTCCCTCTCCTTCCTTCTATCTTTCCTTCTATGATATTTTTTATGAATTCGTCGTGGTGTATAAGGTCTATCTTTCATTTTACCCCTTCTGGTCTCTATGTCTTGCAGTAACCGCCTTTTTTAATAGGAAATAATTTTCGTATATTCCATTTCAATATCTTGCTGGGTGCCGAAGATATGACATGCCATGACCACAGGTAGCCAGTGGCCACTTACAACTAGTAAGGCTGTGAGGTGTGTGTCTTGTACAATTCTCGTCAAACTTATTGTCCGAGTTGAAGTTGGCATGAGTTAACTTTAACCCGGCCGTAAAAATCGGAGAAAGAATAATACTGGACTGTAATAAATTTAAATGAAAGCTCATTTCGTAGGCTATCGTCATAAATCATTTTAATCCAATATGTTTCTCTCTCCGATTTTTACGGCCGGGTTAAAGTTAGCTTGTGCCAACTTCAACCCGGACAATAAGTTTGGCGAGAACTGTATAACTCGCGATATATATAAAACTAGCTTTTCGCCAGCAGCTCCGCCCGCGTGGCCTGGGTATTTCTAATAACTTTCAACCCCTTACTGCCCTTTTTTCGCATCAAAAAGTAGCCTATGTCCTTTCTCAGGCTCTAGACTATCTATGTACCAAATTTCATTTTAATCGGTTCAGTAATTTTGGCGTGAAAGCGCGACAGACAGACAGTTACTTTCGCATTTATAATATTGGATAGCAAGAGTAAGGATTATAGGAGTGATACTTAGTTCGTAAAAAAATGCTCAATAAATGCTAGACTCATTAACTTCAAGTAGCCTCTAATTCAAATTTAACAACACGTATAAAACCAATTACAGCATATCCAATGCTTTTTGTTCCAGAAAAAAAACACAAAATACCTAAAAAAGATGGCGCCATCGGTACGTCAAGAATTTCGAATTTGGAATGCGAGCGTCGCTTTGTGATTGGTCACTCATGCGCAACGGATATATTTTATACCACATTATTCTTGCTGCTTATTCCTTCGATTTTAAACTTAGTTTCGTTGGAATAAAGGTTAATGTAAGTGTATAAGTATGTCCATTCGGTTGTAAACTTTTTGATAATGCCAGACCTCCTTGTAGAGACGGGTTAAGATAGTGTAATCTTAAATATTTGTGAGACCTTTAGGTCACTTTTTAAAGGATGACTGTTCTGGTAAATGACCAGAGATTGATGGTAACATGGATTGCGCACAATAAACTTAAATGTTAATGTGTTACCGTCCTCATTCGTTTAATTTTACGATGTTTCGCGATATGAATTCCAATTTCGAATAATCAAATCGAGCAAAGCCTAGTGACCGTTGGACTGCCAAGGTTCGAGTTCGGATGCCAAGGGACGCACCCGTGACCAGCATTGACACAGAAAAAAAGATTTGATCATGAATCAGGCCAAACTTCATGGATAAATCACGCCGGAGTTACCTGAAGGGTAAGGCAGGGGTGCGCTATAATAGGTGGCGAGGCATTAGCGATCAACCGAGCAAATCCAGACTCCGAGGTGCTACTGAGAACGAAAATATCTGGGAAGTCTAGGTGTAGGTACATCAATTTTCTGCCTAACCTTTTGAATAAAGTAATAATAATAATAATAATAATAATCTTTATTGACACATTTACATTAAATACATATAAAGAATTCCCCGACTCCTGCACTAGTGTAAACTGTATTACAGGAGCCAGTTTGTTCCCCTTATAATTATGTCAGATTTTAAATGCCAATGACAGATTTAGAAAAGTAATAATTATCTTTAAACAAACAAAAAAAAAGAAAAGAAAAAGGTTGAATGGTACCTAATTTTGAAAATAATATCTAATTAAAAGTAGTAGTTTGGTTTTACAATTAGGCAGGTAATATAAAAATAAAAATAGAAATTGCTGTTTTTGAGTGTTCCGAGTGTGATTGGTGTGTGAGTAGTTAGTAAAGAGGTGTAGTGTGTGTTGTGGGTGTGATTATGTATGAATGCGTGTGTGTATGTGTGTGGGTGTATGTGTGTGTGTTGTGAATTTGTTCGAGATGTGGTACTGTGTGTCTAATTACCTTTTATAATACCTTCTACGTCACTGTACTCTAGGCTTTTTAGCCATTCCAATAGTATTTTTTTAATTTGTGTACAATTAAATTTCCTGATGTTATATTTTTTGTTCAGCATATTATAAATTCGAGGCCCCTGGACGATGTGGTGTTTTTGAGCGAACGATGTTGTGACGCGAGGTATTGGACAGCGAAATACTCTTTTTGACGTATCTGGTAAAGTAGGCACAGTTCGACTGTGGTATCGTCTAATTGATTCAAAAATGAATAATTTTCTAACAGATAGTACATTTGCTTTTTCATATACTAGAGTGGTGGGATGTTTGAAGGATACGTTCAAAATAACTTTAAGTACCGCACGTTGGGCTCTCTCGGCTGCAATGAGGTATTTTGTGGCGGCACCACCCCATGCACATATGCAATATCTAATAATACACTCACAGAGGGCTCGATATGTCTGGATCAAAAGTGGTTGACAGGCTACTGTACGCAGGTTTTTAAATACAAAGATCATTTTCCTTGTCCTAGCAACTAAAGATGATATGTGGTCGTTCCAAGTTAGTTTGTCGTCAATATTCACACCAAGGTATTTTATAGTTTTTACCCGAGATAAAGATTCACAGCTGCAGTGGGCGCGAAAGGAATTTCGGTTACAGGGGTATGTGTGTATCCTGAGTTGGTGTTCAAAACTAGGATAACCTGAAGCTGACTTGCTAAAACAGATATATTTAGTTTTGCTGGTATTTAAGGAAAGAAGGTTATTTTCCAACCACCCAGTCACCTTAGCCAAGCCATTTTCAGCCAACTCAAATACCCTCTCCCAAGTTTTTGCATGGAAAAGTAGTACAGTATCATCAGCAAACATGAATATATCTAAACCAGGCTCTATAATACTGCTCAATTTATTAATATATATAAGAAACAGCGTTGGTCCTAATGTGCTGCCTTGCGGAACTCCGTAACTACATGTAGCCTCGTCACTTTGGTAGTTATCGATTCGCAGATGTTGTGTTCTACCTGATAAATAGTCCTTGAACCATTCTAGAGTTAAACCTCTTATACCAGCGTTTTCTAGCAAGGTAAGTAAGATGGGTAGGGAGACCGTGTCGAACGCTTTCTGGAGGTCCAGAAAGACTCCTAAACATTTGTCACCCCTATCCAAATACATTGTGACCTCCGTAGTTAGGGCTAGAACCGCATCTTCTGTTGACTTGCCGAGTCTAAAGCCGTATTGGTTACTTCCAAGCAAACTATTTTTTTCAATAAAGCTTATCACCCTTTTGTTGACAAGCTTCTCTAATATCTTTGATAGTGTTGATAGAAGAGATATGGGTCTATAGTTAGAGGGATTTTCTTTGTCACCCGACTTGTAAACAGGACACACTATAGCTCTCTTAAACAATTCAGGAAATTTTCCAGTTCCAAGACTCAGGTTGCATAAGTGGGCGATAGGGGTGGCTAGTGTTTTGATATTACGTTTGAGAATATCTGTTGATATATTGTCCCATCCAGGAGCTGTATGTGTTCTGAGTCCTAGGACAATACTTGACACTTCATGGGGGTCGGTTGGAGTAAAAGCCATTGAATTAACAGGTGCGGTAAAGGCCGAAGCAGCTAGCCGTACAAGGTCGTGCTCATGCATATTTGTCTGTGTTAAGATGTGACCAGCAAGTGTACTGCCAACAGATGTGAAGTAGGTATTAACCTTATTAAGAGACTCCAGAGGAGAGTCCTGAATGTTAAGGAGCTCTTGCGAAGATACCCTACTTTTATTCATGTTACATACCTCTTTTATTATTTTCCATGTGTCTTTAACGTTTCCATCAGCCTTATAAAGTTTTTCCTGGTAGTATTTTATTTTTAGATTTTTAACTAGACAATTGCAAGTATTTCTGTATTTAGTATATTTTGTTCTTAATTCCGTATTGTTAGGGGACTTCTTTACTTTCTTGTGTAACCGGTCCCGTTTCCTAATACACCTGACCACTCCTTTAGTGATCCAGGGTTTGAGCGGCTGTAAGCGTTTAGAGACTTTAATTACTAGGGTATTGTTTGCAATAGTATTTGCTATGGTAGAAGTTAATAGTCTAGAAGCTACATTTGGATCAGTAGTACTAAAATAGTTATCCCATCTTTCCGCACAAAGCTGCTTTTTTATGGCTTCAAAATTGGTCTTAATTTTTTGCGAGGAAATATTTTTTTTTTTGTAGTTTTTGCATTGTTGATGTATAGCAATATAGGTTGGTGATCGGTAATTTGTTGTTCAAAGACCACGGTCTTCCATGTACCACAACACCTGACCATAAAATGGTCAATACAGGAATTGAGCCTAGTAGGCATAGTGACTCCTTGCCTAAGACCATACATAGCCATTATATTGAGATAATCGTGTCCTGGACCTGACAGATTTTCAGGAAGGATATCTATGTTTATATCCCCAGTAAAAATAATATTTTGAGTCTGTATCGAGCATAGAACATGATCCAACGATTCAAGGTAGGTATTGGTATTTCTAAAGCTTGGAGGTCGGTATGAGCATATAAAAGTGTAGTCTTCATCAATCGTAATAACAAGGCAGTTACCCTCTAAAAATTCAGGCTCACGTACAGACACTTTGAATTCTTTACGTATATACACTACCACTCCATCGTTCTGGTTCAAAGTGTTTTTAGTCCAAAACGTAGTGTAGTTGTCCATGTCTGGCGGAGGATTATTGCAATTTGTCCAGCACTCCGTTAGAACTACAATATCTATTGACATATTAATGGCGGATAGAAATGATAAAAATAGGTCAATATTGCAATTAATGCTTCTTATATTAAGTGTTATGGCGCTTAAGGAATCTTTGAAATCTTTGCTATGGTTGAGCGCATATGTGCAAAGTTTAGAATCGCTTATGGAGATACACTCAACCTCTACGGCGTTATCAACTTCATTGTTTAGGTATTCGTTAATTTGTTCGAATGTTACGTTTAATTAGTAGGCGCAAATAATTGAACTTTAGGTACACTGGCTTTATAAACAGGCTATTTGGTGTAGATAGACAATGTAGGATCTTTGGGTAATACTTTCGTTTAAATGTATATTGCGTAACGTATTTCGGTGACACCTTTTTTGGTATATCGTAATATTGAGTATGTCTTATATAATTTATTCTAGTTTTGATGATAGGGTGTGGATAAGTCATAATTGAAGGTATGTAGGCTATTGTAATTTGACACAATTTGTTGTGAGTCGAACTGTTGTAAGTAGTGTGGAATTTGTGATGTGTTTTAAGTACATATTTTAGTATGTGCAGTAGGTATGTTGTGGTTGTGGTGGATGTGTGTAATGAATATGTTAAATTTCCTAAAATAATACGATAACATAGAAAAAAATGGCAAAGGTAATTAAATAAACAATACATTGCAACTACAATTTCCTTAGGCCCTAGTCAAAAAAAAAAGTCAAAGTGTGATGTATTGCTTCATCATCAGAGCAGAAGGATAGATCAACTCATGGCTGCTGCGGCTCTTTCCTCAAATGGCCGTTGCAGACATAGTCCTACATTGTGACACTCACATATTTGCAAACGGTCCGATTTGAAAAATTCTTTCAGTGCCTATTAAACGGGGGAAGGGGCTATCTAAGCCCGTTTATCGAGGAAAGTTATAGGCTATATATCAATCACGCTACTGCGAATAGGAGCGGAGTATGAATTAAAAATGTTGCAAAAACGGGGGCAACGAAACTCACTGACCAGCACAGACAGCGAGGTTTCGGGGTAAACCATAATATCATCTATGTTTCATTGTTGTTATCATCTATAAGCACCAGCTTTTGAATAAAAAAATACAGTTGAATTGAGAACCTCCTCCTTCTCCCTCTTCCCCCAAAAATCAACTTCTACGATAACGAAGTCGCGGGCAAAGGTAAGTCAATGTATAAAACACGGTTCCGTATTCTATAAGTGATGGATGTATGGTTTCAGCGCCGCGATGATATAAAGAGATGTCACTATTCACTACGCACGTGAAGTTTCATGTTATTTTCATACAATGTGTATAGTATGTTGTTATTTCCTTGCTACCAAAACCAATATGTGAAATACAAAAGAAGAGCATGCACGCATGGAGTTGTGGAATGTTAAACAGTAACAATGAAATAACCGCAATAAATATCCTGAAGGACGAGAAATATTTGATATTCTATAATGGCCTTTTTAATGCAGAAAATGCGCGTTTCGTCCGTCACCAGAGGAGCCGGTACGTAAAAACTGCACTTGCTCGTAATATAGTTTGTTAACACTTATATAATTATTTGTATAGGTAAGTGAATTTTACTAAAAGAAGGCAGACAAAATATAAACTGCAGTTGTTTTAAAATTATCATGTTAAATCCGTTAATACAGCGATCCTTTAGAAAACTAATTTCAATAAAATGTTATCTAACATCTAAACAGCAGCCTGTATATCGTCTCAGCGCCGGCGCCATGATTCATTGCCTCCGCAGGCCAATCGCGGCTCGTTCTAAATTCAAACGCGCTAATGGAATACGAGCATACGAGAGGCGCCTGCGCATCTATCCGGATCAATGTTGCCAGCTTGTTAACGATTACCTTTTTTTGGTATAAATTATTATTGAGTTGCTTCTATTATTTTTTACGGAAAGGTATAATTTATAATTGAGTAGTTATTATTTTACGGGAAGATGTGGTTACAATGACTATGAGTTTTCAAAAGCCTTTATAAGGCTTAATTTAAAAATTCCCAATTCTATTCCGATGCCGTTTATGTGCTACCTAGGTCAGGCCAGAACTTCGGAATATTGCTGTTTACGATACATAAAAAAATGAGAAAGTACCTTATTCTGCTTTAAGCCGATTTTAGAAAACACCTACTACTTACTAATTCAACTGCAGATAAATAAATTATTTCAGTTTTGCGCCACCAAGTACCAGCGCTACAACATAATATGCGAGTTGTTTAAACAACGAATCTTTATTATGTACTCACACTCACCACAAAGTACAAAATAAACTAAAACACTACCACTGGCAACACCAAAAGAAAGCACTCACCTAAGAACAATTTATGGCTCGTTTAAAATGTTTTCGTTCTTAATTTCAGTTAGATAAACGACTCGGGCGCATTTCGGCGCCTTTTACAAGGTGAAATACGTATACCCATTAAGGACACTGTGTCGTCTTTGATATTCTTCGAGACTTAAAACGTCCAATCTAAGAGAGCTCTGTATAATTTCAACAACATCTTCATTTGTCGAACATTTTTGTTCGTACGGGGAGGTCAGGGGAGGTCAGGGTAAAACGGACACACATTAAAATCGTTGTGGCATTTTAAGTGTGTGAGGTATGTTAATTTTGTGTGTGGATTTATTTTAATTGAAGGAAGTCGGTAATGAAAGGAAGCTTCAGTTCGCCGCTTCAATATGTTCGTGTATTTTATAGCGGCTTTTTTGTATGAAAATTATTTAATATAATTTCAAGTGGCGTGCGATTTATGCATGTTTTCAATGCTATTGGTTTTGTGTGAATATTTTATTAATAAATTGTACCACAGATAAGATGAAAGTAGATATTGTAATTATTACTTTTTTGCGTTCTGAGATTAGTGTTGTGGATACTTTTTATGATGTTTATGATACACTACCGACTGGTTGTATATACCAGATGTATATAATTAGCTTGTTAAAAATTACGATTATGAGATTTTGCACTTTATTCTGTCATTGGAAGGTCCTATTTCGATAATGGATGTTTTGCAGACGTTTACGATAATCACCATTATTATCGTCATCATCATATCAGCCAAAAGAGATCCAGGATCCCATAAAGAATGATTAAATGCCGCCTACTTTCAACGACTCCCAAAGACCTATACTAGATAATAATATCTCATGGTTTGTAAGTATGTATGTGGATTTTTGCTTTCGCAGTCCAGATGGTCTGTGATCTTTCTTTTAAGTCTCTGCAAAATAATGCTCGCTTTCATAGTTAAAATCTTTCCAATGTTTGTTTAATTTATAGCGAAAATCCGTGACAGTAATGAAATAGTTAAAATTAACATGAATTTAATCAAAATCACTCCATATTTCATATATTAAACAGGTGTTATTAACATAAACCAAAATCCCATAAATCCGTATGGACTCCATTTGAGCCGTAAGGGGGCACATTGAGACATCAAATTTATTTCACTTTAATAAACGCAAATAAATATGTAAATTTAGTTTAAACAAATTCGCGCGCCCCCAGCAAATGTTGGTTTAGTTGTGCGTGAATAGAAATGTAATGTGGGGCTCTCCGAATGGATATTAATAGTTGAAAAGGGTGTGCTAATAAAAATATTAAGTCAGCACTGGGCTTATTTAGAACAAATCTGAATTTAGGGCTTAAAATACAACGATTAACAATCAATATAAAACGCAAAAAACTACTCTACAAATTCTAAAAAAAAAACAAAAAAGATCGTCATACAGTACATGCCTAGCAGCAGATAAGAAAACAGTAAAGTTGTCAAATTAACAAATAGTAAAGTAACGAAAACTACACTAAAATAAAGTCCCTAATAAAAAGGATGCTCAAACACGATTTACACAAAGGACTCATCATAGAAAAGATTCCTACGGTATATAGAACACACAAATTCTTATTTTGAGATGAGCTTTTATCGGATAGAACGGATTTATAACATTTGAAAGATTTAAATAATGTTGAATACAAAAAAATACAAAAACGGGCGCTATCTACTTTAATTTTTTTTTACTTGACTTGTAAGTGTCCATGAAATAAATATCTTCTCATTTCAATTATCTTTCACATTGTTTTGTCTAGATTAAAATCTTAAGTACTAAACGCCAACGTAGATAGGAATGCCGGTATAAAAGCTGTATTGCCAATTAGTCGCGAATACATCTTGTATTACCTAATTAATTACCGAGCAAAATGCCGCATCGTTTCGTGACATTAATCGGTCGTAATTTACACAGTAATAATCATTTAATTAGAAGAATACACGCTTAGGTAAGTAAAAGATACAATAAAATGGTTCACTAGAGGTATTCCAGCATCAATAGTGAAATACTGTAAATAAGTAAATCTTATTTAAAATTAACTAGTATTCTTGATAAACAGTAACAAAATTCTTGACAGCTAGTTTACCTTAACAATATGTACATTACCCATACATAATGTATATACTGTTACTACCCAGGGTTGTGGAGGGCTTCGTGTAACACTGATATTCAGTTGCATCTGGTTAAACGCTAAGTCCAAAAGGCTAGTAAAGTAGATTTGAAAATACTCGTATTTGTAAAAATGCTGCCATTTCCTAGGCCATTAACTTTATTTATTTATCCTTTATTGTACACTAGAAATAAAACAAACAATGACCCCACTCAACTATTCATGTACAATGGGCTTATCGCTTAAAACGATTTCTTCCAGGCAACCAAAGTGAAACGAGCACTGGACAAGATAACGGGCATATTACATAGTTTTTATAGAAATAAAAAAATTAAAGTTTAAAAGGAATCTTCTAAAAATAATCGATACTAAACATGTGGTAAATTGGTCAACAATCGTTTTACTAATATAGACTCTAGTGATGATAGAAAATTCCCTCTCTAAATCTAGATTTTTTACAACATTCTAAAAGCCACATAACTCATTCTCCTCTATCTTCAAATCATAGAAGACAAGCAATCAAATGCCAGATGCGCTAAACTCGCGCCACTTTATTTTATTGAACGTTATGTGGCCAGAAATTTATAAAATTCTTTTACACACATTACATTTACAAAACAAATATTTTCCATTCATCTTGTTTTAAAACTACTCAATCCTCTATTCCATATTATTATTAATTAACAGCTAATTAATGCGTGTTTTAAACTAATTTTGACTGACACGACATTCTTTTAACGCATATTTCGGTTATTGGAGTTGGAGCAGTAAGGCATTTGGCAAATGTTCAAATTCTGCATGATGCTCGTCTTAATTTTATTTTTCTGGGTGATTCTAGCCAATAACAAGGAATACTTATTTTAAACGTCACAAGTGGATTATTTATAATGAGATAAGGAACGCTACCCCAGGATAAGATTTTCTCCCAAGACCAGACAAACAGATTTTTGTAATGTTTGAAATTTTGACGAACTCCGTCATACTAAGTATTTTGATATCGCAATATTTGTTCCAAAAACGTTTATTGTAAGCGTGGGTAGCTTTGTCCAATATGTTCAAATTTTTCGATGTCATAACTTTCAGTGGCCTATGTAAATTATCACACAGACTACTCAAAAATTCAGACCTCGTTGCGTATTTACATACGAAAAGTGGCAAGGGGAGGGCGGGGGTATCAGGGTAATCCGGATAAGTAATTCCCTCCCGGTAAGTAATGCGTTGATAAATGAAATTAAATCGCACAAACAAGCGTTGCCGTACGACCCGCCGCTCCCCTTTCATGTGTCCTCTTGAAAGCTTATGTAGGGATGTAATAAGTTTAGATGTTGTCGTATCGACAAATGTAATAAGGAGGATGTAAAAATGGATTCATGATGGAATCAACTTTATGTAAATACTATTTTGATGATAATGCAAAAGAATATTTCGCATTAACTTTTTAGCGAGTCGTTCTTTTTTAAAGATTTTAACAGCTTTAATTTTTTTTGGCATTCAATAAATTAATTAAGCTGTCATTACTTTAAATCAATCTATTAATCATTTTATTAGTGCATCTAACATCTAAGCTATGTATAAGAAGAATAGACATAAAATACATACACTTAAGCAATTTCCGCAATAATCAATCAAACTATCGACACCCAACCCATCACTAAACACACTTTGCAAAAAGAACATCGCAACTCGACATGTGCGCGCCAATCTGTCGCTGTTACGCGAACGCACTTCAAGCACATCTTCTATCCTTCTCCCACAAATTACTACCACTATTCGCGTCTCTTTCGCACGCCCTAGTCATAAGTATACCCCACTCGCGGCTGTCGCAACTACTTAGCGATGGCGGAGCGATAATCGCTTGTTTCGATGTATTGGATTGTTCCGTCCGATTCGATTATTCGGTTAAAAAAACAATGTTCTCGAGTTACGATGATTTGATTACAGAAGCTCTGTTTTGAAAGAAGAGGCGTGCATTGATTATTATAGTGCATTATAAAATAATTGTAGTGCTTTTAAGTATTGCGAATTGCGTCAATGAAGAATCATTCTTCATACAAAAAAATATTTCTTCAAGAGGTTGGGTATTAAAAGTAATAAATTACGGTGAATTCTTACATCACTGAAAGTTAAATAAGTGAAGATTATGTCGTAGGAACTTTTAAGGTCAAAATAGAGAACAGTTTCTCACTTTATGCATGAAACAAGTAATTTACAGTCAAATATCATAGTCAGAATCTGTGAATAAATAAAACGACATTAATCAGTTTATGGCTAGCTGGCGAAATGGCCGCTGATCTCAATCAAAACAGACCTAATCAACAATCAACTAAACCAAAATAACAATTCATAACTGACCAATGCTCCCTACTCTCCCCCAAAAGTAACCCTAAGAAATAATCTTAAAATCAAAACAGCAGTGTTCATTTCACCCCCAATTTCCCCTGCAAGTGTGACATCTCTCACGTGGGTGAGGCGGGGCCGCGTGAACCACACCTGGCGTTTCGCACGGCACTTAACGCGGTCGATAAGAACGAGCCAAGAATTCCGAGGGTTGATTAAAATTGTAATGCAGTATTGGTCTTCGAAAGACGAGTAAAGGGGAATCTTTTTAGATCGAATAAAAAGCGCAGTCCTAGGACTTCTATAAACATTTTTTTTTCTAGCCCATTTTGTCCCACTGCTGGGCAAAGGCCTCCCTTCCCTCCTTCCAAGCCGCCCTGTCTATTGACTTAAGGATCCAGTCTCTCTCGTGGGAGTCGAGTTCATCACGCCACCTCCGTCTGTTAACATACTTTTCTGAAAATGTTGGCCTAGCACATTGAACGCCTAAGTATATTCCCTGAAAGAGTAGGCAGAGGTTGACGGCTGTACACCCACACTTCGCCGGTATGTTAAGGTTCCATGTAATGCGACGAGTATATTAACATCAACCGGGCACAAATTGACTTCGAGTTGGTATTAGGAGGTACCGAAAAACCCAAGAACACTGATCGATATAGGATCATTAGGATCCAAACCAGCCAAGTTAGTCATGTTGCAATCTAACGTTCGGAACGACGGACGAATAGAAACAAAATGTATGGGAAAATGTATGTAAATGACATTTTGTAAACGCCAGATTTGTCGAAAGCTTATGTCATTTCCATGCATGTCTTATTTCTATTCGTCGATTCGAACGTCAGAACCTCTAGCGTAGCAGTCGTGCTTAGGACCCATGTATGAAGTTCATCATCATCATCCTCCACCAAATTTCAGTCGGCCCGACTTCCTGATCCCGTCTAACCAGATACGAATATAAGTGTATTACACGAAGCACCAATATCCGAAGGGTAACCCTTATTGAGGGCTCGGGCTTTTCAGGTTTTGGAGAACTTAACTACTCGAAGGTCCCATGTATTGGGGCGACCCTATTGCCATCAACCAAGCACAAAAATAACCGAGCTACTACTAGGAATTTCACTGAAAAACCCATGACCACCGCTCGACACGACCAATGAGTATTTCTTTCTAATACAAATATATAAAAAAACCGTCTCTGCATATGAATTTAAATAACACAATAAAAATCCATTGATGTTAATTTTCGCGAGCCCCAACGCGCCGCATGTCGCGATCTATCAAAAGCTTCGTGTGGGCGTAACACAACAGAGCAGCGGGCGGCGCCGCGGGGCGTCGATTGAGATGTTGGCCGATTGTATTATTAGTGTGTTTTGGTTGATTACGCTTTGTTAGATATGAGAGATACGGGATTCTGTGGATAGTTTATTTAGCACTTATGGTTAATAGTTCTAGCACGTAAAAACCGTTGATCCCGGTTGTCATGCGAACACTATGACAATTGTTAGGGGTAATCAGAAGCCCAAAGAGCCTAAATATCTGTATTATCCAGAAATTCGAATGGGTTCAGACCTCCGGTCTGATGGCAGTCGCTTCGTGTAAAATACTGATATTCAGTCGCATATGGTTAGACTGGAAGCCGACCTCAACATGGTTGGGAAAAGGAGAAGAGGTTAATACTTCTTTAGAACTATAATAGAAGGTAAACGAGGAAGAGGTAGACGAAGAAGGTAGACCTAGACGAAGTTTCACAAGTTGAACAAGTGAAGGAAAATGTGGAGATCGAGTCGTATGAAGAGGTAAAACAGAAGGCAGAAGATAGAGAACAATGTCTGGGTGTTTTTAATATTATAAGCATATATTTACAAAAATAAAGTAGATAAATATGATATTCATTGAAATAAAACTACTTTTTACGGATTTTATCGCGTTATATAGATATTATTTTAATCCCGACGTTTCGGACCCTTTACAACGTCCATGGTCACCGAAAAAATCCGTAAAAAGTAGTTTTATTTCAATGTCTAGTATTCGCGTAAATGTCAGAAATCAGTATGATATTAATTGTCTAGTATCCATAGTACAAGCTTTGCTTAGTTTGGGACTAGATGGTGACATGGGACAAGATATTTATTTATTACTAGCTTCTGCCCGCGGCTTCGCTTACGTGGATGTAGAAACAAAATTAGGATTAGAAATTGATCCCATTGATAAAAAACTTGTATTTTGAAGTAGTGTTTTAGAGGTTTGTAAAAAGGGCCTCGTGAATAAGTTATAACGGCGCTAAGCTCAATGAATATTGTGGGTTCGATTCCGGTCGACAATTAGTCTCGGTACTGAGGTACTTTATGAGGTACTGAGGTGATGCTGTTTGTGAAAATATGTCCAAAAGAAAACGGAAGCTTCAGTTAGTCGTAATAACTCGTAATTCTAACCAAACTTTACAACTATTGTTTAATTTAAGTCTATACCACTTTAAACGTTTATAACTAATCAACAATCACGATTTCTGCGCATATGACAACTTAATTAAAGAACCAACAATAATGATCCCTTATATCAATAGGAATACATACTACAGAGAGGTCAAGCTCTATCTCAGCATCTACGCAACCGAGTGGAATGAGATATACCTCATTTTTTTAGTTGAACGATGGACTTTTAAATAGAAAATCAAAAATCAAAAACCAACAATGATGATCTCTTCTTTCTATGGGCTTGCATACAACAGAGAGGTCAAGCTGTATCTGAGGTTCTATACAAATAATTGAAAAAAGCTTTACATCAGTTTTTAAGTTGGAAATTATGCTTTACAACAGTTAACACAAAATTCAAATCTATTCAGTAGGTTTAGCGCCAACCCCTAACAAACAGACAAACAGACAAGAATTCTAAAAATCACATTTTTGGGTTCGCGATCGTTTATATACTCTAACCCAATTGTTTTTTTTTAAATATCTTCAATGTACAGAAACGACTTTTTTATAATTTTATAATAGTATAGATTATTAATGGCGATTGCTCCAAGGACCAGGCACCCTAGGAGCCTAGACATTGGAATCGACAAATGAATAGCATTTAAAAAATGCCAAACAACGGTTATATCAGTCTGTAACAGAATCTCCACAAGGCCAGATGTTAATAAACTTTCTATTTATACCAATTTTGCGAGTATTATTTGACAAAAGCTAACATGTGACGACCCCTTGGTGTCACTGTCGTGTGACTGACAGACGTCTTTGGGGACTTCGAGCTGATGTCAGAGCAAAAAGTTTTTACATGTAGGCCGTAGGGCTGTGCCCGCATTATCCAAGATGCTTGCGAATAACGGCTTTCTATGTCACCTTTCTGAAAAACAATTTACTGAATTGAAATCTACAGTAAAAGGAGTATGTGCGACTGCCCTAACAATGTTTAAACATGGAACCTAGTAAGAAATAATGCCTAATAGATTTCTTTTTTCTCTCTTTATTTTATAAGGGACTTTTATTCTATAAGAACATGTTAGTCCCATTAGGCCTTACCACGTAGAATAACAACATAAATAATTAAATATTACAACGACAAAGTGCTAAATCATATAATCTCATTGCTCGTTTCGATGTCGGCACAGCCAAAATACTTTGAATAATACCGACATCCAGACGGTTTACATGTAACTGATCCATAATTTCAATTATTTTAGTTTGTTTCTTGACACATTCCATTAGCAAGTGTAGAACATCATCAACAATATTACAAATTTCACTGCTTAATAGATAAATGTTAGTATTAAACATGAAAAAAGTTTCTGGAACTTTTCAGATCGTTACAATCCTCAAAACAAAGTCGTAAACTCCAAACTTGGAATAAGTCAACGACATTGTTGAACGAACGTCAGATCAAGAACGAGTCACATGTCACACTTATGACGTATGACGATATCTTCAAAAGTAGGTGTATAGTCCACATTCTTCTTCAAACAAAAAAAGATGAAAATATCAAGGTAAAGACTTTTAACTATTTGATGAGGTCTCGAAAGTTCTTTTTTTTATACCACTAAGGTGGCAAACCAGCATACGGCCCGCCTGATGGGAAGCAGTTACCGTAGCCTATGGACGCTTGCAACACCAGGGGTATCACTCGCGCGTTGGCTACCCTAAAAACTCTTACGACGTTTATGGAGGATTTACTGCGCCGACAGTTTAAGGGGATATTCTTCTTGCTGCCAGCGCAGAAGGAGCATCCTTAGAAGGAGCTGGCAACCTTACTCACTGCAGGAACACAACACACAATACTGTTATTTGGCTGCAGTTGTCTGTGAGGTGGAGGTACTTCCCCAGATGGGCTCCTCCAGATTTGAGCCTGTGGCTGTGCCCTACCCCTTTTGAAGTGTCCTAGCTCTTTATGAGAATAATAAACACACAATAATAATGAATGAATATTTTGATGTTACAAGCTAGAGACACTTTTTTATTATACATGTCTGGGGCTGAAATTTAGCCATGTCCTTTGAAAGTCTGAAGCGCCATAACAGATGTAAATGAACTTTCTATTTTTACAATTCGCGCATATTTATGACACGCGCACGTGTCACGCCCTCGGACGGTGTCACTGTCAGACACCCGTCAGTCACTGGGGAACAGTAACGGCACGGACTCGAACCCGCTCCCCTGAGCATACATAGAAACCGCATTTGTGACACGCGTTACTGTTATGAGTTGTGTTATAATATGTTAATTTACTGTATAGTACTAGTTTGTGTTGTTGGGTCTGAATTACCTAGAGTAGTTTTAAGAGACCTAACATAAATACAAAAATGTACAGTCAACAAAAGAGGTAAGTGGACAGACAATCTGTGTTTTGACAAAGATTGTGATATGCCTAAATAAAGTTATTATCTGCTTTAGGGTTTGGCAGCTACAAACCTACTTATTTTGCCTGCTTATGCATATACCTGCTTATTTTCATGCTCTATGAATGAATTAACGAAATCAAAATAGTTTTATTTTCACATAGACCTTATGCAGGCACTTATGAAATGTCGAAACTAGGTGCACGGTTCCAAATTAGTCGTTTCTTATGGAGAAGAAGAACCGGCAAGAAACTCCATGGTTACTCTTTTAAATTTTGTTTTTTTACAGTTAATCTGATAAAATAGTTTAAGGATACTTACACAAGTATGAGAAAACAATCTTTACTAATAATACATACAGGGGTAGTCGGAAACTAGAGACCACACTAAGGGCCGCACTCAGAAACGTCACTTAACCTAATGAATCATTAGCTAATGACAGACAGTATATCTTAGTACACTGACAACAAACTCTAATATGAAAAAATAGGTCAAGATATAGTAGCCACTGTTTGTTAACGATTCATTAAGGTTAAGTGACGTCTCTGAGTTGGGGTGTAAGTATAATTCAAGAGAGGTAGGGCACAGCCATTTATGGCACAAATCTGGAGCAGCCCGTCTAAGTACCTCCACTCTAAACAGAAAACTTCATAATATTGCACATCATAGCTTTTGGCACTGACTACCCTCAAACCGGCACAAAGGACCTGCCTCGCAGCATCAAGCCCAATTAAAGGGCGCTGTGCAATGTACCAGTAGTAATGAACGCACTTTTTTCATCTGTTTTGATTTAATTTCACGGGCGACGCCTGCGCATATGGCGTAGTTATGACATTAATTTTATTAGAGTCGAATGCTTGATCAAGTGTAAGTGGTATGTGTTTTTTTATGCTTTTTGAGGGTGTTTGGTGTTCAAATATGGCGTGTGTTTTCTTTCTTTGGGATTTTCTGAAGATTCATCATCATACCATCACGCCTGTATTCCCGGAAAGTGTAGGCAGAGGCGTACTGATGTACACCCACAGTTCGCCGGTATGTTTAGGTCCCATGAAATAGGGGGTGAGCCTATTGCCATCAACCGGGCACAAATCCAGACTGCAAGCTGCTACTGGCAATTTCACAGAAAAACCCAACAACACTGCTGCAGCATCAAGCCATTAATGGTCCCACTGCTGGGCACGAGTCTTCTCTCAGCATGAGATGGGTTAGGCTAATAGTCCACCACGCTGGCCTAGTGCGGGTTGGCAGACTTCACATGCCGTCGAGAAAATCTCTCAGGCATGCAGGTTTCCTCACGATGTTTTCCTTCACCGTTGTAAGCGAGTGATAATTATAATAGTCTGCGCGGAACCAGCGTCTTAGGTATGTGAGCGGCGGGACGGAGGCGGGATTGCCTGCGCGAGGTGGGAAGGAGGGGCAGGGGCGGTTGGTTTTGTTCACAGTAACCCGCCGCCTCACCCCCGTCTCTACCTAAGGCGCGGCCAACTAGTTCCGCGTGGCCTATCCAACTTTTTTTGATCTCACGTTTCAAAGGTTCCCACAACACTAACAAAAAACTATACCCTCACAATTTCTTATAATAAATAAAGACATGTAACCGTCACAGTTGCACACGACGACAGTCGCGTGTCTATCCTCTTGGGCCACAAGTTCGATTCCCGGCTTAATCCCTAGCGTAAACACTGTCTCTGCACCACGTGGCGATGCACTGTTTACACAATCTTACATTTGCGTTACCAATAACTCCTATTGTTTACGAAATAAGGTCGATTATGTAATGGTACAGAGTAGTTTTGCTGTGACCAAAACAATTTTTAGTTATTGGTTAGGCACGTGTCAGAAAATGATGGGAATTTGTTTAATTGAATTAAGTTATGCGGTGGAGATGACGCGGTAATTGGTTTTAGTATTGTGGTTATCTATAAGTACCAATTTTATAAAGAGGTAAAGTGTGTGAGTTTGGATGTTCGGAGTAATCTGCGGTACTACCGATCCGATTTTGAAAATCCTTTCACTGTTATAAAGGTATATGGAATGCTATATACATTTATTTATTTTGAAATACAATTGGAACCGGTAATAACCGATTTGAACCGTAAAAAAATAATTAGCTGTACGTATCCTACATTTATATACACTGAACTGGACAAAATGTATTCTATATGTATTTTTTTTTAATTTCAGGTTTGGCACCATAGTAATAGTTGTTCATAATCTGTATCTAAAACCACTAAACAGTCACGGAGTTATTGTAAGTACAATACAAGTTCAAATAAACACGCTAAAGTTTTGCAAAGGGTTCAAAACTTACCTCATATTTTGAAAGCATTGCTATTCATAACAAAAAAATATAATCAGATCGCACATCCATCATAAAATTAACAAAACTTATTCAAGAAATGACAAACAGAAGCCAATACATATAAAACAACCCCAGCCTAACAGAATTACAGTTTAATAGACAGAACGCGACATACGGACAAAAGGACAGATAATATTGCTAAACAAACAGATCATCCTGATGTAACATATTTAACGCTTGTATGTAGAGCTACTGTGGAGCGAGGTCGCACTGCTAGCGGTGAGCGATACGATTTAGATAAAGATAGATAATAATGATAAACAAACAATTTTGATTTAATATTTTATTCCTGAAGATAGGATAAAGCCAGGTCACATTGCTAGCGACAAGTGATACGCTATAGATACAGATAATCTATACTAATATTGTAAAGAGAGATTTGATTGTTTGTTTGTATTAAATAGGCTCCGAAACTACTGGACCGATTTGAAAATTCTTTCAGTGTTAGATAGCCTATTTATCGGGGAAGGCTATATACCTTCACGCTACAACTAATAGGAGCGGAGTAGTAATGAAAAATTTTGCAAAAACAGGGGAAGTAAGTTATCAAGACCACGCGGGCGAAGCCGCTGGCGGAAAGCTAGTATTGTTATATAAACATTTTATTAGTAACGATAGGGTAAAGTCAGGTGACATTGCTAGCGGTGAGCGATATGCTGTTAATTCAGATCATAATACTATTCAAACGGATAACATCGTACCATTTTTGTGCATAGAAGTTTAAATAAATGAATAAATAAATAACATTTAACATTCCCACATCACAGGTAACATTTAATGTTAAAGCTACTGTAAAGTGAGGTCATGCATATAATACAGTTTGTGTGAAGCTTAGAAGTAACTTTATACTTTTTGCAGAAACAAAGTTCTTTCAAAAGTAGTTGCTAAATATACGGATGAAACCACGCGATCTCAACTGGCTATATGAACATTAAAACCCTTAAGCAGTACACAATGTACACATACAATATAATGGATTTAAGATTAAAGAAATGAAGAAAAAAAATGCTTAATACAGCTCAATCTAACAGAAAAATTTTAACTACATAAATCGCAACGTCCAAAGCTCACTCCCGAATTTTTTTAATACTCATGATTAAATTTCCTGGCAATGCGCACACGCCGACTACACCACCCATTACAAAACAGGGGTGCGCAAACTATAAACGTCACCTGCCATTAAATCGAGCGCGCATCATTGACAAAACACAAATTGAATGCGACCCCAACATGGGCACCCCTGCGCGTTACAGAATAAATATTGTTCCTAGAATTGAGTTGTTCAGATGTACGTGGCAGTTGGATGGCTGGGTCATTTGCACATGTTTGATATGTCCTTGCCTTAGAAGAGTGTTAAAGTGTTTTTCCGACAGACGTTTATATTTATTTTGAGATCGAAAATAAGCATAAGCAAGCATATTCGAGGTGACACGGGAAAAGAGTACACGGGAAGACCTGCAACGGCTAAAGAAAAAAAAAGCATACTGTCCACCAGTAGTTAGGATCAAACGCAGCCTATAGAGGCCAACGAAAACAGGCTTCTTTCTTACTTCGTAAAGAACCGCAGACGAAACGGTCTAAATTCCCAACGCGTTACGAAAAAGAAAGTGTAATTTTGCGCGCTGTTAAACAAAAATTTGTCCTTCACGAGGCCTATAAATACATTAATTAATCTTAGATTACTCCTTCTTATTGTATTAAAAGGTTGTATTTTCTAATTCTTAAATAATAGGATTACTTAAACGACACCTATTGCGGGTAACAACACCAACGTCCAGATGCATAAAAAATGGTCGCTAATAAAAATAAATATTGACTTTGAATTTCAAATAATCATCGGGGGTCCGTTTTTAATAAATTAAAAATGTCCCTGTGAAATTATAGGACCAGGGTAAGGCTTCACTGCGAGCGAGCAACTAATATAAGGGGCACTTGATATTCAATGATTTTGGTAAGTAAATCATTAACATTATGATCCAGTTTTGTAATTGTAATTTTTTAAGACCTTTAACCTACCATTAATTCGAATTATGAGTAAAAGAGAGATGAGATAACATAGGTACTATAAATGATGGAAGAAAGATGTCTCCTAATACTGGCATTATTTACATAAAAGGTGGGTCCAATCTATATTTTGAGTTCATAAAATTACAGATATACTTGTGTGAAGTTTCTTAGAAGTAAAATAGATAACAAAGGGCCTTGTTAAACAAACAGCGTTCACTGAACACTAGTCTGAATCCAGCGCAGAAGCGCTCCCCTAATGACGCCGCTGTAACTACGACCACAACCTAACACAACAGGGTACGGTGCTGTTTTCATTTACTTGGCAAGGCGACTTTTTAATACTAAACGCTTGTCTGAATCGCGCTTCGAGAACTTCTCGTTCCGCTTATGACGCCGCTGTAACTACGACCACAACCTAACACCATAGGGTACGTTGCTGTTTTCATTTACTTAGCAAGGCGACTTTTTAATACTAAACGCTTGTCTGAATCGCGCTTCGAGAATTTCTCGTTCCGCTTATGACGCCGCTGTAACTACGACCACAACCTAACACCATAGGGTACGTTGCTGTTTTTATTTACTTAGCAAGGCGACTTTTTAATACTAAACGCTAGTCTGAATTCCGCTCCGCTTATGACGCCGCTGTAACTACGACCGCAACCTAACACCATAGGGTACCGGGCTGTTTTCATTTACTTAGCAAGGCGACTTTTTAATACCAATTGGTGGGCGACTTTTTAATACCATCGCGATTGGACGCAGACGACATGCTGTCTAATTACAAAGCGGCTTATTGGCGGATAGCCAGATTGAAGCGTCCGCTTTGCAAATTGTCGTCAAATTAATTTAGGAAGTAATTATAATGAGTGCTCCGACTTCTAATTTATACGAGAATTAATTGAATTATTCAGGTTCTTCTTCTTGTAAATTAACTTGAATTGAGATGGAATTATATTATATACCATCACACACCATTACGCCTGTATTCACCGAAAGGTAAGGCAGAGGTATATATGGTCCTCTTCACCGTATCCGGTGACAGCGACCCTCGCTAAATTTACTTTCTGTCATGAGCCCTTAGATGGCTAGAAAAACTCGGTCACATCGTGCACAAAAGAGCTGATCGAACTCATTATAAGAGTAAATTATATGAAGGCTTTGGGCGACTTTTTCGTAGTTGACGCTTCCTGTTTTGATCTTCAAGACGATTTGTTTCAAAGGCTTCCGTTGCTTTATGAATTGAGGAGCGCCACCTTTCACGGTTTCGAGCAAGTTCCTGCCACCGGTCAGCGGGTATGCCACAAGTCGTAAGGTGGCGTTTTAAAACGTAGGAAGAGATATAGTGCTATAGTGCTGTACAGTCACGAGCAAAAACATGTATACAGTTGTGGAGGGACGGGGAGTGTTGTCCCTCGCACCAAAGGGAGGATCCTCCGACCAGGCGGTGTTATGCCTGGCGGGCCACTGCCCGACGGTTGATGTCGGGCGGTTGTAGGTATATATGCAAATTTGCACGGTAAACTTTACTTGCGCGATTCAGGACTTGTTGCTTCTTTCGTGCAAGTTCTTATGTAGCTCGATAGATGTCGCTACATACTAACAAAAGTGCTAAATCGATTTTCTCCTAAAGTACTAATAGAACTTTTGTGAAATTACGAACACAGTATTTACGAACCAATACTATAGTAACATCAGTACTTCAACCATGAATTCTATTGAATTTCACAGAAGAAGTCAAGAACACTTGCTCTACCGAAGCGTAGCAGTCTTACGACCATGAAACAAATGAGTCAAGATAATTCTTGCCTCATTTGTCATTAAATGACTTTAAAGTCAAAATCAAAATAAAATATTTCCTTTCTATATGCGTAGTTTTGATATACCGACGAGCCATTAGCCCCTCACACCGGAAATCACAAGTCGAATCGATATTCCAAAAAGTGAACGATTTCCATCTTCAACCACTCCATTAAAAATCGAATCGCAGTCATCGAATCAAAATCTCAGCATTCCTATGAAGAACTTAATCACGTTATCGAGTGCTCGTCGAGTATTTAATTCGATTCTGTTAGTTACAACGGTTCTCGATACTCGTTAGGAGTGGCTCTTTGATTGGGGAAAACCCTTTTATGTAGGGCTGGTAAAAGGTGTTTGAAGGGTATCGAATGTTGAAGTTAACAATACACTTTTGTTTGGAGGTTTGTATGAGAATAAAATTACTTAAAACTTTCTTTTGAACGCATGATTTTAAGAAAGCGATCTACTATAGTACGCGCGAAACTAGTTGGCCGCGCCTTAGGTATGTGAGCGGCGGGACGGAGGGGCGGTGGCGCTTGTTACCCGACTGCTGGAGGAGGGTTATGTGTTTGACGCGTATGTATGTATGTATGTATGTATGTATGTATGTATGTCCGTTCCTATGTCCGGTCGTAACTACTCAACAGCTCAACCGATTTAGATAAATGACACCTCATTAGATTCGTCTTGATGGTACGAGTGTCACTGGGTACATGAAATTTAAAAAAAACTGAAATTCAAAATGGCGGATTTTATACGCTTTAATGTGCGAATTGATTTTGAAAATGATCTTTAGTTGTATCAATTTTCATTTTAAATTATCATTTAGGATCTATCTAGTGATTCTATGATGATTTATAAACCAAAACGTAGGAAATAAAATCAATTATTAAATGAAACAAAAAACCCGACTGCGTAAAAAGTACTAACTAAAAATCTAAAAACAAGCTCTGTGATGTTGGAAAATGTATTGCAGGCGGGACAAGCAAAGAAACAATTTTGTTTATGAACGAACAGCTTGTCCCTCCTGCAATACATTTTCCAACATCACAGAGCTTGTTTAATTTAATTTTCGTTCACAGTAACCCGCCGCCTCACCCCCTTCCCTACCTAAGACGCGGCCAACTAGTTCCTCGCGGAGTATAGTACAAACACATACCAAATCGTCGCATATGGCCTTAAGACTGCGATATACGCCGTTGACCTTGCTCGAGTGGGCGTTCCCGATGAAAAGTACCGCGCGCGCTGCCGCACCCCCCGGCACTGACTACGCGTTGCACTCACACATTGACTGGGCGTTTAGACTAGGGTTGTCTACATTTTTCGGCCGATTAAATAAATCATTTTAAATATTATAGTTTTTTATACGGAATGATAAAAAGGTTTGTTTGCTTGTTATTACTATCATTGTTAGACTTTCAGATAATATATGATTATCAATTGACAGTTTAAAGGCATGACATAAAATGTTTTGGAGTTCTTTAAAAAAACACTTATATTGAATTTATAATACCTCTATATTCAACGAAAACATTTCTATCTACTGATAGAAATGTTTTCGTTGAATTTTTTTTTTCTATAAGAATTTTAGATATGATACTGAAGGAACCTTTTACTTATTATTTATTTATTACACGGAAACCTTACAGCTAATTAAAACCTTAGTAGCAGTAACTTGGTCAGCTGATAGCCGATAACAAGTTTTTGCTTATAGAATATAGATACATTTAGTTTTTTCTAACTAATTAGAAAAAATAAAATGTGTAGGCAAAAAACAAGCAAGTACCTACTATTAACAGATTTTGTAGTAATAACATTCTTAATTATTTACTTAAAATTATTTTTTTACGTTTTACTCGCAAATCGCGAGAGCTAACCCTCTCGTCGAGTCTTGCCAAAAACTTCAGTTCAGTGCAGGACGAGACACTAAGCTGAACGGACCTGCGACACTTTTCTTTGTAAATCGAAGTACTTACATACTCGTAGTTTCGTAATACTTTCATCGATTTTTAGTAATCATATAATGGGGTTATTTTTGTGTGTCTGTGTACATAATAATGTTTAATATTAGCGTGTATTGGTGTACATAAATTATTGAAATATACTTAGTCGTTATTGTAATTGTAATAAAGTAATTCTGTGCGTTATAATTATGTTTATTTATAATATCAAAATGGGCGACAAAAGAAAGTATAAAAAACATAATTCGAAATTAAAGACTCAAGAGCACAATACAAAGGGTAAAATGGTAAGTGGGTACTTTTCAAATCTATATATATATATATTTTTTTAATATTTGATTAAGATTTGATAACAATAGGCATAACCCAAATGGCTAACTCATATAGTGTGCGTAGACCATACTTCTTATATTTATACACTTGCCTATAGTTACAGTAAATCTAATTTACCTAGCTATCTGTCAATATTGCCGGAGGCCGTAGATACCGCTGGCATTGCGTGCCCCGTGGAGGTATATTATAATGTATAAAGGATATTTTTTATACAATGCGCAATTTTTTTCAAAATAAATGTCAATTTCATAATCAACCCCCTAGAAACCTCGATAATTCGACATTGATACCCATGTCAGTTATGAAAAAAAAACCGCCATTTAAAAGTAAATGACAATTTCATAATCAACACCCCAAGAAACCTCAGTACTCAATACTCAATACTCAATACTTTATTGCATTCCATAATGTTTTATAAAGGTGGACTATAAATAACTTAGATCATTATGGACCCTGTCGGGCACAGCAAAATTAGGAGAGAGGAAGAGGGTTTAGTATCATTTGCAAATTGATTGCTCATTAAAAAGTATACATTAAAATATTATATTTATGGTGTTTATATTCTTATTATCTCATTTATAACATAATAATTGATACCCATGTCATATTAATGAAAAAAAAAATATCCGCCATCTTGGATTTTAAAATAAATGGCAATTTTGTAATCAACACGCCAAGAAACCTTGAAATTGATACCCATGTCACAGCTATGAAAAAATAATGTTCGCCATCTTGGATTTCAAAATAAATGGCAATTTCATAATCAAAACCCCAAGAAACCTCGAAACTGATACCCATGTCACATTTATGAAAAAAAAATGTCCGCCATCTTGGATTTCAAAATAAATGGCAATTTCATAATCAACACCCCAAGAAACCTCGAAATTGATACCCATGTCATATTAATAGAAAAATAATAATGTCCGCCATCTTGAATTTCAAAATAAATGGCAATTTCATAATCAAAACCCCAAGAAACCTCGAAATTGATACCCATGTAATATTAATGAAAAAAATATGATGTCCGCCATCTTGAATTTCAAAATAAATGGCAATTTCATAATCAACACCCCAAGAAACCTCGAAATTGATACCCATGTCATATTAATGAAAAAATAATAATGTCCGCCATCTTGGATTTCAAAATAAATGGCAATTTCGTAATCAACACACCAAGAAACCTCGAAATTGATACGCATGTCACAGTTATGGAAAAAAATGTCCGCCATCTTGGATTTCAAAATAAATGTCAATTTCGTAATCAACACCTCAAGAAACCTCGAAATTGATACTCATGTCATATTAATAGAAAAATAATAATGTCCGCCATCTTGAATTTCAAAATAAATGGCAATTTCATAATCAAAACCCCAAGAAACCTCGAAATTGATACCCATGTCATATTAATAGAAAAATAATAATGTCCGCCATCTTGAATTTCAAAATAAATGGCAATTTCATAATCAAAACCCCAAGAAACCTCGAAACTGATACCCATGTCACAGTTATGGAAAAAAATGTCCGCCATCTTGTATTTCAAAATGAATGGCAATTTCATAATCAACACCCCAAGAAACCTCGAAATTGATACCCATGTCATATTAATAGAAAAATAATAATGTCCGCCATCTTGAATTTCAAAATAAATGGCAATTTCATAATCAAAACCCCAAGAAACCTCGAAACTGATACCCATGTCATATTAATAGAAAAATAATAATGTCCGCCATCTTGAATTTCAAAATAAATGGCAATTTCATAATCAAAACCCCAAGAAACCTCGAAATTGATACCCATGTCATATTAATAGAAAAATAATAATGTCCGCCATCTTGAATTTCAAAATAAATGGCAATTTCATAATCAAAACCCCAAGACACCTCGAAATTGATACCCATGTCAGTTATGGAAAAAAAATGTCCGCCATCTTGGATTTCAAAATAAATGTCAATTTCGTAATCAACACCTCAAGAAACCTCGAAATTGATACCCATGTCAATTATGACAAAAAAATGATGTCCACCATCTTGGATTTCAAAACAAATGGCAATTTCGTAATCAACACCCCAAAAAACCTCGAAATTGATACCCATATCATTTAATGAAAAAAATAAGTAGGTTCGCCATCTTGAATTTAATTTAAAAAATAATTTTACATTATAAAGTTAAAATCAATAGGTACCTATAATTTAAAAAATAATTGCATATTAACACGCAAGGTAACATTGTACTTGAACTTAGTTAAAAATTAAAATAGTATCCCGAGCTGCTAAAATTTTGTTTTATAGCTAGCACGGGCTCACCCTATCAAAACATTCTAAGATTTACAAACACTAATAAACCCTTTATACTACTACTAATATACAAAAGTATCGAGTATGTAGCTCCATTTTGCGGAAAAAAGCGACACAGGTCCGTTCAGCACGGCGCCTCGTCCCGCACTGAAGTATTGGGCGACAGAGGGGCTGCTCAGGGAACTTGCGAGTATCGATTACGTAAAAAAATCATATAAAATAACTAAAAAAGTTTTTCAAAAAAGTGAGCCGAGAGTACTCTCGGCATAGTACTATTTAATATTCTGATGGATTAAAAAACATCCTACAGTTCATAGTTTAAAAGAAAAAAGGTTGTAACGAAGAAAACGGAGGCTACTTTGGTCATTTATTTTTAATACTTCAAATGTTTTTTTAAAAATTCTGGCCCGAGACGCACTTGCTCTGTATCGTGTAGATTAACATATATTTTTTTTGGATTTTTTCCGATAAAGATTAGGGAGAAAAAACGTTTTAATGTACCCCCTAAACGCGCAATGCACGTATATCGCCGCCTTAAGCACCGCTAATTCATTACTTACAACCCTAACCGATACAATCGATGTGCCGGTATCCGATTGAATCGATAATCGGCTGTAATCTATCTAGTATCGATGTCGTTCCACCCTTGCGTTATCACAGAGTAGGGTGAAATGACAGTAACATCGCACATGTGGCTATCATTTCATATAATTGAATTATATTGGTACTCGAATTAACTATTAACTGTCTTATTGGTCTGGTGGTCGTAAGTGCGAGAGCTACGCCAGAGGTGCAGGTTCGATTCCCGGGTCGAGCAGTGTTATTGGGTTTTCTGTGAAATTCCCAGTAGCAGCTCGGAGTCGGGATTTGTGCCCGGTTGATGGCAATAGGCTCGCCCCCCTATTACATGGGACCTTAAACATACCGACGAAATGTGGGTGTACATTACTACGCCTCTGCCTACCCCTTCGGGAAATATATACGTAATGGTATGTTATGTTTAGTGTTGCATAAAAGTTTGAACATGACAAAAAATGCGCGCGGTTTCGGGGCCTCGTCAGCAAACATTTTTATCATCAACCCACATAGTGTCCCACTGCTGGGCACAGGTCTCCTTTCAATATGAGAAGGATATGGTCAACCACGCTGACCTGCGGGTTGGCAAATTTCACATGAGGTCGACAAAATCTCTCAGGCATGCAGGTTTCCCCACGATGTTTTGCTTCACCGTTAAAGCGAGTGAATACACACATGATTTCGAATGGTCGGAGAGGTGCGTACCTCGGATTCGATCTCGAGACTTTTGACTTGGAAGTCACCTATCACTGCTTTTGCAAATATTTATGGACTTTATATCAATAACTTTAAAGTTTATTTAGGAGTGTCATAAAAAAATGCTCTGCTCTGTTCTCGGTGTGCGCTGAGCTTAGCAAACACTCAGTGATTTCTCTGTTAACAAGCGGTCTCTACTCTGTGGCACAGTACTTAATCGGGACGGAGATGCAAGTGGAATAGCGCGCATATGGACACAATGGAGTGCCATGCACCTATTGTTAGTGGCTACTGGGTAATGCACTGTTGTGTATTACAACAGGTCAAGTGTATTATATGACATGTTTAATTAAAATATTGTACCCTCACAATACTGCTGGTCCTACAAATACAAACTAAGATGAATATTTTTATGATAAACTATATTTTTTAACCTATATTTTTATGATAAACTTTCCGGTGTATTTAATACCACATACCGACAGCAGCGCCCCCTTCCGGGTTCAATTGTGTTTTCAATCCACTTAGGAAATATACAACATCTCAACGAAATCGGTCCAGCAGTTTAGGAGAAGTTAGGTGACAAACACACGGTCACGTACAGAAGAATTATATATAAAGAAGATTAAGGTTATTATTGTCGCGTTGCTCTAGTAGTCCTAATCGCGACTGCTACGGTAGAGTTCCTGGTTTCAATTCCCGGGTCGAGCAAAATATTGTTGAGTTTTTCTGTGAAATTCCCAGTAGCAGTTCGGAGTCTGGATTTGTGCCCGGTTGATGGCAATAGGCTCGCCCATATTACATGGTACCTAAACATACCGGTTAACTGCGGGTGTACACCTCTGCCTAGCCTTTCGAGGAATACAGGCGTGATGGTATTCCTGTAAATATATATTTTAGAGTACACTCAGACTGCAGACATTCCATCGGCCGATAATTTTGTCGGCTTCTTTAAACAGTATGGAGATATGCAAATGTGGACATTCAGTCAATTTAAATATTAGTTTATTAAAATTAGAGACATATGTTTAGTTAATAAAACCTTGCTCTATTATAAACTATCATTATTTATGATCTATACTATTATAAAATTGTAAAAAAGTCGTTTCTATACATTGAAGATATTTAAAAAAAAACAGTTGGGTTAGAGTATATAAACGATCGCGAACCCAAAAATGTGATTTTTAGAATTCTTGTCTGTTTGTCTGTTTGTTAGGGGTTGGCGCTAAACCTACTGAATAGATTTGAATTTTGTGTTAACTGTTGTAAAGCATAATTTCCAACTTAAAAACTGATGTAAAGCTTTTTTCAATTATTTGTATAGAACCTCAGATACAGCTTGACCTCTCTGTTGTATGCAAGCCCATAGAAAGAAGAGATCATCATTGCTGGTTTTTGATTTTTAATTTTCTATTTAAAAGTCCATCGTTCAACTAAAAAAATGAGGTTATATCTCATTCCACTCGGTTGCGTAGATGCTGAGATAGAGCTTGACCTCTCTGTAGTATGTATTCCTATTGATATAAGGGATCATTATTGTTGGTTCTTTAATTAAGTTGTCATATGCGCAGAAATCGTGATTGTTGATTAGTTATAAACAACAACAAATATTAGTTAAAGTGGTATAGACTTAAATTAAACAATAGTTGATGTTTCCGTTTTATTTTGGAGTGATGTTCAATAACACATTTTCACAAACAACATCACCTCAGTACCTTATAGAGAACCTCAGTACCGAGACTAATTGTCGACCGGAATCGAACCCAGAATATTCATTGAGCTTAGCGCCGTTATAACTTAGTCACACTACTTCAAAATACAAGTTTTTTATCAATGGGATCAATTTTTAATCCTAATTTTGTTTCTACATCCACGTAAGCGAAGCCGCGGGCAAAAGCTAGTATCCTATAAAGATATAGAACTTGAAGACACTATTCTTAGCGGAATATAATAAATATGTATTTAGATAAGATAGAAATATTATTATAATATGATAATAATCATAAGAGTGGGATTTTGAAAATTTATAGTTTTTATAACGCTTTTATAACATTTTCTATAAAAACGTGTTTGTTTTAAACTAGGTAAGTATTATTTTTATGTCATAATATTGCAAAGCAATATTAAGTAGGTATTATTTATGTAAATAACTAAACAAATAACCTACCTTCAAATAGTTTGAATTGAATAACATTTATTTAATTCAAAAATTTTCAATTCTTTCAATGAAAAAAAAAATCGCTTTTAATTTAAAACACAACGAACGCCCTTACGCGGGTTGACGCCAACATTCGGCGCAGAGAAAGTCAATCAATCTAAGCTTATTGTTTTAATTTATGACGTGTCGGCTTTTTAACTTAATAAAAGCTTTTGAAGAATTATATTGGATGGGGAGCGAATGTTGTGAGGAAATGTGTGAACAAATCCCCATTCATACAATCATACCATCACGCGTATTCCTCCAAGGGTAAGGCAGAGGCGTACTAATGTACGCCTTTATTTATGTGGGCGGAAAATCCTCATGGATTTACCATACCGATTAAAATCGCACTTGCCCTTTGCGTCAAATCATGGGATCAGGAGCATTCACCATGACGGGTATTCCTAAATTTTGACGGTATGTAGGTATAGATGACTAGCTACCCGCCAGCGGCTTCGCCCGCGTGGTCTTATAATTTTTTCCCCCGTTTTTGCAACATTTTTCATTACTGCTCCGCTCCTATTAGTCAGAGCGTGATGATATATAGCCTATAGCCTTCCCCGATAAATGGGCTATCTAACATGGAAAGAATTTTTCAAATCGGTCCAGTACTTTTTGAGTTTATTCGTTACATACAAAAATACAAATCTTGCCTCTTTATAATATTAGTGTAGATGTAGATATAGGTCCTATAAAATAGGGACAAACCACATCTTGTGTGTCGTGCTCGGCAAGGGATACTGGAAACCAGAAGACTTTAGGTTCCTTCCTCTTAGGAGTTAACCGCCTTCATGAACCACGTCTCCAAAGAGTAGGTAAGTAATATATGTATATGGTACAGGGAACAACACAAAAGATCCCACTGGGTCGAAGTGTTGCTGGCTACGTCAGACAGTCAGTCATATAATTATTTTCTTTCTATTTGTTCGTTGATTCGAACCTTGGATTGTAACTTGTCTAGGCACCCAGAACAGGTGTCTAGTCGCAATAGATAAGGTATTTGATTGGTTTTATAAAACTGTTCTACGTTAATCACTGATGTCTAAGGACTATAGAAAATCTATATTTTACGTTCCACTACCTAATATACTTAGTGCAAGAAAAAACTAAAACAAAAAATATTTTAAATACCCCGCGGAAACGCTTTTCCTGCTAATATGGCGCCTCACATCATCATGACGTCACCTGCTTGTATTTATGTACGAAACTCACACTTTACAAACAACTGTTTACAAATAGTTGACGTCATCAACCATTCGGCCTATCACAGCCGTTTACGATCACGTGACTAAAGTAGAAAAAAGCAGTGATAGCCTAGGGGTATGACCACTGGACTGGCAAGTCAAAGGTCTCGAGTTCGAATCCAAGGCACGCACCTCTGACTTTTCGAAATCATGTGCGTAATTATTATCAATCGCTTTAACGGTGAAGGAAAACATCGTGAGGAAACCTGCATGCCTGAGAGATATTCTCGACGGCATGTGAAGTCTGCCAACCCGCATTAGGCCAGCGTGGTGGACTATGGACAAATCCCTCTCATACTGAGAGGAGACCCGTGCTCAGCAGTGGGACAGTTAATAGGTTGATGATGATGACTAAAGTAGACAAAAAAAAATGATTTCTTTGTCGACTTTCTCTTAAAATATCTCGTATTTTTCTTAACTGACTAAATAGTTGGTTTCCAAAATTCATATTCAATACGGCTGCCATCAATAGATCTTATACAAGGTGGAAGGGACATCGACGCACAAACGTCGTGTTTCAAGGTTTCACTCAAGGTCAAAAATAAAATGACCTAGGTCATTCATGTAGAAAATGATCGGTTATTACAGATATTTACATTTTTTAAGCGCGCAGGGTATTGCTAAAAACGCGATTATAACGCTCCGCAGTGAATGTTATCGCGCCTGTGATCCGAAATGAATGAAATAATGTTTTTTTAATTATAAATCGAACGTTACACGATTAAGTAAAAAAACTGTAGAAAAAATTGAAAAATTGATAAAAAAAAAGTTATGGAAAATTTCAACGCAGAATCCAGAATCATGTTCTGAACTCATGGTATCCGGATGTCGATGTCCCTTCCACCTTGTATTTGACATGCTGTCAAATACCTTATTATAAAACCATCTCCGCACATATTCCTACTGGCAGAGCATAAAGCATCAATTTACCCGAGCATAATCTAATTTGTCTAATGCGTTGCCGCGCCTCCCCCAGTTTAGGTACAGAGGAGAAAGGGGACCACTACGCCAAGTGGGTACGTTTTTTATTATTTTTGATGTGAAAATATAGAATAGTTTCGAGTGTTTGCGTGTAATGGGAAATGCTGTGTATTTATTTTTTAATTTTCTTGTGTTTAAGTAGTGCTATACGCAACTACAGGCACAAAGACATATTTTCATATTTCTGCTTATAAATGATAATTTATTGTATTTATTTTGCAAATAGCTTCTTTAAAGACACTTTAAGAAGTCAATGTTTTACATTTTTATTTTTCCCGCCCCATCTCCGGGGACTTTGGCTTTGAGTAGATCAGTCTAAGCTGACGGCACGCACAAATCAGCTTCTGTAGCTCAACTTACCTGATCAACGTGTGAGCTCTGTTCCGCAGCGTGGTGAGCAGCTCCAAGTCTTCAGCGTTGATGTCTTGCTTGTCCTCATAGAGGCGCGAGGAACACAGCACCGAGTCCAGGGCCACTGATAGGCAGTCGCCCAGCTGCTTCGCGAGGTCCATGTCGCGTTGCTCTGCGTGGAGGTCTTTTTCCTGGTGATGATAGGAGAAGTTAATAAATTATATTTATCCTACGAGGGTGGCACTGAAAATTTCGGGAATCAAGGAAGTGACACAACATTTCTATTTAAAAATTTATTTATTGCTTTTCGAAGTATTCTCCGCGAAATTTGACACATTTTTCCATACGATGAAACCAGTCATTGAAGCAACCATTCCATTCAGAAATTGGGGTCTCCAAAATGGCCGTTTTGTAGGCGTCCACAGCTTCTTCAGGTGATGAAAATCTCTTACCACGCAATTTATTCTTAATTTTAGGGAAAGTATAGAAATCATTAGGGCTTAGGTCGGGGCTGTACGGCGGATGGTCTAATAATTCTATGTTTTCTTGCTCCAAAAACTCTTTTGTTCTGTGCGCGGTGTGAGAACTCGCATTGTCGTGATGGAGGATGATGCGGCGGTTGCAGTTCTCTTTACGGAGTTCAGAAACGACCTGTGGCAAACAAATGCTAGCATACCATTCTGCATTAACCGTTTTTTGTCCCTCAAGAGGAATAGTCGCAACATGGCCGGTTTTGGAGACAAACGTTGCCACCATGTTTTTTGCAACACTCCGTGAACGAACAATTTTTGTTGGCTTTAACTCATTTTCGAACACCCAAACTCGTGACTGGTTTTTTGTTTCGGGTTCGTACGCGTATATCCAGGATTCGTCACCTGATACGATGTTGTATACAGCATTTGAGGATCCTGCGTGGAATCTTTCGAGAGTTCTGACGCACCAAGTAACGCGAGCCGCTTTTTGCTCTTCACAGAGCGAATGCGGTATCCATCGGGAAAACAACTTTTTTACACCTAATCGTTCATGCAAGATTATTTGTATTTGACTCATGCCAATGTCTAAAGTTGCCTGAATTTCGCGGTATGTCACAAGTCGATCTTCCTCAATCAGCTTACGCACAACATCAACGTTTTCTTGGGTGACTGCAGTTTTTGGACGACCTTGACGGGGATCATCACTGAGCTTGATACGTCCACGTTGAAATTCAGCAAACCAGCGATAAATTGTGGTTTTGGATGGGGTTTCATCACCAAATGCAGAAAGTATCCGATCAACACACTGTTTTTGTGTTAAACCACTTCGAAAGTCATAATAAATCATCGCTCTTTAATTTTCTCGAGTCAATTCCATTTTCTCAACGACTAAACAAGTTTGAAAAGACCTTGTGACAAGACCGAGAACCTTTTTTAAAATAAATAAATGGTATTCGATTCTTAAAACCAAGATGTTTTCAATTAAAAAGATTTAAATATCACAGGAACAGTGGAAATATTCCATTCCCGATACTATTAGTGCAGCCCTCGTATTATTAAATCTATACTAATATTATAAAGCTGAAGAGTTTGTTTGTTTGGTTAAACGTGCTAATCTCAGGAACTACTACTGGTCCTATGAAAAATTATTTTAGTGTTAGAGCCCGTTTATAGAGGAAGGCTATAGGCTATATATATATTTATATTTACCATCACGCACGCACATCATCACTACAACCAATAGGAGTTGAGTATTAATTAAAAATGTTGCAAAAACGGGGGTAAAATTCAACTTCTGCGGGAACGAAGTCGCGGGCAAAGGCTAGTTAGCAATAATTGTGATGTCACCGTAAAATTGCAAAAACCGTTAGATTATAATCTATCTTGCGAGATTGTAAACTGTCGAAATATGGATAACAAGTTATCGAATTATTTTTTGGTTTTGGCATTATTTGGTCACAGTTCTAACCTTTTTTTACATACATACATACATAGCATCACGCCTATTTCCCATAGGGGTAGGCAGAGACTATAGATTTCCACTTGCTACGATCCTGGCATACCACTTTCGCTTCGTCTATGTTCTTCTCCATGCATGCTCGTCGGTTAAGGGTGCTCTTAACCTTGCCTTTTTTAACGTCTGGAAATGCTTTATGCACCATCAAGCCGCCCGGGAAAGGGCGGCGCGGTGTGTGGGACTCCGCCCTGAAAAGGACGTCTACCCACTAAAACCAGACGGGTGTTCGCCTCATCACCATTCGGCCACAGTCACAGTTCTAACCAAACCTAACTCATATAAAGATGATCAGTATACTGTGTGATGTAGAGACCTCAGGAGGTTCCTCTACAAAGGCTGCTTCGTAAAAGCCCTGGTTGGCGCAAGAGCTGTCATTGTAGAATAAAAAGTATGTTTTGAATTTAAACGTAGTTATGAATTGTTTAGAAAACTTGAAGAAAATTACAGCCTTCTGATTGAAGGCTAATACTGACGATAGCCTAAAAAGCCTGACAACCAGTCTTTCCTTTGAATATCGGTATTGCCTAGAAATTGGGTTGCGGAGGTCTGATGGCAGTCGCTCCGTATAAAATACTATGCCTCGACCATGAGTTTTTCTCACTAGACTCGCTAGCGACGCCGTAAAATATTTGTATGGAGAACCCTTGCAGCGCCTCTAGTGGTTACGCAAGGAACTAAAATCTGCTATGAGATTACCGCGTTTTGATGCGTAAAAAACCTATCGAAAGCCATTCGATAGGACTCATGGTTGAGGTACTGGTATTCAGCCGCAGGTTAGACTGGAAGCCGACCCCAACATGGTTGGGAAAAGACTGGGAAGAAGATTAGCCTTCAGATTGAATAAACCACAGCATCAGCTGTGTTCCCATAATCGTGTGTTTTCCTTTTGTAACGCTTCAGGTAACGCTCCTGTGGAGGACTGGGTAAGCCTCCACAGTAACTATAGTGAAGTTTACAACTTAACGACAGTTTAGAATCACACGTATCTAATCCCACTACACCATTATATATACAAGGTGGAAGGGACATCGACGCACAAACGTCGTGACAAGGTTTGACTTAAGGTCCAAAATTAAATGACCTAGGTCATTCATGTAGAAAATGATCGGTTATTACAGATATTGAAATTTTTTGAGCGCGCTATAAACGCCATTATAACGCTCCGCGGTGAATGCTATCGCGCGCGCGATCCGAAATAAATGAAATAATGTTTTTTTAATTATAAATCTAATTAGGGTAGATAGAAATAATGTTTTTCTACACGTTCAAGTAAAAAAAAAGCAGAAAATATTGAAAAAATGATGAAAAATGTTACGGAAAATTTCAACGCAGGGGGGTCCAGAATCATGTACTGAACTCATGGTATTCGGATGTGCGTCGATGTCCTTTCCATCTTGTATAATCTAACGGTGATCACAATCTTAAAACGGCTCTAAGGATTTCGATCAAAGTTGCAATATGGGTCTACGATGGCGAAACTCAACTAAACTCAAACTAAAACTCAATACTCCGAGCTGGTATTGAGAATTTCAAAATGGTTCCACTCTGCTTAACCAAGGAATCGACAGACTGTGACACCCACTATAACGACGCCTAGCTAGACTATGGGGAACTTGCAGTTTTAAAAATAGCTACCACAATCATTGTATTATCATAAACTTCGAATTCATTAGATATAGATAGAGACTTTATGGAAAAAAATCGCAACCAAAGATGTTATCAGAACACCTTCATGCGACCCTCATAAACAACTAGATTTACGAGAGAAAAAAAAAGAATACATTTTAAATTTCGAAAAAAAAACAAGATGGCGTGAGCGATAACGGCCAATTAACATGGCCGCCAGCGTACGATTCAATAAGCTCGGTTTAATTGCAACTAATAAAGGAAATATTCTCGGGCCCAATAATTTAAGTATTGCAAAGTTGCAATTCTTGTTTGTGGGTATAAAAATTGGATGACCGACAAGCGCGGCGAGGTGTTTGTAAAAGCGATGACTTTTTACAAACTTCAAACACTATTTATACAACAAGGGACTTAAATATTATTAAATAATCTAATACTGACACCCCAACTCAGAGACGTCAATTAACCTTAATGAATCGTTAACAAACAGTGGCTACTATATCTTGACCTATTTTTCCATATTAGAGTTTGTTGTCAGTGTACAAAGATATACTGGCTGTCATTAGCTAATGATTCATTAGGTTAAGTGACGTCTCTGAGTGCGGCCCTTAGATACTATATTTTTTTTAAAAGACATTTAATTTTAACTACCTGACTATTATTGTAACTGTCTTGTTAGTTTAGTGGGCGTAAGCGTGAGTGATTCTTAAGTAAGATCCCTAGTTCTAATCTCGGGCCAATCAAATTATTATTAGGTTTTTCTATCAAAATTCCAGTAGGACCTCAGAGATTGGGTATGTGAACATACCAGCGAAATGTGGGTGTATATTAGTACACCTCTGCATAACCCTTCGGGGATAAAAGCGTGATGATATGATTAGTAAACCATTAGTAGCAGACTTTTTTCCCGACAGAGGTAGGGCACAGACAGGAGCCCATCTGGAGAAGTACCTCCACCTCACAGAAAACTGCAGCCAAATAACACACTTTATTGTGTGTTGTGTTCCTGCAATGAGTAAGGTCGCCGGAGCTCCTTCTAAGGATGCGCTGCGCTGGCAGCAAGAAGAATATTCCCTCAAACTGTCGGCGCAGTGAATCCTCCATAAACCTTTAAGAGGTTTTTAGGGTCGGCAGCGTGCGAGTGATACCCCTGGTGCTGCGAGCGACCATATGCTATGGTAACCGCTTGGCGCTTATCATCAGGCGGGCCGTATGCTTATATGCCACCTTAGTGGTATAAAAAAAAGACTATATGTTTACTAATTTGACGACAAAATCTGACAATCGTCACAGCTGGAAATACCCTAACAACACCGTATCAGATCTTAATCGCACCACCTTGGATGCCTTCGTAAATTCCAGATTAAAAATCTCACACATTGAGTTGTCAGATAAAGATTCTGATAACGATTTTATTACTAGTAACAGTAGTAACCTGTTAGAACAAGAATTTCTTTGAAAAAAATATTATTCAATTTTATAGTTCTTTGACTAAGGATAATAATATAATAATAAAAAATAATTTGACGACGTCTGTGGTCCAGTGGTTCGAGTACCGGACTGCTGATCATGAGGTCGTGGATTCGATTCCCACAAGACACCAACTTTTATGTGATGAACTTATGTGTTTGTGTTTGTCTGGGTGTTTCTTATATAATTATATTAAGTATGTATTTACAACAACAAAAAAGTATATAAGTATTATATCCAATGTCTAGCACCCATAGTACAAGCTCTGCTTAGTTTGGAACTAGACGGTGCTGTGTAAAAAAAAGTCCTAGGATATTTTATTATTATTATTTAATATTCAGAGACGACGCTAAGCGTAAAGTAACGCTTTCGTGTGTCAAAGGAGATCATCGAAATCGGCCCAAATGATGTACCGAAGGTACACTTATTGGGAAAAATACCCTGTATTACGCTGGTTAAAACTCCAGACGTGGTTTTTTTTAATGTTGACTGGGGGGTGAGAAAAATCACGCCATTTTGGCACACTATTAACTGTTTCTTATTGATTTCATGGTTAAAATTGTCAACTTGACAGCTGTCATGTACCTCCGGTACAAATTTGGGCTGAGTTGTATGAGCTTTTGATGATCTCCTTTGTATTAAAATCTGACTGCTGAGTTTTTCTATGAAATTCACAGCAGCAGCTCGGAATAGATTTGTGCCCAATTAGCGGCAATAGACGCGCCCCTTATTACATGGGATCTAAACATACTGGCGAACTCATAATTCATTTATTCCTCAGCAAAAATTTTTACAGTCTTGTTTCGTGTACTTTCTGCACTAAGCTTAGTGCAGAAAATATACGATATATATAATGTACTATAACTAACTGTAGGTGTATATTTAGGTGCACTTTTGCTTACCCCTTCGGAGAATACAAGCGTGATGGTATGTTATTATTTTACACTAGCTTTTCGCCAGCAGCTTCACCCGCGTGGTCTTGATAACTTTCCCCCGTTTTTGTAACATTTTTCATTGCTACTCCGCTCCTGTTAGTCGTAGCGTGATAGTATATAGCTTATAGCCTTCCCCGATAAATGGGCTATCTAACACTGAGATAATTTTGCAATTGCATTTACTAGCATGTCTCCAGTTGCTTAACGTCTTCCTTTTAATTATTTCTATTCCATTTTATTATTATTATTATTTATTTCTTATAATTTTTACCCTTTACATCCTAAATAAGTAAAGATCACGGGTGCTCCGATTTCTTGCTTCTTGATACAGGTGCACAGTGTCAGTCTAGTGAAATGTATACTGCTGTGCAGTTCTATAAGTGACAAATTGACCCTACAAAAAGAAACTGTATTTTATATAAATACTAGCTTTCCGCCAGCGGCTTTGCCCGCTTTCCCACGGGAACCATACATTTTACCGGGATAAAAAGTAGCATATGTGCTATTCCAGACTATAATCTATCTCTGTGCCAAATTGCATCCAGACCCGTTCAGTAGTTGTCGCGTGAAAGAGTAACAAACATCCATCCATCCATCCTCACAAACTTTCACATTTATAATATTAGTAAGATTAGTAGGATAAACTGTATTTAGTGAATAAGTCGTTGAAGTGCCTAGTAGTTTCGGAGCCTATTAAACACAAACAAACAAACAAACCATCAAATCTTTCCTCTTCATAATATTAGTATAGACAACATTGGACAGTAGACCGAATTTTTTTAAACAGTTTACCTCACCAAAGCAATTCTCTTACGGAACTGCGCAAGATTAAAATTCCCAATTTTATTTTTATTACAAAAATACAACAATTACACTTTTTGGCGAGGTTTAATATCTTTTTTACGGCACAATATTGTTGAGGCGATGGGAACTCGTAAAAGTTGGCATAAAAATTAATCCGTTAATACGTTTTTTGTGAAACAATGCGGGAAATAATAATTAGTGCTTTAATGATTTGAAAGTAAGGGCAAATGTGTGATTCTGTGATGAACAGTTAATTATAGCAGTGGATAATAAAAAAAACATTAGTCTTAAATTGGTGTTAAGCATCTTCCTATGGTTGTCTGTAAGAAATTGCATTTAGCGATAAGACCGCCAATTGTACTCTTAAGTTACGTCTGAAATGTTTATTTTATTTTCTCCTTTAGTGTAGAATAAAGAATATTCTATATTCTATCTATCTTCCAAACACGGTATCTGCTTTCAGGGATGTTGAATAGTATCTGCTTTATTTAACTATCCATATAGCGTATATTATTAAATGGGCAATATTTGTAGTTACATTCTGGTAAACGGCTCACACGATTTCGATTAAAGTTTACAATATGGGTACGGAGGCGATAAAATTATCTAGCTAGGTTTCATTTCTTGGAAAATTGTGTTTTCTCTATGTTCACAAGAGCAGAGCTCGGTTGCCCACCCATACCCATGCCCAGCAGTGGGACATTATATGGGTTGTCATCAACCCATATAATGTCCCACTGCTGGGCACGGGTCTCCTCTCAGTATGTGATGGATTAGGCTATAGTCCACACATCAGATAAGTCTTATAATATGCGTAATGTCACTGGCTACATTGCCCTTTAAACCGCAACACAAAAACATGGTTTCTCCGTTAAATAGTTTGACAACCAGTCTATCCTTCGCATATCGGTATTTCTGAGAAGTTGCGGAGGTCTGATAGTAGTCGCTGCGTGTAAAATACTGATATTCAGACGCATCAGGATAGACTGGAAGCCGACCCCAACATGATTGAGAAAAGGACTAGATTTTTTTTTAATTTTTTTTTTTTAAATAACCCTGTATATTTACAAAAACCTATCAAATTTGCAAATACCAACATAAAAATATTTCCAACCATCTGAAATTCTCAATTTATGCCCCAGTCCAACTGATATCTTAGACCCAAAACCGTAAGATAAGCAAAAATAAAAAAACGATAAAAAAACAACATTTTATTTATATAACGACCACAGAATTTGTATCAAAGAGTCGGTTACTACCTAATTAGAGGTCTTAGTTTTATTTTACATTTTATTTTATAGCAGTAAAAGCTTACGGTACGGGTATTCGAGGATTTTATTTCGATACACGGTAGCGAATTTGGACGAGATAAGGATCTTTATAGTTGGCGGTAATTACACTGTACGTCTCATTGTGTGGAGAGATCGGTGATGTGTAGGTATAGAGAGGTGCTTTTATACACTATAGCCGTTTCCAGCGGTTTGACTTGCATCAATCATATTTTCAACCGACTTCAAAAAATTCAAATTCACCTGTATTTTTTTTTTATGTTTGTTACCTCAGAACTTTCGACTGGGTGAACCGATTTTGATGATTCTTTTTTCATTCGAAAGCTGGTGCTTACAGACTGGTCCCATAAATTTTTTATCCAAATCCTGTGAGCGGTTGTAAAAATATCGACGAAAATTTAAAAAAATATATACAAAATGATATTATGGTTTACTCCGAAACCTCGCTGTCTGTGCCGGTCAGTGAGTTTAGTTGCCCCATTTAATATAAAAGATACAATACAAAAATACATCTATATTCCACTAAAACTATAAAATATTATTATTTTTAAACAAAAAACAAACCGCCTCCAAAAAACACATAGGAACTAAAAAGCAATATAACATGATTGAACATTTGATTGTCTGTTTGACACCGACTCAAAATTAGTTAGAAATCATAATGTGAATATGTTATTTATTGCTTTTTAGTACCTATGTGTTTTTAACAAAAGGTTTCAAGTCCTTGCTCAGGGTGCAGTCTAATGCCTTGGTAAAGGAGGCCATCAAAATTTGACCAATTATGTACCGAAGGTACACTTATTGGAAAAAATACCCTGTATTACGGCGGTTAAAACTCTAGTTGTAATTATTTTTATGCTTACTAGGGGATGCGAAAAAATGTATTTTAATTTGAAAAAAAAAACGCACGCCATTTTGATACATTATTGACAGTTTCATAGTGTTTTCATAGTAAAAACTGACAACTTGACAGCTGTCATGTACCTCCAGTACATACAAATTTGGGCTGAGTTGTATAGGCTTTTGATGACCCCCTTTATCGATATCTATTAGATCAGCGGTTATGATGTAACAGATAAAGAAACAAACAGAGCTGCCGACACGGTGACCGAATTCTGCTGGGTTAAAAATACAAAAAACGTATTTTCCCAGATATGAGCTAGAAGTTAAGATAAGTCGAAATCGTTAGGGCTGTTTCCGAGAACGTAGGTAATCCTTACTGATATTATAAATGCAAAAGTAACTCTGTCTGTCTGTTTGTCGCGGTTTCACGCCGAAACTACTGAACCGATTTAAATGAAATTTGGTAAAGAGATAGTCTAGGGCCTGAGAAAGGACATAGGAGATTCCTTAAACTACAACTGTCTTCTAAATGTAAATCAGACGTCTCTTTACTCTCTCATAAGTATAGCCACTATAGCCAGTACACAATATATTTCCTCGAGTACTAAGTGAACTATGGAGACATCGCATTAGTATCTACTGGCGCGAGTAAGTAGGCGAGTATAAAGGACAGCGTGAACGGTCGCGCCAGATGCATTAGCGGCGCTTTTAGGGCGCCCACCCACTCAACGCGCTACTGGCGGTAGCGCACAGGGCTGTCACGATAGTGTAATGGAAATAAAATATAATTTTACATATAAAAATTAAAGTAAGATTAAGGGCCCATTTGACCACCTCCCAATATGTTCACGATATAAATTACTTGGGAGATAGTTTCATACACAGGAGGTCATCAAAAGCCCATACAACTCAGCCCAAATTCGTACCAGAGCTACATGACAGCTGTCAAGTTGCCAGTTTTACCATGAAATTATTAGGAAACTGATAATAATGTGCCTTAATGGCGTGTTTGACATTCCGAAACTGACACTGACAGCAGATAGCTGTCAAGTTGACAGATTTTACTATTAAATCATTATGAAACAGATAACAGTGTGACAAAATGGCGTGATTTTTCTCAAATTAAAAGTTATTTTTCTCATGCCCCAGTCAACATTAAAAAAGTACGATTAGAGTTTTTAACCAGCGTAATATAGGGTATTTTTTCCAATAAGTGTACCTTCGGTACATCATTTGGGCCGATTTCAATGACCTCCTTTTGTTCCATTTTTTCATTCATTCGGCGGTTAGCGGTAAACCAAAGCTGGTGAAACAGACCCTAAATAGTTAATTTACCGAGTTCAATATTCAAGTTCAAATGATTTTTTTTATCTTTAGGTACCAATAAATAAAATTGAAGTGTCTGTTTGTACTTTCAAATTAACAGCTTTTCCACTAAATGCATATGAAAGTATATACGATACATACTAAAAAAAACATTTGATAAATGTTTGTCTGTCTCTCTGTTTGTTCCGGATAATCTCCGAAACGGCTGGACCCATTTGATAACATTAGCAATCTGCGAGTGTCCGGGACGGACACTCGCAGATTATCTCGTGTTATATGGAGTAACTTAGGCTACTTAAAAAAATTGGATGAACGCGAACTGTAACACCGCGGGAAACCGTTAGGATATAAAAAGTCTTTTAGCCATAATTTTTGCGTGAAAGAGTAACAAATATTTATCCACCCCTCCTCACAAACTTTCACATTTATAATATTAGTAGAATTTTATTTGTTATCTTAATGATACAGTTTGCAAAAAAAACTTAAAAAGAACATAGCCATTTTATTTTATAATTATTTTATTTAAGTTGTATTTAGGAATAGATTTTTAATTTAGTACATAATAATTATATGAATAAATGTTCTCTGTCTACCCTAAATAATTTGAACAGTTAGATAAGATAACAAGAAGCACAAAAGAACTTATAACATGACTAAACAAAAAGAACATATTTATTTTACTTTAAATGTATTGTAATTTGTTGTATATGTATTTGTGTCTGTCTGTCCGTCTGAATAAATGCTTTCTTATTCTTATTTTTAATCGTATATAAGCGCGCGACACCCCTTGAATGCACGTTCGTCATTCGTCTCGTGGCCCGGCGAGCGTCTAGCGCCGCACCGCAACACACATACCTATCATATATGTATAGATATATGTCTGTACATTCCGTAGTATCTCCTTGATATAAATGTATACGTGTAGTAATATGTATGTCGTACAAGCTCCGCTAAGGTCATATTGAATTTCAGTAGGTAGGTTATCTATATCTATACTAATATTATAAAGAGGAAAGATTTGATTGTTTGTTTGTTAGTATTGAATAGGCTCCGAAACTACTAGATCGATTGGAAATAATATTTCTGTGTTAGATAGTCCATTTATGCGGGGAAGGTTATATGCCGTACCATCACGCTACGACTAATAGGAGCGGAGTAGCAATGAAAAATGTTGCAAAAACGGGGAGTTATCAAGACCACGCGAGCGAAGCCGCTGGAGGGAAGCTAGTATTAAATTATTTTTATTTCTTTCCCAATAAAAGTACCTACCTATTTTTATTTAATCGTATGTTTGTTTTTTGTAATCATGTTCTCTCGAAATAGGCTCTATTTCGGTGAGATTTACACTATGTGTGTTTACTGGGACCAAATATACTGCCCACCCGTGAAAGGCAGTTACTCCTTAACAATACAATACAAAACGCATCCTGACAAAGCAAACCAAGCCGACCATTAAATTACTACAACATCCCCAAATGACCTAACGCTTTTCCATCAAAAATTACCAACAAACAAAATCACAAACAGCCGAGCACTTTCCAAGATTACATCAAAAGTTCGGACATACGCATAAAAAACCCTTTGCTAAGTTACCGATGGAAGGGGTGGTGTTTTTCTGCATAGTTGGGTTTGATGTGTTGTGCTGACGGGACGTCTTGATTAAATTTGGCAGTAAACGCTTTGGGAGTAAAGTTTTTTATGTGAATTTTGGACTGCATAAACGAATTGTATTTTTTTTAAATAAAATAAACCAACTTTTATATAAACATCTTTTTGCCCAGTATTGGTATTGATTCTTCCTTCCTATTTCAAATTCAAATATTTTTATTTCAATTATTTAGACCATTTAAATGTAAAGGTACTTTTGAAAGGTCAAACTAGTTGCAAGGTTCCATTAGAAGTGGGTCATATGGAGAAGAGCCGGCAAGAAACTCAATAGACATTCTTTTAAAAATAAATTGGTATGGTAACAGTAACAATTGTTGTAAATAGTAATGAGGATGATGCAGCTTGATGTGTAGATGCAGAGATTAAAGATTAGGTTTTAGGATTGAAAAAATAGCCATAGCAGTAAGAGCCGACCAGTCCCGACAGACAGCACTCGTTCACGAGCATGACGTGTGTATCGGCGCCGTTTGACTCAACCATGCCGTAGGGAATAAAACGACCCGACACACAATGCCACCACGCGATCCTAACATAATAAGCAGAGTGCAGAGACCTGGTCTTTAACTAAGAGAAGATAAAAGTCAAAAATAGGTCAAGATTTGCCAACGGGTTACAGAGCACATTATGAAAACATTGTTAAGTTGCATTATAAAAATATTGCGCTAAATGTTAAAAGCAGTTGGTTACTGGGATTTAATTTAAAAAAGTCGTAACATCGACACGAAGAAGAAGACTGGCAATAAGATCGCCCCTTAGTACATAGGACCTAAAATACCGGCGAATTCCGCCTAGCCCTTAGGGGAATACAATGGTTTTGTTACACCAAACGATACATCATACGCCATCTATTGGTAAGCGGCAACATCGTAATGACAGCAGCAACTTCGTGGTATCCTCCCGAAATTATAGATGGCGCTCTTTTAAATTTTACCAGAATACAGTTTTTATTTCTTCATAAATAAGTATCACTACATATTATAAAACAAAGTCCTCCGTCGCGTCTGTCTGTCCCTATGTATGCTTAGATCTTTAAAACTACGCAACGGATTTTGATGCGGTTTTTTTTAATAGATAGAGTGATTCTTAAGGAAGGTTTATATGTATAATAACATACCACGCGGGCGAAGCCGCTTATAAATTTTTCTATAAAATGTTGTGCGGACTGCGCTGATCATTTCATTTCTTATAACGAACCCCGAGAAACTGCAAAGCGCAGCGTAGGACGGCCTCCAACGAAATTGACGGATGACCTGATAAAGGTCGCTGGAATTCGTTGGATGCAGGTGGCATAATTATAACCTCCTCCTCCTTGTCCCTCTTCAGCAGTGGACCTCTCTAGGCTAATATGATGATGATATCGCGCAACTTATTGGTGACCCCTGCCCTAGATCCTAGGAGAGCTACATCCATATTCAAAAACGTTACTATGAAGTCTCACAGTAAAGAATAAACATTGCAAATTTGCGACCAATCACAGAGCCTCGCTTTAATTCGAGGACCAATCACAGAGCCGTATTCAAAGTTTTGTCCCATTACTTATGGAATACGGGTATTAGGGTACTCACCAGCTGCATGCTGAGTAGCTTGACGATGTAGACGCAGGCGCCGGTGCTTATGAAGTAGCTGGCGCACATGGTGCACGTCGATATCGTGCGGGACACCAGTGTCACCGCTGTGTACAGAGCCCTGCGAAAATAATCGTCATCATCATTATCATCAACCCATATAATGTGTGCGGCTGCTGGAAACGAGTTTTCTTTCAGAATCAGAGGGGTTACGTTAGGCCAGAAGTCCAAAGGAGGAGGAGTACAAATTACATACACATTAAAGTAACTCTGCCTGTCTGTGGCGCTTTCGCGCCAAAACTACTGAACCGATTTTAATAAAATTTGGTACACAGATAGTCTAGAGCCTGAAAAAGGACTTAGGCTACTTTTTAATTCGAAAAAACGGCTGTAACGCGTTAAAATGGGGGAGGAATACTCAGACCACGCGTAAATATCAATATAACGCGATAAAATCCGTAAAAACTAGTTTCATTTCAATACGTTACTTGGTAGAGAACAGCGGCACGAGGTCCTCGCGATCAGCGGCGATGCTCAGCAACTGCCCCATCACCTTCAGCATGTGCAGCTTGTGCATCGAAGTCTTCTCTGCCACCGACTACAACAACGGTAGAAATTGACACAATGAAAGATTGGCCGCTACATATGTTCGGGCTAATGACCGAACATTTGCTATAGCCAGCAATTTACTTTACATCGCGCCATTCGGGCAGGTCACCGACAGTTCGCGGAAGAATGTCTACACGTACCCGTGACCCCGGCAATATGTGATGAGGCGAGCACCCGTCTGTTTTTAGTGGGTAGACGTCCTTTTCAGGGCGGAGTCCCACACACCGCGCCGTCCTCCCCGGGGCGGCGTGACGGTGCATAAAGCATTTTCAGACGCAAAAAAAAAAAAAAAAGTCACCGACAGTTCGCCGTCAGCAAGCGTATGGTGTACTCACCTATCAATTAGCATTAATTTGTTATATTATCAGTAATTATTGTAAGTGCAAATCAGTTATATTTTAGCATTATTTTATATTATCAATCAGTGTTAATAAACCCTATTATCTAGCTATCCTCTTCGTATCATTTATCATCCAATGTACCTAGCCCGTACAACATACATACACTCCCCCTTTTTCCTAAAAGTATATGTAGGAACTACAGAACGCCACATGCATGTACATACAATTTACACACTTAGGATAGTACTTTTGCTTCGTCCACGTTGTCATCGTCCACGTCATATTTATCTATACTATCTATACTAATATTATAAAGAGGAAAGATTTGTTTGTTTGTAATGAATAGGCTCCGAAACTACTGGACCGATTTCAAAAATTCTTTCAGCTTTGGAAAGCTACATTATCCCCGAGTAACATAGGCTATATATCATCACGCTACGACTAATAGGAGCGGAGTAGTAATGAAAAATGTTGCAAAAACGGGGAAAAAATTATAAGACCACGCGGGCGAAGCCGCTGGCGGGAAGCTAGTACTAATTATAAAGAGGAAAGATTTCATTGCTTGTTTGTTTGAATTGAATAGACTCCGAAACTACTGCACTGATTTCAAATATTCTTTCACCGTTGGGAAGCTACACTGTCCCCGGGTGACATAGGCTATAATTTATAACAAACTAGCTTTCCGCCGGCGGCTTCGCCCGCGTGGTCATGTATTATACATATAAACCTTCCTTAAGAATCACTCTATCTATTAAACCGCATCAAAATCCGTTGCGTAGTTTTAAAGATCTAAGCATACATAGGGACAGACAGACGGCGGAAGCGACTTTGTTTTATAGTATGTAGTGATACCCAGACTAGGCAGCTAAATCTAGTACAAAATTGTAATGTAGATAAATCTTACCGCATGCCGCACTCGGGGATCTAACCCGCTAGTAAACAGTCGGCCCAGTCCAGAAAGCTTGCCGCGCTGCGGCGATACACCCTAAAAACATACACCAATCAGAATACATGGAAAAACTGATGATTGTCCCAACGATTTCGTTGAGAGTCGCCAGTCGTTTCGTTTACGGCGACGAAAAATCGACCGATAAAAAAAAAAATTAACCGAATTAAAATTAAAAACAAATATCAGTTTATTCAGTATTTTCACGCTTACTGACTGACTTAATCGAAGATTGTTGACGTAGGATTTTACGATTTTGTTCTGAGGATTGTAGCGATCTGAAAAGTTCCCGAAACTTATTTCATGCGAAATACTAATATTGACCTATTCAGCATTATTTATTACTAGGATCAATGTTTATACATTGTTGGGGCAGTCACCCATACTCAATTTAGCCATGTCCTTTAACTTCTATTTTTCACCCAATCATCATCTACCCTCTCTTTTTAATGAAGGAAAAAATCGGCTGGCGAGCAGGATTCCAACCTGCGTCTTCTGGTACGGTACACCAGACGCTTTAACCGCTAAGCTATCGCGAGCCCTGCTCGCCTGAACCAGAACCAGAAGACGCAGGTTCAAATCCTGATCGCCAGCCGAATTTTTTCCTTCATTAAAAATAACTTGTAATCTTAGCATGGAAAATGCTTAAAAAATGCAAAAAGGTATCTACCTTCTCGTTATTAACCATTTGAAACTTACCACTTTACAAAATTTCTCGAATATTCTGAATACTTCATTAAGTGTCCTCTCTATGAAGGGCATGTCGATGATCTTCTGAGTCTTCTCGGCCTTCCCCGAGCCATGGCTCGCATCGCTCAGTGACGAGCACACCGAACTAGCCTTACTTAGTTTCGGTTTATCTTTATCATTCTTCTTCTTCTTCTTCTTACTGGGCTCTGTAGGTTTAATCTCTTGTTCTTTGTTGTTATTGTTCTCTGATTTCTCTACGTCACCGTTGATGATTTTATTTTTCTTCTTATGTTTCTTCTTGTCGGTATCCTCTTCGATGCCGTTTTGCTCGTGTTTTCTGTGAACAAATAATTACAATAAATAAAATAAATATCTTGGGATATTTTTACACAGCACCATCTAGTCCCAAACTAAGCAGAGCTTGTACTATGGGTACTAGACAGTGGATATAACACTTATATACTTCTTATTTTTTGTAAATACATACTTATAATATATAAGAAACACCCAGACAAACACAAACACCTAAGTTCATCACATAAATGTTTGTGGGAATCGAACCCATCGATCAGCAGTCCGGTACTCGAACCACTAGACCACAGACGTCGTCAATCATGTATCAATCAATTATAATTTTATGTTAAAGAACAGTTTGATGAGTTGGATCAGGCTGTCCAGGGTTCGGTATACGATTCTTATATTTAACGACATTTTCACGTCACCAAGATGGCCGCCAGGCAGGCTAGACGTCACTTAGTGGTTAATAAGACAAGGTTCCAGCTCCTGATCAATTTGCGGGTGTTGTAACATACTTGTGTTCGTGGTGGTGCGAGTGCGTGCAGACGGCGGCGTGCGCCAGCAGCGGGCGCAGCAGCAGCGTGACGTGGTGCAGCAGCTTCGTGGTCTTCACCGTCACCGGCGTCAGCAGGTCGTACATCTCCGGCTCGTTCACCATGATCGCCGTGTTGCTACTGTAAGCAGAGGGTACATTTTTTCTTTGTAAAATATAGTTTGTAACTTAATTAACCTGGTTCCCTAGATCAACCGCGAGGCAAACTGTTACTTATAGCACGGGTTATACCTAGTTTAAGTAACAGTGATCAAAAATATTGTAAAGTTTTATTGAACCAACAAAAGATTATTAAAAGATTATTATTATTATTATATTCAATGAGAGCTATCGCGTATGAATCCGCCGCTAGAGGCGCTTATGTAGCGTGAGGTCTACGTACATTTCAATGTAATTGCTTATGGGTTGACTGCGCAGGTTTATTTCTAACTAGCTTTCCGCCAGCGGCTTCGCTCGCGTGGTCTGGATATTTCTTATAACTTTCATCCCCCATTTCAACCCCTTACAGCCCTTTTTTCGCAATAAAAAATCTTTAGACAGACAGATTTACTTTCGCATTTGTAATATTAGTAAGGACTAGCTTTCCGCCAGCGGCTTCGCCCGCTATCCCACGGGAGCCATACATTTTACCGGGATAAAAAGTAGCCTATGTGCTATTCCAGACTATAATCTATCTCTGTGCCAAATTTCATCCAGATCCGTTCAGTAGTTTTTGCGTGAAAGAGTAACAAACATCCATCCATCCATCCATCCTCACAAACTTTCACATTTATAATATTAGTAAGAAGTAAGATAAGATTAAAATAATGTTGTAAATATTTTGCAATAACAGATTAATTATGGGAAACATGGTTACGGTTGGCGTTGTGTCGGGTCTCTTTATTCCCTACAACATGGTTGAGTGAAACTGCGGCGATACATGTCATGCTCGTGAACGAGTGCTGTCTGTGGTCTAGTGTGTCGAGTACCGGACTGCTGATCACGAGGTCGTGGGTTCGATTGCCACAAGACACAAACATTTATGTAATGAACTTAGGTGTTTGTGTTTGTCTGGGTGTTTCTTATATATTATAAGTATATATTTACAAAAAAAAGTATATAAGTATTATATCCATTATCTAGTACCCATAGTACAAGCTCTGCTTAGTTTGGGACTAGATGGTGCTGTGTAAAAATGTCCCAAGATATTTATTTATTTATTATTATTGTCTGTCGGGAGTTCGGGACTGGTCGGCTCTCACTGCAATGTCTATCTTTTCAATCCTTATACCTACTTTTTAATCTTTGCATCTACACTTTAAGCTGCATCATCATCATTACTATTCTTCACAACAATAAATTGTTACTGTTACCATACATTTTTATAAAAGAATGAAAAAAGAAAGAAAATGCATTTATTGGCACAAAAACGAGAAGGTCACTTAATTAAACATAAATTTAATAAAACTAACAATATAACTACCTAGTCATTGTGCCAAAAGGGCCACAGCTCAGCATAATGTCAGCAGTGATAGGAACTATCACCTGACGCAGATTTTCAGCTGCAACCCACGGGTGCCATACGCTCGAACGACAAATACTCTAATAATTATTTTTACCAAAGAGTGTCTCCAGAGTTTCTTACACACATATTAGATAGCGCTGCTAGTTTTAAGAATATAGAGGGTAGAGAGACCCCACAGTGAGACTATAATGGATAAAGAAGATACAGAAACAACAGTAGTTCGGTAAGAATCTTGCTACACGAAACATTTTATTAAAATAACTTACGTGGATATCAACTTCTGTTTAATCTTCCGCGCCTTCTTCTTGATGGCCTTCTGCTTTTCCCTTTCTCGCCTCTCTTGTTCAATTCTCTCCGCTTCTTCTTCTAACTCTTTCTCTTCTTTTGACGTTTGGTCTTGGCTTTCTGATGTCGTCTATGGAGGAACAAAGGGCTCGTTTGAGACAGAACAAAAAGTATGTACGATTTTTGTATGGGAGTGGTCCTAAACCTATTAATGTTGGATGAACAGGCGGATAGATGAATGAATGGATGGATGGACGGATAGATGGATGGACAGATGGATGGATGAATGGATGGATGGATGGACGGATAGATGGATGGACGGATAGATGGATGGACAGGTGGATGGATGGACGAATGGACGGATGGACGGATGGATAGTTGGGCGGCACGTGGCTACATACCGGCTGCCTGGGCCCGGTGGCCTTCTCCCGTATGGCCTGCAGGTGGCGGTCGAGGCGCAGCTGCGAGGCGTCCTGCTTGTCGCGGATGCGCGAGCGCAGCGCGTCCGCCTCCTGCGACGCCGCCGCCGCCAGCGCCGACAGGCGGGACTTCACGCCCTCCGCCTGCGAGTGCACACATATCATATTACTTCAATACGGTAAGTAGTTGATTGATGTTAAATTAGTTAAAAAAAGTCACTTTCCCGCAAAACGAGTGTTTTGCGGGAAACACTCGTTTGTCGTTTTTCGTTCATTCGTTCGTTTGTCTCGTTTGTATCGCACACGCGACGTTTGACGTCATAGTCGTAATATATAGTTTGATGACTGGCTTTTGACATTTTCATGAAAGTTTTTTAGCCCCCTGGTCATACAAAAATTCAACTTTCATAAACTTCGTAGAAAGTTCTAGAACAAAGACTCACCTTCTCCCTCGCGGCGTCGTCTCTCTCCTGTTTCTTCAGTTCTTTCAACTCTTCCACTCTGGCGTCTCGTTCCTTCCTCTTCTCCAGTAAAGTCTCAACGTGTAACTTTCTAGCTGCTTCTAAAGCTTGGCGACGGGCGCCTACAGCTGCCTCGCGAGCTGCTTTTTGTTCCTAGAGGAAACGGATTTAATATCAACATTTTTATATTCCATCTCGCCTCAACGCCACGATAGAAATATACTGTGATTTACAACCACAGTACATTGTTAAGATAGATTAGACATAAGAGATTTTCTCAATGACGTATGAGATCTGCCAACCCGCAGTATTTTATTTTTATTTTTATACCAATAAGGTGGCAAACAAGCATACGGCCCGCCTGATGGTAAGCGGTTACCATAGCCTATGGACGCTTGCAACACCAGGAGTATCACTCGCGCGTGGCCGACCCGAAAAACTTCATAGAGGTTTATGGAGGATTCACTGCGCCGACAGCTGCACAAACACGAGGGAATATTCCTCTTAATGCCAGCGCAGCGCATCCTTAGAAGGAGCTCTGGCGACCTTACTCACTGCAGGAACACAACACACAATAAAGTGTGTTATTTGGCTGCAGTTTTCTGTAAGGTGGAGGTACTTCCCATGATGAGCTGCTCCAGAATTGAGCCATAAATGGCTTAGGGCACAGCCTCTCTTGCCAGCGATATCAACTATAGCCCAACTCCTCTCATGTTAAGAGGAGACCCGCCGAATATTGGGGCCTAAAATACTGTACTGATAAGGAACAATGAGGTAACCGGCTAGTTTTGTTAACCGACGAAAATACGAAGGAGTTTCGTTCGACAGGACGTATGTTTTCTTTTCGTAGTGTGTTCTAGACTATGGTCTTTAGCGGAGAAATTGTATTATTACTTTGCTTCCATATAAGAACTATTGATCTTTAGTGTATAGCGCCGATCCCTACAGGGGAGGAAAGGGACTCGTGGCTAAGTTATAACTACGCTGATCAAGCGATCCGCAATTCGTTCTGAGCAACAGAAGGGACAAAGCCCGAGCTGTCATTGGAGGCCTTACAGGGCACTACACCACAAATGACATGCTCCATAAAATGAAGCTAGCTTTGAATAACGACTGCAGAGCCTGTGGCGATCTGCAAGGTTAAGTTACGCTTGACGCGGTCAGTCTGTGGATGGGTGATCATTCTTAACACACCGAGACCAATCCGGCATGTAAAGCCGTCGGTCCCGGTTCATACGAAAACCTGTAACAATCGTTAGTTGTAGTCAGAAGCCCAAAAAACCCTGACAACCAGTCTATCCCTTAAATATCGGTATTGCCCAGAAATTCAGTTGCGGATGGCAGTCACTTCGTGTAAAATACTAATAATCAGCCGCATCTGATTAGACTGGAAGCCGACCCCAAAATGGGAAAAGACTAGGAAGTAAGAGTAAGAAAGACAAGTATAGCGCCGATCTCCACAGTACTTACCAGTTTGGACAGTCTATCTCGCCTCATCTGCCGCAGCCTGGTTGTATGTGAGCGACACTGGTCGAGGAACTCATGTCTCCTGTTCTCGGCCTCCAGCTGTTTGATGAACGCTATCTCTCGGAGCTTCTCCTCCTCGTCGTGTGCTTTGCGGACTATGTCCTGTGAATGGAACAAAAAAGTTTTGTAGATATTTTATTTCAATAGGGGAGAAGACTGGTGTTGAATTTGTTAATAATCACACGCTTATTGAAAAATATCATTAACACACTTCGTATATTGAAAATAAATATAATATCGATCAAGAAATTTCTGAGATAAATGAGTTAAAAGTTTTTGGTGGGGATTGAGAGGGAATGCTCTGTCCCTTTCCCGCAAAACGATTGTTAGTATAGAATTAGTATGGCGAACGCTACTTTTGACGTCATTTGTAAGTATAGTGCTCCCTCTATCTAGCATAAAATTAAAATGCGATCAACTTCGTTATTTTTGAACCAATTAAAATTTTGTTTTTTGATAATCGGCTCTATTTATAGTCAACTTTTTCATGAGGCCATAAAAAACAGGCCACAAAAGGCACTTTTGAAAAGTCGAACTAGTTGCACGGTTCTAAAAAATTTGGGACGTAAGAAAAGCCGGCAAGAACCTCCATAGTCACTCTTTTAGTTTAGACGAGCATTCGCAGACCAGTGCTAAGCTGAGACATGGAATTTATGAAACCATTCGAAGCCAGGGTGTCCCTAGTGGGGTCACTAGTATTACAATAAAAAGTCTGTATATGTTTCTTTAAAAGTTAGTTATAGAGAAACTAGTCTTCTGTTGTCTCTAGACAGACTAACAACGAGGTGTTTGAATAAATAAATAAATATTTTGGGGACATTTTTACACAACACCATCTAGTCCCAAACTAAGCAGAGCTTGTACTATGGGTACTAGACAATGGATATAATACATATATACTTTTTTTGTATATACATACTTATTATACATAGGAAACACCCAGACAAACACAAATACTTATATCCATCACATAAATATTTGTGTCCTGTGGGAATCGAACCCACGACCTCATGATCAGCAGTCCGGTACTCGAACCACTAGACCACAGACGTCGTCAAATACGTCCAATACGTGTTCAGTTGAACACAAGCCTTGCTTTACGTCTGTTTTTGTCGTAAAACGTCTAATTCAAATACCTTGAGATGCTGGTCTCTGTTTTCAGCTGCCTTCTGAAGCCGCCTCTCCATACGGAGGCGTTTCTCTTCAATCAACTCATTCTTCGCAACCTGCAGAAAGACAACGAACTTTTTTTTTACACCTACACAAATATTATAAGATTATCATCATCATGTCAGCCAAAAGAGGTCCACTGCTGAACAAAGACCTCCCCCATTGACTTCCACAGGGATCGAACGTGTGCTGCCTGCATCCAACGACTCCCAGCGACCTTTACCAGGTCTTCCCATTATAGACAAAGTAAAATATACTTTAAATATGGAACATAATATGGAGTCAATCTGTAAAAAAGTCCATATTGTAAACTGAACTAATTATACCGTTCGATCCAATATATACGGTTTTTATTTTCTTTCAAACGAATCTCAGTACTCTTGCCTTCTTTTATAGAAACACTAGCTTCCCGCCAGCGGCTTCGCCCGCGTGGTCTTATAATTTATTCACCGTTTTTGCTACATTTTTCATTACTACTCCGCTCCTATTAGTCGTAGCGTGATGATATATAGCCTATGTTACTCGGGGATAATGTAGCTTTCCAAAGGTGAAAGAATGTTTGAAATCGGTCCAGTAGTTTCGGAGCCTATTCATTACAAACAAACAAACAAACAAACAAACAAACAAACAAATCTTTCCTCTTTATAATATTAGTATAGATATAGATAAACTATACCATCACGCGTATATTCCCCTGAGGGTTGGGCAGGGATGTACTAATGTACACTCACAGTTCACAGGCATGTTTAGTTCCCATGTAATAGAAGATGAACCTATTGCCATCAACCGGGCACAAATCCTCTGAGCTGCTGCCAGGAATTTTACAGAAAAACCCAACAACACTTTTCTCGACCCGGGATTCAAACCCAAGACTTCTACCGTAGCAGCGATTGAGACCACAAGACCAACAGAGCAGTTCTTCTACAAAATATGGTTACAGTAGGTGTAGTTTAGTTTAGCTTCTTACTTTAACTTCTTCGACTCTAGCCAACAGCTGATGTATCTTGCGAGCCCGTTCAGTCTGATACTCAATCCTCTGCCTCTCAGCCCGGGCCTGTTTCAGCTGCAGACGTCGCAGAGCATCCTGCAAACTGCCGCGGCGCTTGATGCCTTGCGACAACTTGGCATGGAGCTGTTGAGCTCGACCTAACAGGGAAAAAGATTTTATGTGTAAACAATAATGTTAGTTACTCGTACTTTTCAAGAGAGGTAGGGCACAGCCATTTATCGCTCAAATCTGGAGCAGCCCATCTGGGGAAGTACCTCCACCTTACAGAAAACTGCAGCCAAATAACACACTTTATGGTGTGTTGTTCCTGCAGTGAGTAAGGTCACCAGAGCTCCTTCTAAGGATGCGCTGCGCTGGCAGCAAGAGGAATATTCCCTCAAACTGTCGGCGCAGTGAATCCTCCATAAACCTCTAAGAGGTTTTTCGGGTCGGCAACGTGCGAGTGATACCCCTGGTGTTGCAAGCGTCCATAGGCTACGGTAACCGCTTACCATCAGGCGGGCCGTATGCTTGTTTGACCCGCAGAAGTATAAAAAAAAACTTTCTGCGAAGATCCTTTAAAAGTGGTTACAGTAAGTAAACTGTTAGGCAAAATAAAAGGGATTTCTGGTATCAGAAGTTATCCGATACAAACGCTGGCGCAGGCAGTCACTTTTGTATTTACATACATACATACATACATACCATCACGCCTGTATTCCTCGATGAGTTAGGCAAAGATATACTGCTGTACACCCTGTTGGTATGTTAAGGTGTAACTTGCTCCCTACAAGCTTCTGGTCATTTACCGGGCTCAAATACTAACTCCGAGATGCTACTGGAAATTTTACAGAAAACCCCAACACTGCTCGATCCGGGAATCCAACCCAGGACCTTTCCTGATCTTAATCATACAAGAAAATTTCGAATTGAGTTATTACGGTAAAATCTACTACCTCTCTACATCTTCAGACACACGAAGGGCCGCACTCAGAGACTACAGTTAACGCAATGAATTATTTAAGCAATTTTTTTGTTTTTTTTTATTTAATTCAGGCTACGAGGCCCATATAATATACTATCTATAATACAATACAATATAATAGATACCCAGTATATCTTAGTACACTGACAACAAACTCAAATATGGAAATAGGCCAAGATATAATAGCCAGTTTGTTAACGATTCATTAACGTAATAGTCTGCGCGGAACTAGTTGGCCGCGCCTGAGGTATGTGTAGTAGGCAGCGGGACGGCGGGGCGGGGACGCCTGCGCCCGGTGGGACGGCAGGAGGTTTTGTTCACAGTAAAACGCCGCCTCACCCCAGTCACTACCTAAAGCGCGCCCAACTAGTTCCGCGCGGACTATAATTGCCATTTCTGAGTGCGGTCCAAAGTTATTTTGTCAGAAATGTACCTGGATCTCTAGCGACCAAAGCTTCCAGAGCTCCGAGGGTGTCCACTCGCTCTGCCCACGACATGCCGGCGAGAGCGGTCTCATACTGGTCTTCTAGGCTGGCTGCTAGGGACAGGTTCTCAGTAGACGGGCAGGATACACTCACTGATGTATCCTCGCAAAGGATTTCAGCGTCAGTCTATGAACAGAAATTAAACATACATAGCTTCACGCTTGTCTGCCATATAGCCTACCCCGGCAGACTATACAAGGTGGAAGGGACATCGACGCACATCCGAATACCATGAGTTCAGTACTTGATTCTGGACTCCCCTGCGTTGAAATATTCCGTAACTTTTTTCAACAATTTTTCAATTTTTTCTGTAGCGTTTTTTACTTGGACGTGTAAAAAAACATTATTTCTATCTTTCCAAGTTAGATTTATAATTAAAAAAGCATTATTTCATTGAATTCGGATATCGCGCGCGATAACATTCACCGCGGAGCGTTATAATCGCGTTTTTAGCAATACACTGCGCGCTCAAAAATGACAATATCTGTAATAACCCATCATTTTCTACATGAATGACCTAGGTCGTTTTATTTTTGATCTTGGGTGAAACGTTGTCACGACGTTTGTTCGTCGATGTCCCTTCCACCTTGTATATTTCCACTTGATACGATCTTGGCACACCACTTTCGCTTCATCTTTCCTCATCAACCTCCCCATGCATAATCGTCGGTTTAGGGCCGAAAATTCGACCCTCGAAATTATTAAAAAACTCTTCAGCTTCATAATACTAATACTATTATTAGTATAATACAAGCGCAGTTGTGCGTGACTCCGATATTATAAATCCATAGAGATAGCACATTATTTAATGGTAGATTTATTAACTGATACGCTTCACATAAATCTATCAATGTTTTTACTAAGAAACTACACTGATTTCTTATTGAGAATGTATACTAATATTAGATTTGATTATTTGTTTGTTTGAATTGGATAGGCTCCGAAACTTCTGAACGGATTTAAAAAATTCTTTCACCTGCTGTAACTTATGAGAAATACCCCCACCTTTTATATAAAATCTTACTGATATAGCGGAACGCGAATATCATACTATACAGATAAACGCCATTTTCCCATAAAGGTAGGCCGGAACTACGCACCTGTTACGATTCTTCCAAACTTCTTCTGCTTTATCTACATTCACACATCTTGTCATACACTAGCGCCGCTTGCGAGTACTACGCACAACCTGACCTTTTTGAAAATGGCGAATGTTTGTTTAAGAAAAACGTTAGCTTTAATAGTTACCTCAGTATCATCAGTCTCCGTGTCCAAATCTACATCAGAGACTTGCTGCAGCTCCATAATCTGTCTGTTCAGCAAATCCTCCTCTTCACACAGCTTCCTCTGGTCCACCTCTGATTGGAAATCCAACGCCCAGCTAATCTTTCTCTCATTCTCCTCAATCTGTGACGTCATCTCCGCTATCTCCGACATTTCAGACGGGTCTGCCGACTTCAGGATTTCGTTATGATCATTCATTTGGTCGTCCTCATCCAAGAATTTGAAGGTTGTCATGAATTCGGACTTCCATTTGTCGAAGTCGAAAGTTTCTTGCGTTTTCTCTTGAGATCTTGCTAATCCTGTTGTCAAGCTTTCTAAAGAGGAATGCAGTCGATTCTTAGTTAATTCTGAGCCGTCATCTTTAGGAGTATCCTTGATTTTCTCCCGTCTCAAAGCCTTGCTTCGGGAAGTACGTGTTCTCAAACCGGTCACATCCGACTTCTGTCTAATAATCGACAAATCTTTCTTAGCCTCCTGGATCTCAGGTTTTGGTTTTATGATTTTTGGTTTTTCCGGGCTATTCTGCGGCTGTTCCGATTTCGCGCGATCCAATTTGGTAGCAGAAACTATTTCTTTTATTTCCTGCTTTGGTGACTCAATCATGTTGAGGGTTGGTAAGCTCGTGGTGGCGGACGGTTGGTGGAATCTATTCGCCCAGTGTGATTTAGATTGCTTCTTTGATTCGCGACTCAAACGTCTCGATTTCACAGTGAGCCAGCCATCGTTGTCTGTCTTAGTATTATCTACGTTAAGTACTTCGATGGAATTAGCGAATTCCTGGTCCTCTGGGACTAAAGTCTTCAAACTCTCACTGGACTCGATTCGAGACATATCGATTTGAGTCACAATCGTTTCGGAACTGCTGTATCCGTCGCCAAGTTTCTTATCGAATGTAGTGTTAATTTTTTCTGTCTTATCACCTTTCTCGTTGATTTTCAATGTAGCAGGCCTAGGAGGACGCTTCTTCAGATCAACTTTAGAGGTATTCTTACTATCACCGGACCCCATTTGAATGCGATTGGTGGGTTTTTTAGAGACAGGTTTATTAGCCGGAGTATCGAATAGACTGGTTCTTCCAGTAGTGAGATTAAACGGGTAGCTGCATTTGCTTGTCTGGTTTCGCTTAGGGAATGGCCTTTGTGCTTTAGAAGCAGAGTTTGGGTGCATTTCTACAACAGTTTTGCTTCTAGCTATCAATCTGGTCGGAGTTTTGACTTCAGTTTTAGTTGTCGTCACAGGTTTTGGCTTGGCCGCTGCCTGGGAGTAAGCCGGCCTGGCATTCGGCTTTTCAGCTGCAGTTTTAGGATCAATCTTCTTCGCATCGTGATCTTTCTTTGCTTCTTTTACTTCAGCAAGTGCGTAATTTTCTTTAGAATCCAATGGAGTTTCTTTGTTATCATGTATATCTTTATTGATTGCTTCATCAGCTTTAGGGACTTCAGAGATTTTTGTACCGTTAGATGGCTCCAAGTTCTTGGTTTGTGCGGATTCTTCATGTTTACAGGTAACATCTTGTGCATTTTTTTTGTTGATTTCTAAAGGAGCAACTGATTCCGTGTAATGTGGAGGTTTTTCATCACTAAACTTGGAGCTCTCATTGGACACATCAGCAAAATTCTCTTCAGATTTCACTGGGGACTCTGTTGAAACATTTTCTTTTTCATCCGCAATATTAATAGCTTCTTTAACATTATTTTTTCCATCAACAAGTTTAGTATTAGTATTAACAACAACAGTGTTGCGGTTTTTAATGTCTTTGACAGCACTATTAGTTGAAGCGGCAGTTTTAATAGCGCTTTCTATTTCTTTATCGATATTCAACTGGTTTTCATTCTTAGCCACGCTTTCAGTGATATTTTTGGCTAAGAATTCGTTTTCCATTGCATCCAGTTGAGCAATGGTAGCTTTACCATGACTGGAAATATCTCCATTGACGGTGGCTTTTACGTCTTCTTGTGGTAATACTGTGCGTTTCGGTGATTTGATAACAACCATTTTCGGGCAAGTGTTCGGGCATTCCTTAGCTTTGCCAAGTTCAACTACAGGGACCTTTACTGGCTTATTATCGTTCTCAAATGGGGATGGAATCGGTTCTTTCAACACCTTATCCCCTTTTTCATCGACTGGGTGCGTAATCACACTTTTGTCATCGGGGACATCCTTGATATCCTTTTCCTTTATATCGGACAGTCTCGGTTGCTCTTTAGCTGACTTAGGCTCAGGTTTAGTAGTGTTCTTTGAAGAGATTTTATTGCTAAAAACCTCGATATTGGCTTTTGGACTGCTATTGGAATGTCCTGCAACTCTCGGACTGACTTTTCCACTACCAGGACTAGCTTTGCCTGTCAAGTTAGGGCTGTTTTTACCACTTGGAGTGTTATGTCCAGAGAAACAAGGACTGTTTTTGCCTGAAACTGATGGGGAGCTCTTGAGGGAATGCCCTCTTCTGGGCTCAAGGCGTACGAAATCAGTCTTTCTAATCTCCCATGCCAGACTCATCGGTCTTTGAGGGGGAGGGGTGTTGTCGTAGTCCCATTTGAGGCGGAACCATTCCCCTAGAGCTCTAAAATCACGCTTGTAATTCTCTAAAACTAGAATTACTTCTTGGCACTCGCTTATATTTTCGTGGGCTTCAACTGTGGTGTATATTTCGCCAACCTGGGAACAATTAATTGCATTAATGTATACTTTTTAATTAACAATAACAGGGAACACCAATTGGTGAGCTTGGATCAGACTTAAGAAAGTATATGTAGGTGTGGTCTATATGTTTATAATATTAGTAGTCAATAAATAAAATTGTCTTTCGAAAAGACATCTGTTTTCGAATCTTTCTTTCACAATCACTCGTTAAGTAGACAGTAGCAGACAGTAAAAAAAAAACAATGTATCTAATATGATAAAAAATACGTTTTACAGAGGTTCGGTCAACATCGCATCTGTTAGAGGTACTCATAACATAATTTTACAACATTAACATAATACCTACCTACACTCACGCCTTTTTCCCATATGGGTAAGCAGAAACTACAGAATGCCACTCGCTACAATTCTTTTATACTTATTTCGTATCGCTGCCTAACTACCTCGTTGGTTCTAAGCGCGACTGCTACGCTAGAGTTCCTAGGTTCGATCTCCGAGCAAAGTGTTGTTAGGTTTTCTGTGAAATTCTCAGTAGCAGCTCGGAGTCTGGATAATGGCAATAGGACCCCCTATTACATAGGACCTAAGTATACCGGCAAAATGTGTATGTACATTAGTACGCCTCTGCCTACCTCTTCGGTGAATATAGGCGCGATGGTATGTTATGTTCTTTTGTTTCATACATCTTGTCACATACACGCACCGTAACGTAACGTCAACATGACAACGTCATCAAATGAACCAATTACTAAAATTGCACCGACCTAACAATATATGTATACCTCAGAAAGCACGCATACCTCAGAGCTCAGCCAACCAGGCAACGTAATTGGTTATCCGATGCGCTATACACATCATATTCAATTTACAGATTGAAGCTCCCGGCACGGGGGAGTATTGATTTTGTATTCTGTAAGGGATGTTTATTCTGGGAATGAAGCTGAGGTCAGCCAGTCTGTCTGAACTATATTTTTGAATGACTAGCTGTACAGTCAGATACATATTTATATTGCAGAAGAGAGCTGTTAGAGCCATTTACAATCTACGTAGTCGTGATTCACTCTCTCTCTCTTTAAAGAAATAAATATAATGACAGTGCCTTCTGTTCCTTCAGTGAACTGCATGATTATAATCTACTATATAAAAATAAGTCGGGTTTTCCTTCCTGAAACTCCAGAACGCACAAACCGATTTCCACGGTTTTGCATTCGTTGGAAAGGTCTCGGGCTCCGTGAGGTTTATAGCAAAGAAAATTCAGGACAAATTTCAACAGAAAAGCGGGTTAAAAAGGTTATCAAGACCACGCGGGCGAAGCCGCTGGCGGAAAGCTAGTCTATACTAATATTATAAAGAGGAAAGATTTGTTTGTTTGTTTGTAATGAATAGGCTCCGAAACTACTGGACCGATTTCAAAAATTCTTTCACCTTTGGAAAGCTACATTATCCCCGAGTAACATAGGCTATATATCATCACGCTACGACTAATAGGGGCGGAGTAGTAATGAAAAATGTAGCAAAAACGGGGAAAAAATTATAAGACCACGCGGGCGAAGCCGCTGGCGGGAAGCTAGTGATAAATAAAAACGAAAGCTCAAATAGTAATCTGTCGTTTTAAATTATTCTAATCCAATATTTATTTTTCTCCGATTTTTACGGCCGGGATAAAGTTAGCTCGTGCCAACTTCAACCCAGAGAATAAGTTTGGCGCGAACGGTACGTCGCAGTGTTCCATTCTATTTTGCCCCAAGTTTCATAGTGATTTAATGGTAAAAACTATCAACTTGACAGCTGTCATGTACCTCCGGTACAAATTTGGGCTGAGTTGTATGGGCTTTTGATGATCCTTTATGCTCAAAATGCCAGGCACATTGCCCATGTCTAGCTGTGCGTTGGTCGACCAATCAGCCAGTCATTAACATAGGTACTTCTCCGAAGGATAAAACAGAAGTGTACGCGGGACAAAGGTTCGAAACCTGCCCTTGGGCGATTCTTCTTCATCGTCGATACACTCTTGGCAGAGTGTTCGTGGTCGTCACTTAGTTTGAGTGGCACGCTCGACAATCTGTCGCCACTCCTCCACACACTGCAGACTTAATCTGGTCGGTCCCAAAGGTGATTCATTCACAAAAATTATATCTCTTGAACACCATGAAACCATTTCTGCGAGACGTACGTAACATAATAATAGTTCCTATAGATATACAGTACGTCTCTGAGACAATCTCTATAGATTGTCCTGTAAATGACATTGTATCGATCTTAACGTAACAAGTATGGAGGTAGTGATGTGACCTCTAAAATACCATGAACGTAACATATCGATTGGATATTAAACTTGGACTTGACAACCTCCTTCGTCGCGACAGTCGATTTAATTATTCAGGCAAATGTTTCTCTGCCTCTTTAGCCTTTCGTTCGAGCAATTTGTTGCTCGAACTAGGCTATCGATCTATTTAGATTTTTGACATGATTGTGTGTTTGTAAATGACTATAATTACTTACAGCTCGCTGTAGATCTCCGAACAGCAGCGCCCAGTATCTAGAACGGAGTTCAGATCGCTTGTCCCTGCCTGCCGACGCGGATCTCAACCGGGAGGCAGCCCGTGGCGCCGCGCGGCGAGTTACCGACACCCCGGCGCGAGGCGGCCTTCGAGATGTGCGACCTGAGATGAGAAATGTGACTTTACATTAGTTAAATCAAATCAATTTATTAATTTGTATAACATACTGATTTCTGACACTTACGCGAATACTAGACATTGAAATAAAACTCACGGGTGACCCGTGACCATGGGCGCTGTAAAGGGTCCGAAACGTCGGGATTAAAATAATATCAAATTGTATAACATAGGTATAAAGTGTAGTTAGTTTTAGGGGTACGGAGTTAGAGCGGTTCCGCACTATGTCCGATCCAAATCAGATCAGTCCGTGAAAATACGGTCCGGAGTAGTCGTAGAACTATTGGTGTGGTAGTTTACACACTAGATCCGATTTCCGTCATCCGATTTCTCTAGGCGACTAATCCGGAACGAATTTTTGACGGATTTGGATCGGACGTATTGCGAAACCGCTCTTACGGACCCCTCAGTGCTTAAGAGAACACCTATGACAATCGTTAGTGGTAGTCAGAAGACTAAAAAGCCTGAAAACCCGTCTATCCCTCGAATCTCGATATTGCTCAGAAATTGGGTTGCGGAGGTCTGCTAGCATTCGCTTCGTGTAAAATACTGATATGAAATTCCGGATGTGTGAATCGAACCTTAGTTAGTGTCCGAGCACGGAGACGAAGAGATTGTTATCTCATTCATACAAAAGACAATATAATATGAAGAGTTAAAAAAGCATGTTAAAACTTCATTCAAAGTTTATTAATAACGTTGGAAAATAGGTCAATCTGGGCCCTTGGTACACGCGGAGCGAGCGAGCTTACTTCGTTACTGACATGCAATATTGATTGTAAATTCTCGGTAAAGGATGTGCCGGGATGGCGCGATGACCTAGCTCCCGACCGATGACCTAAATAACCTGTAGAATTGTGTTTTACATGAACTTTGACCTCTGCTATGCATGAGGTGCTGGTTTTGATAATAGTAGAAGTCGTAAGTGCGAGGTGCGAGGTAACCTGGCATAATTCCAATGAGGATTTTATAGAAAAACACCTTTAACGTTGCTCGAAAAATCGCTTCGCTAAATCGAACCCACGGCATCATGCGTAGCTGTTGTGTTTGGGACCCCTAGGAAGCTAAAGGAAAGGATAGGTGTATTTTATGATGTAAAATGCTGATAAATCTAATTAGATTCATTACATCAGCCAAAAGAGGTCCACTGCTAAACAAAGGCTTCCAACGGGAGCGATCGCACGCCGCTCGAATCCAACGACTCCCAGCGACCTTTACCAGGTCCCACTAACTTTTAGGTCAATAAAATTTAATCATTCCCAAAATACAGTACATCAAGTCTGACCACTAACAACTTTACTTTTCAAATAATACCTACCTACTTTCAATGCTATAATTATTTGAATATTCTTAGAAATATTCTGTCCTTTACAACACATGGAAATTCCCAGCAATTACAGCAGATATATAATTAATATTAACCTGGTTTACAAAATGCCGAAGTAAAATAGCTTATAATGCTGAAGAAAATAACAGAATAATGAAAGTCTAATGACCAATTAAGTTTGAATACTTTCTTTGATTAATTTATTAACGACGAGAAACTACTTAATCTATACTAATATTATAAAGAGGAAAGATTTGTTTGTTTGTTTGTTTGTTTGTTTGTAATGAATAGGCTCCGAAACTACTGGACCGATTTCAAAAATTCTTGCACCTTTGGAAAGCTACATTATCCCCGAGTAACATAGGCTATATATCATCAGGCTACGACTAATAGGAGCGGAGTAGTAATGAAAAATGTAGCAAAAACGGGGAAAAAATTATAAGACCACGCGGGCGAAGCCGCTGGCGGGAAGCTAGCAATGAATAAAATGAAGAATCTGCAAAAATGTTCTGTGTGGGTGATCAGCCGGGCTAACATGCACGCCGCGAGATCATTTTATCTACGCTTCAATTAAACGCATATGGAATCAAATAAACGCATATGGAGTTCTTCAGGGATCTATTATGGGCCCCTTTAGGCTTTAATCGTAAATATGGTTGCTTTGGCTGACTATTGGGCAATTCAGATCAAGAAAAACCTTGTTCCGTTTAGATAAAGCTGAAAATAGTATGCAAGTTATATGCAACATTCAATTCATTCAATTTTAATGTTGCATACTATTTTCAGCTTTGTACTAAAGGAATAAGATTTATATATAATTACCATTAAAATAAATCCTGTAATATTTTTTCGGAGACCCGAATTGAACTACGCACTGAAAAACGCAGCTTGAGACGAACTTCTACAAGCGGACAGACGTCCGGTAAAGGTCACTGGGACTTAGGACTCGCAGGTTGTGGGCGGCATATAACCGATCCTTAGGAGTTAGGAATGTCCCAAATGATATTTATGACAATGATCATGATTATTTTTCACAATTACAAAGGACAATGACCCCTAAATAATACTGACCAAGCAGACCGTGAATAATTATTTTATTCTCTCCTAAAATACGCAATTATTTAATACATTTATGTTTCTTTAATGAAGATCATCAACCAATGCTAAAATGCTGTAGTGAGTTGGTCACTCATAGGGTCATAAACTATAGTCACAAAAGCTTGAGCTCGAGCTTGATGTGTCTCAATGCTTAGCACTGTGCCGTCATCAAACTCATTGATAAGATCGCATTATTAAGTAACGTACAGTTCACACCAAACTTATTGTCCGGGTTGAAGTTAGCACGAGCTAACTTTAATCCAGCCGTAAAAATCGGAGAAAGAAAAATATTGGATAAAAATGATATGAAGCGACAGCCTACGACTTGAGCTTTCGTTTATAATTATTACAATCCTATAATTTTGTTTCTCTGATTTTTACGGCCGGGTTAAAGTTAGCTCGTGCCAACTTCAACCCGGAAAATAAGTTTGGCGAGAACTGTACCTTAGGCTCACAACAGGCAAAGGCAAAGGCAAAAACATTTTGGGCACGGGACCTAGATTTTTTTTTCTAGATTTAGGTGTCTAATCGATATTCTTTCCCGCCATTTATTACTGATTTAAGATTGTATACATGCCTCAGTCTCTTCAAAATATTCTATAAAAAGTGGCACGCAGCTGAATAAAGGTTCGCTATTCCTGCTATAAGCTCTCCTATTAGAATGAGAGGGATTAGGCGTCAGGCTTAGGCATGTGTCATTGACGGTTTTTTGGTTAATGTAATTTAACTGTTATTCATCAATGGTCAACAGTTTAAAAAAACTGTTAAATTAATAACAGGTTTTGAATGTTCAACGGTAGCATTTAGCGTTAATTTATGTCAATGTTTTCAATCATTGACAATGAAAAGTTGACAATTTAGTTGGAAGTATTTATTAAAGATTATTCATTTGAAAAGAATTAAAAAGAAATGACATTCCCTTCGTAGTTTTTCCAGTCTTAGGACTGGCTGGGTACAAATTAATAGTATCCAGGCGATTCAATTACATACATTCAAATCAAATAATTTTACATAAATTTTACATATGTGCATTACAGTTGATTCTCAGAAATAAGCCGTTGACGAAAATTAACAGCTTAAATTTTCAACCTGTTTTTTCATTGATGAATAACAGTTATCTCGTTGACGAATGAAAAGTCGTTAAAAAAAACAGTTTATTGATTCAACGACCACTTCTAGTCAGGCTGTTATCCACTACGCAGTACTACTGTGCAGAATTCACACGCCGCGCCGTCGGAGAAATTCTCTCAGGCAGGCATGTAGGTTTACCCACAATTTTTTCCTTCATCGTATAAGAACAAGATAATTTATTAGACTGTTGATATGCATTTGAGTTAAAAGTAATAGGTAACCTTTCACTGATAGTCCAATGGTCATATCATTCAAATATTAGACACATGACTAATCAGTTGATAACAGAACAACACAGCTGTTGAAACAGGTCCCATTACTCAACAATTCTAAGAATGAGTATATGTATAAATAACGTCAACAAGATTTTGAACTGAATTGTACAACATAAAATGGTGCTGTTATAGTTGGTTGCTAAGTACAGTCACAACTGCCATAATTAACCTGACGCATATCTGACGACGTCTGTGGCCTAGTAGTTTTTACTCCCTCCCCTTTATTTACAATCCAATACACACGTCTTCTTAACCACTCTGACATTGGCAGAATTGTCGACATCGGCACAATTGCCATAGTGAAAAAATAGAATAGAGTACCGGACTGCTGATCACGAAGTCGTGGGTTCGATTCCCACAGGACACAAATATTTATGTGATGAATGTGTATTTGTGTTTTCTGGGTGTTTCATATGTATTATAAGTGTATTTACAAAAAAAAAGTATATAAGTATTATATCCATTGTCTAGTACCCATAGTACAAGCTCTTCTTAGTTTGGGATTTATTTAATAAACACTTACAAAACAACTAATCGATTTTTTCATGAATGAACGTTTGCAACTTTGAGATAACACCAATGTCGCTATTGGTAATATTGTAATGGCACAGTATTGGTTTTTAAATACTGTGTTCAAATATCACAAAGTTTCTAATAATACTCTAGGAGAAAAATTATTTAGCACTTTTGTTAGTGTACATAACGGTTTACGGGTTCACAGGGTGGAAAGAAAGAATACACCTAAGAAGAATAAGTAGGCAGGCCTCGGATTAATAGACAAATGGTTGTCTTTTCAATAAAACTTCCTTTCCTTCTTAGATTGCCGTTGGGGAGTGGGGCTCGCGGTAGCTTAGCAGTCAAAGTGTCTGGTGTACTGAACCAGAAGACGCAGGTTTGAATCATGCCCGCTAGCCGATTTCTTCCTTTATTAAAATAACTTGTAATCTTAGCAAGGAAAATGCTTAAAAAATACTAAAGATAACTTTGTTGAATCTATCTAATAATGCAGAAGCATAATAATGTACACCCGCAGTTCCAGTTAGAATGTTTCAAATTGACTTTTATCCCCGTTTCTAAAGAGTACAGCAAAAGCATTGTGACATGTAGTTGAAAATAACAGCCTTCCAGTAAAGTGTGCAGACGCTGCTACATGCATAAACATCCATACACTGCATTAAGTTACCGCAGCATATGGATGTTAAGCTTGATGTGATCAAGATCAACGATGTGATGAATTTTGTCTATGTTGTCATTATCATTAATTGTTACTCTTCGTTAAATTAATTAGTTTACTAAATTAATCTTGTAAGCGTTTTAGATGTACATCTGTTACCTTGTAAGATCAAATAAATAAATAAATCAAGCGGGGCAACATTGTGATGATTGCCACTGCAGAACAGAACCACTGTGACTGGCTCTGTTAGAAACCATTGTTTGAATTCAATTAAACACCATGAAACCATTGTAAGAATTCAATTCTTGTTTTACAAGGGCTGTCCCATAAATTGTTTCTTAGACAAGAATCATGTTTCAAAACATCTGAGAAAAACATATGTAGAACAGCACAACCACACAATGATGTGCCTTCATACAGCCTAATTTTCTTTGTGAACAAACAAAGACGACATTCATAACAATGTTTTGGCTATAAATCGCGCTTTATTAACTTACGGGCACTCCTTTACTCGCGGCTTTCAGAAACAAATACACCGCCCACGATTTAGAATAGTATAATATATGACAATAAGTTGCATTTACTTGGTGAGTCCACGGCCACATGGAATGCGACGAGGTTCCGCGCTTCTCGACCTTCCTCTTGCACCAGCTGCCTCACTTCCTCCATCTCAATTCAACCAGAAATTATTATTTTCTGGACAAAACAAAAAGGAAAAAGTCGAAACATCACTCGCGACGTCGCGTATGGTAGTCACTTTATGAATATCTGAATGCACTTTGAAAGCTACATATGTGATAAATGTAAAATAAAAAATGCAATAAAACAAAATTCAATAGTTAAACGATATCAACTGGCGAAAATGCGAAAAATAAATCAGCGAATATTTTCATAACAATTCAATTCCCGTTTTGACAGATTCGTTTATAAATGTTACTACCACGAAAAAAATGTTAATGTTGCCGGTTGTATTACTCATTTTCCTTTTTGTAAGCTGTCAATACAAATTGAATATTTGAAGTAAACTTAGAAAAAATAAACAAATCTATCGACTTTAAGATATTGTAACTAAAAGCTGTATGATATCTAAAAAATAATTACCTGCTTAAGTTCACTTTTGTGGGATTTAAAATCACTTTATTTGTTACATCTAAAGCTAAGTAATCGACTACTTACTTTGTCTCGACCTGTTTTTAACTACATAAAGTCATTTATAAAACACGTTCAAATTACATTTTAAAGCTATATTCTTGCTTAGTCAATAGTTACATATAATTATAATGGTAATGTCTTGTTACTTAATCAACTAGTATTCGATTAGTTCATTGGCAACATCGCCTATATCTGTCAAGGAGGTTTCCGTAGTAATTAATTTGCAACACTAATTCTTTTCGTTGTCAAGCAAGATGGCGGATCAGGTACGTGTTGGTTTTCTTGATAAAATATTAGAAAAATCAGCTACAACATTGCGAATTTGTTTCAAAAGTGTTCATAAATTCTTCAAGTTTCATCAAAATAATGTTTTCTATGTGTAAGACAAGTGTTTATGGTGTAAATGTGGTTCCAAAGTTGGTGCACGTGGGAATCGGCTTTCCCGACGAAAATCAAGTCGAAATGTGTGATAAATTGCAAATAAACGAATTATTTAGTAGTGTCCGTTGCTTAAAAATACTCCAATTTCATTATCTTGTAAAGTAACAACATAATACTTGAACCGCTGGTAAAATAATTCGGTTTGAGCATTGATCATGCAAGTGTGTTCAATACATAGGTTAGTTTCATTGATTTATTGTATTGGAAAGAAAACCATGCTGTAAATAAATACTATTTGAGATACATAGTCAAAATAAATCCAATATACAATTTGTGCTAGAATACAGTTAGGTACTCAGAAACCTATAATTTTCTGATACATAAAAGACAAAACCAAACTAGACCTTGGTTTTATTTAACTTATAAAACAGAACATATTATATAATTCGTAACATTAACAGAATCGTTGCTTGGATACTATAATACATTGAAAATTTATCAGTTGACACATGCAAGGAGTTCATACTTCTTATAGCGAATCTAAGAAGTTCGCATCATTCACCCCATGTGTTTTTATGACGAGACATCATAATCCTGCAAGTAGAACGGGAGCTTACGCTCTCGAGTAGAGCGGCGTAGTTGCAAGCCTTCAGTCGACGGGCCAGGTGACGGTTGTTCCTCTATAGGCCGTACGTTCTCGATGTTATCCGTCGACAAATCAGAATCACGTACTTCCTCTACATCTTCAGCGTCTAGGAATGTGTCCTCATTATCTGGAATCGGAGCTAATGATCTATTAGAGACAGTAGTTTCACGTCCATCAGGTAACCTCACAAACGAGTAGTCCGGGTTGCTTTGTAATAATTCCACTTCCTCAACGGCTGGATCGTATTTGGAATTTCGGACGTTCTTCTTCATATACACCGGCCCTGGTGACATCAACCACGTTGGCATTGATGAACCGTTGCATGAGCGACGAGGGTGATTAAACATTCGTTCATGAGGGGTGGTATTGATCCCAGTAGACAGCAGGGATCTAATAGAATGTAGTGCCACTGGTAAGGCAAATTCCCAGTTGCTACTATCTAGACCCTTAGAGCGGAGATGAAGTTGTATTGTTTTCCATAGTGTGCCATTTAAGCGCTCCACTAAGCCGTTTCCTTGGGGATTATAAGGAGAAGTTCTACTACAGGAAATACCAAGACTCGTTAGAAACATTTTCAATTCATCTGATAGAAACGATGTCCCCCTATCAGAATGGACGTAGGCTGGAGTACCGAATAGAGAGAAAAGTTCTTTGAGACACTTCATTACAGTCCCCGAGGTCATATCCTTACAAGGGAATGCGAAAGGAAATCTGCTAAATTCATCAATTACAGTCAAAATATATTTGTTGCCTGAATTGGATGGCAACGGTCCTTTAAAATCCAAATTTAATCGTTCAAATGGAGCCGTTGCCTTGATAAGTCGCCCTTCATTCTTCACGTATCTGGGCTTTATTTCAGCACAGATAGGACAGGTAGCGGTCATTCTTTTAATTTCTTCAACTGAGAAAGGAAGATTTTTAGAACGGACCCAATGAATCATCCGAGTCACGCCTGGGTGACATAAGGAGTTGTGTAGTTCAGCAAGTTTATTAGTGTTATTTACCGAAGCGCAAACTCGGGACAATGCGTCTGCAGCTAGATTTTGTTTGCCAGGGCGGTAGCTTATGTCGTATTTATAACAGGAAAGTTCTAGACGCCACCTTTCTATCTTTTCGTTCTTTATCTTACTCTTGTGAGTTTGATTGAACATAAAGGAAACAGACTGTTGATCGGTAATAAGAATAAAGTGACGACCGATTAGGTAGTGACGCCATTTTCGGAGGGCTTCTACGATTGCTCTCGCTTCTTTCTCTATTGATGGTTGTCGTCGTTCCGAGTCATTAAGTGAACGTGTGAAAAACGCCACAGGACGGCCTTTCTGAGAAAGTGTGGCGGCTATGGCGAATTCGGATGCATCGGTTTCGACAGTAAACATTTCTTTTATATCGATAGAAGCAAGACTTGAGTGTGCTATATCTAATTTAAGTTTTGTGAAGCTTTCAATCGCTTCCTTAGATAAAGGCAAAGGAGAGTCAACCAAGGGTTTGATTTTTGCAGAGAAATTATAAATCCACTTCGAGTAATGGGCAAATAAACCAAGAGTTCTCTTTAGGGAAGCGGTATCTGATGGAATAGGAAGGTTCAGGAGCGGCTCTAGGCGTGTTTTGTCAGGTTTGATCGTATTATTGTGGATTGAGTAGCCAAGTAGATTGATGGAGTCCGTTTCAAACACGCACTTACTGTTATTTAAGGTAAGGTTGTACTTCTTAGCAGCTTCCATGAACCTATGCAGATTGATATCGTGCTCTTGCTTGTCCTTCCCACAGACAGTGACATCATCCAAGTAGGCATATGTACCCTTTAATTTTTCTGTCCGGATGATATAATGTAATGTTCTTTGAAACGCGGCGACACCATTAGTAACACCAAACGGTATGCGTGTGAACTGATAGAGGTTGCCACAAGCTTCAAAGGCTGTATATATTTTTTCATTAGAAAGGATAGGTACTTGATGGTAAGCACTTTTTAGGTCAATTTGACTAAAGACGTTATACTTAGATACCGCATTTACGATATAGTCAATGCTTGGAAGAGGGTATGCATCTAATTCCGTGAATTTATTTATGGTTTGAGAATAGTCTATCACTAGACGTTTACGATGATGACCACCTCCAGCGACTAAAACTTGGGCTCTCCATGGGGAAATGCTAGGTTCAATTACTTTATCTTTGAGAAGGTTAGAAATTTCATTTGAGATGAATGTTTGATCTTCTTCCGAGTGACGTCTGGATCGGATAGCGATAGGCTTGATAGACGGTGAAAGATTAGAAAATACTTGTGCAGGAGGTACAGAGGCTTCAAGAACGTTGCAGATTTTCAGCGATTTCTTATTACCACCAAATTGCAATTCAATAGAAGAGTGTGTTTTCAGGATATCATGTCCAATGATGACGTCGGCACATAAGTTATTGACGATAAGTAATGGCTGTTGTTTGTAAACATGGTCATCAATTTGGATAGTTGCATAACATAGACCTTTGACATAAGATATATTATTGAGAGAAGCAAGGGTTACAGCTTGATAGCAGTGTCTCCTTTTCAGTTTCATAACCTCCACTAGGCTATTATCTATGAAACTGATAGAGCTACCAGTATCTACTAACGCATCAGCTTTGCAATCGTTTACAGTAATAGAAATTGTTGCCTGACGTAAGCTAGAAGGTGCAGCGGCGCAGATAGATGCTAATGAATTATCCGGGATGGATGAAAGTGAATTTGCCGGAGATTCTTTTGGCTCTTCACCGATGGTAACAGCGTTGATGTTTTGTTGTTTTTGTTCACCGCTCCGACAAACATTCGCAAAATGGCCTTTCTTTTGGCATAGTTGGCATTCTGCATTATTCGCGGGGCATTTTATTCTCTGATGCACGCTCCCCCCACAAAAAAAACATCTGCGTCTCGGCGGAATATTAGCGCGTGAGGTCGTGGCTGTTAGATTTGGAGTTGAAGTGACGGTCACAGCGTTAAATGATGGTATCGTGTGGGGTTGTAGAGCTTGAGACGTTTTTTCTGCAGTTTCGAGTGATATAGCTAAATTCACAGTCTCTTGCAGAGACATTTCCGATTCCACTAGAAGTCGTTCTCGAATGTTCTGCGTCGATAAACCCGCAATGAAGGTATCGCGAATTGTTTCGCTTTGATATTCTTCAGCTGTCACTGCTTTGAAGTGGCAATCATAAGCCATGGAAGTAAGAGCTCGACAGTACTCTCTCACAGATTCGTCGGGTTGCTGCTTTCTAGAGTTTAGTTGGTGACGTGCAAGTGTGATATTTTTTTGTTTCTCAAACGTATCATTCAGTAGTTTGAGAGCTTCGCTGTATTTTGAACATGTCTTTATAATATTGAATATTGTTGGCGATATGTGATTAATAAGTACCTTCAGTTTGACTTCTTCAGTCGTGGATAAGGCTTCTTCGCTTAGAAAATTTTCGAATGAGTACCGCCAATGGGTCCATCTTAAGTCGGATCCGACGGTGGAAGGCTCGGCATCGAAACGTTCTGGACGTAGGTAACGTGACAAGCTAGAACGTGGTGGTGGATATTTTTCGTCAGACATTATGAAACAGTAAAAATTATAAGTTAAATAAATTGATACATAAAAGACAAAACCAAACTAGACCTTGGTTTTATTTAACTTATAAAACAGAACATATTATATAATTCGTAACATTAACAGAATCGTTGCTTGGATACTATAATACATTGAAAATTTATCAGTTGACACATGCAAGGAGTTCATACTTCTTATAGCGAATCTAAGAAGTTCGCATCATTTTCTAAAATACAGTTCAAGAATTTATAGGTTATGTTTACCTCTGATTTCTGACTTCTTCAATAGAATCAATAAAGCCCTGATTCCGCGGAATGAATACATAACTTACTCTTATCAACTAGCACCATTTACAACATACGCCATGCAGAAACAAAAATAGATGTATGCTTCTGTTTGCCTTAAAACCCAAACTTAACAAAAAAAAACAATATACAATACTTACATGTATTTTGGAAAGAATTTAAATTGGTTATACTTCTCAAATTGGCTAAAAATAAATACCACATGGTTCTGTAATATGATCTAGCTCATTGTTACAATTTTAGTTTCAAATTCATTCAACGCAGATTTTCTACAAATAAAATAAAATGTTGGACTAATAAACTGCTGTCTAATTATGAACAACAACGCAATGTTAAAACAATCAGTATTATGAAAATATATTTTTTTTTTTTGGAAAATAATGAAAAATATGAAATCATTTTTAGACACTTGGAACAACTGTAACATGATGATACCCACACGACGGTCTTCTGACAACCATGTGACGAAGAACGTGTTCTAACCCAAACTCTGATTACAGCCAAACAAGTTGTCTCATAACATCAATCAGTTTTACATTCATTTTTAAATAATGTAACGTTTCAATGCAATGACCACTGCGGCAACATACAGAATTAGTGACCAGGTTTCTTAACTTGGTCAGACACTAGCAGTATTATGTGCCGAGTGGTGCAGTGGTCATAGTCATACACACAACCTTCTTTTAATAATTAATTTAAGGAAACTATTTAATTTTCAGCAGTAGTTTGTAGTTGTGTTGCTTATATTTCTGTTTTCTTACTTTTCATTTTACCTTCACACTTACAGTAGTTAGCAAAACTTAATTTACTGTACTAGTTACAATGAACTAATGTATTAATAAAATTACAGACGGAACGTTCATTCCAAAAGCAACCAACGGTATTCTTGAACCGTAAAAAGGGTATCGGCGTGAAGCGTAGCAGAAAACCACTGAGGTACCACAAAGATGTGGGACTCGGTTTCAAAACGCCGCGCGAGGTAACGCATGATGTGTGAAAACTAACGTGTTTATTTTTCCGTAGACAGAGAAAGCGTTTCAGAAGCAGGCTACGGTCTTCCTCAACAAGAAGGGGGGACTGAAGAGGAAAGACATGAGGCATTCTAAGAATGTCGGTCTTGGTTTCAAGACTCCCCGTGAGGTCTGATACTTTTAGTTATGATCAATGGGAACGAGGCTTGCGGCGGTGGTGGCTACGTTGTTTGTTTTATGTTCAATGGACTGTGGTATTTCATTTGGGATTAATTAAAGGAAAAAAGTATAGAAATATTTTTAAAATCTTAACTTTCATGTGAAAGTTTTTAAAATTAATTAGTTAAAAAATGTGTTTCATGTTACTAGCTCTCTATGCGAGTGATTGATTGTATTATTAAAAAACAATTGCTAAATTCAAAATCTTTAGAAAGAAAGAAAGAAATTGCAACAGGTCTCCTGAAGTTTATGCTAGACTCAAATTATTTTATGCAGTCCATCGTCCATGAAACTGGTCCATGTCGGTGGTCAGGAGGAGCTTGCTTTAACATGTGCATGGCTGGATTTGTCCAGTGATACAAGTTATAGTTGGAACATGTAGTTTTGATACTTTAAAAAAAAATTGACCAGATACCCCATAAGTATTCCTGACATTCTTTGATGAATATTACTAGAATAATATTGAATACAATGCTGAGTAACAACTTTTTATAAAAATACTCAGTACTTACTTACTAATAGTAATAATGGAGGATTTAATTTTAACAATGGCTTGTATGGCCAACATTCCATTTCAATAAATTTAGCTTGCTCAAACAGTTTTAAACTGAACTTTATCTTAGTTGTATTAGAGTTTAATAGAATTTATATTATACACTTAAAAAAATTACAGTGTACTCAAATGTAATGAACTTAAAGAACTTATCCCATGCATGTCAAGTATCAAAACAGTGTGTTCCAATCTCATCCGGTTCGCAAATGTGTTAACATATCAAGCCAGGTGCTATCTGCTCATCACTGCAGGAAGGTATGGTATGCATGCAGCTCTCAATGTAGATGATCTTAGTACTTGTTAGTTTTAAGGATGTTAAATTAAGCTTAATTAAGTTTATAATAAGGCATGAGATAGACAAACTGCAACTGAATACCTGATACAACTTATAATGATTCTTATTTCAATAGAAATTGGGAAAAAATTGGCCTGACAATCGATGTATAACCTATTTTATAGGTGTAGTGGACAGAAAGTCGGTAGGCGTGAGGTCTTGGGTACAATTTCCAAGCTGAGCATTGTTATTGGGTAATTCTAAGAAATTCTCCGTAGCAGCTCAGTGATTGGAATTTCCTCCCGCCCCATTGTATGGGTGGGCCCTACGTCCCTCTGGAAAATAGGCCGAATGTGTAGAATATAGATGCAGTTTGTCTATTTTGTAAAAGGTGAAGGAAAAATAACAATCGTCAATGCTTGAGTAGGGACCACTTGTGTAAGACTGTAACATGATGATACCCACACGACGGTCTTCCGACAACCATGTGACGAAGAACGTGTTTTAACCCATATTCTGATTACAGCCAGACAAGTGTGTTATTCTGAATTTCATACAAGTTTTTACATTTATTACAAGTTAATTGAAGTAGTAATGAGGTTGATTGTATTATGAAACTTATTTAAAGAGCTGCAGTTGGACCTTCTTTTTAAATACCTATTTCAATAATTTGTGGATTACTTTACATCATACAATAAACCTCACTGCTACATCATACTATCCTCAAACAAAATGCATCACGGTAAAAGGGCAATCACAAACCATCCAAATGTTCCATACATAAATATTTTATAAAGGGAGCGGTTCACATATAAATATCATGTCAACACAATAACATGGTACAGTCAGCATCAAATGTATGGACTGAAGAAATTAAACCTTATTTCAATAGGGTAAAATACAAGTTAAAATAATACAGTACATGCTGAATAACCTGCCCGTAGTGAAGTTAGCCGTTTGAATGCGCAATGGATTGTTTAGCTTAACAATTTTATACTGCGCAACCAAACGGCCAACTTCAGTCCGACCAGGTTATGCCGCGCGTACAGTCCTTGCCTCGCCTCGGAGAAAGAAAAATACTTGATTAGAATTATTTAAAACGGCAGCCTACTACTTGAGCTTTCGTTTTTATTTATTACTAGCTTCCCGCCAGCGGCTTCGCCCGCGTGGTCTTATAATTTTTTCCCCGTTTTTGCTACATTTTTCATTACTACTCCGCTCTTATTAGTCGTAGCGTGATGATATATAGCCTATGTTACTCGGGGATAATGTAGCTTTCAAAAGGTGACGGAATTTTTGAAATCGGTCCAGTAGTTTCGGAGCCTATTCATTACAAACAAACAAACAAATCTTTCCTCTTTATAATATTAGTATAGACAATCTAATATTTTTCTTTCTCTGATTTCTACGGCCGGGTTAGTTATCTCGTGCCAACTTCAAATCGGACAATATGTTTGGCAAGAACTATACTATACTATGTTCATCCTGAAACATCCCTATTCTCTTATGTCATAGTCATCCTTCTGCCCTTATCACAATTCACTTGGGTTCGGCGCAGAAACATCTTGTTTCTATAATTTTTGTACTTGTTCAGTTCATTTTAAATGTTATAACTAATGCTGACTGTACCACTGCTTTCAATACTAACCTCACTCACACAACTACGAAATACTCAAACGAACTTATCTGCACAGGCGATAGAAGGCACATACATCGACAAGAAGTGTCCGTTCACCGGTAACGTGTCGATCCGTGGTCGTATCCTCACCGGCGTCGTCCAGAAGATGAAGATGCAGAGGACCATCGTCATCCGCCGTGACTACCTGCACTACCTGCCCAAGTACAACAGATTCGAGAAGCGTCACAGGAATATGTCTGTCCACTTATCGCCGTGCTTCAGGTGAGGACAATCTTACAAATGCAATTTTGTGTTGTATGTAAGATAGAATAGGGTACATTTGTTTGTAGTACTGATAAATTTTGGTCAATTGGGTGGCGTTATGGTAATAATAATAAGAGGGCTCATTCAAAATCTGCCTGTAGGAAGAGTGCAGACATATATAGGTATTGTAAAACTTATGCTCTGTAAATTAACTATGGGAGTGAAGGATTACCAAATAAATCCCTCACTCAAAGGCTAATATTTAGGCTGATATTCAGAAACGAGACTCAACATGAACTTATGCTTCCGTATGTCAAATTTGTATGACAATTTGATATACGGAAGCGTAAGTTCATGCTGAGTCTCTTCTCTGAATCTCAGCCTTAGAGACGTAATGCTTTCATATGTCAAATTTGTATTATAATTTGACATACGGAAGAGTTAGTTTAAGCTTAGCGTCGTTTCTGAATATTAACCTAAGAAGAACGTTCTGACTTAACTAGGATTGATTGGAGACTTGATAATCCGGTTCGATTTTCTGAAGCTCCTGTAGGACAGGTCATCAGATCATTTTGTAAATTTTCTGCACATTTTTGTGCTAGTACGAAAGCTTTCAAAACCAGCTTCTCTGACAATAAGCCTTCAGCTTAGAACTAAAATGATGATACTCACACGACGGTCTTCCGAACACCATTTGACGAAAGACGTGTTTCTAACCCAAACTCTGATTTTACATCTAACCCACACTTAACATGAATAATACCTACATAGAACAATTTCTAAAGCATTCTACCTTTACAATTCCAGGGACGTTGAATTGGGAGACATCGTAACTATCGGTGAATGCCGGCCGCTCTCCAAGACTATTCGTTTCAACGTACTCAAAGTCACGAAGGGCAAGGGCTCCAAGAAATCCTTCAAAAAGTTCTAAATAAACTTATGTTTTAAGTATTTGTTTTTTTTTTATTGGTGGCCTTGCCTACAGGTGCTGGACACTGGACAATTAGGTACCTTTCTTTTTATATTTTTAACAGACTATATTCGACTGTTTTTTTAATCATTTTCCATGTAAAATTACCAGTTATTTAGGAAAGCATTTGCCCACAATAGATGTCGCTAACATCACCTTGAGACGTTTCACTACATAGTATAAAACAAAGTCGCTATATCCGCCGTCTGTTTGTCCCTATGTATGCTTAGATCTTTAAAACTACGCAACGGATTTTGATGAGGTTTTTTTTAATAGATAGAGTGATTCTTAATTAAGGAAGGTTTATATGTATAATAACATACCACGCGGGCGAAGCCGCTGGCGGGGAGCTAGTTAGAATGTAAGTGGAAGCGGCTTGGCTAGTAGGTGTGGTGGTGGTGGCTAAGGAAGATGCAGGTTCGAGTCCTGCCCGTCAGTCGATTTTTTCCTTCATTATAATAATTAGGTATTCTGGTAAACTTATTGTCGGTTAAGTTAGCTTGTGCCATCTTCAACCTGACCGTAAAAATCGTGTGCGTTCGCGCAGCGGAATGTTGTTGAATTTAAAGATTTTAATTATGCAGATATTTAGTGTATGACGTCGTATAATTGTGTATGGTAAAAAAAAATTTGTGCACGCAGCCATTGTTGAGTAATTCACCAAAAACTGATTCCGCTGGGCGAACGTTGTCCTGGCGGAACTCTTTTTAATCCATAGACATTAGAACAAAAAAGATGTGTCAAAAAATTAGTGTGTATTTGTGTGTAATTGTGTATGTATGAATAAAATTAGTGCATGCATAAACTTCGGAGAAATTCAAGTTTCCGCTACGCGAACGTTTGGCCATTAGCTAGTTTTCATATAAAGCGCTTACATAGAGAGCTGTAGATTTTTACATACATTGTTTTGAATTTGTGTGTATTTGTTTAAAAAACAGATTTAGAAAAAAACGTAGGGCTTAAAAGATAAAAATATAAACGTAAAATACGCTGATTAGGTCTTAGTTCTTAAAGTATGTACTTTGGGGTCTAGATTTTCACGTTTATACAAACCTTGTAAGTGTCTGCAACATGTTGCCAAGTATCAATGATGTTCCGTTAGTAATTAAAGAGTTATAGGACAATTTACCATGAATAGATCACTGTTTACAAAGCAGTCAAATATCACGACGTTCTAAGGGAATTGCATGGTAAAATGTATGCCAATAATTAGTGTATTCATTAAACTATTCACATGCAAAATTTCATGTCATTAAATTCAGTAATTAAAGAAAAACAATTATAATACTGACGAAGCATCGAAAACGTACATAACCCGACCAAGTTCAGATGGCTACAAAAAAGCGGCCGTGCAATATATTTAGGTAACATCCCAAAATTTACAGTATAATACCGGTATTGAATTGGTACAGGTGATAACACAATTGTTGTTTCGATATAATTTATAGGTCATTTATTTTTGTACACCTACTTTTTTAAATGTATTTGACTATGACAGAAAGTAGGTACTATTTACGTAGGTACTTTATTTAAGTAGGTATGCGCTTGAGACTTGAGATATAATCTAGATATATTATTTAAGACAAAAATAATACAACTAATTTCTATTAAAGATTTCACGGATCAGGATTCTAACTATAGACCCCATAGGGAAATTACCACATGTAAGTACTACTGTTTCGGTAAATATTTATCATATTGTAGCTTATTACAGCATTTTTATCGTAGATAGTGGCGTTATTATTAAAAAAATATTTTAAATTCAAGAAATGGATTTGTTTTCTTTTTTCCTAACGATTGTGTACGCAACTGTACCATATTAATAAATACTATACTGGAAGTTTAAGAACGTTTCTTAGATATATGGCACGGCCGCTTTTTTGTAGCCATCTGAACTTGGTCGGGTTATGTACGTTTTCGATGCTTCGTCAGTATTATAATTGTTTTTCTTTAATTACTGAATTTAATGACATGAAATTTTGCATGTGAATAGTTTAATGAATACACTAATTATTGGCATACATTTTACCATGCAATTCCCTTAGAACGTCGTGATATTTGACTGCTTTGTAAACAGTGATCTATTCATGGTAAATTGTCCTATAACTCTTTAATTACTAACGGAACATCATTGATACTTGGCAACATGTTGCAGACACTTACAAGGTTTGTATAAACGTGAAAATCTAGACCCCAAAGTGCATACTTTAAGAACTAAGACCTAATCAGCGTATTTTACATTTATATTTTTATCTTTTAAGCCCTACGTTTTTTTCTAAATCTGTTTTTTAAACAAATACACACAAATTCAAAACAATGTATGTAAAAATCTACAGCTCTCTATGTAATCGCTTTATATGAAAACTAGCTAATGGCCAAACGTTCGCGTAGCGGAAACTTGAATTTCTCCGAAGTTTATGCATGCACTAATTTTATTCATACATACACAATTACACACAAATACACACTAATTTTTTGACACATCTTTTTTGTTCTAAAGTCTATGGATTAAAAAGAGTTCCGCCAGGACAACGTTCGCCCAGCGGAATCAGTTTTTGGTGAATTTCTCAACAATGGCTGCGTGCACAAATTTTTTTTTACCATACACAATTATACGACGTCATACACTAAATATCTGCATAATTAAAATCTTTAAATTCAACAACATTCCGCTGCGCGAACGCACACGTAAAAATCGGAGAAAGAAAAATATTGGTTTAGAATGATTCAAAACGACTTGAGCTTTCGTTTTTATCGATTACCTACAATCCAATATTTTTCTTTGAACTCCGATTTTTACGGCTGGGTTAAAGTTAGCTCGTGCCAACTTCAACCCGGACAATAAGTTTTGGGAGAACTGTAACTAACAATGAGGTAAAGTTTGTAAGTGTATGAGAGATTGAAGAGGTAATCCAGGGATCTACTGAACTGATTTTCAAAATTCTCAATGACATTCCGTTCCATTCCGACCCGATTCCGACTCATATTTATTATCTTTGTATGTTTATTTTGATATGGCTTTATTGGCTAAAATAAATCATTATTATTATATTTGCCATATTTAATCTGAGTTATTACCATATTCACAACTTTATTTTAATTAGAAATAAACCCGCCAGTCAGTGAACCCATAAGCAAAGACATTTTGATATTTCGGAGACCCTCACTCTACCCAAGCGCCTCTATCGGCAGATTAATATGCGATAACCCTCAATAATAGTTATAATAATATGTAACTAATTCCAATAAGTCGTTGAGTTTGTTGGTTGTAGGACTGAATTATTGTAGGTAGGTATTTTATGGTCTTTGATAATTGTATGTTTTGAAATTGGAAGCTTTTAGCTGTCAATATTCATACCATACCATCACGCCTGCTATTCAAATTCAAAACGGTATATTCTCCGACGGGTTATAGTCTGCGCGGAACTAGTTGGCCGCGCCTTAGGTATGTGAGCGGCGGGACGGGGTCGCCTGCTTTTGTCCACAGTAACCCGTCACGTCACCCCCGTCCCTACCCAAGGCGCGGCCAACTAGTTCCGCGTGCACTATAGGCAGAGGTGTCCTAATGCACACGATATACACCCACAGTTGTTTAGGTCCCATGTAATAGGGGTCGAGCTTATTGCCATAATCGGGCACAAATCCAGACTCCAAGCTGTTACTGCGAATATCATAAGAAAAACCAACAACGGGAATCGAACTCAGGCCTTCTAGTGTAGCAGTCGCGTTTAGGACCACCAGATCAACGAGGCAGCACCTATTATATTTACATGTAAATTATTTCAGTTCTCTGTTGGATAGGTATAGTTATCGCCAAACTTATTGTCCGGCTTGAAGTTGGCACGAGCTTACTTTACTTTATAAATCGGAGAAAGAAAAATATTGGATGAAAATTATTTAAAACTACAGTCTAAGACTGAGCTTTCGGTTTTATTTATTACAATCTAATATTTTTGTTTCTCCGATTTTTACGGCCGGTTTAAAGTTAGCTCGTGCCAACTTCAACGGACAATAAGTTTGACTATAAATTGTAATGGCGCACCATAAACTGTAAGATCATAGATGACACCAGAAATAGCGTCATTCTATGAAACCCCCGCCATACGTCAAGGAAAGATCGCCGCGTACACACGTCACGAGTTGGTAGCGTAATTACGGCAAATATGACTGTTTGCGCGGTCAAATCCTGCAGGAATCACAGGGCAAAACATAAAAACTGTCCAAACGTCACTTTTCACCAGTAAGTATTTAAGTTTCGATTGTATTTCTTTGCAAAATGAAAATAAAACGATAAAATAACCAATGTAAACAATGCGACGCCATAACTGTTCAGTGTTGCCAAGGACTTCAAATCAATTTACACATATTTTAATTTTAGTACATTTAGTAGAATTTATTGAAACAAGAATTAACCGTTTATTTAAAATAATTATTGTTAATGAGTGTGTTAGACTGTCTATGGTTTCACAGCTCAAGGACAAAAGGTCTAAAGAACTTTACATTTTTTTCCCATTTTGTGTGTGTATTGTGCATGGGCCATGTCTTTTAAGTGCCATATCACAAGCTTTCCGTCAGCAGCTTCGCTCGCGTGGTCTAGGTATTTCTTATAATTGTCATCCCCTATTTCAAACGCTTACAGCCCTTTTTTCGCATTAAAAAGTAGCCTATGTCCTTTCTCAGGCTCTAGACTATCTGTGTATCAAATTTCATTTAAAACGGCTCAGTAGTTTTGGCGTGAAAGCGTGACAGACAGACAGACTTACTTTCGCATTTTTAATATTAGTAAGGATAATTGTCCTTTCTAGGCTATAAACAAAATACGCATTATAAGAAAATGCTGCATTTTATGAGATTTTTGATTAAATGATCTCATCTTCCTCAGTTTTCCCGTCGATCCTGTACTTGCTCATCGTTGGACAGAAATTATAAGACGGACAAGGCCGAATGAAAGTTGGTGGAAACCTAAACCAAGAACGACAGTATGTTCAGCTCATTTCAGAGCCCAGGACCTTTTCATTACCAATAAAGGTTATCGACGAATCCGACCAGGAGCTGTGCCTACAAAGGTATTGCGTTACCTTTAATTACGGAATTTTTATAAATACTAATAATGGTCTATTCTTTCACGCAGTATCGAAGCATTACTACACTATCGTCAACAATATCCGATGATGAAAAATAAAGCCTAAACAGTGATGGTGATGCTCCTACAGACATCTGTATGAAACAGCATGAACTTACAGAACTGAACCTTTATATTTTAACCTTTATTGACGACGTATGTGGTCTAGGTAGTGGTTTGAGTCCGGAATGGATCACGAAGTAGTGGGTTCAATTTCCACAAGATACAAAAGTTGCTGTTTTGATCTAAAACCAAAAATGGTTTAAAAATATTATCATTATGTTGAAATTAATATTATTATTATGTAATTTATTCGAATATCTAAAGTACTTTTTTATATTTTTAGGCTTTATACATATCTTCTATAATGTCTGAGGACGAGGACGACGAAAAGCAGAATTTAAACAATGATGATAGAAAAGTGCTCTGTGTCTGTGATGATCATGATCCAACAGAGAACTGTATAAAACGGCAAGAAAGTTTAGAACAGAACCTGTCTGAACCTGTAAGTGGTTATTGATCGATATTCATGTTATAAGTATAAATCCAAATGTGTCTTTCTTACTGGTAAATTCTTACTTTATTGGCTTTTCCTGCGGCCTAGCTAAGTATACCTTAGGGATAGGAATAGGAAGTAGTTAGTACTTTACCCCAAACAGTTTTGAAGATATTCAATTATTTGAAAGTAAACGCACCACAGCGCAAATAATACCTACAAGTTTTTTTTACCTTTAAAACTTTATAAGTTTTGTTTTATGGACAATTTTAGTAGTTTTTAGCTAAGTTTAGCAATATTAGTAGTTTTAAGTTAAGTTACACTTTAACACCTTATATCTAGATAATTATGTTCTGAATTAATTGATTTGCTATTTTAGAACACTTCATCAGGGACAACAATTGGAACTACTGAACTCGGACAGACTAATGGGGAAGAGCTGGTAAGCGACCTATCTATTTGAATAGTAAATAAATATATGTTGGCACCTAATATATCGATGTGTTCAAAAATATTTGTATGTTGTTGAAGGAAATACACTTTCCGGAATTAGAATCAATCTTCGATACACCGAAGGAGGCAAAACTGCGGAAGGCTCTGGAAAAAAAAACCAAACACCAAAAAAAGCTTGCAAGACAAGTACAAATACTTCAACAAAGATTAAGGCGTCTTAAAAAGAGCAATGCTTCATTAAAGGCGGTCATAAAATCTTTGAAAAACACAGATTAGTCAAAAATGGCGTGTACCTATTTTTTTTTTACTGTTTTGTAAATAGTCATTGCCGCCTAGGGAAATCTGAAATACCAGAGAAGTTGCCGGTGCATTGCCGATCGTTAAGAGAAGGCACAGACGGCACACTACCTATAGATTGCAGATGGCCAGAGCTGCAGCAACCAAGAGGAGGTACTGGATCTCATACATTAAAATCGGGGCACACACTCGCCTCTCAAGAGATGCTGATCTATATGCCCGTGAGGAATTATATTTGAAAATATTAATCCTAATTCCCAGAGAGCTCATCCCTAAGGATGAAAATAATTTGATATCTACCTAACTGTTTGATAGAGATGATTGTTATAAAACGTTATAAAATTTCTATGAAACGGAACATGTACATGGCGGCCATCATAAATAACTATAATATTTTTAAAGCAAATATTTCATAAACGTATTGTTCAGCTAACAATACATTTATGAAATATCTGTAAAAGCTGTTTTTGAAATTATAACGTTTGAACATCTTGATACCATTACTTGACCTAAACAAATTATTAAAAGATATTTTGATATGTGTAATTTTTATTTTATTATTTAAAAAACTACTTCCAACTTATTAGTTAGTAATTTATCTAATGATCCGTTGATTAAATTATTTTCATAGAATGGAAAATTCTCAAATTGGGGGAAAGCTCGTTGTTGTGGTATCACTGTTTATATTGATTGTCTGTGAAATGAAATGCGTTCATGATTCATCCAACTGCGACTGGAAATAATATTTTTTATTATCATAACACACCATCACGGCTGTATTCCCCGAAGGGTTATTCAGAGGTTTACTAATGTATAATAATGTATAATGTGGGTGTACAGTTGTACACCCACCCTTTGCCATTAACCGGGCACAAATCCAAAGCTATGTTTGATCAAACTAATTCGTTAGGTAGTTTAGAAGAAAGCGTACGGAACGGATAGGTGTAAACAAAGATCAAAATCCCCTTTAGTGTATATAAGTCGAGGTAAGTAGGTACTTTCCTATATTATATTGCAGTCTTTGGTAGGTACTGTCAATAGATACTAGACCTGTTAAATTACTGAAATTTATAGTATATGAAATGAAATTATATTTTATTTTATATTTATTATAATATGCAAATACTTAAATGTTTTATGTGTTATATTTTTTTAAATTAGATGGCATGGCGTCGGCTTCTCTTAACAAACCACCCCTGAGACGAAACGCGCTAAAACAAACTCGGAGAATAAGAGAAATTCAGACATAGTATTACGACACAGTGGAAGGATACAATTATGTCTGAGAAAGCCCTTTGAAAAAAGAGCCTTGCGGCTTTCACGAAATAAATCCTTGCCGATGGCACGCGAGCATCAGGTCATGTAGCTCAAAAACCCGTCGCGCGACAATACCAGATCGGCGGGACATTAAAAATTTAAAATCTGCGTAGGCCCGTAGGCCAAAAAATCTCAAAGCCAACAGACAGTTGTAGCTGTCTTTTTTTTTTATTGCCTACAGCGGCAGACGAGCAGGTGGCCCACCTGATGGTAAGTGGTAACCACCGCCCATGGACATCAGCAACGCCAGGGGCAAAGCTGAGCCACCGCCTACTGTGTATGGTAGAGAGCTCTTTTTAGGCCTCGTTTGAAGAAGAACAAGGGCTTTTTCATACCATGCTAGTAAGTAAAGATAAAAAATAACAACAAAAATAAATTTGTACGCATCTGAAACTTCACTTCATTCTTCATTCATAGACAATATCGGAAAATGACAACCTCCAACATAACAAACAAATATGTCCGACTTGTGATTCAGACTATTCTGAGCCAGTGGAACATTTTGTTGTTGCTACTAACGATATGATATCGTTCTTATCAAAACTCTCTCTAAATAACTCTCAGAAACCACCCGTGGAGCTCGCGAAGCCAGCTTATATGGACAAAAGTGCGACACTACAGGAGCTAGGGTACAAAGATGAGAACGACTTGAAAGAAACAATTTATGGTTTGTTTTGTTTGACGGGTTTTGGTGTTGTTTTGGACTAATTAAGTTGTTTGCTTGTGATTTAAAACGTGTGTTGTGGTGTTTTAGACTTTTTGCGGACCATACGGGATCCGGAAAAGCCGAGTACGCTTGAGGACTTGAAGGTGGTTTATGAGGAAGGGATTTTTGTGAAGGAGCCTACCGCTGATAAGGTTCCCGTGTTGCGAGTTGAATATAATCCGACAGTGCCTCATTGTTCGCTGGCAACGCTAATAGGACTGTGCATACGGATAAAGATTCTGCGGTCAATACACCACCCAGTCAAATTGGATATTTACATTAAGAAAGGTGCCCATACTACTGAAGATGAAAGTAAGTGCTTGACATCTGTCTAATTTTTTCATTAAATTATATGAATTCTACTATGCTATGATGATGCTTTAAATTTATTTTACAGATATTTTATCAAGATTTCTCCTTATTTTGAAAGCGAAAGTATGATGCTTTGTTTAAAAGTAATTAATATTTGAGACCATTTAAGATAGAGAGTTGAAATTTGCTGTTTTGCTGTTTGCAAAGAGTCAAACATTTGAATAAAGTCAAAATAATACTAATAAGACATTATTCTCAGCATATTTTAAGACTTCCTATATGCATATTTTTCAGGAAATGCTACTGTCAAGTTTCTTCCTATTATTTGACCTACAGTAAGGTCGCTTGTTCTAAAGCAAGTGTAGATGGTTATAAATTATGTTTATACAGGACGTGTCCAGTAGTGGCCCAACCGGGTTTGGGGGATAAAGGGAATATTATTACTATTATCATAGAAAAATACTTAAAATGAGTAAAATAGTGTTTCTCTTGGATAATAGTTAATTTTGCACCTAGTTGGTCCAATACTTACGGGACACCATGTATAGGACTGAAATACCCAACAAATGGAGGTGATTTATTTTAACAGTTTATAAAAATATTTTTATGTTCCAGTCACAATTTTTTTTTTCAATTTTTTGCCACTACAACTGCTTCATCAGTTTTGTATTATCTTTTGATAATTGTTTTCCTATTACTTTCCTTAGGTGAAATCAATCATTATAAAACTGATATCTTGTTTCCTGTAGCTTATTTTACCTAATTTAGGGTTGCTCAATATTTTGCTATGGCAAATCCTAAACACCAACCAACCATGATCCTGTTTATGGTTTGTTTGTATGATATTAAAACTTAAAATTGCAATGATTTGAAATTGCATTCCAAAAAACATGATCTTGGACATTAATATTAAAATTAATTGACATTAAGGTTTTTCCTATAAATTACATTGTGGATTAAAAAAAAAAATACATTATGTAATTTTTTTTTTTTTCCGCAACCAACGATGTAAATAACATGGATATTATACAAATAATGATGCCATCCATCTGATCCATCTATAGTGATAATGTCATGTTAAAAATACTTTTTTGTGATAATTCATATTGGCAAAACAAGTAACAGGTCAAGGCTTCAATAAAGAATGTTTGTGCCAATAAAGGCCACACTAATTCAATGCATTGTACTGAAGAAAGAAAGAAAAACAATTTATTTCTTGCAAGTAATCAGACTAAACTACTATAAAATAAGGAGTTGTATAGAAACTTGACAAAAAATAAAATAAAAAGATACATTAAACTGATGCGATTTAAATAGATGCGATTTTCACGTCCGCAAGAAAATGGGGTGGCGCTCAGGTTTATGCTGTTCTGCTATACTGCTTGAAGTGTACTAATTTAATCACTGTTCACCAGTATGTTTATAGACACGTTAGACCTATCTTTTTGTATTTTTTTTAAGCATTTTCCATGCTAAGATTACAAGTTATTTTTAATGAAGGAAAAAGTCGGCTGGCGGGCAGGATTTTTTCCTTCATTAAAAATTATTTGTAATCTTAGCATGGAAAATGCTTAAAAAAATACAAAAAGATAGTTAATAGGTAAGGTGGCATCATACGACATCGAACTAGCTGTACGAGTCGTGTCGGTTGTAAAGCATTCACAATAGATGTCGCTACGTCACCTTTAAGACGTAAATTGGAATGTGAAGGAAGATTTCGAGTGGCGAGCGGGGCTCGCGGTAGTTTAGTGGTCAGAGCGTCTGGTGTACCGAACCAGAAGACGCATGTTAGACCTATTTACGTGAGTAGGTCCCACATTAAATGGAGGCATTCATATTGCCATTATTGACCACAAATTGAAACTTAGCTGTTACTGAGAATTTCATTAAAAAACTCAAACACCAATAATTCGGAACTCATGGACTCTACTTTACAGGCATTTCTTTAAAATTATTACCGCAAAAAAGGCCGGAAATTACTATGAAACTATTTAAGTTTTGCTTTCAGGCCAGCAATTTGTGTGATGAGTTTTGTGGTCTTCTTCTACTAAATCTATCGAGATTTACTTGAAACCAAATACATTAAAACTTCTCGATAGTAATAAAGCATCTATGGAGCTTAATAGTGACTTTATCATAGGTAATCAAAAGCCAAAGGGATGTTCTTTTGATTGCACCGTTTTTCCGACCTACCTAAGCCGATTCCTCATCAATTATTGTGTGGTTAGGGATAATAGGGATATTGAGCTATTGACCGTTATAGACATGCTAACTTACTGCACTACATGCATGAATAGTATGAAAAACAGAAATAAGTGGGTACTTGATAGTTCAATAGTATTATGATAATACTCATATAATACTTACGCTCACATGACTATTGAACTTGTTATCAGTAGGTAGTTACTGTTATTTATGCAAGCTGGCTTATGTAAGTATGATAATTATTTATAGCAGAAGTCTTTTTACTATTTATATGTTCAAGGCCGATCTATATTAAAACGGTTTTGGGTACGGAAAGTACCCAGGGATTGATGCCACCTGGAAAGGCGGTATCATTATGTCTTGTACCGACTAAAAACCTACTTGGCTTCTCTTGGCCATGCAATTCGAAGCATTCACCACGAACATTTCTGCAAGCCCTGCTATAATGGTTAGCCAACAGGTTTATAATCGGTGCTAGTTTCCCAGGGTGCGTCAATTGCAATCGTCACCCAAGAAGTTTTATACCGACTTCAAAATAGGTGGTTCTCAATTTGACTGTTCTTTTTTAAATTGTTTGTTACCTCATAACTTTCGACTGGGTGAACCCGTGCGTGCCAAACTACTAATTTAATTTAAATATGATTCGCTGACTGTTTGTTTGGCACCGACTCCAAATTAATTAGAAATCATAATGTAAATATGTACCTCTTATTGTTTGCTTTTTAGTTCCTAGGTGTTTTTTGAGGGCGGTTTGTTTATTTATCACCGGATTAAAAACTCTTTGGGTGACGCCTACCGTGGCGTCGTTCGATACTCGATAGTGATACATGAATTAAATATGACCAAATACATTTCGTCATTGTTTGTTTAGACTGCACGTGGGTTTGAACGGATACATGACCTAATAAGTCTGCTCTAAATTCTAGTTACTGTATCAGTTAGAGCTGTGGCCCGCGGACTTAGTCGCATTTATCGTCTTTCCCAATTCCGCGAGAATTTTCCATAATACCGTGTTAGTGCATTTCTCATACTCAAACAAACATTTCCTCTGAATAAAAGTAACAATTTTACTCTTGTAATATTTATTAAGTGGCAAAGAACTCTTAATGGAATTATCTAAGCAGATAACAAATATCGTTGTATAAACATTTTATAGCTGAGAGCTGTTGTAATATTGACTACTCGACAAGGTTATCTATAATATTAGATATAAATAGACAATATCTAGATAGATGCGTTTGTTTGACATTGCAAGTCTTGTGATGGTTTATCTAGGGTCAAAAATAGGCATAGTCAATCGTGATAGTAGTAGATAAGAAGCGAAGTCTGAAGTAAATTCCAGGACGGAGATTGTTTGAAATTTTTAATCTTTGGTCCGCTCCCTATTACATTGTGCGTAAAACAGACACATACTTGGGGGGAAAATACAAGCATAAAAGTAGTCATAGTCAATCGTATCGATAATATTAGGTGTTAAGGAGGTCTTGAAACACCTAGGTACCGGTGGGTACGTCCTATTTCGTATTTAGCTCATCATCAAGCAATTTACTGTCCCACTGCTGTAGATGGGTCTTCTCTCAGAATTAGAGGGGGAGTCATGTAGGTAAACTTAATTTCAACATAATAAACAAATTTTAATAGGTAATTATCTACTTATCATTTTACGAAGACCAGTTTATGGGCCAAGGGCACTTAGATCATGTGTTTTTGTGTGTTTATTTTGGAAGTAATTATGTATTATCCTCGTCTTTCAGCACGTCATCAGTCATTTACATATAATGACTACAATTTTTTACTGTCCTGGCAAGCTTATAAATTCGCAAGAAGTTTGTTTATAACTTAAAATATTTCTGGACTCTGGACCGGTTTGATAGCTTGAAACCGGTCTAGACGTCTGTGGGCCTTGTTGTTTGTAATATCCAGACTATGATCGTCGCGCTTTGCTGGTCAAGGTTTATTTACTATCGTATATAGCTGCAGCCTGTTTACCTAGGTAAACAGATACATTTTTAAGATATTTTTTTACACAACGTAGCAGGTACCTAAGTTTATGAATAAGCCCCAAATCTTGCAGTCTTTGTAGGCATTGTAGGCAGCCAGGCAACACCAATATCACGATTCATGATATAGTTTTGTTTGTGTTGTAGCGTCAATAAGTTTATAACATCTAGTCATTTTGCAATACCATACCATTGTATAAAGTCTATTTTAATGTATTATTTTCTTTTGTTACAGTTAACAAACAAATTAACGACAAAGAGAGGATCGCAGCCGCAATGGAGAATCCGAACTTAAGGAACCTTGTGGAGAATTGTATTGCTGACGAAGAATAATTACGTAGCCATGGCGCCCGATGCCGCGTTCTCAAACATAAGCGACAAAAACGAATTCACAAAGTTTACAAAATTTTTAGCTTACAAAGGCGTCCAAGTTATAGTGGAATCGAGGAAAGGGGTTAAAATAGAACCGTATAGCAAACCACAATCATCAGATACTGATTGGTTCAACCTCCAAATACCTGATACTCCAGAAGTCAATCAAGCTACGAAGAATGCTCTGCCATCTGACAGAGTCTTGGAAACCATTAGGTCGCAGCTACATGTAGAAATATCAGTTCAAACTGAAGATGGCGATGAAATGGTGCTCGAGCTATGGACTTTGGAATTAGATGAGACTCAATTCGATACATCGTTGAAAGCAATGAATACAGTTTATTTTAGAATGGGGATATTGCTGAAGTCTTTAATCACAGTAACAAGAATAACACCAGCATATCATTTGTCGAGGAAACAGAGGACCGAGTCCTTTACTATATTCTACAGAGTTTATAATGGAGAACCGAAGCTGAAAGCCTTAGGCGAATCTGTCAAGAAAATACAAGCGGGAATGCTGAAGACTCCTCTAGGAGCCATATGCTTCTCAGTTTCTTACAGAACAAACTTTTCCATATCCCCAAATAGAACAGAGAAAAACAAACTGCTTTTACTTAAAAGTGATCACTTCGAATTGAGTCCAAAGCACGTTATATTCGAGTCTAAGAAAAAGAAGGATTTAAAAAAAGAACCCAAACCTTTTGGACCGGTTGACTTGAATAGGCCTTTGCGATTGGCTGCTTTCGTCGATGAAAACGTCATTAAACAAGCGTTTGACGACTTCTTCACTAAAATTCCTATCCCGAAATGTAGGAAGCGACCAAAAACTCCACAGAATATTAATCCTATGGAGCTCAAGAGCACTCAGGACCTTGATATCACAACCTTGTCCAAAAGCCCGACCTCCTTGGAGATGCCACCTAAAAAATTCACAGGGTTCCGAAATGAGAACGAGCCACCATTAAGACTACTACATTTCCCATTTGCAGATAACCATCCAATAAGAGAGCTCGCGGAGTTTTACAAAGACTTTTTTAACGCACCGCATTTGAAATTAGCAGATGATATAGTTCGCTCAAACGCGAGGAGTCCCGAGTCTATCAAAGAGATGGAACTGGCAAATGAGAATTTATCTAAAGACCTTGAGTTGTATGAGAACTCTGTTTTGGAGTTTGATGAGTTGCTCGCTGATATGTGTAGGTCGGCAGAGTGGAGCGGGAATTGAGGGTACAATATACAGTCCAAAATACGTATAGTAGAACCTACTAAATGTAAGTGCTTTATGAAAAGCGTATTTTCAAATATCGATTCAGTGGTTACTCGAACATTGATCTGCAGTGGTTATCAATAATGATAATTATAATGTATTAATACTGCAGCTGGTTACATTATAAATGCATTTTTAACGTGGGTTCTTATACGATATTTTGAGACAATGTGAAGGTTGAAGACTGATTTATCTGGATGATTTTATAGTTTTTGCTTATGAGGAATGGGGCCATTGGCAAATGGACTGCGTGTGATTTTGATTCTATTGTTTGATAATATAACTGATATTCTACGACATTGTATAAAGTGATAACTAATTAAACAAGAACTTTGTTGAACACTAGCTTTACTTTTCTCGTACGTAAAATTATTCTGTGAATTTCCATTTAATGACTGTGTAAACGATATATCGTTATCCAATAGATTGTTCGCAATTTAATGAAATAGTGATTCTAATAATAAGATTGCCTTGTAATTCTATGAACGTAGCACACTGCTCTCCATAATTTAATGTTATCGTTGAAGTTTTAATAATGTATTCGTTTAGTTTGTATGTAAGGGTTTTATTTACGTTTATTTTATCGAGGTGGCCAAGGTGAGGTGGTAAATGCACTTAAATAAAGCCTTAAATTGTTTCTAAACAATATTAAAATATTACTTAAGAAAGTTATCCTATGTGTTTGACAGTGAGAAAATTCTCTTTTGTGAATTTATTGATTAATAATTCCGGTGTATGGTTCCAAATACGCAGTGATATGCTGCTCAATATTAGTATTTTATATATATTTAATATTATATGTTTTAGTTTGCCTCGTTTACTTCTTATTTTTAATTTTACCTATACATAGTTTTAATTGCCCAAGTTAATACTTCATTTATGGCAACAGAACAAAACGCTTATTACGTACTGGTCTGTACACGATTCTCGAAAAAAAAACTTACCTTATTTTTCTTACAATAGCCTACTCGCATACAACTGTGCGTTTAAAATTTGGTGATACCTACCTATATCTATTGTCTGGTATATTTGACAAATTAATAATCGTTTAATTTTTTTACTGATTAGGTTTTCCCTTTTGTTTCTCTGAACAACAAGTGAATTTAGGGATGTTGAAAAAATATCGATATATCGATATATCGATATTATTTTTTCAATATATCGATATTTTTGAGCGATATTTAATATTTCGATATATCGATGTATCGATATAAAATTCCAAGTATCGAAAAGATATCAAAATCGATATTTTTATTTGTAATCTTTTAAAAATTTAAGTTAAAAGATTACAAATGACCTTTTTTTTTTAGCTGTTTTATAATTTAGTTTTAAGTTGGCCGATATATCGATATATCGATATTTTTTGAAAATATAAATATCGATATTGATATATATTTTTTTAAATATCGATACGATATATATCGATATTTTTTGAATTTCCGACATCCCTAAGTGAATTTCGAGTGTTCTCGATATTGACGATTACGATTATGCTTGGCGTTGCCGATCGTTGACAGATTACGCTGATAACTTGATTGCTGGCGGTCAACGACCGAAGTGACGTAAGACCTTGGCTGGTTTCGGTACCAAGTTGGTAAAGATGCACTCTCAAACGCCTGTCTTCCGTATTGAGTCAAATTCAAACCTAACAACCTTCTTCAAATCATGTATGACTGTCCAGTAACCACACAGCGAATAAATCCCGGATAACCGCCTCGATATCTGCCGTTTGAGCAAATTGGGCATTAGGTATTTCCAAAAATGTAGGTAATAATTATGCCTATGTATTTTTTAGTTCCTTATTTTTCGTGATAGTTTTTAATTGTAATTCGACTGCGGGCAGAACTGATTTGCGTCTTAGTTAGTAGATAGTGCGTTAATCTTAGGCCATCTAAGCAAACGCAGTATTTAAAAAAAAATGCATGCTAAATATTTGTACAAAACTTGTGATTAATTTGCCGTTTAAATAATTGATGAGCTGCTATAAAAAAGCTAAATCAAATGGTCTGTAAGTAAATTAATTTCTGATTAATACTTGGTTATTTTTAAAGTTTTTAACATAGTAATTTTATTCTATAGATAGATAATAATTATCAAAATAAAGATATTTACCAACTATTTTCAGGTATTTTTGTTCATTTAACGAGTCGTCCATAAACCTATACAAATAGATAAAATTGAAGTGTCTATTTGTTTTCACTAAATGCTTATGAAAGTACCTATATACAGTAGGTACTGACATACAAATACGCAAAACAACCAATTTTAAATTGACTGTGTGTTCCGGCTAATCTCCGAAACGGATGCACCGATTTTGACGGGACTATCACTCGCAGTTAGCTAATGTTATAAGGTAAATAAATAAAATTGATGAGCACGAGGAGTACTACTGTGGGGAACAGCTATAATGTATATTTCTGTATATAAGTCGCTCGTTAACCTTTTGACCGCCAGAGCAAAAGCGCTTCGCCGTGCCCTCCACGCCAAGCCGACAAATTCAGTTCTTAAGATATATCAATAAAACACGTTAAAGTAATGATTTAATATGTTTATTTTGTATTTTTCTATGATCTGTTTCTTGGCATCTATAGATGTCGGTGGCGCACAGGGCACGCTTGCGCATGGCATCTATACATGCCATTGGCGTTCAAAAGGTTAATAAAAACGAAGCTTCCATCCTAGATTTTTAAATTAATAATAGGCAACCGAGAATTAACGTACAGTTCTCGCCAAACTTATTGTCCGGGTTGAAGTTGGCACGAGCTAACTTTAACCCAGTCGTAAAAATCGGAGAAACAAAATTATAGGATTGTAATAAATAAAAACGAAAGCTCAAGTCGGAGGCTGTCGCTTCATATAATTTTTATGCAATATTTTCCTTTCTCCGATTTTTACGGCCGGGTCAAAGTTAGCCCGTGCCAACTTCAACCCAGACAATAAGTTTGGCTTTGGCTTGAACTGTATAATATACCATCACGCACGCCTGCACCTTCCCGAAAGGTTAAACTAGCTTGCTACAATATAGTAATCTGTGGGTTAAACTAATGCCTTCATCGGTCACCGTCTGCGTTTTTGAAATGTAACTCTTTTGCTACCGTGACGCCACCATAATTTTTGGCTTTTCCATGGATAGTGATAGCGACTATTTATTCCATTGAAATTCTTAGAAAGAAATTCTTATAAAAAATCAAGAAGACTAAAAATACTGCGTTGCTTTGTCTTGCTCGTTACCTACCTTTCAATATTATTTTATCAGTTTCATTTTCGAACGCATCGCTTCGCTTCGTTCTTTCGTTCGTTGATTTTTTTGTTGAAGTGAAGTGAAGTGTCAAGCGAAGAGACGCAACAGCACAACAAATAAACAAAATTTGTAAAAGCTACTTTAACTCAATGAAACTTTTTAAACTGTCAATAACCATGTTAAAACCTAGACTTTAAGTGTTTATTTATTAAGTTCAACCTGCACAACTTGATTTGTTGTTTTACTAACATAACCTAAAAAAACTTGAGGACAATGTTTTCGATTGCCCGGCAAACACATCCTGCCACGGGGATTGAGCATGCAGTGAGCTGCTGCTTCTTCAACAATGAAGATACCTGCCTCGTCACCGCCGGCGCGAATATCATCAAGGTGTTCCGGTTGCTCCCTGATGGCCATACCAAAGAGGTTAACGCCGGTAAGATTTTTTACGAATTTTACGAGATTGCGATACATGAATAATATTTTCTACATACATAAGTAGTCACGCCTTTTTGCCACTGGGGTAGGCAGAAACTACAGAACGCCATTTGCTATGACTCTTGCACTTACTTCTTCTCATTTTGTTTGTTATATTATACGAAATCCTACCAAGGGGATGACATTCTGACCAAACAATATCAATAAACGTGTTTTACTACTAATAAGTTCTAGTTAAAATATATAATTGAATATACATATTATTGACACTGACCAATTATACTCTTTGGACATTGCTTACCCTTTGTAAATACCTTGTTTTTTTATTATTACTCTAAGCTAGAAAAAAAATAACTGATCACATTAAAATATAACAACTGCTCCAAAAAACCTTTATTCACAACTACGTATTGCTTTCAGCCGGCCAACCAATACCCCCAAAGATGAAGCTAGAATGTCTTGCAACCTACACACTATGGGGCAATGTGATGTCATTGGCATCTGTCCGATGTCCCAGCACCGGGAGAGATCTGCTGCTTGTGTCATTCAGAGAAGCCAAGCTGTCAGTACTTCAGTACGATCCACAGACGGATAACCTTATTACGTTGAGCATGCATTATTTTGAAGAGGATGATATGAAGGTATATTTTCAACATTAAGGTCAAATATTTCAATACGGTGACACTAATTTTAAATTCTTGTCTAATATGTCCAATTTGCTACGACAACTTATTAACAATAATATATCATCATGCCTCTTTAATCATTGGATTCTCGGGTATTTATCCCTTCGTTTGTTTCTCCAGAATGGTTGGACAACCCATCCCCATATACCATGGATCCGAGTGGACCCAGAGGGCCGCTGTGCTGTGATGCTGCTGTATGGCAAGAAGTTGGCTGTGTTACCATTCAGAAAAGACATAACAAATGAAGAAGGAGACCCTCTTGAAGCCAAACCACTTGACAGCAAGAAATCCGTAAGACTGTTTATTTTATAGCTCATTTAATAATTCATCGTCTTGTAATGTACCAATATAATCAGTGTTTACAGTCCGCTGCTTTCATTCATTAGTCCTTAGTAAGGTCCCTTACATTTATTGTCATTGAAATAAAATAACATCTTAGAATAATAAATCTGAAAGTAACAACTTACCTTTTGTTAAAATTAATTACGATGATAAATCATTGTAACAATTTAGATTGCATCTTCAAAAGTTCAGAAAGTAACTAGGCTAACTTTTGTCTCAAAATTAAATTCCTGATAGGTGTTAACCGCTAGATAAAAAAAAAGAGGATTTAGATAGGATGCTCTGTCCCTTTCCTGCAAATTCGAGTGTTCGTATAGAATTTGTAGGGCACACGCTAATTTTGATGTCAGTTTTCAGTATAGTGCGCTCTCTGTCTAGCATAAAATTAAAATGCTTTTTGCTATTTATGGTCAACTTTTTCATGAGCCGTCACCAACATTAGTCGTCTAGCTTATTTTACGGGAACTTATTAGGTGATAAGCCCTAAGTGTGCAAATCTACAGGCAACAGCCACTACGGTCTAGTGGTTCGAGTACCGGACTGCTGATCACGAGGTCATGGGTTCGATTCCCACAGGACACAAACATTTATTGTGATGAACTTAAGTGTTTGTGTTTGTCTGGGTTTCTCTTATATATTATAAGTATGTATTTACAAAAAAAAGTATATAAGTATTATATCCATTGTCTAGTACTCATAGTACAAGCTTTGCTTAGTTTAGGACTAGATGGTGCTGTGTAAAAATGTCCCAGGATATTTATTTTTATTAATTAAAATAATTTGTTGTTTCAGCAACCTACACAACCGATCACCCGTGCGCCTACCCTCGCATCCTATGTCATAGTGCTAAAGGATCTCGATGAGAAAATAGACAATATTCTAGACATACAGTTCCTACATGGTTACTATGAACCAACACTGCTGATACTCTATGAACCTGTCAGGACATTCGCTGGGTGAGATGCTTATTGTTAATCATCTATAGTTAATACTAGCTTCCCGCCAGCGGCTTCGCCCGCGTGTACTTATATGTTTTTCCCCCGTTTATGCAACATTTTCCATTACTACTCCGCTCCTATTAGTCGTAGCGTGATGATATATAGCCTATAGCCTTCCCCGATAAATGGGCTATCTAACATGGAAAGAATTTTTCAAATCGGTCCAGTACTTTTTGAGTTTATTCGTTACATACAAAAATACAAATCTTTCCTCTTTATAATATTAGTGTAGATTATAAAACTGAAGAGTTTGTTTGGTTGAAACAGCAAATCTTAGGAACTACTGGTCTGATTTGAAAAATTCTTCTCTACGACCAAGCACAGTATCAATTAAAAATGTTGCAAAACGGGGGAACAATTTAACTTCTACAGGGACGAATTCGCGGGCAAAGGCTAGTTTATCATAATATTACTTACATAATAAGTGATATTTGACTGGCATAGAATGTCATCAATACAATCTTCCACTATTCAGTATTCAGTCTGAAATTGAAAAATTCAAAAGAAAATATGCTGATCGGCTCTCGGTTCATCCAAATCCCCTGGCCAGTGATCTCTTAAAACCTTCCCCAACAGTGAAAAGGCTGAAAAGGAAGGATGTTCTCTAATAAGGCAGTCGAGACATTGGTCTCTTCGCCTGAATGCCATATTCATTCAACCTATCTGCTTATAGTCTTGCGACTGATTGCCGATTATACAAAAAAAAAAAAAAGACAATCTTCGGAAATTGAACATAGTTCTAAAGCCAAACTATTAAGTTTTAAATGTCAAAAATTTGAATCCGCCAGTACCTTAACTACGAGTTCTATCAAATTGCTTTTGATAGGTGTTTTTACGCATCAAACGCTGTAATCTCGATAATAGCCGGTTTTAGTTCCTTATGTAAACGCTAGAGGCGTTAGAGGCGAAGTTAGTGAGAAAACTCATGGTCGAGGTACAGTTCATATATTTCGCCACAAAATTAATATTTTCAACCGACTTAAAAAAAAGGAGGAGGTTCTCAATTCGACTGTTTTTTTTATGTTTGTTACCTTAGAACTTTGGACTGGGTGAACCGATTTTGATGATTCTTTTTTTATCGAAATCCGGTGAGCGGTTGTAAAAATATCGACGAAAATTTTATACATAGATGATATTATGGTTTACTCCGAAACCTCGCGGTCTGTGCCGGTCAGTGAGTTTAGTTGCCCCCCCCCCCCCCCCATATAATAGGTACAATACAAAATACATCTATTAGTATTTCTAATATTATTATTAGTAAAGTTTTAGTGGAATACTAAAACTTTTAAAAGAAATTATTTTCAAACAAAAAACAAACCGCCGCCAAAAGTTTTGACAGATATCTGACAGTGACGTTTCTTTCCAGGCGTACGGCAGTCCGCAACGATACGTGTGCCATGTGCGGCGTGAGCCTCAACATGAGCGCCCGCGTGCACCCGGTCATCTGGGCCACGGCGCACCTGCCCTTCGACTGCCTCCGCGCTGTGCCCGTGCAAAAACCACTTGGTGAGTCGATATGATACAAATTATGAACATACAGTTCGCGCCAAACCGGGACCCGGACAATAACGGGTTGAAGTTGACGCTAGCTAACTTTAACCCAGCCGTAAAAATCGGAGAAAAAAAAAATTGAATTAGAATAATTTATAACGACAGATTACGAATTGAGTTCTCGTTTTTATTTATTACAATCTAATATTTTCATTTCTCCGATTTTTACGGCCGGGTTAAAGTTAGCCCGTGCCAACTTCAACCCGGACAATAAGTTTGGCGTGAACTGTACACTAAAAAACAACATACCATCTCGCCTGTATTCCCTGAGGGGTTAGTAGGCAGAGGTAAACTAATGTAACACCCTCAGTTCCGTTAATCCCATGTAATATGCAGCTATCAACCTGGTACAAATCTAAACTCCCAAGTGGCTATTGAAAATATTATAGAAAAAGCAAATAATAGTGTTTGACCTGGGAATCGGAGCCAGGACCTCAAGCATTAATGAGGCAGTTACCATTAGGCCATCACTCCATACAAACATTCCGATACCACTGCACACTACAATACCAAATGTCAAACTTGTCAAAATTACGTTTGTACACGTGCAAATACAAATGTGTGCGTAAGAGTGCGTAGGGTTTGTTGGCAGTACGTCCGGCAAGAACACCGGCAGAATGCGGGGGACCTGAGGTATCTGACGTTAGGGAGGGGCGGAGAGTGGCCATTCTGTTATTATTTATTCTGTGGCAGAACCTCCACTTTACCTGACCGAATGTGGGTTGGCTGACTTCACATGCCGTTGAGAAAATCTCTCATGCAGGTTTCCTCACGATGTTTTCGTTCATCGTTGTAAGCGAGTGATAATTAACAACATACCATCACGCCTGTAAGCCCCGAAAGGTTAGGCAGAGGCATACTAATGTATACCGACAGTTTGCCATGTTTTGGTTGGGACTAAAAAATAATAAGGGGCCTATTACCACTAAACAGGCACCATCCGAGCAGCCGTGTATTCAAACTCGAGACCCACGACTTGACAGTCGAATGTTTATACCCCTAGGTTATCACTCTACCTCTGTTTCAATGTTCCAAACATTAATATATTATTTCTTTGCAGGTGGATGTCTAATAATGGCTGTGAACTCTCTCATTTACTTGAATCAGTCGGTGCCTCCATACGGCGTGTCTTTGAACAGTATAGCAACGCACACAACTAATTTTCCACTCAGTAAGTAAATTATTTTTGATTAGCAACCCGCCTTCACTTCGTTTCTGTACTAAAATAGGGTATTTGACAGATGATTAAATCTATACTAATATTATAAAGAGGAAAGATTTGTTTGTTTGTTTGTTTGTAATGAATAGGCTCCGAAACTACTGGACCGATTTCAAAAATTCTTTCACCTTTGGAAAGCTACATTATCCCCGAGTAACATAGGCTATATATCATCACGCTACGACTAATAGGAGCGGAGTAGTAATGAAAAATGTAGCAAAAACGGGGAAAAAATTATAAGACCACGCGGGCGAAGCCGCTGGCGGGAAGCTAGTAATAAATAAATAAATATCTTGGGACATTTTTACACAGCATCATCTAGTCCCAAACTAAGCAGAGCTTGTACTATGGGTACTAGACAATGGATATAATACTTATATACTTTTTTTTAATATATATAATATTTTTAGGAACCAGAAGTGAGAATCAAATAAAAAAAAAGCAAGTGGGCGGTAGCCCAACCTTTTATTAATCAATTTTGTATCCGAGCAATCAAATCACAAACGGTTTACAATAAACACAATTAAAAGTAATAACATGTGATTCACGAACAATAAAAACAGATTAACAACAAAACAATGTAAATTCTCAAAATGGCTTACGTATACCGAGCAATCCAACTGAACACGTCCGTACCGAGCGGCGCCCGAGCAACAACAGAACTCGAGCATCGCCAAGCACCGCGCTTTTATAGATTAGCTCGGCATAGCGTATTGATGATGTGGGGGTACATCTAATACGGCCTCTCCTGACAGCTGATCGTCCTCGATCCTGGATTGCACGCGATTGTTGCTTCCAGGGTACAGCCTAGTCCAGCAGTGGCATTGACAGTCCAGCAGTACTACTTGTAGACGACGATAAGTCGACGGCATTGCCAGCGTCACATTGAGACCGCGGAGCAGCTGGAACGTCGCTAGTGCAGTCATGTTCGCCCGGTGACAGTGCCGGCGTTGATGGCTGAGTGGACTCCGAGGGTTCTGCTTCATCTGGAATCAAGCGGAGTCATTATCGGAGCCCTAGGGGGCTTGTCCCCCACGTTTCCAGACATCTGACTAGCGAATCGAACGCTACAGCTGTGTACACTCTAAACTGTCAACGTGATGTACGACTTGGTATCAGATACCAACGCTACACACGACTTGACAAACTAACGTCAATACGACTAAGCACAGCGCCAACGCTCCAATGCCATGACAACAAATCATTAACATCAGGACGACTTGGACGCATGTGCTTACGCATTCGCTAGTAAACGGCGACTTGACCACATGTCAACGCCTGTGTTCGACTAGCGAGATAACTCACTACGGACACATAAAAAGCGACTTGACAACATGTCAACGCCCATGTTCGACTAGCGGGACAACCCACTACGAACCCATAAAGTAGCGACTTGACAACATGTCAACGCCCATGTTCGACTAGCGGGACAACCCACTACGAACACACAAAATAGCGACTTGACAACATGTCAACGCCCATGTTCGACTAGCGAGACAACTCACTACGAACGTACAATACTCACAATTGAAAAATGCAGCGCACGCTTCTGGAGACCACTCACCACGCCAGGGCACCATGTGCTGAGCCGCGGCTTGCGTTGTCTTCCCGTAGTCCCCACTGATGAGCTTCAGTTCATATCGGCCGCTGGGGAGAACGCTCACGACCTTATAAGGTCCTCGCATTCCCGAATCTAATTTGCCTGTGGACTGAGTAGTCTTAATTGCAAAAACAAGATCACCATTTCGAAACTCCCGTGGAGGTCGTCTCGAACGGTTTACACGTTCGTCTTGTTCAGACCGATTTCTGTCGAGGAGCTGTCGGGCTCTGCTCCTAGAAAGTTCTCTGAGCGCTTCTCGGTTGGGCGATGAACCTTCGGCAGCTATATCTCGCACAAGGGCGCGAATGACTGGGGTCGTTGCTTCAGATCCTATGAGGAGGTTAAGCGGCGACGTCTGGGTGGTTTTGTGCTTCGTTATATTAATAACGAGTTGCAGCTTCCACAGACTGTCTGCCCACGATGTATTCCTATGGTTGGTCTCTATCCTAATCATATTGAGAACGGTACGCATGTATCTCTCCACCTGGCCGTTAGCATGGTGCATTCCGGGTGTTATGTGGTGTAGGTCACAACCCAAGCCGATGACCCACTCAACGAACCCATTTGACTCAAACATACGACTCTTGTCGGTGATCATGAGTTTTGGCACACCAAACAGTGAGATCATTTGGGTTATAACCTTTTTGAGCTCTTCGGCGTCCTGGCGGACCATAGGATGTAACATGCAGTACTTGCTGAAACTGTCGACAATGATTAGGACGTACTTGTACTCTCCAGACAGGGGTAGTGGTCCTAGAGCATCGATATGCACCGTATGAAATGGTGCATCTGGTTTCTCCCATGAAGTAATTTCTTGAAGCGGCGCACGTGGTACTCGCTTGCTAGAGATACAGGTTAAGCAATGCCCTATATACTTTACCACAAAGTGTTTCAAGCCGGGAAACCAAAAATGCTTGAGGATAAGATCCAATGTTTTTTTCTACGCCAATGTGCTCATGCTCGTCGTGGAATATCCGGAGGAGACTTAGCCTGTGTCCTTTGGGTATGTAGCATAGCAAACGTGGCTGTCCACCGACCGGTGTATAACGGTAGTACAGTAGGTCATTACGAGCGACATACCTGTTAGCATCTAGTGCACCCTCCTGCAGCTTTTGGAGTAAGTCCATGGTTTCTTCATCACTTTGCTGAGCAGTGTGGGCCCAGTTACGCGGTCTTTGTATTTGATATACCTGAACGACCGGGTTTCGGCTGAGGTAGTCAGCATGTGGCATGAGTGCACCTTTCCTGTACTCAATCGAGAAATCAAAATCTTGCAAGTAGATCCACCACCTTGCCACTCTTGGTAGCAGATCCTTCTTGCGCTCCGTAGCTTTCATGGCATAACAGTCAGTGACGACGGTGAATTTTAACCCCACAAGATAGTGTCGAAAATTTTGAAGCGCTTTCACAACGGCTAGTGTTTCCAGCTCGTACGAGTGGTACTTGCTTTCTGCGCCTTGTGTTACCTTACTGTAATATGCGACCACGTGTTTCTTACCGTCCGGATGGATTTGTAGCAAGACTGCTCCATAACCAATACTGCTGGCATCTGTGTGAACTTGGGTGGGGTACTTGGGATTAAAAATAGCTAGAACCGGCTCGTTTGTTAAATATTTTATGAGTTCTTGACGTATTGTTTCATGTTCCGGTGTCCATGAAAACTCGCACCCCTTTCGAGTAAGGTGAGCAATGGGCGCGGTTTTAGAGGCATAGCCTTTGATATACCGCCGAAAATAACCAGCAAGACCTAGCAGTTGCCTTACCTGCTTAACGTTTACCGGCGCGTTTGAGCTAACCAACGCCTCAACCTTCCGTGGGCTCGGCCTCACCTGACCCTTACTGATTATTCTACCGAGATACTCAACCTCGGTGACTAAGAAGGAGCATTTTCGTAAGTTCACCGAAAATCCCGCGTTTGTAAGTGTTCCTAGCACCCTACGAAGCAACTCAATGCCTTCTTCTACGGTGTTACTCATAAGGAGGACGTCATCAATGTAGACTAACGTGTTCCCGTCATTTATGTGATCGCGTAACGTGTCATTAATAATCCTTTGATAGACGATCGGACTGTTAGCGAGACCAAAAGGCATTTTCAGAAATTCGAAATGGTCCTCGGGCGTTACAAAACCGGTTAGGTGGGTGCACTCTTCTTTTATCCTGATTTGATGAAAGCCAGAGGCCATGTCCAGGCTTGGCTTGAAAAGTAAGTAAAAGTGCCCAGCATGTCTATCTGATCCTCTATTAAGGGGAGGGGGTACCTATCTTTGACTGTGACGCGATTAAGAGCACGAAAATCTACGCAAAGCCGATCTGAGCCATCGCGTTTCTTTACTAGTATAATCGGGCTGGCGTACTCTGAAGTGGAGCGCCTTATAATGCCCTTTCGTAAAAGGTCCTCCGTTATCTCCCTAACCTTCAGTTTTTCAGAGTAAGAAAGTTTATAGGGCCGATAGACTATAGGGGTAAAGCTAGTCAGCTTAATGTCCATTTCGCCTGTCTTGACAGTGGTTTCGGCAGTACCCGTAATTAAGAATTTTGAAAACTCCCTGATTATGCCTAACAGTTTTTCACGCTCGATACCCTTAACTTGTGTACTTATTTCAATTTCATCAGTTTGTGACGCAACAACGTTAACGTACTTCACGGGTTCCGAGTGTGAAAGGTACTGTCGGTCTTTCGTTCGCACGTAAGTCACGCCATCGCGGTTAAGTATGTCCGTTCCTATTATTATCGGTGTCACCATCAATGAAGACGGCACTATTACTAGGTCCGCTTCGATCGATAAACCGTCAAACTCAATAATAGCCGTTATGTATGAGGTAGAGAGAAACTCTTTGTTCCCAATTCCTTTAAGTACGCAACGCCGGAATTTGGGCTGGCAAGGAAGGTATTTGAGTACAGCAGAAGAGACTAGAGATATGTTAAGCGCGCCACTGTCTATTAATACGTCCACCGTTACACCGCAAATGACAGCTGTGGTAATATCGCTACTCTTAGGGTAGCTCGAGCAGTCCGTACACAGATTAACGCTACGCTCGTTTCGAGACTCTGTTCTAGCCTTAGCAAAACAGTGATCTTCTATGTGTCCTGGTTTCTTGCAGAACGTACATAGCCTACTAGGACCACTAGTTCGTATCGGTGGTTTGTTTGTACTATTACTGACCGGAGGCTTTGGTTTCACAGTACAGTCTCGGCGGATGTGACCCCTTTGGCCGCAAGTGAAACAGTTAATATTTTTATCATGGATACCTGCCCTCAGCGGGCGTGACGAAACTTTCGATGAAGAGTCACGGGGTTCGCGTATGTTATGGTTCGGTTTTGTGTAAATGGACAAAAACGACACAAGGTTATCTGGGTTCAAGTCTGCATTAGCAGCAGCCGCGCGCACTTGGGGATTGGTAATTCCTCTTATGACGATAAGTGTACGTAATTCATCGCTTAGACCTTGTATAATACGCAAACGAAGTAAAGTGCGCCGGGCATACTCAGCGTAAGTAGTGTACTTATCCGAGGTTTTGTTCATGGCGTCAAAGAGTATGTTAGCGTAGTCAAGCTTCGCCGGACAGAGGGACTTAAACTCTTTTTTAAAATTAGACCAGGTCCTATCGTTCGTTACCCATTCACCTATCCACACCTTTGCATCCCCCTTCAAACAATTTGCCACGCGAGACAAACACTCGTGGTCGGACCAACCGTTTACCGCCCTAGCACGATCCACCTCTTCGCACCATGTCTCGATATTGTTTATAGTGGGGTCAAAGTTGGATACAAAGTAACTGTGCGAGCGCACCGGTTGAACTGCCTTTACGGCATTGATAATCGCTTGAGCGAGGGTAGAAGTTTCTGAGCCGCGCTGAGCTGAATCAGAGACACGACCCTGCTCTGCGAAGCTAGATTTCTCAAGTTCTAATGTACCCGGTGTAGGGGTTAGTAGTCGTGGCGGGGGAGTGTAGCTTTTAAGACCATGACCCCGATTGTTATAAGCACTATGACGCGATACTCTATGTGGGTAGTCGCGGGTCCGTGACATATCGCGAGATCGACGTGAGTGACGCGGCCTACGGTGCCTTCTCTCTGAACGACGTATCACGCTACGGGATCGACTGGACCGGTATGAGACACTACGAGAATGGCGCGATCTACTGTATGATACACGATCATCGTAACTCGAAGAAGAATCTCGCGAGCGCGAACGCGTTTTCTTGCGATAGCGGCCACGCAAACGTTTATCACGAGAACGGGATGCATGTCGATTACGGGAGCCATTTTGACGATGCCGGGAGCGTCCACGTGACGTACTTCGCGGCATTATTTAACACCGACAAATTACACTTTTATCGAAATATAATTTGGTACAAAAACACAAAATTCAAAACGACAAAGTAGTCGTGAATCACTTGTTACCTGTGAGCCTTGAGTTCTTTATCCCACTTCTGATTTTAGGAACCAGAAGTGAGAATCAAATAAAAAAAAAGCAAGTGGGCGGTAGCCCAACCTTTTATTAATCAATTTTGTATCCGAGCAATCAAATCACAAACGGTTTACAATAAACACAATTAAAAGTAATAACATGTGATTCACGAACAATAAAAACAGATTAACAACAAAACAATGTAAATTCTCAAAATGGCTTACGTATACCGAGCAATCCAACTGAACACGTCCGTACCGAGCGGCGCCCGAGCAACAACAGAACTCGAGCATCGCCAAGCACCGCGCTTTTATAGATTAGCTCGGCATAGCGTATTGATGATGTGGGGGTACATCTAATAATATAATACTTATATACTTTAAAGAAAAATATTGGATTGTAATAAATAGAAACTAAAGCTCAAGCCGTCGGCTGACGTTTTAAATAATTTTAATCCAATATTTTTCTTCCTCCGATTTTTACGGCAGGGTTAAAGTTAGCTCGTGCCAACTTCAACCCGGACAATAAGTTTGGCGCGAACTGTATATGAGTTGATGGTGATGATGATGTTTGCATAGGAATTCAGGAAGGCGTGTGCATAACGCTGGACGGGTCGTGCGTGGCGGGGCTGGGCGAGGCGCGGCTGGCGCTGTCGCTGCGCGGCGGGCAGCTGTACGTGCTGACGCTGCTGGCCGACTCCGTGCGCACCGTGCGCAGCTTCCACCTCGACCGCGCCGCCGCCTCCGTGCTCACTACTTGTGTAACTATTAATTCATGAAAACCAGCTATCAAATCTTTCCTCTTTATAATATTAGTATATATCATGTGTGATTCTTTACTAACAGATGTGCGTAATAGAAGAAGACTTCCTATTCCTGGGCTCTCGTCTGGGCAACTCTCTTCTTCTGAGGGTGACGGAAAGAGAGAACAGGATGCTGTTCTCTGTAGACAAGCCATTGGAGGCTACCGTAGATCTCACACTCTCCGAGTCTGGTAAGATATCTTGTGTTTTGTGTTTGTCGTATTTAGGGCCTGTTGCACCACTAACTTCACTGTCCTTCCGTCCGTCCGTCTGTCTGTCAACGGGGTGCCCTGTATCTTGTGTAATGTCCCTCGCACCAAAGGGAGGATCCTCCGACCACGCGGGTGTTATGCCTAGTGGGCCACTGCCCGACTGTTAACGTCGGGCGGTTGTATATATGCAAGTTGCATGGTAAATTTTACTTACGCCATTCAGGATTTGTCGCTTCGTACAAGTTCTTATGTAGCTTCATAGATGTCGCTCCAGTACTAATAATACTTGATCGCTCACTATCACTATGATGGAAAGCCACTTCTGTTTGCGTGGTTTCCGCACTCAGTCCCCGAATTGGACCGTTGTACGTGGACTTGCGGTCCCCGACTCGCACTTAAAGAGTTTTGTTTCAACAGAACTCAACAAAGAGAAAGAACAACAACAACAACAGCAGAAGGATGCATTGGATCCTGCGGCTAAGAAGCGTCGTCTCGACACGATCAGTGATTGCGTTGCGACCAATGTCATAGAGATCAGTGACAAGGACGAACTGGAAGTGTACGGGTCAGACATTAGGACGTCGACACAACTCACCAGCTATGTGTTCGAGGTACGTGCAGCTTTTTTATAGACAACTTTTTTTAAAATTTATTTTTTCATAATTAACAAACACATTTTCTTAATACAAATATTCTCGCCAAACTTTTACGACCAAACTTTTCCGCGATGTTACACGCGTTAATAATTTTTTCCTAAACCCGTGGGAATTTCCCTAAATCTCGTTATAAATTATCGCCTATATGGTATTCTGACGTATAAACAATAATACTGTAAAGTTTCATCGAAATCCCTTCAGTAGTTTTTGCGTGAAAGAGTAACAAACATCTATACGTACATTCTTACAAACTTTCGCGTTATATTAGTTGGATTAAAATGTCGGTTCGATAGTTTCATCGTAATTTATTTATTTATTTGGTTCTTCAACAATGAATACACTGAGACAAAAAAGGAATACATTCTCACTTAAATAACTAAGTGTCCCATTACTTAAAGAAAAGCACTGCATGCACTAAATGATGTGTGTAACAGAAAAGTTAGCAAGTGGTGGATCCAGGCCATATAATCAATCACTGATTATTGGAGTAATCGTAAACTCTCGCAAGAACATTTTTAAACAATTGCGGCCCCCATAAAAAAAATATTAAATAGTAAACTTACCGATAACACCCTGCCAAAACTAAAAATACTTACAAAATGATTTTGACTATAACTTAACAATCAATGTCAGTAAAGTAAATGATAGATTCGATATTTTAACCATCTTGACGAATGGGCATCCGACAACATGGTTAAAATTTTGCTTTTTTGGCAACAAAAATTTGCTTATAATGGAACGACTTTTTTGTCGCTTAGGTCTGCGATTCTCTTCTCAACATATGTCCGATCGGTGACGTATCGATGGGTGAGCCTCAACTCCTATCTGAGGAGTACAGTCGGCAGCCAGATAACCCTGTCATAGAACTGGTGGTGTGTAGTGGGAGGGGAAAGAACGGGGCCCTGACTGTACTACAGAGGACTGTGAGGCCGCAGCTTATCACCGCTTTTAATTTACCTGGTGAGTACAATCTTATAGTATGGACATTTGAGCATGAATGTGGATGGATATATGGGAAAGAAAAGATGGACTGTGTGATTAAGAATATGTCCATAATGGAGTTGAATAAGAAGATGTATAGAAGAAAAAGACATATTGCGTTGACCTCAAGCCTACGTACTAGACCTAGCGAGTAAAATTATACCTACACTCACTACCTTTTTTCTATAGCGGTATGCAGAAACAACAGAACGCTACTTAAAATATGAATTTTCATAATTTATAACTTCAGAAATAATGAGTTCTCCATACAATCTTTCTTATTGTCAAAAAAAAACTGAAGCCAACTAAACCGGTAAAGCTGTTTAGGCGTAAAAACATAGCAGACTGACACTTACTTTCGCATTTATAATATTAGTAGGGATTATGGATTAAGGATATGTTAAGAAAATTTTGATGTTATTGTATAAGCCCCGCAAATTGATAATTTAGATTAGATTAGATTTCGACGACGTCTGTGGTCTAGTGGTTCGAGTACCGGACTGCTGATCACGAGGTCGTGGGTTCGATTCCCACAGGACACAAATATTTATGTGATGAATATAAGTATTTGTGTTTGTCTGGTAGTTTCTTATGTATTATAAGTATGTATTTACAAAAAGAGTATATAAGTATTATATCCATTGCCTAGTACCCATAGTACAAGCTCTGCTTAGTTTGGACCTAGATGATGCTATGTAAAAAAATGTCCCCAAGATAATCATTATAATGTGCCTGGCGGCCATCTTGGTGACGTAACAATGATGTAACCGCTCTCGGTACGCGTTAGCACCGGTAGCCAGCAAGTACGGTGGATGACGTCATATGGTGGTTTATTAGACAAGGTTCCAGCGCATTAGCAAGTTGCGGGGCTTATAACACAATGTTGGTGATCCGCAGGCTGCCTGGACATGTGGTCGGTGCTGGGCGAGGGCGCGGTGGGGGCGGGGGGCGTGGGGGGCGCGGGGGCGGAGGCGGAGGGCGCGCGCGACGCGGAGGCGGCGCACGCCTACCTCATCCTCACGCAAGAGGACGGCAGCATGGTGCTGCAGACTGGTGCGACAGCTTTCATTTATATACTTCTTTTTTAAATCAAAATCAGTCAGATTGACAGCGAATGAACAGATTGCAACGAAAGTGTGTTTATAATCCCTTTTAATTAATTAAATAAACCCCCAGTGTTTCTTTTAAATCGGGCTGCTCCTCCCTTCCAAAAGTGGTCTTTCCTTTTTAAGTTCGATCGATTTCAGAGATAGGGGGATATATGGCTTTCCAATAATATGGTACCATCTGTACCTGTATGTGTATCCTGTTTTCGAGAAAAATTGCTCAACATTTCTGTCGAAACAATACATAAAACTAAATAACAATTAATGCTCCCTTAAATAACATCAATGTTTCAAATAGTCACTAAGAAGATTTAAATCTAAACAATTTCTTTTCTAAATAGCACAGCCTGACCTGAGAATACAACCAAGGATCCTCGTGCTAAAAATCGCACTTGCAACCACTATACAAATACGTGTAATTAAATATTTTAAACGTCCACAGGCCAGGAGATCAACGAGGTTGATAACTCAGGATTCATGACTGGCTCCCCGACTATATTCGCGGGCAATTTGGGCAACAACAAGTTTATGGTGCAAGTCACAACTACGGGCATACGACTTATTAAGAGTAAGTACTTTGTTAATTCATGTAGAACGAAGAGAGTTTTTGAAACCATAGATTTACGTCATACAAGCTGTTGATGTGTTTAAGGAGGCGGTGATAGTGAACAAGAATCAGTGAAAAAAGAATGATTCAATTTGTGATAGCAATTTCAGCCGACTGTCGCTCTTGTCGTATCGCGGAGTCTGTTTGCGGTCAGGGGGAAAATTGCCAACACCAAAAATATAAAATGGGGACACAGATTCATATTTCATCGTCGTCATATCAGCCCAAAGTGGTCTACTACTGAACAAAGACTTCCACACGAACCGGTCGTATGCCGCATCTAACAACTCCTAGCGACCTTTTCCAGGTCCTCGGTCCATCTCGTTGGAGGCCGTCCTACGCTGCGCTTTATTTCATATTCATATTTAGCCGGAAAAAAATCCCTGAAAGCTGGAATTGCTCGCGCGCTTTCGTTCAGCTTTTGGCAAGTCAGGGTTAACCAAAAGTCTAACAAAGACCGGATAGGCTGGATTTGTATATTTGGCTGAATTTCTTTAATTTAAGAGCTCAGATCTTCTTGTCCGTGGACCAATCGCCGATGTTCTCCATCTTCTGTCTTCCATTTTACCTCTTGATACGTATAGATTCTTAGATTTTCCTTCATTTTGTTCTATAAATCTTCGTCTAGGTCTGTAAAAATCCAGACTTCCCCTGTTTCGTTCGGTCACATCTCTCGATGCGAGCGTAATATGTATTCTGTGAGGGTGTTGTCATGTTGTGTTGTGTGCAGACGGCGTCCAGTTGCAGTCCATCCAGCTGGAGTGGACGGGAGTGTATGCGGCGGCGGCCGACCCCTACCTGTGCGTGGTGTCGCTGTGCGGCCGCGCGCTCGTGCTGGCGCTGCGGGAGTTCCGCGGGAAGGACGGCGCGGTGAGTACTGTACAGCTGCACCATCCAGCTGGAGTGGACGGGAGTGTATGCGGCGGCGGCCGACCCCTACCTGTGCGTGGTGTCGCTGTGCGGCCGCGCGCTCGTGCTGGCGCTGCGGGAGTTCCGCGGGAAGGACGGCGCGGTGAGTACTGTACAGCTGCACCATCCAGCTGGAGTGGACGGGAGTGGACCGACTGGACGGTTATAACCAGTTCAATAAAATAAACCAAAAATTCCAAAATAACAACTGCTCCATAAATCCATTAATTGCTCATGGTCATGTTCACATAACCTGAATAGCTGATGTGTTTACTGGTATCATAGTATTTTCCCACAATTCACAATCAGAACACTTTTCAGGCTTTATGCTATACATACATACAAGGCTGTTTTGTTATAGTTTGCGCGGAACTAGTTGGCCGGGTAGGTAGGTATGTGAGCGGTGGGACGGAGGGGACACCCCCGTCCCTACCTAAGGCGCGGCTGACTAGTTCCGCGTGGACTATAGTGTTTGTGTAGGTAATGTAATGTAAGTATGGTTGCAGTCGTCGGGGCGGCTGGCGCCGACGCGTCAGGCGGTGCCGCACCGGCCGGCGCTGCTCCGCGCCACCGTGTACCGCGACCTCAGCGGACTGTTCGCGCCGCCTGACGCCGACAACACGCAGGTATCGGTGGATGGGTGCGTGAATCGATGGATGGACGGATAGATAGATTGATATATTGAATGGATGGATGGATGGATGGAGATGACGGTGACTATGATAATGAAGATGATGACAATAATAATGACAGTGATGACGAAGATGATGATTGTGACGAAGACTGTGATGATAACGAATTGGATGAAGATGATGATGAGGACGAAGTTGACGATAATGATGACGAAGTTGACGATGATGATGACGAAGTTGACGATGATGATGACGAAGTTGACGAAGATAATGGTATCACTTTATCGCTTGGATCGTATCCTCAGCAAATGTAATGAAAATTTAAATGTAAGCACTACACACAATTCCTTTACCAGGTGAAAGGCGAGTTCAGTGGCAAGATGAAGAAGAAGAACGTGAAGGCGGAAGGGTTCAAACCTGGCGCTATTTACGAGCTGAACGATGAGGACGAGTTGCTGTACGGTGGTGACCAAACCCCCGCCTCTATGGCTAGCGTAAGTACTTAAAATGATCATTTTGTAATTTCTTTTGTAAATTTTTTGAACGATCAAACCAATAACATTCATAATTAACTATTCACACTTTGAACACTCAAAACAGCATACTTTTTACCTACCTAATTGTAAAACTAAGTTACTATTTTTAATCTATACAGCGCCCATGGTCACGGGTGACTAAGGTGGTAGGCGTCTTGACGTTTCAATTACTAACAGCTACCCTACATTTGTGTTAATTATTGGCAATCCGATTCACGCAGAACGAGCTCACCGTATCCTTCGGTCTTCCAGTTTAAGGCTTGGATTTTAGATTTAATTGAATCTATAATAGGGTTCCAAGCAGGTGGTGTTAAGGGTCCGAAACGTCGGGATTAAAATAATATCAATATAACGCGATAAAATCCGTAAAAAGTAGTTTTATTTCAATGTCTAGTATTCGCGTGTCAGAAATCAGTAATGTAAATGTGTCAATAATAATTATTATTTCATTTATTTATCTATGTACATATTATATGCATTTTTAAAAATAAAAAACAAAGAATATAAAAACATTTAAAAATATAAAAACAAAAAACAATCCGCCTCCAAAAAACACATAGGAACTAAAAAGCAATAAATAACATATTTACATTATGATTTCTAACTAATTTTGAGTCGGTGCCAAACAAAAGTCATATTTAAATTAAATTAGTAGTTTGGCATCGCCTCCAAATTAGTTAGAAATCATATCATATCAATATGTAAGCACCAGCTTTCGAATAAAAAAAGGAATCATCAAAATTGGTTCACCCAGTCGAAAGTTCTGAGGTAACAAACAATAAAAAAATACAGTCGAATGGAGAACGTCCTCCTTTTTTTGAAGTCGGTAGAAAAATAGTAGCCCACTGGTATCGGGAACAGAGTCCAAGCTACCTACCAGTGTTCAGGGCTCCAGGGAAAGGAACCTCCTAACAATACGTGCCGTACTTATTATTATTATTATCATGCTAATATTGTTTTGTTACCACAGATAATGTTAGCGGAGCAGTCTAAGAACCCGGGCGTTCCTCGGCGCATCTCCCGCTGGTGGAAGAAGTACCTGGTGGAGGTGAAGCCCACCTACTGGCTGTTCGTGTTGCGGCTGAACGGGAACCTGGAGATCTACTCCTTACCAGAGATGAGGCTTAGTTTCCTCGTGCGAGATGCTTGTGCTGGGAATAGAGTAAGTTCTTCCTATTATATCAGTTCTATTTGAATGTATATCTAATATATAAAATTCTCATGTCGCGGTGTTTGTCCAAATTCAAATTATTTTATTTCAAATAGACCATATAAATAGGCACTTTTGAACAGTCAAACTAGTTGCTCGGTTCCAAAAAAGTAGGACTTATGGAGAAGACTAACTATAACCAAACTCCTCCAAAACGGCTGTACCGATTTGTAAGAAATTTTGTGTGCATATCGTGTAGGTCTGGAATCACCAACCCTTATATGGCAAAACAACGTTTGCCGAGTCAGCTAGTTTTTATATAATTTTGTGATGATTCTTGAGGGCTTATTGCGTTAAGGGCACAAATCCAAAATCCGTTCTGCCACTGAGAATTTCATAAAATAACTTAAAAATGTGGAGTTTATGCATATTTGACATGTGAAACAGTTCGGAAACTGCCTACAAACGCTCGAAACGGCACACTCACACAAACATCCGTATCGACGAGACCCCTAAGCGGTTGTCGCGGTGCTGTCAGTAGCGAGTGCCGCTTCAAGAAGAGTGGTCACGTCTCTGCGATGTTTTTAATGCTACGAGCGTATTGCGTAATATATGACCGTTGAACTTGGCTTCATCAAAACTTGTTACAGGTTACGCCATAATAATAAAGTTAAAGATTTACTAGTTGTTGTGTGGTTAATATTGAACAGTTTTCCGTGTTTTAAGCAATCGTCTTTGGCTGAAATTAACCGACGCCATGAGATTATCTATTTATCTTTTTTTATACTACTAAGGTGCAGAAAAAGCATACGGCCCGCCGACACGACGTATCACTCGCGCGTTGCCAACCCTAAAAACTTTTTAGACGTTTATGGAGAATTCACTGCGCCGACAGTTTAAGGTTACATTCCTCTTGCTGCCAGCGCAGCGCATCCTTAGAAGAAGCTCTGGCGACCTTACTCACTGCAGGAACACATCATACAATAAAGTGTGTTATTTGGCTGCAGTTTTCTGTAAGGTACTTCTCCGGATGGGCTGCTCCAAATTTGAGCCATAAAAGGCTGTGCCCCCTACCTCTCTTACCTGCTGGGCTAACATGCACGCCGCGAGAACATTTTGTCGACGCTTATGTCGTGCTTTTGTTTCGTTTTCGCACAAGAAAGAACGAGACAAAAGAGTAGACAAAATTTTGTCGCGGCGTGCATGTTAGCCCGGCAGGCCTAATTTGTAAAAAAACGTGTAATTTCTCGACATTCTCAAGCAACCCTTTCTCCACAGATCCTAGCGGACAGTTTAGAATCAGTTCCAATACCCAGCACTGGCTTGGAAGACGAGGAGCTCAGCAGTGGCGGTCAGAACATCGACGCGGACAAGTGCAAGGAGCTGCTGGTCGTGGGCGTTGGGCACAAGGGCACCAGGGTACTGATGCTCATGAGGTGCGAAGACCAGCTCATGATATACCAGGTGAGGTCAACATCATACGATTTTACAAAGGAGGCCATCAAAAGCCCATAAAACTCAGCCCAAATTTTTACCGGAGGTACATGACAGCTGTCAAGTTGATAGTTTTTACCATGAAATCACTATGAAATTGATAATATTGTGCCTTAAGGCGTGCTTTGACATTCCGAAACTAACACTGACAGCAGATAGCTGTCAAGTTGACAGTTTTTTACTATGAAATCATTAAGAAACAGATGATGGTGTAGTGTGTAAAAGGTATTTTTCTCAACCCCCAGTCAACATTTAAAAAAAGTACGACTAGAGTCTTAATCAGCGTAATACAGGGTATTTTTCCCAATAAGTGTACCTTCGGTACATCATTTAGGTCGATTTTGATGACCTTCTTGGTACCGGTACATGACAGCTGTCAAGTTGACAGTTTTTATCATGAATCACAAATATTTATGTGATGAATGAATCTTTGTGTTTGTCTGTAAGTATGTATTTACAAAAAAAAAGTATATGTTTTATAATTATCCATTGTCTAGTAGTTCTATTACCCAAGCAGTTATGTGTCTTCTTCTTCTTCGTGTCGATGGTACGATTTTATTTTTTAAAGCAGTTATGTGTAAAATGAATGAATGCGCAGGCGTACAAGTATCCTCGCGGCAACCTGAAGCTGCGGTTCAGTCGGTCGCGGGTTTCGTTCCCGTTCGGGTACAACGCGACGCCGCTCAGCTCGCCCGAGGACTCCTACGAGACTGTACTGCTCAAGGAGAATGTACGACAGTGCCGATACTTCAGTGAGTTTATACTTTTTAATTTATACTAATATTATAAAGAGGAAAGATATATTCCCTGAAGGGTACACTCCCAGTTCGCCGATCACAAATGCAAACTCCGAGATGCTACTGGGAATGTTTGTGTTATGTTAATTTAAGCGATTTAGCTGGCCTTTTTAACCTCTCCCACGATTAGAATGCAACCTATGCGAAAATGTGCAGTATGCGGGTGTATATATGACTATTATTGCCATCCTTTTCGTTTCCCTACAATTTTTGCAAATTACAGCGGGAAGAATATAGTTTTACGAATTTCCATGATGAAAAAAATCTGCTCTCTCTCTCTCAACTTTTACTGGGTTAAGAAGGACCAATGCCTGTTTGTCGTGTTAGAATATTAAAAATGGTGGGTGATTCACCCCCCTGCAGGTAACGTGGGCGGGTACAACGGCGTGTTCATCTGCGGCGTGACGCCGTACTTCCTGTTCCTGTCGGCGCGCGGCGAGCTGCGCCTGCACCCGCTGGCGCCCGACGAGGCGCCCGTCGCCACCTTCGCGCCCTTCAACAACACCAACTGCCCCCAGGGCTTCTTGTACTTCAACGCTAAGGTAACAAACACTACCCTACTATAGCCTGTATTCGAAACGACAAGTTCGAGAAAGTAGATCAAAGACCCAAGTTCTTCTATAATTACCTGCTACTCGTTTTGAACACTATTGCTAGTAATTGGTCGTGCAATTACTAGCAATAGTCTTCAAAACCAAATATGGTCTAGCTAACCATATTAGAACTTATGATAAAAAATAATGAACATATTTCTTTTATTTTTAATTAAGGAAAAAATCGACTGGTGAACAGGATTCGAACCTGCGTCTTCTGGTTCGGTATACCAGACGCTTTGACCGCTAAACTATTACGAGCCTTGCTCGCCAGTCGAACTCTTCCTTCATATTGTAAACTTATGTCTTAAAGTGATGTAGTAACATCTATTATGATAATGAATATGCTTAAAAAAATACAAAATATATTTTTCTTTTATTTTCTTTTTAAAATTTTTGTGTTTTGTGCAAACCACGCTAAATAAACGTGGAGGGATGAGGTGTGTTGCTCCTCCAACCAAACGGAGCATTCTCCGACCAGGCGGGTGTTATGCCTGACACCGGCCGATAGTTAATGTCGAGCTATAATATGAGTGTGTCGTCAGTCGTCGCTGCGCATCAGCGCGCTGGCCACGCACTGTCGTACGTTAATGTCGAGCTATAATATGAGTGTGTCGTCAGTCGTCGCTGCGCATCAGCGCGCTGGCCACGCACTGTCGTACGTTAATGTCGAGCTATAATATGAGTGTGTCGTCAGTCGTCGCTGCGCATCAGCGCGCTGGCCACGCACTGTCGTACGTTAATGTCGAGCTATAATATGAGTGTGTCGTCAGTCGTCGCTGCGCATCAGCGCGCTGGCCACGCACTGTCGTACGTTAATGTCGAGCTATAATATGAGTGTGTCGTCAGTCGTCGCTGCGCATCAGCGCGCTGGCCACGCACTGTCGTACGTTAATGTCGAGCTATAATATGAGTGTGTCGTCAGTCGTCGCTGCGCATCAGCGCGCTGGCCACGCACTGTCGTACGTTAATGTCGAGCTATAATATGAGTGTGTCGTCAGTCGTCGCTGCGCATCAGCGCGCTGGCCACGCACTGTCGTACGTTAATGTCGAGCTATAATATGAGTGTGTCGTCAGTCGTCGCTGCGCATCAGCGCGCTGGCCACGCACTGTCGTACGTTAATGTCGAGCTATAATATGAGTGTGTCGTCAGTCGTCGCTGCGCATCAGCGCGCTGGCCACGCACTGTCGTACGTTAATGTCGAGCTATAATATGAGTGTGTCGTCAGTCGTCGCTGCGCATCAGCGCGCTGGCCACGCACTGTCGTACGTTAATGTCGAGCTATAATATGAGTGTGTCGTCAGTCGTCGCTGCGCATCAGCGCGCTGGCCACGCACTGTCGTACGTTAATGTCGAGCTATAATATGAGTGTGTCGTCAGTCGTCGCTGCGCATCAGCGCGCTGGCCACGCACTGTCGTACGTTAATGTCGAGCTATAATATGAGTGTGTCGTCAGTCGTCGCTGCGCATCAGCGCGCTGGCCACGCACTGTCGTACGTTAATGTCGAGCTATAATATGAGTGTGTCGTCAGTCGTCGCTGCGCATCAGCGCGCTGGCCACGCACTGTCGTACGTTAATGTCGAGCTATAATATGAGTGTGTCGTCAGTCGTCGCTGCGCATCAGCGCGCTGGCCACGCACTGTCGTACGTTAATGTCGAGCTATAATATGAGTGTGTCGTCAGTCGTCGCTGCGCATCAGCGCGCTGGCCACGCACTGTCGTACGTTAATGTCGAGCTATAATATGAGTGTGTCGTCAGTCGTCGCTGCGCATCAGCGCGCTGGCCACGCACTGTCGTACGTTAATGTCGAGCTATAATATGAGTGTGTCGTCAGTCGTCGCTGCGCATCAGCGCGCTGGCCACGCACTGTCGTACGTTAATGTCGAGCTATAATATGAGTGTGTCGTCAGTCGTCGCTGCGCATCAGCGCGCTGGCCACGCACTGTCGTACGTTAATGTCGAGCTATAATATGAGTGTGTCGTCAGTCGTCGCTGCGCATCAGCGCGCTGGCCACGCACTGTCGTACGTTAATGTGGAGCTATAATATGAGTGTGTCGTCAGTCGTCGCTGCGCATCAGCGCGCTGGCCACGCACCTGTCGTACGATGCGTGGTGGCCGGTGCGCAAGGTGCCGCTGCGGGTCACGCCGCACTTCGTCACGTTCCATGTGGAGTCCAAGACCTACTGCCTCGTGGCCTCCACCAGCCAGCCCGCCACCTCCTACTACAAGTTCAACGGCGAGGACAAGGAGAAGACGCAGGACAACAAAGGAGACAGGTAACTGATACTCGCCGCCTTTAGGTAGCTAGCGAAGACAGGTTCATCGGACCACAGCCCATCATAATCCCGCCATAGCCCGTCATAGGTCACTTGGCTGTGATTATAGGGCAAGGACGGAAAGTGCTACTTTGACCCTGCCCCCTCCCCAGCTGGCAGACAATCCATGCTTCCAGTCTAACCAGATGCGGCTGAATATCAGTATTCTACACGACTGCCATCAGACCTCCGCAATTTCAGAGCAATACCAATATTCTAAGAATAGACAAATTGTACAAATTTTTGAGCTTCTGAATACCACTAACGATTGTCATAGATTTGCATGATAACTGGGACCGACGGTTTTACATGCTCTCCAAGGCCTAGAGGGGTCTCGATGTGTTACAAACGTTCACTAATTCGTACCTCCTGTGATATAACGCGATAAGATCTGTAAAAAGCAGTTTTCGCCGATCTTATTGTCGAGAACGAAAAATGTATAATGTATGCTGTCGTTATAGCTAATTAAAATCCCGTATTTTTTTTTTCCGATTTTACGGCCAGGTTAAAGTTGGCTCGCACCATCTTCAGGCCGGACAAAAAGATCGGTTACAACTGTTCTTTCACCATTTCAACATATATCTCCATCTCTTTCAGATTCCCCTACCCGATGCAGGACCGGTTCTTCGTGACTCTGTTCTCGCCTGTATCGTGGGAGATCATCCCCAACACGCGGATAGAGCTGGAAGAGTGGGAACACGTCACCTGCCTGAAGAACGTGGCGCTGTCGTATGAGGGGACTAGGTCGGTTTTAATTAAAAACTTTGAAATACAAATGATTAATAATAATAATAATAAAAGAGTACTGGCGCAAACCCGTAGTACTGAGTACAAACGATCGCAAGGAGGTATGGCAAAGCAAAGAGCTACACGGACGCTTTTATCGGGCTCTCCATGATTCAGGAGTAGACCTGTTAGCGTCCGTGTCCTGGCTACGCTTCGGAGATCTTTTCGGAGAAACCGAAGGTTTTATCTGTGCAATTATGGATGAAGTCATGATGACTAACAACTACAAGAAATATATAGTGAAGGATGGTACGGTTGACATATGTCGGGCATGCCACCGTCCGGGAGAGTCTATCCGACATATTGTATCTGGTTGTTCGCGTCTGGCTAACGGTGAGTACTTGCACAGACATAACCTGGTGGCCCGGATTATCCACCAGCAACTTGCTTTGAAATACAAACTTGTGGAATCGGAGGTACCGTACTATAGGTATGTGCCCGACCCAGTTCTCGAAAATGGTCATACCACATTGTACTGGGATCGCTCTATTATCACAGACAGGACTATTGTTGCCAATAAGCCTGATATTGTGGTGATAGACCGATTAGAGCGTAGTGCAATGATTGTCGATATCACCGTCCCGCATGATGAGAACCTCGTGAAGGCCGAGAAAGATAAAGAAATAAAGTATCTTGATTTGGCACGTGAGGTTGTCGACATGTGGGAGGTGAATTCGGCGATCATTGTACCGATCGTTGTGTCTGCCAATGGCTTAATAGCCAAGAGCCTCGACCAACATCTAAGGAGGCTCTCGTTGAGTGGCTGGATCAAGGGCTTGATACAGAAAGCGGTACTCCTAGATACGGCACGTATTGTTAGGAGGTTCCTTTCCCTGGAGCCCTGACCGCCGGTAGCATGGACTCTGTTCCCGATACCGGTGGGCTACTATTTTTTATATTTTTAAATGTTTTTATATTTTCTGTTTTTTTATAAAAATATTTAAAAATACAAATAATATGTATAAAGAGAAATAAAGGAAATAATAATAATAATTTTATTCATATCATTTCAAATACAAAAGGAAACTTAACTTCTAATACACTTAACTTAATACTCATTTCAGTGAACATCTGTGTCTGAACTAGATAACTAAATATCTGTGAAACAACAGCGCTCTTCCCATGGCATACATACATTAATAAGGTTTAATAAGCTTAGACATTTGATTATTAGAGATAGATTAGAGAGAGATAGATTAAATACAAAGTGTTGATTTGTACCTATGTCATATTGTTAGAGAAACTGCTCAATAATATACTTAAGGTCTACGCAGACGAGAGTCTTGTCCGCAGAGGACAAAAATCACCGAATAGTGAACAAAATGTCCGCCGAGAACTTGCCACGGTCTCATCGTACGCTGTCGTCGTTGCGCAGGCTAAATATATAAAACTCAAGGGTGACTGGCTGACTGACATAGTGATCTATCAACGCGCAGCCCAAACCACTGGAGGCATCAAGCTGAAATTTGGCATGCAGGTAGATGTTATGACTTAGGCATCCGCTAAGAAACGATTTTGATAAATTCTATTCCCAAGGGGATAAAATAGGGGATGAAAACTTGTTAGAATAATGCTTATGTGGTTATAGCGTTGTCGTTGTTATTTAAGCTCCTACAGCAGAGGTCCTTAAACGTTTGGTGATGAGGACCAGTTGACAAAAAATTGGACTTACCATAGACAACAAACCGTTTGGAGACATTATACATTAAATGGAAATAAATAAAGGGTCTGATATAGTAATATTTAGGTGTCTGCGCGGACCACTTCGAGTGTTTCCATGGACCACCTTTGGTCCGCGGACGACCAGTTAAGAAACACCGTCGAGGAAGGAAGGCAGAAGGAAGTTTCCGTACAGGAAGCGGTCGTTCAGCCATTGTGTCGTTCGTACTTATTTATAAAACAATGATTTCTATTTCAGGTCCGGACTGAGAGGTTACATAGCAATAGGAACAAATTACAATTACAGTGAAGATATCACGTCTAGAGGAAGGGTAAGCTTATTGTGTTCATCTTATTTTTTTCCCCCCGTTTTTTGCAACATTTTTCATTGTTACTCCGCTCCTATTAGTCATAGCGTGATGGTATAGAACCTATAGCCTTCCCCGATAAATGGGCTATCTAACACTGAAAGAATTTTCCAAATCGTTCCTGTAGTTTCGGAGCCTATTCAATACAAACAATCAAATCTTTCCTGTTTATAATATTAGTATAGATCTTTGCAGATCTAACGAACGATTTGTTATGCACACGATCGATAGATCTAATAAGATAAGATAAGATAAATCTTTATTTGCCACAAACTAGACACATAAGAGTGAAATAAAAACATTTGAACTTGAACTTGAAAAGAAAGTGGTAAACAATACTTAACAATAAACCTCTTTGTTCCAGATAATAATCTACGATATAATAGACGTGGTCCCGGAGCCGGGCCAGCCGCTAACCAAGAACAGGTTCAAGGAGCTGTACGCCAAGGAACAGAAGGGGCCCGTCACCGCGCTCACACAAGTGCTGGGCTTCCTGATATCTGCTGTTGGACAAAAGGTACGACTGTGACCGTGCAACTAGTGTCATCTTTCAAAAGTACCATTTATATGGTCTATTTTAAATAAAAAAATATTTAATTAATTAAATTTATAATAAAATTTATTTTTCAAAGATAACAATGTAATCCCTGATTACATAAATATATATCTTTGAAAAATAAATAACTTTTAAATAAATAAATCTAATATATATAACCAAGTCGGGTTTGTTACAACACTTATAACTCGAGAACTGTTGGGCCGATTTTCATGATTTTTGATTTGTTAGATTTGTCTCCGCCCCGAATGACAGAATAACTAAAAAAAAAAAAAAATACGTGGTTCAAACGCAATCGAAGTTGCGGGAATCAGCTAGTAACGAATAAAAATAACAATTATTGTATCAACAGATCTACATATGGCAGCTGAAGGACAACGATCTGGTGGGCGTGGCGTTCATAGACACGCAGATCTACGTGCACAAGATGCTGTCCGTCAAGAACCTGGTGCTGGTGGCCGACGTCTACAAGTCCATCTCGCTGCTGCGCTACCAGCACCAGCACAGGACGCTGTCGCTCGTCTCCAGGGACCTCAGGACCGCTCAGGTATCACTGTAGGCTTAACCCGGTAAGCGTCGTTTGTACACCAAGTGTACAAAAAATATGGCGATTTTTTTTAATCATGGAAATTCGTAAAACTATATTTTCCTGCTCTAATTTGCAAAAATTGTAGGGAAACGAAAAGAATTGCAATAATATGCATAGATGGAGTATCATTTAACAATATCAGTTATGCGGACGACATGGTGCTGCTGAGTCCATCAATTAGTGCTCTCAGAAAACTTTTAAAAATCTGTGAGTGCTATGCTGGAGCCCAGGGTCTAAGATACAAAGCCAAGAAAAGCGAGCTTCTAGTTTTCAAGGCACAAAATAAAACCTATGAAGTGGTACTGTCGATCTCGCTGTGTGGTACAACCTTAAGTAAGGTAAAAAGGTTTAAGTATCTTGGTCACTGGGTTTCGGAGGATGGCACAGACGACTGTGATATAGAGAGAGAGAGCGCAGGGCGTTGACCGTAAGATGTAATATGCTGGTCCGCAGGTTTGCGAGATGTGATGACAGTGTTAAAATAACTCTGTTTAAGGCATACTGTCAATCTTTTTATACATGCAGCCTGTGGACCAGATACACGCAGAAAGTGTACAATGCCCTGCGAGTGCAGTAGATTATTAAGTATATTTTATATTATTCTAATTAAATATGTAATATATGAATAATTGTACTTATCATATTAAATATTATAAGAATTATGTTAGTATTATAACATTAATATATAATCAAATTAGTGTGTAAGGTGTAGAGTATGTACTTAGTTTATTATTATTTATTTTATTTCAATATGAATAATTTCATAATAATAATAATTTATAATAATTTCATATATCAATATGAATTCGCAAACAAACGAAGCTAAAGACAGATAGTGTTGTTTGACTCGTTTTTTAAATGTCGAAACAGTTCTAGAGTCTCCAATGTCAGGAGGGAGTTGTAGGAAGTAATTGGAGGGAGTAATTGGAACCATGTTGGTATCGGTTACACTATGTTTATTTATTTGCGCACAAAATACCTCGAATCAATTTTGTAACATGGCTAGGTAGGCACAAAATACTTCAGGAGATGGCTTGATTATTATTTTAGTTATTTTTTCATTATTGAATTCGAAATGAAGCTTTTATTTTTGTAGTATAATTTATAAAGCTTATTTCTAACCTTTTTCCCAACCTTGTTGAGGTCGGTTTCCAGTCTAACCAGATGCGGCTGAATATCAGTATTTTACACGAAGCGACTGCCATCAGATCACCGTAACCCAATAGTCTGGTTGCCAGGTTTTTTGGGCTTCTGAGTACCACTAACGATTGTCATAGCTATATTATTTTTAATTGAAGAAATTGCTGTCAGTTTCTTCTCAGTTTCTCCTAGTAGCAGCCTAGAGTCTGCATTTGTGCCCGGTTGCTGGCGATAGGCTCGAAATGTGGATGTACATTACACCTCTGTCGAACTCATCGGGGAATACATACATACATAGCTTCACGCCTGTTTCCCATAGGGGTAGGCAGAGACTATAGATTTCCACTTGCTACGATCCTGGGACACCACTAATACAGAATAATACAGATCGGGGAATACAGGCGTAATAGTATGAATAATGTGTATGGATAATAAATGAATGTGTTTTGTTACAGATATACGATATGGAGTTCATGGTAGACAACACCAGTCTCGGGTTTCTGGTGAGCGAGTCGGAAGGCAACCTCGCGCTGTTCATGTACCAGCCGCAAGCCAGGGAGAGCTATGGAGGTGAATAACTAGCTTAAATTATTGGGTGCGCCAACCCGCATTAGGCTAGCATCGTCGACTATAGCTTAATCACTTTCATACTCAGAGGAGACCCGTTTGATATGGTTCGATAATGATAAATGGTTTTGAAAAGAGCAAAGAAATACATTCTATTTTGATAAATAGTAGTGTCATGGTCGCGGTGAACATACTTATATATTATAAGTATGTATTTACAAAAAAAAGTATATAAGTATTATATCCATTGTCCTTATAAGTACTATATCATTATATCTTGGGACATTGTTTACACAGCACCATCTAGTCCCAAACTAAGCAGAGCTTGTAGCATGGGTACTAGACAATGGATATAATACTTATATACTTTTTTTTTGTAAATACATACTTATAAAATATAAGAAACACCCAGACAAACACAAACACCTAAGTTCATCACATAAATGTTTGTGTCTTGTGGGAATCGAACCCACGACCTCGTGATCAGCAGTCCGGTACTCGAACCACTAGACGACAGATGTCATCTTATCTTTATGCTTATCAGTATTGTGGAGGCTCTTGTCCTCCACAGTACCGGGTTAGGGTATTGATAATTCACAAGATTATTTATTGTTAATAGACTTTTATTGGGAGCACTGAGTCAAGTTCATATGTCATCGTGTCGGTGACACAACTACTCTATAACAGTCTACTTGAGTTACTTCAATCATAATACGAATGCTTGTTAACGGCCAGTAATATATCAAATATTGGTAGCGACCTTTGTAGTCTCTACAGTATCTAGTTGCAGTACACAATTTTTTACCTAAACCTTCCATTGCGCATTCAAACGCCCAACTTCATTCCGGCCAAGTTATTCGTTGCTGTGTAACATGTGCAAAGATATTTGAGTATCACCCCAACTCAGAGACGTCACTTAACCTTAATGAATCGTTAACAAACAGTGGCTACTATATCTTGAGCTATTTTTCCATATTAGAGTTTGTTGTCAGTGTACTAAGATATACTGGCTGTCATTAGCTAATGATTCATTAGGTTAAGTGACGTTTCTGAGTGCGGCCCTAAGTATTGTATGTGGTTCAGGTCAGCGGCTGATCCGCAAGAGCGACTACCACCTGGGGCAGCAGGTCAACGCCATGTTCCGCATCAACGCGCGCCAGCCACCCTCCGCCACCCACCGGAGACACGTCACTATGTTCAGTAAGTACATCTAATCTAATAATAATACTTTTCTTTCTCCTAGCCTTTTTCCAACCATGTTGGGGTCGGCTTCCAGTCTGACCAGGATGCGGCTGAATATTTTACACGGAGCGACTGCCATCAAACCTCCGCAACCCAATTTCTCGGAGTACCGATATTCGACGGAAAGACTGGTTGTCAGGCTTTTTAGGCTTCTGACTACCACTAACGATTGTCATAGGTGTTCGTAAGACAACCGGGACCGACGGCTTTACGTGCTCTCCGAGGCACGTAGGGGTCTCGATATGTTAAGAATGGTCACCCATCCACAGACTGACCGCGGCAAGTGTAGCTTAAGCTATATTATCTCAAAATTGCAGACGTTCATTAATGAAAAAATCGCTTTAGCATTTTTGTTAGTGTTTATAGATATGCCAAAAAGCTGCCAGCTTAAAGTGGAACTGGGCTGGACACGTCTGCCGCATGTCAAACGAGCTGTGGGCTAAACACATTACCGAATGGGTCCCACAACATGGTAGACGACAGCGCGGGCGGCCCAGGCGAAGATGGCGGGATGAGCTTGATTCCTTCTGGAAGGATTGGTCCCAAATAGCCTTGAGCCGTGAGGAATGGAAAGAGGGTAGGGAGGCCTTTGCCCTGCAGTGGGACGACAATGGCTGAATAATAATAATAATAATTATAGATATGGCTGTGCTAGTGACTGTACATCCTGCTAAATTTTTTTTAGCATATTTTCACTCCTTTATTCCCACAGGAGTGATGGTATGCTAAAAAAAAATATTTATTTTTCTTTTAGCTACTCTCGACGGTGGCGTGGGCTATGTTCTTCCTATAACTGAGAAGATGTACAGAAGACTTCTGATGTTGCAAAACGTGATGAACAACTACTGCTGTCATATAGCCGGACTCAACCCTAGGGCGTACAGGTCAGTGTTAATCATTAAATATACTCTTGTGTTATAATTACTATTTAGGGGGTCTTCTGTACAAATTACGTCATCTGCCGTATTTGCCCGCTAGTAGTGCTAACATACACTGAGAGCGGTTACGTCATTTTTACATCACCAAGATGGCCGCCAGGCACACTATCAATTTGCGGGGCTTATAATCGATTTCGATGGGGTAGGTTATTTTTTTTACGTTAAAATTTTCTCACACACTCCATCCTCCATATGAATATAAAATGATAATTGTGTGCAGGTCGTACAAGTCGGCGCGGCGGGCGGCGGGCGGCGCGCCGGCGCGCGGCGTGCTGGACGGAGACCTCGTCACGCTCTACACCACCATGCCCAACGCTGAGAAACAGGATGTACGTACACTACACACTACAACCTATACGCTACACGCTACACAATACACACTACACACTACACGCTACAACCTATACGCTACACGCTACACAATACACACTACACACTACACGCTACAACCTATACGCTACACGCTACACGCTACACAATACACAATACACACTACACAATACTCAATACACACTACAACCTATACGCTACACGCTACACAATACACAATACACACTACACACTACACACTACACACTACACACTACACACTACACACTACACACTACACACTACACACTACACACTACACACTACACACTACACACTACACACTACACACTACACACTACACATTACACACTACAACCTATACGCTACACAATACACAATACACACTACTCACTATACACTACACACTACACACTACACACTACACACTACACACTACACACTACACACTACACACTACACACTACACACTACACACTACACACTACACAATACAAGCTACACACTACACAATACACACTACACACTACACAATACACACTACATACTGTTCCGTGCGGAACATCAATAAAATAGGCGACTTACACGATAGGCCAAGGAGGTCATCGAAATCGGCCCAAATGATGTACCGAAGGTACACTTATTGAAAAAAAAATACTCTGTATTACGCTGGTTAAAACTGTAGTTGTACTTTTTTTAACGTTGACTGGGGGATGAGAAAAAAACGGGTCGCTTAATTCGCTTAGTCGCTGGCATAATTTTTGTATTAAAAAACCGCCGTTTTTGTAAAGTTTTTCATTCATACTCCGCTATTATTGGCTGTAGCGTGACGGTTTATAGCCTATAACCTTCTCGATAAATGGGCTATCTAACACTGAATATTTTTTTCAATTCGGACCAGTAGTTACTGAGATAAGCGCGTTTGACCAAACCAACTAACTCTTCAGCTTTATAATATTAGTTAAAGATTATAATTATGTGATGTTGTTTCAGATCGCCAAGAAAATCGGCACAAAGGTGGAGGAGATAATATCTGATCTGTACGAGATAGACAGACTGACTGCACACTTCTAATTAATATTAGTAACGCCTAGCATGTACGATGTAAATAATAAGAATAAAGTATTACTTTTATTATAATTTTTATTGTTATAAAACTAATTTATTTCCTAATAACCTAAACTAAATTAAAAACTTAGAAAACCCCCGACACGAAATGTAATTTGCCATTTTGTGGTGGCGGCCATCTTGGATTTGAAATGTATTATATTTTATAGTAGTATTCTCCTAGTCAAGCCCTTTCATTTGATACCCATATTGAGGGAGTTGTGAAAAAATATGTAATCCGCCATTCTGTGGCGGCGGCCATCTTGGATCGATGTTCATCAAACAGAGTAAAAAACACCCCTGACTAATTCACCTTTCAAGTAAAAAACAACAAAATCAAAATCAGTTCATCCGTTCGGGAGCTACGATGCCACAGACAGACACACACAGACACGTCAAACTTAAAACTTATAACACCGACGTTTTTGCGTTGGGGGTTAAAACGCAGTACAGTAATCCTGTTCGACCTGGGAGTCGAACCCAGGACCTTATGTTCTGCAGCCATGTGAGTGAGACAAATACTCAAATCCGAAAAACAAAGGTCTTTAGCAATCTGACACTTCATAATTATATAGGTAACGGGGTTTTGTGCCATAAGAAATAAAAGGATTTATTTCTGAACTACCTTTTGCCCGCGACGTTGTCGGCGGGGAATGTACTTTGACTCACAATTTTTCATCCCCTATTTTACCCGTAAGTCGAAATTTCAAAAACGCTTCAACAAACATGTTTATTTACTTATCATCAAGTGCCTAAATACACAGATTTAATTGTTTTATTTTATCTCCCACCGCCATACAAATCATATCTTATCAGCGTACAGAGGTCCACTGTTAAACGAAGGCCTCCCCCGTAGACTTCCACAAAGACCGGTTATATGCCACCTGCATCCAACGACTTGCAGCGACCTTTACCAGGTCGTCGGTCCATCTCGTTGGAGGCCGTCCCACGCTAGGCTTTCCGGTGCGTGGTCTCCACTCGAGAACCTTTCTGCCCCAGCGGCCATCAGTTCTACGAGCTATGTGCCCCGCCCACTGCCACTTCAGTTTGCTTATCCTTTGAGCTATGTCCGCAACTTTGGTTTTTCAACGGATCTCCTTATTTCTGATTCGATCGCGTAGAGAAATACCAAGCATAGCTCCTTCCATAGCTCGCTGAGTGACCTTGAGCTTTCTTATGAGGCCTAGAGTTAACCCCATACAAAGTATCCCCCTATTTGAGAAGGTAAGGCCTAATTCTTCCAATGTCTAACTATCTATACCAACTTTCATTCTTTAGGCGTGAAAGCGTAACAGACAGATAATTTCGCATTTAAAATATTTATAGTAAGAAAATATATCCAGGATTCTTGAACACTGCAATAAATTATATCGTGCGAAAATCTATCAAAATTAACGTAGTTTTGTTTATTCTAAAAATCATTCCATTTAAAAGGCATCAATCTGAAAGCCATGACGCAATTTACGCAATAGCCGACCGTAGTGACCTGCCGTCAAAAAAAGAAAAAAAAACTGATTTATATGATGAATGAAATTGCAAAACAGACTAATAATATGCCACAGATTCAAGTCACATTGTAAAACATTCTAACATCATGCCATAAAAATAGCACACAAATAACGTGTCATCGTTACATAATAACCGAAAGTAACTTATCAATCGTACACGGAAATGAACTGTAGCAACTACTTAGTTACACTAGCGAGTGAACTCATTGTCTTAACTGTAATGACGGCGCAAGCGCAACAAAGGGGCTATTAAGTGCACCGCGAGTGTTGCCGTAATTAAAATAAGTTCTTTTTGTATGTTTTTTTAATGATTGTAATTACCTTATCTTAGCTATTTAAAAGCTTATTTGAAATGAAAACATTTTGAATATTGACACTTTTGTTGGTCGTTGTATCATCTATTTATCTATTTATTTATTTATTTATATATACTTTATTGTACACCAATAAAAACACATAAAAAGGACACAAACGATTTTTAAGTATACAATTGGCGGCCTTATCGCTAACTGCGATTTCTTCCAGGCAACCTTGGGATGGAAATATTTGCACTGAACGAAATAAATGGGTTAGTCTATGGTGCAGAATTTAAAGTAAGAGTTTTTTTTTTATAACTATATATACCTATTATATACATACAAATATATAATACATATAACATACATAATTTACTATATATTTAGATCATTTTAATAACTATACAATATCGAGAGGAGCGGATAGACTACGATGATGTAGAGACAAGGCTAAGGGACAAGTAATGATCTTTTACAAGCCTTTTGAACACTGGCAGTGATTGCGCACGTCTGATCGGTACTGGCAGCGCATTCCACAATCTGGCAGCTTGCACTGAGAATGACTTGTCGTAAAAAGAAGTGGAATGCATCGGCATCTTAAGTCTCAGGTTATCCGATGACCGTAAGAATCGTGTGTGGGAGTCACCAAGGAACTCGAAGCGTTTTTTAAGATAGAATGGTGTAGAAGGTTGGAAAAGCACATTGTAAAGTAGTGAGAGAATATGAGCATTCCGGCGAAGTCGAATTGGCAACCACTTGAGCTTAATGCGGAACTCTGAAACATGGTCATATTTGCGAAAACCAAATATAAACCTTATACAAAAATTTTGGAGACGCTCAAGTCTATCGAGTTGCTCTTCTGTTAGGTCAAGATAGCTGACGTCGGCATAATCAAGGATGGGAAGAAGGAGCGATTGAGCAAGCGCAACTTTGGTTGCAGTGGGTAGGAAGTTGCGTAGCCTTTTGAGACTACCAGCAGATGCATACAGCTTGCGACTGACTTCCTGTAACTGAGCATTCCAGGATAAATGTTGATCAATATAAATCCCCAAGTTCTTGACTTTGTCACTAAAAGGGATTATAATATTGTTGAAAGAGACTTGGGGAAGAGTTGACCAGTCAATTCGAGAAACAGTTCTGGAGCTGCCCACCACCATAACTTGCGTCTTCGTGGGGTTAACCGTAATTCCGTACCTCTGACTCCAGTCGCCAATACAAGCCAGGTCTTGATTAATAGTGTCAACCGCTAGCGACAAGTTTCCTAGGGGGGCCCGGCAATAAATCTGCAGATCATCAGCGTAAAGATGGTAGGAAGAAAGTAGATGTTCAGAGATGGAGTTTACAAAAACTGCGAAAAGTAGAGGGGATAGAACGCCACCCTGTGGTACGCCGGCAGATGTATTGCTCCAAGAAGAACAAGCATCATCTATCTATCTACTCAGCCTGTAACACCCACTGCTGAGTAAAGGCCTCTTCTCTATTACGCCACTGTTGCCGATCTTGTGCAAGTCGCACCCACAGATTCCCTAGTGCCCTCACAATATCATCCGACCATCGGGCTGGTGGTTGTATCATTATTGTGACAAATATGCGAGTTGGTTTACCTGCTTGAAAATACGGTCCGAAGCTATAGTCTGCGCGGAACTAGTTGGCCGCGCCTTAGGTATGTAAGCGGCGGGACGGATGGTCGGGGCTGCTTGCGCGCTGTGAGATGGAGTTGCGGGGGCGCTTGCTTTCGTTCACAGTAACCCGCCGCCTCACCCCGCCCCGTCCCTACCTAATGCGCGGCCAACTAATTCCGCGTGGACTATAACTGGCCACACAAATCTGTCTGATAAAAATCGCAATTCTAAATACTTTCATACTAAACAACTAAACCAAATCATTGTGCAAAAAAAGGAAAAAAACATCAGTGAAAGTTATTTGTGCCATAGAGGAACGATACATTAAACAGTTCAAAAATAAACTAAAAAGATATAGCGTTAGGTAATGTTTGCCTCTTGCCGGAAGCTTGTGAGTACTAGCACATGATACATGTAATAGTAGGTTTGTAAGGAAGTGTGTAAGATGTTGTGTAGTAAAAGGAACCTTTGGATAAGGCCATTAGTTTACAGTCTAGTCGTCGTAAGCGCGTGTACCAACCAAACGTTACTTAATAACATTACCAGTATTATAACGTTAATAATGACAATTAACGAAAAAATTAACGTTATTTTAGTAAACGTTAGTTGCGTAGGCTAGCTTTATGCGCTCGCTCAAACATTAAAAATATGCTGAATGTGAATATTTGGCCGAACATTCGACGGGTTTTTAGTTATCACTCACTAAATCAGCCCCAGGGCCCTTCTACCTCAGAAGTTTTAACGTTAAAATGTTATTTAAATATACATATAACTGAAAAAAGAAGGTAACGTTATGCAAATTTTACCGGTTAATAAAACCCTGGTACCAACATTTCAACCGCGCGGCCATAGATATGGAATTATATATCTATGCGCGCGGCCGACTCATAAACTTTGACAGGAATTAGTGGTAATTTGTTAGATTATACACACCTCTTTTTCAGAATTTGTTGCAAAAAAAAACTAAGACGCTTTGGCCAAAAATAATTGTCCGCTAGAATCGGCTGTGGATACACAGAAAAAAAAATGCAGAATACAAAAAAACAAAACGTAAATATACAAAAAGTGATGCAATATTTAAGATATAACGTGCCTGCTTGCAAAGATATTCAATATTACCAACACGACCATAAAATTCTCTTAAACCTCTTCGCCTGCTTACAATCACATTCCTATCAAAGTAGATTCCCTTCTCACTATTTGCATAACTATTCTACAGTTGTTACGTCACATCAATTACGTAGATCTGCAGGTGAAAGAAAAACACAATTTAAGCTGATTATTATCCTGAAAATATACAACGGCATGTTATGTAACAGAGAATCTATACTAATACTAACTTTCCGCCAGCGGCTTCGCCCGCGTGGTCTTGATAACCTTTTTAACCCGATTTTCTGTTGAAATTTTCCTGAATTTTCTTTGCTATAAACCTCACGGAGCCCGAGACCTTTCCAACGAATGCAAAACCGTGGAAATCGGTTCGTGCGTTCTGGAGTTATAGCGTCAGGAAGGAAAACCCGACTTATTTTTATATAGTACTTAGATTATAAAGCTGAAGAATTTGTTTGGTTGAACACGCTAATCTCAGTAACTACTGGTCCGATTTGAAAAATTATTTCAGTGTTTAATAGCCCGTTTATCGAGAAAGGTCATAGGATATATATATATATATATATATATATATATTTTGTTGTTGTTAATGCCATGGATTATGGGCTTTACAGTGTACGTTTTTTGTTTTTTTTTTGTTTGTTTGTGTTTTTGCTCTGTGTGCAGAAATAAATGTATTTTTCTTTCTTTTCTTTCTTTCTTTCTTTAATATCATCACGCTACGACTAATACGAGCGGAGTATCAATAAAAAAGGCTGCAAAAAGCAAAGAATGAACTTTTTTTTACATAACTATAATTATGGCTAATATGGTATGGTCAATAATGGAGGGGCTCGTGGCCAAGTTGCACCAACGCTGATCAACCGATCTGCAAGGTTAAGCTACACTTGCCGCGGTCAGTCTGTGGATGGGTAACCATTCTTAACATATCGAGACCCCTCCGTGCTTCGGAGAGCACGTAAAGCCGTCGGTCCCGGTTGTCATACGAACACCTATGACAATCGTTAGTGGTAGTCAGAAACCTAAAAAGCATGACAACCAGTTTTTCCATCGAATATCGGTATTGCCGAGAAGAAATTGGGTTGTGGAGGTCTGATGGCGGTCGCTCCGTGTAAAATACTGATATTCAGCCGTATCCTGGTTAGACTGGAAGCCGACCCCAACATGGTTGGATGGAAAAGGCTAGGAAGAAGGTATGGTCAATATGGATGGGGTTATAAATACTGCATCATTAGCCTAGTCCTGGGTAAGATTTCTAGGTCAGACAAGATATTATTGGGTTTCTCTATGAAATTCTCAGTAGAAGCTCGGAGTTTGAATTTGTGCCCGGTTATTGGCACATGGGAGCATGCTACTGGATAGCTGCTATCTGCCGGATATTAAAAAAACCATGAAAATGTCTTCCAAGTAATTTAACAGGAACTTTCTAGAAGGTGGACCTTAATTAGCTGAAATCTTTGTAATGACATTTTAATGATTGAGTTTGGACTATACCTAAGTACCCAACAGCGGCTGTGACCGCTTGAACTTACCACCAAGGCTACCATACTGTATTACTAATGCGATTTATTGCGGTGACATAACTGTTTCTGTCGTTTTTGCAAAGTGTATTTAGTTTTGTATGAGTAAAAAACTAAGTGTTTGTTGAAAATCTCCGTAAGTTTAGAATTAAAAATGAGATTTCATCTTGCTATGGAGCAACACTTAAGCTAATATTCAGAGACGATGCTAAGCATAAACTTAGGCTTCCGTATGTCAAATTGTTATACAAATTTGACATACGGAAGCATTACTTTACGCTTAGCATCGTCTCTGAATGACGATGTTAGACTACTATTCAGAGACGATGCTAAGCGTAAAGTAATGCGTATGAAAGGACCAGCTGGACTGAGGCACAACCATACATACCATAATAAACACAACATATTTTTTTCTTTCTAGTTATGCTAGAAATTCATCATCATCGTCCGTATACTGTCCCACTGCTGGGCACGGGTCTCCTCTGAGATAATGAGAGGGATTAGGATATAGTAGTAGACCACGCTAGCATTCACACGCCACCGTCGAGAAAATCTCTCAGGCATGCAGGTTTCCTCACGATGTTTTCCTTCGCCGTTAAAGCGAGTGATAATTACGCACATGATTTCGAATAGTCAGAGGTGCGTGCCTTGGATTCGAACACGAAACCGTTGATTTAGCAGTCCAGTGGTCATATCCCTAGGCTATCACTGCTTTTTCCTAATTTATTATATTAAAGGTACTAATTTAGTAATGTAGGTACTTGTAGAAAGATACGCTCTCGAAATACTCCCATTCAATTGCTATGCCGAATCAATCTGAAAAAGACCAAAAAAATACTAGCGGAACTGAAACAAAACAACAGGCTGGAATATTAACTTTCAATACATTGCTGTTCCGAAACGAACCAGTGAAAGCATTATTACGATCAAAACCAGCAATGTATAATAAACCTAGCTTAATAACCGTTGTATTTTACTTTCAATGGTACGAGTACTTTCGATGATGTAACCGTCCAATTTACACAGAGATATCTTTACCTATAAGTTGCTGGATATTAGGTATCAAGATATACTGGGCTTACATAGAGCAAAATAAAACATGTTTTGTTTCTTATAGACACGTCGTTAAGAGGTGAGGTTCCGTACAAAAAATGTTTTAATGATGTCTAGAGGTACTTAATAAGAGTTTTTATTTGCTTTAGTATCTAGAGGGAATATTGTTTTTACTAGAGTACGGATGAACCAAACGAGCGTATTTTGAGATATAATGAGTAGACGAGGCCTACATAATATTATGGTATCTAGGGCTACTGCTCTTATCGATTAAGTAAAGGGATATAAGTTTTTGAAATGTTATCTCAAAATTAAATCAAAGTACCTACCTAATATTATTATGTTATATTCGTTTCATAATTTTTCTTCTTCATTTTAAGTACAAACTTGTTTCAAAATAGTAAAGATTTTTTTTCTACATTTAGTCTGACTATATATCATGCACCTAGCGGTATTTAGCATATTACAAATGTAAGGTTTTTTTTTTAAAGAAGCATATTAGAAATCCTCTTTTAAATAAAAAAAAAATAATCGTGTACCAAAGGACCAAAACTTCTTCCGCCTTCTCACGGAACCCTAAATCCGCGGCAGGCTTCACAAAAATAATAACATCGGTCTGCCCGTCACCTGACTATAAAACTGCACTACATTTTATTGTGACATCACAAACACTTGTGAAACGGTCAGAGTTACATCAAAATGTGCACAGTTATTTTATATGTGAGTTATTCATATTTTTTTTGTGTTATTAAGTATTTATTTTAATATTGTATCAGTGAAATTGTGTAGAAACTTTTTATGCTAAATAGTGGTGAATTCCTGTTTAGGGCGGTTCTTTTGGATTTGAGACCGACAAATAGTGAATCGTTGTCAGACATTTTAATCCTATTTTGTGATACCTATGACGTTTTTATGTGTCTAATAAAAACTGTCTTAGACTACTTTTTACGGATTTTATCGCGTTATATTGATATTATTTTAATCCCGACGTTTCGGACCCTTTACAGCGTCCATGGTCACGGGTGACTAAGGTGGTAGGCGTCTTGACGTTTCAATTACTAACAGCTACCCTACATTTTTGTTAATTGTTGGCAATCTGAAAAAGTAGTTTTATTTTAATGTCTAGTATTCGCGTAAGTGTCAGAAATCAACTGTCTTAGATTTAAGTTGGGTAGCAAAATTCAGAAATCAAGAAGTTCTTAAATCATGAATAGTGGATATTTTACAAAATACAAATTAACTATTTTTTACTAGTAGCAACACTTTTTAGGGGTCACTGATTATCTATACTAATATTATAAAGCTGAAGAGTTTGTTTGTTTGGTTGAACGCGCTAATCTCAGGAACTGCTGGTGCGATTTGAAAAATTATTTCAGTATTTAATAGCCCGTTTATCGAGGGAGGCTATAGGCTATATATCATCACGCTACGACCAATAGGAGCGGAGTATAAATTAAAAATGTTTCAAAAACGGGGGAAAAATTAAAAAAATTGAAAACTTCTACGGGAACGAAGACGCGGGTAAAAGCAAGCAAGGCAAGGAAACACTTTTTGGAAGCAAGGAGTCACTGATTTTAAATGAATAAGACGGGCTAAGTTGCTATTAATAACAGCAGCATAAAAAGCACCTAAATAAATAATGTGGTCTTTATGTACAATTTAATGACCTCCACGATACAGAAGAAAAATCTTATACGGCGCAATGTTTTATATAAAAGAAAAATACCGCAATGTGTACTGGTAAAATGCTGCTATATTTAAAAATGGTGGAGCTTTTAAGAGTAAATAAATGTTCGTTACTTTTTTAAACACAACTAACGACTAAGCCAAGGGAAAAGAAGTTTAACATACACCAGTTTTAAAATGTCCGTTTCTAACAAAAAGTTTGTTTATTAAAACATATATTTTCACGTTATACATTTTCTACAACGCCATAAATGGAAACTGTAGGTGTCAAAAGGACAAAATCTTTTCTTAGAGTGACAAAACTTTTGGCGATTAAGTAGAGCGTTTTTTTTTTCATTAAAATTTGTACACTTAAAGTTCCTTGATGATTTTATATTTGTAATAATGATTGTATCTATTTTTCTATTCCTTTTCAAATAAGTTTAATGCACTGGAAAATGTATTCCACTGCAACACCAAAATCGTTGATTTGTTGAGTTGGCAACGCGCGAGTGATACCCCCGGTGCTGCCAGCGTCCATAGGCTACGGTGACCGCTTACCATTAGGCGGGCCGTACGCTTGTTTGCCACCCTAGTGGTATAAAAAAAAACTTTATACTTACACAAATCATACCTCCTTACGACAAACTAGCACAAATTATAAAACTGGCATTTAATTTTCTTTTCATAGCCCAGTGGAAGCTGCCTTTGTTATTTTTACTTATATCGTTAGATTAAGGTTAAAAACTGCTTTTATCTGTAATAAATAACGGACTGGAGCTTGTTGCTCGCGCCGTGTATCATCGCAAGCCATTGGACACATTTTATCCTGGCTTCTCAGTGCACGAAACACAAGGAAATGCGTTGTGTAAAAGATTGCAGCGGTGTAGTTTGTATTATAAACTCCGGTCTAATAGATTTCTCTCAAGCACAAACAAAAAATTTCATAAACACCACACGCAAAACTGAACCAGCTACTTGTAGGTACATAAAGTTCTTAAATGCAAATTATTTAAAGAATCAAATGTATAATTTTTGACCCCTGACGCAAAAACAACTGGGTGTGTGGTTATAAGTTTGACGTGTGTGTGTGTGTGTGTCTGTCCGTGGCATCGTAGCTCCCGACCGGACGAAGCGATATTGATTTTGTTTTATTCCTTTTAAGGTGAATTAGTCGGGATTGTTCTTAGCTATGTTCGATGAAAATCGGTCCAAGATGGCCGCCGCCACAAAATGGCGGATTACATATTTTTTCGCAACTCCCTCAATATGGATATCAAATGAAAGGGCTTGCCTAGTAAAATACTACACACTATAATAAATTTCAAATCCAAGATGGCCGCGACCACAAAATGCCGAATAACATTTTGTGTTGGGGTATTTTAATTTTTAATTTAGTCTTGTGTACTACCTAGTTAATATGCCATTGGGATCAATCTTTATCAACCCATGCATGAAGCCTACCTGTGTATCCTTACAGAATAAGAGGGATTTAGCACAAATACTTCTCATATTAGGCGTTGCCGCTAAAACCATTAAAGTCCCGTATATTTTCACAGCACTATATCATGCGCATGCTTCGAACAGCGCTAGATACACGTCTGATCTATCGCCACACTGTTTATAACGTATATTTACACTCACACATAAACAAACATTTTATGAATACCTAGTATGGAAAAAATATTATCGAATTTGGAATATTAAAAAAAAAATATCCTGGGACATTTTTACACAGCACCATCTAGTCCCAAACTAAGCGGAGCTTGTACTATGGGTACTAGACAATGGATATAATACTTATATACTTATTTTTAGTAAATACATACTTATAATACATAGGAAACACCCAGACAAACACAAACACTTAAATTCATCACAAAAAATGTTTGTGTCCTGTGGGAATCGAACCCACGACCTCGTGATCAGCACTCCGGTACTCGAACCACTAGACCACAGACGTCGTCAAATCATATTGTACAATTAAAGTTATAATAATAATAATTAACCCATATACTGTCCCACTGCTGGGCACGGGTCTCCTCTCAGTATGAGAGGGATTAGGTTATAGTCCACCACGCTAGCCTAATGCGGGTTGGCAGACTTCACATGCCGTTAGAGCGAGTGATAATTACGCACATGATTTCAAAAAATCAGAGATGCGTGCCTTGGATTCGAATTCAAAACTTTTGACTTGGCAGTCCAGTGGTCATACCCCAAGGCTATCACTGCTTTTAAAAGATATAAAGGCAGATACTGGAATTTGGAAAAGGAGGAAAAAAATTTTGGTCCTTTCGACGTGGTTCGTGAATTGATTGCTTGTGACGAAATATAGGCGTTTTAGGTAGAACTTTATGTCAGTATAGTTTTATAGCTAAATCTTATGGTCCTTTTGTTCTGAAGACTCTTATACCTGATCGTAAAGTTGCAATTTTCCCTCAAAATGATGAAACAGATCTCCAGTAGTCTTATCTATTGGTTTTTCGAGGCCTACGAATATTTAAACTAAACAAAACTTAATTTTACTGTATTTAGGTACAAAAATAATATGATACAAAGGCTAAAATTCGCCGACACCCCACAAAGTATGTTGTTACCCCATTACCTTGTTATAATTGACACCTAACCCCTGAACTTTCGGTGTCGCAGATATTATTTTCGTAGAGTACATTTACACGCAACCACACAGTTATAAAGTGGTACTAGAATTGCCGTATAAAATATTTTTTGTGCCACGAAAAAGCACGTAAAGTTCTCCGTTTATTTATTTATATTTATTCGGAAAACCAACAGCCTTACAAACAATTAACTTACACAACAGATAGCCAATTATAGGTCTTCGCTTATAAGCACCATATTAAAATAAATAAATAAATATCCTGGGACATTTTTTACACAGCACCATCTAGTCCCCAAACTAAGCAGAGCTTGTACAATGGGTACTAGACAATGGATATAATACTTATATACTTTTTTTTGTAAATACATACTTATAATACATAAGAAACACCCAGAGAAACACAAACACTTAAGTTCATCACAATAAATGTTTGTGTCCTGTGGGAATGGAGATCACGACCTCGTGATCAGCAGTCTGGTACTCGAACCACTAGACCACAGACGTCGTCATAATAATATCAAATTAATGACAGCATGTGGAGAAAAAATTATGCAGTATAATAAACGTATTTACGTAGTAACAATCACGCTTGGTGTTCCAAAAAGAAATGTCTGCTGAGCAGCCCCATCGGCACTAAGGCTGGGATTCAGAAACGAGACTCAGCATGAACTTACGCTTCCGTATGTCAAATTGTAATACAAATTTGACATACGGAAGCCTTACTTTACGCTGAGCATCGTCTCTGAATGTTAGCCTAAATTAACGTTGAAAATATCAATATCGTTTGACTTACAAATATTATTTAGAGTTTTGCCAGCTCGTCATAGGAAAGTATTCTGCCGGTAATTTGATGAAATTTTATTGGAAATACGGCGTAAAATTTAAATAATAACTTCGTGTGCTGCAGAAACATGTTTCAATAGGTACTATACTATAATTGTCTGAAAATCCGCAACATAATTAATTATAAAATTCGAAAACTCATCTTTTCGTAACAAAATACGTAAAATACAGCGTTTGCGATCATATAAGTATGTTGTGGTATTTAAGCTACAACTAATAGTACCCAACTTGTTTTGCCGTGTCAATAACTCAATTGTCATGTGTAACTTAACTCTAAATTGAAGGGTACTGTTTGTGTAGGAGGATCTCTTACAAGATCTGTTGTGCTTGAAAATAGAACGCCTACATGTTAGGAGTTGTCAAATTTAGTGATACCTACTAAAGTTCCAGATAATAAAATATGGATGGTTGAACTGATAAGGGTCGCTTTGAACGACTATTTTTAGATTTGTTTCGTTTTTTTAGTAATATTAAGACGTGAATTTTTTGGTCCTTTTGAATTTAATGTCTTTATGCCCGCGAGTTCCTCCCCGTAGAAGTTGTTTTTCCCCATTTTTGCATTATTTTTAATTATTACTCAGCTCCTATTAATCGTAGCGTGATGATAAATAGCCTATAGCCTTCCTCGATATACGGGCTATCTAACACTGAAAGATTTTTTTAAATCAGACCAGTAGTTCCTGAGATTAGTGGGTATATTAGTATAGATTCATGTGCTTAGACTTGGAATATAAGTAAAATAATTGTTGAGTACTTAAATAATGTTTCTTGGCAAACATTGACTTACCAATTTTATCGTGGTTTCAGTGTGTGAGCGCGCTCCTGATGGCCTCATGCTGGGCCGAGGAGATGCAGTGGACGCCCTACAACTCACTGCTGCAGCAGTACCAGCAGGCGTCGCAGCAGCAGCTGCAGCAGGCAGCTTCACAGCATGACCAACAGGTGAGGCAAATTCTGTACTTGTGCCTCGACTATGAGTTTTGCTCATCCGATTCGCTACCGACGTCTTAAAATATTTGTGTGGAAAACCCTCGCAGCGCCTCTAACGGTTACGTAAGGAACTAAAATCTTCTATGAGATTATTGCGTTTCGATGCGTAAAAAACTTATCGAAAGCCATTCGATAGATCTCATGGTTGACGTACTGATTTAGGGATCTGACCGCCATAGACTCGCTATGAATAAATAAATGCCCCTCCCTCCAGCCCACTCTCCTATTATTATTCATTGACTTACAGTTGTTACAATGCATGAAGTTTAAACCGTATTGTAAAAAGTGCAAATGACGAGCCGCGGGTGTGCGAGCGAATTTTATAGTATTACTAAAATGTCATGTTAGTAGTTAAGTCTCAGTTCAGCGTCGCCCCCGCCGCCCCCTTGGTCCTTGCGCCCTAGGTTTAAGCTTTAATAGCCTGCGGGTAAATCAGGCCTTGGGCAAATTAAAAAACTTGCAACCTTAGCCTTCTCTCTAACTAGGTGGCGACGGAACTTCCATTTGTTAGGCACTAACTAGAATTCGTGGCTGCTACTAAATCAACTATTCCGATAAACTATCTTTTTGTGTTTTTTAAGCATTTTCCATGCTAAGATTACAAGTTATTTTTAATGAAGGAAAAAATCGGCGGGCGGGCAGGGTTCGAACCTGCGCCTTCTGGTTCGGTACACCAGACGCTCTGACCACTAAGCCACCGCTCGCCCTGCTCGCCAGTCGAAATCTTCCTCCACATTCTAATTTACGTCTTACGGTGACGTAGCGCCATCTATTGTTCAATCAATTAGAAATAACTATTCCGATAAAGTTAAATTAAATGTTCTCATTGGTTACCCGAGAGCTTGCATTTTCCGGGGTTGGCTGTAAAAACTTTAAATCATACTTAAACTTATTTATTAACATAACATACCATCACGCCTGTATTCCCTGAAGGGGTAGGTAGAGGCGTACTAATGTTACTCACATTTCGCCGATATGTTTAGGTCCCATGTAATAGGGGGCGAGCCGGGCCCAAATCCAGATTCCGAGCTGCTATTGGGAATTTCACAGAAAACCCACTGCTCGACCCGTGGGTCGAACCCAGGGTCTCTAGCGTAGCAGTTGCGCTTGGAACCACTAGGCCAACGAGGCAGTCATTTAGAAACATTAATAATAGTGTGATCCACTTTTATGGCTCCAAATCTGAACTTAGCAATACCATTACTTAGCGAGGCGAATATCTCTACGCACTCAACCAGTCACACACACCTAACCCAAAATTTTTACACCGTAAATGTAAAATCCCCAGACCGCGGAAATTAGGACCAAACGATATTATCATAACCCACAAAATATCTCAGTTTTATCATTGGGTTCAGCACGCGTGCGATATTTAATACGGACTTTGATGTTGACACATAAAACCCATCCCCTTTGCAGCTCTCCTACCTACTTATATTAAAAAATTCAAGGGTAATATAGACACAGCAGGGTATTTATTTTATATGTAGCTATACAATTCCTTTGAGTTCCGTACCTTTGGGCGAAATTATTATTTGCTTTGACTAACAGTTTTGTTAATTAGCGCTTTAATTACTGTAATCAAAGGACAATACAACAAATATACAATTTATGATGAGAAAATTACATGATTTTATTATTACATTTTTATCATATATATATTTATTTAAGCTGATTTAATTTTAAAGTTTGATCTCATTGTTTTTGTTTATATTAAGTAGTGGTTGATCTCATTTCGCATGATGTGATCTCCCATAATTAAAGAAGCACTTGGCTTGAAGGTCAATTGTAATATTTTTATTAGCATGTAAGGTGTATTCTTTGTCGGAGATCCTAATAAAATAAAATAAAATAAAATAAAATAAAAATCATAACCCCTAAGGGCTTAGGCAGAGGTGTATTTATATTGACGGATGGTTTATCGGTACAGTTTCAAGTAGGCGGATGATAAACAGGCGATAGAACATGTTCGACGCCCTTAAGTCTCCAAAAATCCTTAAATTCTGAAGACTTAAACGATGTACCATTACTGACCAACACGAGCTTAAACTTAAACTCGGTGCTTGCCACTGAAATATTTTAAACTAGCTTCCCGCCAGCGGCTTCGCCCGCGTGGTCTTATAATTATTTCCCCCGTTTTTGCAACATTTCATTATTACTCCGCTCCCTATTAATCGTAGCGTGATGATATATAACCTATAGCCTTCCCCGATAAATGGGCTATCTAATACTGAAAGATTTTTTCAAATTGGTCCAGTAGTTTCGGAGCGTTTTCAATACAAACAAACAATCAAATCTTTCCTCTTTATAATATTAGTAAAGATTAGAGTGAAAGCCAAAAGATATCGCTGTACCCAGTCATATTATTATTTTTATTCCCATAACTTCATATGCGAATGGAACCCCAAAATCCTAAAGAGTAAGTATGTAATGCGTATTTTCTTTAACAGAAATATATAAAATGCCATAAAAGCAGTGTTCCGTTGCCTTATTCCTTTTTTATTTTATGTTTTCAAGGCGCTACCGACCTTGTTCTTGGCGACCTTTATTGGAAAAACTGCTTCGCAGAGTTATACTCTTTGACTTCAAAAAGGAGGTTTTAATATGTTATTTTATTGTAATTATGTTGGCATAAAATGGTCCTTTGAGACATTTTTATATCAAATATATTTTTCATAAATAATATTCACCCTATTACTGTGCCTCTGCTGGATTTTGGCTTCTTCCTGAAAAAAGACTGATGACTGAAGGACTAAGGTAGTCCACCACACCTTATGTACCTAGTTATACGTAGTAGTAGTTTAGTCAAAGAAAACTTCACAGCTCAGTGTTTTGATTTGTCCCAGTACATCTCTGTCTAACGCTTCGGAAAATACAAGCGTGTTGGTATCTTCAAAAGTAATTTAAATAGTTGATTAAAATCTACATCGACCAATATTCCAAAATGAATTGACAATAGATACACTGGTTACATAACATTTAAGTATCTATAACAAAAGATTTGCTCTGATAACTTGATTTCCGTACGTAACGAAGCGATTAGATAACAGTTACCGAACGAAAAATAAAACGTCAATGCAAAAAGTAAAGCGGACCACAGACTGCAAAGAAAAAAAGACCACAGACTAAATAGCGGGCATGTCGCTGCGCCGGAAACGGTTGCTTTTTTCATTTTTTACTTTACACTGTTATTAAATTGTCGAGTAACTGATTCCGAAGGGTTTATAGTTGAAAGAGAACACGTTTACTGACGTTTTTATTTAAGTTACGTGCCCTTTGATGTTTATTAAAAATTTTATGTCGGTTTTTTAGAACCGGTTTTCAATAAAAACATAATATTTGCTTTCTCTCGACTGTGGGCACTTGTGAAACTTGACATAACATAGCATGTTCTGTTTATTTTGGGTTCTTACTAGAGATGTTTATGTAAAGTTATTCGTAAAAATGCTGCTTTCAATGCTCAATAGCTCGTAGAACTGATGGCCGCTGGGGCAGAAAGGTTCTTGAGTGTAGACCACGCACCGGAAGGCCTCCAACGAGATGGACCGACGACCTGGATAAAGGTTTCTGGGAGTCGTTGGATGCGGGCGGCGTGATCAAGATAGGGCCATCAGAACATTTGACAGACGCGTTGGCCATACATAGAAACAGTAACGCCGTCTTTGTTAGTATCGCATGGCATTTGTTTTTTAGTCAATCGCGGACAAGTTCACTTCGGTTTAGAGAAGACCATTTTGGGACCAAGTTCGACGGTGACATGCGGTCTGCCCAGTCTTAACGTAGTAATATATAAAGTCAATGGTTCCACCCATACAAAGCCACCCAAAAGAAAAATATCCGTATTAGTTTTAATTTTTCCTGTAAATTCTTTTACAGTTCCAAGCCAGCGATTACTCTGGGGGCTTCGACTTCGGCGGGCACGGCGGTAGTTCTGGCGGGGACTACGGTGGAGACAACGGGGGCCACGACTTCGGAGGTCACGACTTCGGAGGCCACGACTTAAAGTCGCATTCGTACCCAGTCCACCAACACGTCGAGGAAGAGAATCCAGAGCCTATCAAACACTACAAAGAAATCATTGTACCTCTACCCAAGAACGTAGAATTCAAGATCAACCAGCCAGTCATTATCCCAGTCCCACACCCAATCCCAATTCAGGTACCGGTTCCGAAAGCCGTAGTTATCCCCATCATAAAAGAAGTCTCGATTCCCGTTGAGAAATCGGTACCTTACCCCGTCGAAAGGACAGTGCATGTCCCCAAAATTAAGGAAGTGCCTTTCGAAGTCATTAAACATATTTTAGTACCGGTTGAAAAGCCAGTACCGTTTAAGGTACCGGTTTATGAAACTATTATTCACACTAAGAAGGGACAGCACAAGATTTAAATTTGGAATGTTGTTTTAGAGTTGCTATTCAAGTCTTGGCTTTGGGACTGGATATTAGAGATTGCAGTCCGGAAAAAAATATTTGATTTTCCATCGATGTTTTGATAGTCAACTATTTAAGTTGTAACGTGCGATATTGCAGGAAATTCCACTACTTAAAAATGCAACACGCGTTTCGAAATATCGATCAACCAAAGTTCGATTTGATTCGCGAAGTTGCATATTTCACCTCTTTAATAATTCAGATAGTTTGAATCAAGTTTGGAGAATAGTTTCAGCTTCAATTTTGTGTGTATCATACATTGTAGTCCAGTAGGTTGGTTTATATGTTAAAGTTGAGCAAAATCCATATTAATTTGCATATTAACATACTTAAAGGCCTTACATGTATGGTATACTTCTTGTCGCCGCTAAAAATAGGCCTGCCCAGGCCATTTGAAATTTCTTTTCGCAAGTAATACATAGCAACTCTATTCTTATATCAATAGTCAGGCCAGAATGTCTCCGGTCCCCTAATGGGAAAATTTTCCCAGGCCTGAAACTAGAATTGTTGCAATTGTTGTAAACTGTAATCTAATCTTCTATGTTGTTTTAACCTACCGCCTTGTTGTTATTGCTGTTGTGTTGTTGGGTGTTTGAATGTGTGTGTGTTGTAAATATCGTTGTTATTTAGTTTTAAGGTGTATTAAATATTTTATACAGTTCCTTTTTTGTTTTTTTTAAATGCGAATATCTTTCAAGTTCACAAGTCTTTGTCAGTCTGTCTGTGGTACATTTATTGTTTTTTTTTGTAATACTTTCCATCATTATTATGCCGGTTTGTCTAAGAAATTCTCTCTAGCTGCTCGGAGTTTGGAGTTAAATATGCCTGCTAGGCTCACCCTCTACTCTTCTTCCTCTTAGTCTTTACCCAACCATGTTGGGGTCGGCTTCCAGTCTTCCAGATGCTGCTGAATATCAGTATTTGACACGAAGCGACCGCCTTCAGACCTCCGCATTTCTGGGAAATACCGATGTTTGAAAGATAGACTAGGTTGTCAGAAGACTATGGGAACTAAACTGTGGTTTAACATTAATTAGTAGGTACACTACTGCCAGCCCTTTGGGGAATACAGGCGTGATGGTATGATTGTCTTCTTTTATGACAGTGCCAATAGTATTGACAACATTCATGGACGCCTGTCAAAGTTAAGTTAGCAATGTAACTACGAACAAACGAATACCGTTTTGCAAATAGTTGGCATTTATAGTAACAGAATATTTTTTCATTTACACTTGAAATATTTTGTGAATGTGTGTACGTAGCGAATGTTGAAATATTTATCGGTTGTATTTGTGTATCCACTTGAAATACCAACGCCGTTTTAGGGTATTAGAATTTGGGACTCACTACGTATTTTTTTTGTCGAAGCAGTGATAGCTTAGTAGTATGACCGAAGGACTGCCAAGTTAAAAGTCTCGAGTTTTTAATAAGTGCCTGAGAGATTTTCTCGACGGCATGTGAAGTCTACCAACCCGCATTAGGCTAGCGTGGTTGACTATAGGCTAATCCCTCTTATACTGAGAGGAGACCCATGCCCAACAGTGCAACAGTACATGGGTTGATGATGACAGATTTCTGCTCTTCCCATATTACATGGGACCTAGACATACCAGCGATTTGTGGGTGTACACTGTACATTAAGACACTTCTGCCTAACTCTTCGGGGAATACAGGCGGGATGATATGTTATGTCAACTTTGTAACTCGGTTAGAAATTGTTTTAATATAAACAAAAAACAAACCGCCTCCAAAAAACACATAGGAACTAAAAAGCAAAAAATAACATATTTACATTATGATTTCTAACTAATTTTGAGTCGGTGCCAAACAGACAATCAACGAAAGTCATATTTGAATTAAATTAGTAGTTTCATATTTTATCAACCGACTTCAAAAAAAGGAGGAGGTTCTCAATTCGTCTGTATGTTTTTTATTAGTCATAATATCACCTATGTACTTATACAATTTTTAATTTTTTTTAAAATTTTCGTCGATATTTTTACAACCGCTCACCGGATTTCGATAAAATTATATTGGGACCCAATCTGTAAGCACCAGCTTTCGAATAAAAATCGTCGAATAAGAATCATCAAAATCGGTTCACCCAGTCCAAAGTTCTGTGGTAACAAACATTAAAAAAAAATACTGTCGAATTGAGAACCTCCTCCTTTTTTTGAAGTCGGTTGAAAAGCAGTAAGAACCGCAGCGGCAAAGCTCCGACGGAGCCCAACATAAAGCTGCGAGCCGCCAAGCCGAACCCCCCGGTGTATATCTCCCGCCTGCACTACCCCACTAGGGCGGAGGACATCGTGGAGTACGTGCGCCAGAAGACCAAGTACACGCCGAGGGTGCAGTTACTGGAGTCGCGCCGGAACGTCAACTTTAAGGCGTTCGTGGTGCGAGTACCGAATTGCTTTCTGCCCCTCGTCATGGAAGAGGACTTTTGGCCACAGGACGTGGTGTTCCGTCGCTTCCGCGGACAAGTGCCAAAGGACCGCACAATGACAATAAGTGCAAAGTGAAGTGTTACTAACATAGTCTTAAGCCTTATCTAAAACTTTGTATAAATGTTTTATATATGTTAGCTTGTAAGGTATATATCTAGGGGCCATCAGATGCCTGAAACAAATGATTTATTTTTATAATAAAGGTTTATTTCTCACCACAATACACATTGATTACATGTTTACATAGTAACATAAAATTCGATAAGTAAGCATATTGTGGGAGACTGGTGACTAAACTAGGCTTGAGGCCTGTATTTCAGGGGGGCTAGACAAGTTGCATTTTGACATTCGAATCGACTAACAAATTGTATGGAAATTACACAAGCTTTCGACAAATCGGGCTGTCACTAATGTCATTTACATACATTTTGTTTGTCGATTGGAATGTCAAAATGCAACTTGTCTAGCCCCCCAGTACACCAGCTCTCCGCCCGTATTAAATTAAGACCTGAACAGAAGGACACTGACCTCTAAGGTACAGGTAAACACCTAGTTTAGAGGTCAGAGTTTAAATAACAATGCATAATATGCCTGAAGCAGTGATAGCCTAGGGGTATGACCACTGGATTGCCAAGTCAAAGGTCTCAAGTTCGAATCCAAGGCACGCACCTCTGACTTTTCGAAATCATGTGCGTAAATAGCACTCGCTTTAACGGTGAAGGAAAACATCGTGAGGAAACCTGCATGCCTGAGAGATTTTCTCGACGGCGTGTGAAGTCTACCAACCCGCATTAGTCTAGCGTGGTGGACTATAGCCTCATGCCACTAATTTTGAGAGGAGACCCGTGCCCAGGAGTGGGACAGTATATGGGTTGATTATAATATGCCTGCATAATTACGTTGTATATATAGTTACATTTTAACTGGACTCTAAACATATACGTAATATGTACTAGGCTTATTTTCTTTACCTGATATTCATATTCATATTCTTTATTGCATACCATAATGTACAATGATCAATATAAACACATACTACATTTTCATGCAAATAAATGGTTCTTATTCTTGTTCTATACCCGGAAATCGAAAGAAGATTAAATCTAGATCTACTACCACTAGATCGAAGATTAAATTACGTAACTATTTTAATCCCTTACAACCGTGCATGTAATATTAAGCGTGTATGTTAATAAGATGGATGACAGCTGTAGGTATGAGTCATACAGAATCAATATAATCCTAACTCTATAGCCGGTCGTAATACCAGTGTTTTCCCGACCAACAAGGCAGGCATATAGCCTATTGTCTCTGCGCAATACCGGCCATATATGTACACCGTAATGTTTCTATACAAATCTCATAATGACACTATACATTAGAATTAGTATAGATTGATACTTTGGTTTAGAATCACATGTGGTTTTTGTGCGAATCATCCAACAGTTATATTAAAATATAGTGGTTAAACGTGAACTTGATAACAAAAGTTAAAATATTCGTGATTCGGTTATTACATACCGATTGAGCTGAGATTAAAGTTATTTCGGTATTAAGATCAGTTAAAAATGAAGTTATCACAGCCGATGATGAAGTTAATTATAAAACTACTAATCCTAATGATGTTATTCGTGATAATGTTTCTAATATCATCATTCTTATACAGTACAAGATATTGGCCTGATGTGTATAACTATATAAATGCAAATATCACTATAAAAAGAATACCTACTATATCAGAATTAGAATTAACTGTTGTAGAAGTTGACTATACAACAGAAACATATACAACAACTGATGTTGATTACATCGACGTATCAACTATCGACGATATTGATATCGACGAATTCATGAAAGATGAATTTGACTTCAAGAAAAAAGTGAAAAGGAATATAGTAGTTGAACAGTTAAAAGATTACATAGAACTACCTCCAAGAGGGATATTTGTTGACTATATATTTCTTGAAGAACCAATTAAACCTGAAACAAACACTGTAAACAATATAATAGACGATGAAATTAATACCAAAGAAGAAAATGAAGAAACTGGTGATATTTTAAAAACTTTAGTTACTGGTATTGTTCTAGAAGAACTAACTCCAAAAACAGTTAGTGAAGAGCCAGCAGTAACTAAAAAATATTATACAGTCCTACCGTCAGAGCATATCGAATCGAAAAGATGTGTTGACGATACCGAAGTATCTGAAACAGAATCAGGATCACCAGAAGACAGCACAACAAAAGACGGTTACTTGGTTGGTGAAGATCTGAATCCGTTTGATGATGTCACAGAAGAACCGGTAGCTATAACGACAGAACCGAACGAGAACGAGTTGGTACATGAAGAGGAAGATGGAAGGCTGATGAAAGATCTGGTTGATATGAGCAAAATGAGCACTAGAGGATCGGAAGACGTTGAAATGGTTACTGGGAAGCCGGAGAAACTTCTGACGATGGTAAGTGTTTGAATTATACAAGGTGAAAGGGACATAGACGCACAAACGTCGTGACAAGGTTTCATTCAAGGTTAAAAATAAAATGACTTAGGTCATTCATGTAGAAAATGATCGGTTATTACCGATAGTGACATTTTTGAGCGCGCAGTGTATTGCTAAAAACGCGATTATATCGCGCGCGCGATACAAAATAAATGAAATAATTATTTTTTAAATATAAATCTAATTTGGGTAGATAGAAATAATGTTGTTATACACGTTAAAGTAAAAAAAAAGGAGACAAAAATTAAAAATTGATGAAGTGACGGAAAATTACAACGCAGGGGGGTCCAGAATAGATATGAGCGCCGCGCCGGCGCGCCGCCGTCGCCGTGAGTTCATATCGGCGCGCCGCCGCCGAGTGTAGCACGCGGCGCGCCGCCGCAACTTGATTTCTCGCGCGCACGACCGGCCCGACCGCGTCCATTCGCCGCGTCTAGAGTTGCTAGGCGTCCGGATAAAGGCGGACATAGTTAGGCTTTTTGATTGCCTGTCCTGCCAAAATAAACTGGCTCTGATAGGCTTTTTACATATCACAAACGAGCGAGTACCGAGCGTAGCCGAGCGAAGGCGAGTCGACTTTCGGACGCCCCCGCAGTCCCGCCCGCCCAGGGATGTCCGGCTTTTTTACCCAAATGCCCAGCCTAACCGGCTGGTCTATCCGGCTATTATAATTGTCCGGTTTGGTGACCTGGCAAACCTAACCGCGCCAGTGACTCACACATGGTAGTACTGCAGGTCACGGAAACCGTGAATCGTATTACAGTCGAGCGCTTACCTGTAGTAGTACCATATGTGAGCGGAGTCACTAACAATTAAAACAAGCCGCTGAAGGAGATCAGTCAGTTTTTGCCACCTGTGAAGTGTCACTACCTCTACATGATGCAGGAGTATGACAAGCTTGATTGTGACTGTGGTCTCTCTTACATAGGCCAAACTAAACGAAGCGTAGGAACCCGCGTAAAAGAACACAGCTAATGTCAAACTCCGCCGTTCCGGAAAGTCTGCAATTTATGGACCCTTGACAAGGCCCAGCATTAAATCAGATTTAATAAACCATAAGTCCTCGCAAAAGTTAACCGATTCCTACCCAGGATGATTCGTGAGGCTATTGAAATTAAAAAACACCCAAATTTCAATAGAGGAGATGGCTGGGTCCTACCACCTGCTTGGAACCCAATTATAGATTCATCATCAGCCCGTATTCGTTCACTGCTGGACGTAGGCCTCCTTTAGTGAACGCCACAGAGCTCGATCTTTAGCTCTTTTCATCCAGTTGCTGCCAGCTACCTTCTGCAGGTCGTCACTCCACCTGGCTTGCGGGCGTCCTACACTACGCCTGCCTAGACGTGGTCTCCACCTAAGAACTCGTTTACTCTAACGATTGGTGGTTCTCCGAGAGACGTGACCGGCCCATTGCCACTTCAGCGTGCTAATCCTTTTAGCTATGTCGGTTATTTTGGTTCTCTGACGTATAACCTGGTTACGAATTTTATCCCTCAGAGAGACTCCGAGCATAGCTCTCTCCATAGCTCGCTGTGCGACTTTTAACTTATGGACCGGTCTCGCCGTGATGCCATGCCGAGTGTCCACGTTTCAGCTGCGTAGGTCATGACTGGTTGGACGCGCGCATCGAAGACTTTCGTCTTAAGGCAATGTGGAATGGATAGCGAGAAGACTTGTCGAAGTTTACCAAATGCAGCCAGTCCATCCCAGCTGAATCGTCCTTTCGGCTTCCCTCTCGAAGTTGTTTCTACCTACTTGTATTGTCTGCCCTAGGTACACGTATTCTGGAACCACTTCGGACGACCGGTCTCGGGGTAATAAGGTCGTTAAACATAACCTTTGTTGTATCTGTGTTCATTATAGATTCAATTAAATCTAACACCAAGCCTAAAACTGCAAGACTGAAAGATACGGTGAGCTCGTTCTGCGTGAATCGGATGGCCAATAATTAACAAAAATGTAGGGTAGCTGTTAGTAATTAAAACGTCAAGACGCCTACCACCTTAGTCACCCGTGACCATGGACGCTGTAAAGGGTCCGAAACGTCGGGATTCAAATAATATCAATATAATGCGATAAAATCCGTAGTTTTAATTCAGTTATGTATTTTGCAGATTCCATAAACTAATAAACGGCATTTTTTTTTGTCTACTTATGCATAATTAAATATTTTATTATAGGTAGGTATAATATTTTCTGATTATTATTATTATATCCAACTTATTATTTAGAATACTGCAAAATTGTAATTAAAAAATAATTATGTTGCTATAAAAAGATTTTTTGGTGACAACAGTATGATTATCGTTATGCTATTTTTAAGAAATCTCTCCCTTATTAAAAAACACTATGGCCCACGGCCGGCCAGGCCGCGCCGCCGCGACGCCGCCGCCGCCGTGGAAATTTTTTGGCCACGCCGCCGCCGTGAAATTGGCCATCGGCGCTCATGTCTAGTCCAGAATCATGTACTGAACTCATGGTGTTCGGATGTGCGTCGATGTCCCTTCCACCTTGTATATTAGTTTTGAGAATGGTCACCTGTCCATGAGTTGTCTGTGGCAAGAGCAGCTTGACCCGCGTAGTTATTATTTAGCCATGAGCCCCTCCCAGACACCTCGTGCACAGGAGTCGTGCAAATGTTTTAAATTAAAAGACTATAGCTGATCTTTGCGCTGTTATTCGTGTTCATCTAATTACTATCTTTTGCTCGCGACTTCGCCCGCGTGGAGTTGGGAAATTTGAACTGGTTTCCCGTAGGAACTTAGAATATTTCGGGATTCAAATGTAGCCTATGCCCTGATCCAAGGTATATGCCATCTCTATTTCAACTTTCAGCCAAATCGGTTTAGCCGTTTTGCTTTGAAAGAGCAACAAACATCCAAACAAACTTTCGCCTTTATAATAGTAGGATTTCCCAGCTCTTGGGAATTTTCCAAAATCTTTTTTACCGGATGCCTACGTTATGCAATGAAAAATGTTGCAAAAACGAGGGAAATAATTATAAGACCACGCGGGCGAAGCCGCTGGCGGAAAGCTAGTTTTAAATAAATACTTTATGCAGACGAACCTGCAGGCAAAAGCTAGTTATATAAATATAGGCTAATGACTACGCTGCAAAATTCATTGAATTCTAAAAATATTTGTAATATTTTTTCCTACATAAAAATTGATAATAATGAGTCATAAGCAACTCTTAATTAGTAATTATTGCACGTTCCGTTGTCCGTTACGTGTTATCTTCCCATCAGATTAAGCAAGAAGTATACATTTAACAATAGTACCAACATTCTCAAGTACACAGTCTTCGTACAATTAATTAAAATATTTTGCTGCCTACACTTTGAAATCCTTACTTAATATTATAAATGAGAAAGTGACTTTGTCTGTCTGACGCGCTTTCACGCCAAAACTACTAAACCGATTTAAATTGAATTTGGTACAAAGATAGTCTAGAGCCTGAGAAAGGACATAGGCTACTTTTTATTGCGAGAAAAGGGCTTTATGGGGTTGAAATAGGGGATGAAAGTTACGAGTTAGAATCTATACACTATGATAAATTTCAAATCCAGGATGGCCGCCATCACAAAATGGCAAATTACATTTCGTGTCGGGGGTTTTCTAAATTTTTAATTTAGGTTATGTTATTTAACAACCAATTATGGATGATAGTCCTGCTGTTAATTTTTTTCTAGAGACACTAACTAATACCATTTTAATTCTACTCATTTTTTTGTCTTTGTCTTTTGTTTGAAATCATGCCAAAACAACATGAAAACGTCTTAATATTCCGCCCAATTCTCTGAATGAAGTATATATAGAGAACGCCCGCGATTTTATTTTACGCGGTAATACTGCAAGAATTACATTCAGACAAAAAAAAAACTTTTTTACTATACATTAATAGCGGGCATATTTATTTTGCTCTCACAAGTCACAGCAGAACACTAGACATAGTAAAAAAAGGAATATACAAAATTATTTAATCTAATCTATGGGTATGCTGATTTGTGAGAGCAAAAAAGGACCCTAGCTCAGCATATGCCACTTCATTATAATAAATGACGTAGCGCTGGTATTCTGGTAGGTCCTTGAGCGATTTCACGGATATCGGACAGCCATCCATGTATAATACCTACATCACTTAAAAGATAGCCCTTTTCAACCTACAAAATTGCGTTACATCACTCACTGTTATCCCACCATTACAATAAATAAATAATAAGTAAATAAATAAATATCCTGGGATTAAATATAATTGAAGTAAAATAATATAAACATGAAAATTGGGCTTTTGGATTATCGCAAGAAGTTTTACAATCAATTCGTAATTACGCCATTAGTATCTGGCCACCAATCACAAAGACCAGTACTTAAATTGGTCCGTACAATTAAAATCTTACAGTTCGTGATCAATCTGTCAAAGTAAGCTTTGATGTTAATAAGCTGCGACCTTAGTGAGACCTCCGTTTCGACTTAGATTAATTTGATGTGTGTATGAAAAAATAAAATAAAAACTACTAACTAAAAATCTACAAACAAGCTCTGTGATGCAAGCAAAGAAACAATTTTGTTTATGAACGAACAGCTTGTCCCGCCTGCAATACATATTCCAACATCACAGAGCTTGTTTGTAGATTTTTAGTTAGTAGTTTTTACGCAGTCGGGTTTTTTGTTTCTTTTAATAATTGATTTTATTTCGTTCTTTTTAGTTTATAAATCATCATAGAATCACTAGATAGATCCTAAATGATGATTTAAAATATAAATTGATACAACTAAAGATCATTTTCAAAATCAGTTCGCACATTAAAGCGTATAAAATCCGCCATATTGTTTTTTTTTAAATTTCATGTACCCAGTGACAGTCGTGCCATCAAGACGAATCTAATGAGGTGTCATTTATCGAAATCGGTTGAGCCGTTGAGTAGTTACGACCGGACATAGGAACGGACATACATACATACATACATACATACATACATACATACATACATACATACATACATACATACGCGTCAAACACATAACCCTCCTCCTTCGGCAGTCGGGTAATAACGCACAGATCATCTATATCTATACTAATATTATAAAGAGAGAAGATTTGCATTTTTGTCCAGGTCCCGTGTAAATAGGAGGCTCCTATTACAATAGGAACCTAAATAGACCGCATCTGTTTCCATTAACTTACTGACAGGAGGTCATCAAAAGCTCATACAACTCAGCCCAAATATGTTTGTATTGAGTAAACTCAAAAATTACTTGACCCAATCAAAAAATTCTTTCACTATTAGAAAGCTACATCTTTCACGATTAACAGACTATCTAATCTTTATTATAGCGACTATATATCCTTACTTCCTTCCTAATATTATAAATGCGAAAGTAACTTTGTCTGTCTGTCTGTTGCGCTTTCACGATTTGGTACAGAGACAGTGTAGAGCCTGAGAAAGGACATACCTATGCCACTTTTTAATGCGAAAAAAGGGCTGTAAGGGGTTGAAAGTTCATGTTAAAAAACTGTACCAGCACTAAGAAGATTTTAACTTCAGTTAATCCGCTTTTCGCTCCTCCTATGACCAAGTCCTTATACTACTGACTAATTATTGCTATCGTCCATCAAAGTCGGCGAAGCCACGAAACTCCAAGGTGAAGTCGTGAAGACATCTTCCCCAAAACAAAACAAACAAACGAAAATATACTTAAAGCTAATAACAATAAGGTATAAACCAATGAATGTAATAATACTGTTACGTACATCAAAACAATTCATAGTATGCATTTGTATATCATCTCATGTTGTGTGTTCACGTATATTTAGTAAATATGAAATTTATAATACCAATATTCGTAAGTGCGTTGTTCGTAATAAGTGTTGCGATTGCAAGTGAATGTGATAATAAAAATGACAAATGTGCCGAAGAAATAGTGAAAGATATTCTTAAAGACACTTCAGTTGTCGAAAATATAGATATAAATTTACAAATCCCTAAATTCGAGCAAATAAAAAATGTAGGAATCGATGATCTGAATAAAATTCTTCTGCATTTAACCAATTGGTTCGAGAACAGATTAAATGAAACGAATTTCATTTTAAAACATGTAAACAATAATACGAAAATATTCGTCAAAAGTTTTGATTTTAACGTTGATTTTGAAAATGGTAATGCTAAAATGGATATCGACTTAACTGAAGAGCCTAAAGACAAAAAACATGACATCACCGTTTCAATTAAAGAAAATTTAACCGACAATATTGCTGACATGACCGACTTTAAAAACTTAAATGTGCCTATCCTTACTACTACTGAAAGAAGTAAAATAGTCTTCAATAGGTCTAAACTACGTAAAATGGAAGAGATTGACAGAATAATAGAGAAACTTAGCGGTAAAAAGAATAATGTGATCTTGAAATTAGATCAATTGGGACCTGTTTTCTACGACGATAGCAGTGAAGAGAATTCTACAGATTATCCCATTATAGATTATATAGATATGTATAAAGATACTACAAATGAAGTTAATGTGTATACTCCTACTGAAATATCACCTGTTGTTGATAATATTATCACTGGCATCTACGACGGTGACAGGAAATCTACGGAGCAGATTGACACTAAAACTACTACAGCTTCTGTAAGTGACAATTTATGAATTTTTAACCCTCGACGCCAAAACGACAGGGTGTTATAAGTTTGACGTGTCTGTGTGTCTGTGTGTCTGTGTGTGTGTGTGTGTGCCCGTAGTAATTAATTATCACTTCGATGTGGTGAAGGAAAACATCGTGAGGGAATCGGCATGCCTGAGAGGTTTTCTCTACGGCATGTGTAGTCTGCCAACGCATACTAGGCCAGCGTGGTGAACTACAGTCTAACCCCTGTCATTCTGAGAGAATACCCGTGCCCAGCAGTGGGACGATTAATGGGTTGTTTGGAAAGTGTGTCTCAAATTATTTTTATCCCCCGACGCAAAAACGACGGGGTGTTATAAGTTTGACGTGTCTGTGGCATCGTAGCTCCCGAACGGATGAACCGATTTTGATTTTGTTTTTTTTTTATTTGAAAGGTGAATTAGTCGGGAGTGTTCTTAGCTATGTTTGATGGCCTGCTCCACAAAATAGCGAATTACATATTTTTTCACAACTCCTACAATATGTGTATCAAATGAAAGGGCTTAACTAGGAGAATACTATACACTATGATAAATTTCAAATCCAAGATGGCCGCCACCACAAAATGGCAAATTACATTTCGTGTCGGGGGTTTTCTCAATTTTCAATTTAGGTTATGCCTTTTATTTATTTTATTTATTTATTATTAAGTAGTACAACCACATCATACATATTGTTACAATTGTTATGCTAATGTTACAGAATATCTGATCTGATATGTATGACACTTACGGTGTACATAACATTGACCAGTAATTGTAGTAATAGTGTACACTTTAGGTGAGTATAAGTAATTACATTAGACAATATTAAATTATAATTTAAGAATAACCAAGATAGGTATATATTATGTCTATAATAGATAAGTTAACGCCGACATTGGTGAAGTCCGTTCAAAAATGTCAGCTGTGTATTACTCGCAAACGGCGTGTGTGTTTATCAAGATGTATGAATGTCGACGAAGCTAAGAAGGTATGCAATAATCATAACAAGTGGCATTCTGTAGTTTCTGCCTACCCCTATGGGTATAAGGCGTGATTGTACCAATGTGGCAGTCATATAAACAACAGAATATAATCTGTACATATATACAACTATTCACTTAATGCGTATGAAACTGTGCATACATCAAATTTTTTTTTTAAATCTTTGTCTATATAACTGTCTCTACGGCTAATCTCTGAAACGGCGGGACCGATTATGACGTGACTCTCACTCACAGATAGCTAATGTTAAAGAAATAATTTTGGCTACCTTTATTTATTAATTTAAAAAAAATTATGAACGCGAATAACAACACGGAAACGTTTAGTATAGTTTCATAAATGCTAAAGTAACTCTGTCAGTTTATCTGTTTCTTTTTTACACCAAAACCGCTGAACAAGTATCGATGAAATTCGACAGGGACACAAGGACGTAGGCTATCGTTTGAGTTCGAGTGGATCCGCGGGCAATAGTTCGTACATAAACAATAACGAGTCTATCTAGGATACACACATATCATGAATCTCATTATGTTGAACGTAAAGTGATTGACGTGTAGTCTATACTAATGATTTGAATTACTCACTTATACTTAAACTAGCTTCCCGCCAGCGGCTTCGCCCACGTGGTCTTATAATTTTTTCCCCCGTTTTTGCATCATTTTTCATTACTACTCCGCTCCTATTAGTCGTAGCGTGATGATATATAGCCTATGTTACTCGGGGATAATGTAGCTTTCCAAAGGTGAAAGAATTTTTGGAATCGGTCCAGTAGTTTCGGAGCCTATTCATTACAAACAAACAAACAAACAAATCTTTCCTCTTTATAATATTAGTATAGATATAGATATACTGTCTCAACCATGAGTTCTATCGAATGGCAATGACAAATTAATTTTAATTCCTGACGTAACCGCTAGAGGCGCTGCGAGGGTTTTCCATACAAATATTTTACGTCGCTAGCGAGTCTGTGCGTCGACCATGAGTTTTTCTCACTAAACTCGCTAGCGACGCCGTAAAATATTTGTATGGAACACCCTCGCAGCGCCTCTAGCGGTTACGTAAGGAACTAAAATCGGCTATGAGATTACAGCGTTTCGATGCGTAAAAAACTTATCGAAAGCCATTCGATAGAACTCATGGTTGAGGTACTGGTAAGAAAAACTCATGGTCGAGGTACTGGTTGCTTTCAAACTAAGTACGGTAAGTATGCTTTTAGGATTTTTCTCAGTAGGTACTGAATATGGTTGCATTCCACAATTAGGTGGTCAAACATGGTGGTACATACTTATTATATATAGGACACACCCAGACAGACACAAATACTTAATTCATCACATAAATATTTGTGTCCTGTGGGAATCGGACCCACGACCTCGTGATCAGCGGTCCGGTACTCAAACCACTAGACCACAGACGTCGTTAAAAATTTCATACTTACAGTAGAATATTGAACCTCCTCGGTTTTTGGTTGGTTATAATTTATGTAAATAACCCTCCTCCTTCGGCAGTCGGGTAATGAATTTGAAGTCACATACATACATACACTCACGCCTTTTTCTCACAGTGGTAGGCAGAAAACAATTGATTTTGATTGATTTTGAAATGTCTTTATTTACATAAATGTTACAACAGATACAAATAGTTCTTCATCATTCTACTTTTTTTTTTTTATGAAAACCTTTATATTATATATTTACATAATGTACAAATTCAATAAAAAAACAAAAAATAAAAACCAAAATATCCGCACCTAGGCGTCAAAGTACTCATCGTTGTCATCTGGTAACGTGCCCCGAAGACTGACTGATTCTTTGGCCCAAAAACAATCCAGCCCTCTGGTCACGAGTAGTATCATTCTACTTGTATACATATAATGTAGAAAGATATTTGTTACATAGGCTGTCATCGCCTTTATAAACAATAAGCAGATATGCAGATAGTTATTTTATTACATGACTTAGCATATTATATTCTCAACAAGTGGGTTACGCAGCTTTTAGTTCAAACTCGCGTAATATAACAGAGAAAATAATTGAATAATAATTGAATTTAATCCCACACTGTATATAATGCTTACATCACCATTGCATCCTCTCTGGTATCACATACTTATATATTTGTTTACATATTTACATGATATTTGATTTGTTTATGTACATATATACATAATATTATTTTTATTGTAGAGGAAATCCAAAATTGTCATCGAAATTTTTCATTTAAAGAAATTAATTTTCAATAAACATAGACTGTTCCATAGATTTTATGTTTGATCCCTTATACTGAAAATTACATACTAAAACTCAATAATTTTCGCTCGACGGGAATCGAACGTAAGGCCACAAGCGTACCTGTCGCGTTTAAACAGCTAACTAATATTATAAAGTGGAAAGATTTGATTGTTTGTTTGTTTGTATTTAATACGCTCCGAAAGTACTGGACCAAATGGAAAAATTCTTTCACCATTACAAAGCTACATCTTTATCAAGTAACATAGGCTATATATATGTAGGAGTTAAATATGAACACCGTATCTTGTTTTTCGACTTTATTTTTAATAAAAGGCAATATGGTCTCTTATTATAATTTTTTTCACTTCTTTTTCCTCTTGTCTTTCTTTTTCAACCCTCTCACCAATCTGTCACTCCCCTCCATCCATTGTCCCTTTCTCTCATATCTTCCCTTTCACATTTCACACAATCCGTTCGAATTCATTCACCTCACTCACTGACACATTCGGATACACACTAACAAATCCCACATATATATACATATATCTATCTTCTATATATATAAAAAATAATTTCCTAAATGTTTGTCCGCGCATAACTTCCGAACAGCAAAAAAGTAATTAACAAATTTCTTCCAATTATCCAAAATTCTTTTTTTGCTGTGTTCGTTAATTCTTTATTGTCGGGACAAAGTTGGTATGTAAGATTTATTTTTTTTAAACCACCGGAAAACGCAGGCGAAGCTGAGCACGGGCCGCTAGTATCACTACATATTATAAAACAAAGTCCTCCGTCGCGTCTGTCTGTCCCTATATATGCTTAGATCTTTAAAACTACGCAATGAATTTTAATGCGGTTTTTTTAATAGATAAAGTGATTCAAGAGGAAGGTTTATATGTATAATACATGACCACGCGGGCGAAGCCGCTGGCGGAAAGCTAGTATATTATAAGAAATATCCAGAACACTCGGGCGAAGCCGATGGCGGAAAGCTAGTTCCAAATATTTATGATGGCCCGCCGAAAAATAGGAAGACATTGAACACAAAATCATCTATATTTATTAAAAAGTACTCTCCGTTCAGATATGAATGCAGCTGGTAATGTTTTATGAGGGAACACCTAACAATGGCTCCATGGTTGTCTGACACGCGGACCAGAAGATCGGACAACTTGTGAGGCGAAGAAACGCTTTGTGCATCTTAACTTCTTCTTCCTCCTAGAATTTTTCCCAACCATGTTGGGGTCGGCTTCCAGTCTAAACAGATGCGGCTTCTGCCCCAGAAATTGTGTTGCGGAGGTCTGATGACATTCGCTTCGTGTAAAATAATGAGATTCAGCCGCATCTGGTTAGTTAGAAGCCCACCCTAATATGTTCGGGAAAAAGGCTTGGAAGGAGGAAAGTTACATTACTTTAACTAAGTCATGACTAAAGTCCTCAAGAAGATAAATGAAATAAGCTCAAGCACGAGGTAGCTGCTGTAAACCGTTGATGTTTTCCTGCGATTTTTTTTATTTTTTTATTTAATCTTTATGCAACAAAACATTACAATGGCGGACTTAATGCCTAAGGCATTCTCTACCAGTCAACCATAGGGTGGTGCAGATATAATGTGGTAGGTGCAATAACAGTCTGTGAAAATTCAAATAACTACATTTACATTAAATAATACTTTTACGACAATTCTATCGAAAAATAAACATATATTATATATAAATATATATATATTATACATATATGTATAAAATAAATAAAATAAATAAAATAAATAAAATAATAAATAAAATACGTAATATAATAAATACATACATATAATATATACCTTTAAGTTGTGTGTGATAATGATTCTGCACGAATTCTATCGAATAGGAACCTACGGAGATTCCTTTTAAATGAGTCTCGACTGGTAGCCATCCTGATTTCAACAGGTAGCTCATTCCAAAGAAGAATGGATTGAATATGGAAGGAAGCGTGAACGAAATCAGAACTGTGAAGGGGACAATGAAGGAGAAGATTGTTTGTTGAACGCAAATTTCTAGTATGTGTAGAACATAAGTATTGGAAGTAATTATTATTAGTCTCCAACATCAAATCAGCTCTAGATAGGTGTTCATTATGTTGTAGGGTCAGCTACATAATAATGTGTACAAAGTTTCACCACAATCGTTTGTAAGTGGGACATTAGAAGTATCAATAAAATAAATTAATAAATGATAACAAAAAATCCAAAAACAAGCCTTGAATGTTGGAAAATGTATTTGCAGGCGGTGACAAGCTATTCGTTCTGTATAAATTATAAACAATACTGAATTATAATAAAAAGTGTTTCCTTGCTTGTTACTAGGCCTGAAATACAGTTGCTAACATCAAGGCTAGTTTTTAACCGCCGACGCAAAAACGACGGGGTGTTATAAGTTTGACGTGTCTGTGTGTGTGTGTCTGTTTGTGGCATCGTAGCTCCCGAACGGATGGACCGATTTTGATTTTGTTTTTTTTTATTTGAAAGGTGAAATAATCGGGAGTGTTCTTAGCTATGTTTGATGAAAATTGTCCAAGATGGCCGCCGCCACAAAATAATGAATAGGGTATATGCGTCTGACTTAAAAAAAGGTCTAATATTTTTTTTTATGAACTTTATCGTTTTAGAATTATGTCTATGTAGAATTTTTTTATATTATTTCTTTTTTGATGAGAAAATAATTATTAAAAAGTCCAAAAAAACTGTTGGAAATTCAAATCACTTGAAACGCAACACTATCGGTCAAATGGAATATGACGTCAAAGTCTACTAAAACAGTGTCTGTTGTACGTGGTTGTTTGGTTGAGAGAACGTAGACTTTGACGTCACGGCAAGCGCGCCAAAATCGCGGGTGTTTAAAATGCTAATATCTGTCTCATAATTTAATAACTTTTTTTTTGTTACTTAATTTTAGTTTTAAGGCGCTGGATTTTTTTTTTACGGCTACATAACGATATAAAGTATCATTTAAAAATATTAAAAAAAAGTGCATATTCCCTATTACATTTTTTTTACAACTCCCGCAATATGGGTATCAAATGAAAGAGCTTAACTAGGAGAATACTATACACAATGCTAAATTTCAAATCCAAGATGGCCGCCACCACAAAATGACAAATAACATTTCGTGTCGGGGGTTTTCAAAATTTTTAATTGGATTTTTAGGCAGTACTTCTGATGCAGTCGGGTTTTTTGTTTCATTTAATAATTGATTTTATTTCCTACTTCTTAGTTTACAAATCATCATAGAATCACTCGATAGATCCTAACTGATCATTTGGAATGAAAAACTTAAAGATGATTTTCATAATTAGCCCGCACATTGAAGCGTAAAAAATCCGCCATTTTTATTTTATTTCATGTACCCAGTGACACTCATGCTGTCAAGACGAATCTAATGATGTATCATTTATCTAAATCGGTTGAGCCGTTGAGGAGTTACGTGCGAACATAGGAACGGACATACATACATACATACACGTCAAACAGATACCATCTTTCGGTAGTCGGGTAAAAACACTATCACTGCTTTAACACTCGGCTCTCTCAATTTTACCAGTGTTGCTTGCTCTAGGAGCCCGTATGTATCAATCGCTCGGTTCAACAACAGTCCGAATCAATCATTCTGTAGCAAAAATACGGCACGGAGGGTGAAAAAACGTTTTTTTGATTCGCGCGAAAAACAATTTTCCATTGGGCTGTATTATAGAACTTGGCGGGAGCTTTTTCCATGCACGTTTCGATGAATTTCGTCCGTTTGTGGTCGCTTTTGTGTGGTGCGGCTGGCAATTTGATAAGGATTGATGTTCTGTGGTCATGCTGCGTAGTATTTAGATGGGCTTTTGTGTGGATTGTAAAGGATGGTGCAAAAAATGGAGCTCGATAAATATTGTTTTTTAAAATGCGTCAAGTTGAGGTCACTTTTGGATTTTTTTATTGTGTTAAGTAGTTAAAAGCGCCAAGAGAAATCAGGCTGCGGTAAGATAGCTTTATGAATGTTGCTACTCAACTTGACAAGTGGAATAGCTGTTTGTTTTCGGGGCTGGTCCCTTATTAAAAAATAAGCTATTCAAAAAGGCTAGCTTATATTAGTATTATTATATAATCAACCAATTTACTGTCTCATTGCTGGGCACAAATCTCTTCTTTGAATGAGAGGAATTAGGCTATAGTCCACCACGCTGGTCTAGTGTGGGTTGGCAGACTTCACACGCCAGCGAAAAAATCTCTCAGGCATGCAGGTTTCCTCACGATGTTTTTCCTTCACCGTAATAATAATTAATTACTGACACGCACATGATTTCGAAGTCAGAGGTGTGTGCTATGGATTCCAAATCAAAACCTTTGAGTTGGCAGGCCAATGATCATATTACTGGGTCACTAACCATCACACCTGGTGGGTAACCTGCTCGTCTGCCACTGTAGGCAATAAAAAAAAAAAATTTTTTACTAGATTTGTGTATCACAACTATAAAAGTTTGTATCTTAACCGTGTAATTATGAGCCATAAAACTTAAATAAATAACAGTACTGGCAATTTGTCAGCAATTAATGGCTCAATTAGCATTTTTTATCCGCGTGTTGTGAAATTGCTGGCACAATGCTTTATGTAATAATAATTAATTACTGTTGTGTTGTCACAGTAGTTTACGCATGACAAATTGCCAGATTATGACCTTATTGCATAGAAAAGCATGACCTAAGCCTTAGCGAGGATCCCAACTTATGTCCCCTGGTTTGAAGTCTGTCTTAAGTCGTTTTTTAACCCCCGATTTTGATTTTGTTTTTTTTTATTTGTAAGGTGAACTAGTCGGGAGTGTTCTTAGCTATGTTTTATAAAAATCGGTCCAAGATGGCCGCCGCCACAAAGTAGCGAATTATATGTTTTTTCACAACTCCCTCAATATGGGTATCAAATGAAAGGGCTTAACTAGGAGAATACTAAACACTATGATAAATTTCAAATCCAAGATGGCCGCCACCACAAAATGGCAAAATACATTAAGTGTCGGGGGTTTTCTAAATTTTTAATTTAGGTTAGGTTAGTTATTACTAGATTTGTGTATCACAACTATATTAATTTACATATCTATACTAATATTATAAAGAGGAAAGATTTGTTTGTTTGTTTGTAATGAATAGGCTCCGAAACTACTGGACCGATTTGAAAAATTCTTTCACCTTTGGAAAGCTACATTATCCCCGAGTAACATAGGCTATATATCATCACGCTACGACTAATATGAGCGGAGTAGTAATGAAAAATGATGCAAAAACGGGGAAAAAATTATAAGACCACGCGGGCGAAGCCGCTGGCGGGAAGCTAGTCTAATATAAAGTTCGCCTATATTTCGTAGTTAGGTAGAGATGTACTAATGCAGTACATCCACAGTGCGCAGGTATGTTTAGGTTCCATGTTATAGGGGACGATAAATGGCTATTGCCAAATTGGCAAAGATCCAAACCCCGACATGCTACTGGTAATTTCACAAAAAAACCCAATAGTTTGCTCGACCCGGTGAGCGAACCCAGGACCTCTAGCGTCTACATCAACACATCAAGCTGCAGCATTCTCAACACTAGTCACAACTATTGTTACTGTTACTTAACATATTTTTTTTTTAAAGAGTGACTATGGAGTTTTGTGCCGGCTATTCTCCATAAGTCCCACTTTTCTGGAACCGTGCAAGTAGTGTGACTTCAAAAGTACCTATTTCCTCCTCCTAGCCTTTTTCCCTACCATGTTGAGGTCGGCTTCCAGTCTAACCAGATGCGGCTGAATATCAGTATTTTACACGGAGCGACTGCCATCAGACCTCCGCAACCCAATTTCTGGGCAATACCGATATTCGAAGGATAGACTGGTTGTCAGGTTTTTTGGGCTTCTGACTACCACTAATGATTATCATATGGCGAGCAGGATTCGAACCTGCGTTTTCTGGTTCGGTACACCAGACGCTTTAACCGCTAAGCCGATTTTTTCCTTCATTAAAAATAACTTGTAATCTTAGCATGGAAAATGCTTAAAAAAATACAAAAAGATTATCATAGGTGTCCGTATGACAACCGGGACCGACGGCTTTACGTGATCTCCGAGGCACGGAGGGGTCTCGATGTGTTAATAATGGTCACCCATCCACAGACTGACATCGGCAAGCGTAGCTTAACCTTGCAGGTCGGTTGATCAGCGTAGTTGTAGCTTAGCCACGAGCCCCTCCCAAAAGTACCTATTTATATGGTCTAATTGAAATACCTTTGTGTGTGTGTCCCTTGTACTAGTGGCCAATTCCACTTCTCGATTGCTTTGCAGTCAGTAAGGGTTTTAACTATCAGCAGCTGGATGGATAGGTGTTGTAGGTGCCTCGTAAATTCAAAAAGTTCCTTAATGCCCTGGTATTAAGGGCTAACTCAATAATTTTTTTTGGGATGGGTTGGATTGACCATACTAATCCTTCATTACCGCATAGTTTGCGGTAGGACGCGGGTAGATAGTGGCATCACGCGATGTTACGTCATCAATCACTCGCACAAAAGACTGCTCGTACTCACGTTTACACGAAGTGATAATATATGGATGAGCTTTTACTAAATAACCTAACCTAACCTAAATTAAAAATTTTGAAAACCTCCGACAAAATAACAATATCAAAATCAGTTCATCCGTTGGGGAGCTACGATGCCACAGACAGACAGACACACACACACACACTCACACAGACACGTCGAACTTATAACACCGTCCTTTTTTCGTCGGGGGTTAAAAAAGAGGAGATTGTATTTCCTACTAACATTATTTAATAAATCTGTGAAAGTTTGTGAGGATATATGGATGTTTGGTACTCATTCACGCAAAAACTGCTGAACGGATTTTGATAAAACTTTACAGTATCATTGCTTAAACATCAGAATAACATATAGACTATAATGTATAACGAGATTTGGGAAATTCTCACAGGATTGTGAAAAAACGTATATAATTGTGTAACACTCGCGGAATACAGATAAACGACTAATTTTAATATTGGACATAAAAGATCTCGTTTAATCTGATTCGTGGGCACAAAATACCAATGAAATATAATGTAAATCATGGGTATAAAATACCTAGTTTATTTAAATTATGGATTTACATTACCTAATAATTTTATCAGAATCGTGGGAATAAATACCAAGTTTGTCAGCTTCATGGGGACAGAATGCCAAGGTTTTCTGGAATAATCCCGTTTAGGCACCTATAGAGCACCATTTTATTAAATTCCCGTTTGAGAATATATCAATTGCTCAATGTATTTATTGGGTGCTCACAAAACAGGTGTTCTGAACCGTGGGCACAAAATACACAAGTTAATTTGAAATGAGGGCACAAAACACTATGTTTATTTATTTGCGCACAAAATACGTCGATCAATTTTGTAGTATGGGCACAAAATACTTCAGGGGATGACAGGCTTGATTATTATGTTTTTATTTCTAGCCTCTTTCTGAAACTTGTCTGGGGTCGGTTTCCAGTCTAACCAGATGCGGCTGAATATCAGTATTTTACACGAAACATTCCTGTCAGACCTCCGCAACACAATTTCTGGGCAATACCAATATTTGAAAGGTAGCCTGGTTGTCAGGCTTTTCAGACTTCTGACTATATTAAAATGCCACATCCACCTTCTCACTCTTCTTCGCCACAAATAATGGTCTCTTCAGATCCCTTCAAGGTTGTAATTATGTTTGAAAAAATAGTGTTTTTCCTCCATCTAACTGCTGATCCGTCGCAATTAGAACGCTATTTGGCGGGATGTTTCCTGGTTCATTAGCAAAGGAAACTTTGTGTGGGAAAGAAAGTTTTTAAAGACTTTATCCTACGTTAGTATCATTAGTCTTATTATCTAAAGTATGTAAGTTTATGTGGCTCGTAAAATCTTAGACAAATGACGGATATTAACTTTATTTTCCTCTTCAGAAAGGTTAAGTTATGGCCAATATGAATGTCTCACTGCTGGGCTCAGGTCTCCTCTCAGTATGAGAGGGATTAGGCCATAGTCTACCTCGCTGGCCTAATGCGGGTTGGCAGACTTCACATGCCGTCGAGAAAATCTCTCAGGCATGCAGGTTTCCTCAGGGAATACCTACAGGCGTGATGGTATGATGCCACTGCCATCAGACCTCCATAACCCAATTTCTGGGTAATACCGACATTCGAAGTATAGATTGGTTGTCAGGCTGTTGTCAGCTTCAGCTTACCACTGACGATTGTCATAGGTGTTCGTACGATAACAGAACCCTCCAGTTTTAAGTGCTCTCTGAGGCACGGATTGAGTGACGGAGTTCTGTTCATAATACTTATACTTACTTATTCCGTAAATAGATACACCACAAACGTAATCCACTCCCCAAGTGTTCTAAACCTCAGGGTATAATTAAATCAGCGCCATCTTCTAAAATGTTTGCCATTTAAATACATTGTTGTTTTGTGAGATCTTTCAAGGAGTCTTTTAAGACATTAAGCTTGTGTATGAAGTCTCTGGGTGTAAATGTATGACCATTAATATTGTGAGCGGGAATTTTCTTTGTTGATGTTTTTTGAACCAACGATTACAATAATTATATTTTTTTAAACCCCCGACGCAAAAACGACGGCGTGTTATAAGTATGACGTGTCTCTGTGCGTGTGTTTGTGGCATCGAAGCTCCCGAATGGATGAACCAATTTTGATTTTGTGTTTTTTGTTTGAAAGGTGAATTAGTCGGGAGTGTTTTAGCTATGTTTGATGAAAATCGGTCCAATATGGCCGCCGCCACAAAATGGAGCATTACATATTTTTCACAACTCCTTCAATATGAGTATCAAATGAAAGGGCTTGAATATTAGAATAATATATATACTATGATAAACTTCTAATCCAAGATGGCTGCTACCACAAAATGCCGGATTACATTTTTTTATTTTGTGTCGGCCGTTTTTATTTTTTTTAATTAGTGTAAGAACTTTTTAGGATGACTGCCTCGTCGGTCAAGCGCAATTGCTAAAAGCCTTAAAGCCTTAAAGGTTCTGGGTTCGATTCCCGCGTCGAGCAAAGTGTTTTTGGGTTTGCTCGACTTGGGAATTGAGCCTGGGACCTTTAGCATAGCATCATCATAAAAAATATTATATGACCTTATAACCCACTTTCCCTACAAGCTTTGTTACATTAAATGACGCGATTCGGAAAGCCATTTAAATTATTAAACCAAAGTTTAAAGTGCCTATCCTTGTACTGCTCTCATCTTTTGTGCAATCTTACAAAAAAGTTTTCGTAAATTAATGGCGCCGACGAAAGTTAATGCCATTAATTAATTAGAGAAGTCGTAAGGAAGTTAGTATAATAAGTATGTTGTCTTAATTAATTTTGGGTAACGAAGCTTAGGAGATGATCGCCTGCCGCTATGGTCTAATGGTCCCAAGCGGACTCTTACGCTAGAGGTCCTGGATTCGATTCCCAGGTCGAGCAAACCCAAAAACACTTAGCTCGACGCGGGAATCGAACTAACAACCTTCAGGCCTTTAAAGGTCTAGCAAAGTGTTGCTGGGGTTTTCTGTGCAATTCCCAGTAGCAGCTCGGAGCCTGGATTTCGTTTGATAGCAATAGGCTCGCCCCCTATTACATGGTGTTTATGTATATACAAGGTGGAAAGGACATTGACGCACAAACATCGTGACAAGGTGTCACTCAAGGTCAAAAATAAAATGAACTAGGTCATTCATGTAGAAAATGATCGGTAATTACAGATATTGACATTTTTGAGCGCGCAGTGTATTGCTAAAAACGCGATTATAACGGCTCCGCGGTGAATGTTATCGCGCGCGCGATCCGAAAAAATGAAATAATGTTTTTTTATAATAAATCTAGTTTGGGCAGGCAGAAATAATGTTTTTTTCTTTATGTTCAACTAAAAAAATCTGCAGAAAAAATTAATGAAAAACATTACGGAAAATTTCAACGCAGGGGGGTCCAGAAACATGTACTGAACTCATGGTATTCGGATATGTATACCTCTGCCTAACTTTCGTTGGATACAGGCGTTATGGTATGTTCTTCAATCGATCTGAAAGGTTAAGTTGCGCTTGCCGAGATAAGTATGTGGATCAGTGCTTCGACCATGAGTTTTTCTCACTAGATTCGCAAGCGACGCCGTAAAATATTTGCATGGAAATCCCTCGCAGCGCCTCTAGCGGTTACGTAAGGAACAGAAATGTGCTATGAGATTACAACGTTTCGATGGTATCGATGCGTAAAAAACCTATCGAAAGCCATTCGATAGTACTCATGGTTGAGGTACAGACCTCTACGTGCCTCAGAGAGCACGTAAAGTTAACTGTCTCGGCTATCATTCGAACACCTATGACAATCTTTAAAATGATTTAAATGTAAAAGTCAAAGTCAAATGTTTTACTTCAATTAAACCATATCAGTAGGTATTTTCCAAGTCAAACTAGTTGCACGGTTCCAAAAAGTGGGACTTATTTTTTTTTTTTTATACCACTAAAGTGGTAAATAAGCATACGGCCCGTCTGATGGTAAGCGGTTATACCATAGCCTATGGACGCTTGCAATACCAGGGGTAACACTCGCGCGTTGCCGACCCGAAAAACCTCTTAGAGGTTTATGGAGGATTCACTGCGCCGACAGTTTGAGGGAATATTCCTCTTGCTGCCAGGGCAGCGCATCCTTAGCAGGAGCTTGGGCGACCTTACTCACTGCAGAAACACAACACACAATAAAGTGTGTTACTTGGCTGCAGTTTTCTGTAAGGTGGAGGTACTTCCCCAGATGGGCTGCTCCAGATTTGAGCCATAAATGGCTGTGCCCTACCTCTCTTCATTCATTATTATGGAGAAGAGCCGGCAAGAAACTCCATACACTCCTTTAAAAAAATGTTGGTTATCATTTCCTTTTATGTACAGATTTGTAGATATTTTTGCAAATAAACTTGACTGATTAAATTGTTAAACTATGGTTTAATTGGTGTCTAGAATTTTTTTTTTAAGTATATCTTTTCAAAGATATTTAGCATTTATGAATGCAAAAATTATATTATTATATATTATTTCAAACGAATTATGAGTTACTATTTTGTTTTCGATGCTCTTCGCGCTAATTTAAAAGTAAATACAGATAAGACTACTTACAGAAATGGTGTATCTAATGATGGTGAAAAGAAATTGTCTGATTGTGTGTATTAGTCGTGTTTCGTTCGTGTTTACCTGCGTGCGTTAATTGATAATTAAGTGTAATAATTATGTGTTTCTCATGTAAGTGAATATTTTATTCATATAAAATAACCTAAATTAAAAATTTTGAAAACCCCCGACTCGAAACGTAATTTGCCATTTTGTGGTGGCGGCCATCTTGGATTTGAAATTTATCATAGTGTATAGTATTCTCCTAGATAAGTCCTTTCATTTGATACCCATTTTGAGGGAGTTGTAAAAAAATATGTTATTCGCTATTTTGTGGCGGCGGCCATCTTGGTCCGATTTTCATCAAACATAGCTAAAAACACTCCCGACTAATTCACCTTTCAAATAAAAAAAATAAAATCAAAATCATCCGTTCGGAAGCTACGATGCCACACACACACACACACAGACACGTCAAACTTATAACACCCCGTCGTTTTTGCGTCGGGGGTTAAAAATAAAGAATCTGAACCGTAAAAATTATAATATAAATAGTTTAACCAACCATAGTTTAATAACCGACAATTACTCGTCTGTTTTTTATCGCTCGTTAGATGGCCATAATTAACCGTTACACAATATTTATTACCATAAACACCGTTTCAAAATGGCCGCCAAGCTTATTTGTATTTTTATTTATTTTAATTTGAGTGTTCACCGCGCTTAAATTATGAAAGGGCTTCACGATAATACTCAGGCCTTTATTTACTAAATTGTTTTTTAATTATTTATGAATCCTAATTTAGTCCAACATAATTTTTATTTCATTTGGAGCTTTATTATATATTTTTTAATAGTCTCATATTTTACATAACACAACATACCATTGCGCCTGTATTCCCTGAAGGGGTAGGTAGAGGCGTACTAATGTACACCCACATTTCGCCGGTATGTTTAGGTCCCATGTAATAGGATGCGAGCCTATTGCCATTAACTGGGCACAAATCTGCTATTGGGAATTTTATAGAAAACCCAACAACACTGCTCGACCCGGGGATCGAACCTAGGACCTCTAGCGTAGCAGTCGCGCTTGGGACCACTACACGAACGAGGCAGTCTAAGTTTCAATTTCATATTTTGAAATTACTTATTTAGACCATACTGACTTTACTGACTTAATAAATTAAAAATTTAGAAAACCCCCGACACGAAATGTAATTTGCCATTTTGTGGTGGCGGCCATCTTGGATTTGAAATTTTGCATAGTTATAGTATTCTCCTAGTTAAGCCCTTTCATTTGATACCCATATTGAGGGAGTTGTTAAAAATATTATGTTAAGTTTATGACTGAGTACCTAATTTATTGTGGTTTTGTCATCCTAGACCAATTTAGTATATAATACTTACATACTATATTTTGTAAATAGGTACTTAATAAGATACACCCAGACAAACAAACACTAATGTTCATCACATACATATTTGTGTAACGTGGGAATCATACCCATGTTCGTCGATTCGTTATCATTACTACCACTACAAAACAGAACCTTTATGTTATCACTGTTTAAAAATACCTTCTCCAAGATTAACCTTGGTCTTCTTCCACAGCCGGTATCTCAGGACACAATCTGCCATGACAACGCGACCTGCCAGGAGTTCACCAGCTCGGTGTACCCCTGGGTAGCGACTATCTTCGTGACCAACAACACCAGGGATTCGCAGTTCAGTTATTACTGTGATGGCGCTCTTGTCACTGACAAAGTTATTGTCACGGGTAAGTTTTTTTTGGTATAGTCGATCATAAAATTGTTTAACCACCCTTAGAGTGAATGTCGTTTGCACATCAGAAAACAACGTCTATTTTTAACCCCCGACGCAAAAACGACGGGGTGTTATAAGTTTGACGTGTCTGTGTGTGTGTGTGTGTCTGGATGAACCGATTTTGATTTTGTTTTTTTCATTTGAAAGGTGAATTAGTCGGGAGTGTTTTTAGAGAATACTATACACTATCATAAATTTCAAATCCAAGATGGCCGCCACCACAAAATGGCAAATTACATTTCGTGTCGGGGATTTCTAATTGCTTACAAGACCGAGTTATAGATTGATATTGAGCCTTAGTAAATTTAATTTGGACGGAAGTTTTTGACAAAAGTTGTTTATGGTCGGCTATACCGCAAGGGTGGCAAACCAGCATGCGGCCAGCTTGATGGTAGACGGTTACCAAAGCCTATGGACGTTTACAACACCGAGTCACTTACGCGTTGCCGACCCTGCGGAAATTAGAGGTTTATGGAGGATTCACTGCGCCGACAGTGTATGAGAATGTTCCTCTTGCTGCCAGCGCAGCGCATCCTTAGAAGGAGCTCTGGCAACCTTACTCCCTGCAGGAACAACACATAATAAAGTGTGTTATTTGGCTGTAGTTTTCTGTAAGTGTGGAGGTGCTTCCCCAGATGGGCTAATCCAGATTTGAGCGATGAATTGATGTGCCCTACCTCTCTTAAAGTGATCTGGCACCATCATGACTGTATTCCCCGAAGGGTAGGCAGATGTATTATGTTCACCTACAGTTTCGGGTGTGTTTAGGTCCCATGTTAGGGCGAGCCTATTGCCATCAATCCGGCACAAATCCAGACTCCGAGCTGCTACTGGGAATTTCACAGAAAAACTCAACAAAACTTTCCTCCAATTTAATCGAACCCAGAACCGTACATTGTAGCTACATTAGTACACCTCTGCTTAAGCCTTTGGGGAACACGGGCGTGATGGTATGTGGTAATTTGAGGGGCTAAGTAATAACTACACTAATCAACTGATCTGCAAAATTATGCTGCGCTTGCGGCGGTAAGGTTAACATTATCACATCGCTACACTAGCGCCATCTGTTAGCGACTTACGACATTATTCATTCTCTTCTCTTCCATCGATAAACACTAATACAACTGTATTAGTGTTTAAATTATTTAAGGTCACAGGTTTATTTACAGGTCACAGGTTACAGGTTGAATTAAAACAAAATACACAATAATCTGTATTTTTATACATGTAAGTGCAAAGTTATTATTTATAAAAAACTGTTTATTACCGGGAACGCGGTCTAGCAATTTTTATTATTATGTCCCGATTCATTCTACTATAAGTAAGTAATCTATGAAAATCCTATATATAACTGTAATAACTTCAATGAATTAATGAATTTATTATACTATAATTAGTACGAATGAATGAATTTGTTATAAATTCATTAATTGTACAGTACCGATGTCCTTATATTATAAAGACATCAGTAATTATTTATTTTAAATTAACGTTCGAAAGTACTTATTATAATAGAATACGTACTTACCATTATTAATTGTTTTTCATTAATCTACTATATAAAAATAAGTCGGGTTTTCCTTCCTGACGCTATAACTCCAGAACGCAAGAACCGATTTCCACGGTTTTACATTCGTTGGAAAGGTCTCGGGCTCCGTGAGGTTTATAGCAAAGAAAATTCAGGAAAAATATCAACAGAAAAGCGGGTTAAAAAGGTTATCAAGACCACGCGGGCGAAGCCGCTGGCGGAAAGCTAGTTAACAATAGATATCATCATAACCGATATTTAATCAATGTACAATTTCAATTTTTGATGATTTATGGAATTACATTCCAGCGATTCTAAAGTCGAACGAAACTTGTTCGTGTCGACCAATTCAAAAATTCAATAAAGGAAACATCGTGATGAGCAGAGTAAACGTTACTTTGAGACTAAGTACTTCGCGTGTGAACGAAACCATAGCGAGATCTAATTCGACGCCAACGCCATCTATCGAGCTCGGTGGCAACTTTAATTCAACTTAGTTTACAACATTTCGTTACAAGATCTATATATAATTTTTAATTTAATTATTTTTTAAATTAAATTGCAATAATATATTTTTTTCTAATGTTTTCTACTCTATGGAATATAGGAATAATTTACGGTTTTTATAGGGTCTACAATGTATATAATAAGTTCTATTTTATACAATAAAAGCGTAGAAATAAAATATTTTTATTAAATGTAAAGATAAGGATCCTTCTAAGGATGCGCTGCGCTGGCAGTAAGAGGAATATTCCCTCAAACAGTCGGCGCAGTGAATCCTCCATAAACCTCTAAGAGGTTTCTCGGGTCGGCAACGCGCCAGTGATACACCTGGTGTTGCAAGCGTCCATAGGCTACGGTAACCGCTTACCATCAGGCGGGCCGTATGCTTGTTTGCCACCTTAGTTGTATATAAAAAAAAAGATACGTTTCAATTCAACAAATAATTCCTTTTAACAAAAATATAGAAATATAACTGCTCGACTTGGAAACCGAATCCAGGACCACATTGCGCTTAGGATTACTGTACTAATGAGGTAGGTAGACTAGGTACTTAGTTCTCTGCTTTAGATAGAAACAAAACATGTAATTTGCCCAACTTTCCGGATGGAGGATGTTGTTCTTCAGGAGTATATACTATTGTTCTATTGAGGTATTTTCATAGCCAGGCAGATGAAGTTTTCCATTTACACCGTCCATGTTCCGTTGCAATATAGGTCATTATACAAGGTGGAAGGGACATCGACTTACATCCGAATACCATGAGTTCAGTACATGACTCTGGACCCCTCTGCGTTGACATTTTCCGTAACTTTTTTGCATCAATTTTTAAATTTTTTCTGCAGTTTGTTTTACTTGAACGTGTAAAAGAACATTATTTATATCTAACCAAATTAGATTTATATTTATAAAATCATTATTTCATTTATTTCGAATCGCGCGCGCGAAAACATTCACCGCGGAGCGTTATAATCGCGTTTTTAGCAATACATTGCGCGCTCAAAAATGTCAATATCTGTAATAATCGATCATTTTTTACATGAATGACCTAGGTCATTTTATTTTTGACCTTGAGTGAAACCTAGTCACGACGCTTGTGCGTCGATGTCCCTTCCACCTTGTATGTAGTGAACTGAATGGCTGTTGTTTCTCGTATAGACAAGGATAGCATTCATCATCAATCCATTAATTGTCCCACTGCTCGGCACGGGTCTCCTCTCACTAGGAGAGGGATTAGGCCATAGTCCACCACGCTGGCCTAATGCGGGTTGGCAGACTTCACATGCCGTCGAGAATGTCTCTCAGGCATGCAGGTTTCCTCACGATGTTTTTGTTCACCGTTAAAGCGAGTGATAAATAAATAAATATAAAAAATATATAAAAAATCATAATCATAAGCGTCATAAATATAAAAAATGTTGATTCAGAAATGGCAGGCACCAGCTGAAAACCAGTGCTGTGCCCTCCGCACAGCAATTACTGAGCTGGTTTCCTTGCTACATATAATGTTTTTTGTGTATATGTTTTGTGTTTTGTACTATGAAGGTTATGTGTGGCAAAATAAATGGTTTAAATAATTACGCACATGATTTCGAAAAGTCAGAGGCCTTGGATTCGAACTCGAGACGAACTCGAACTCGAGAGATTGAAATGAAATGATAAATGATGATTTCCTATCTAGCTTTTGCCCGCGTTTTGGCCCGCGTTGAGTTAGGAACTTTGAACTTTTCGGGATTAAAATGTAGCCTATGTCCTAATCCAAGGTATAAGCCATTACCTATTTAAATTTCAGCCAAATCGGTTCAGCCGTTTCGCCGTGAAAGAGCAACAAACATCCAAACAAACTTTCGTCTTTATAATATTATCTAGTAAGATTTTATAAAGATTAAGTTAAAATTTAAAATGTATGAAAACAAAGTATATCGGAATAATTAATATCGGAAATGAAGTACTTACTCGAATTTAGGAAAATGTAGTACTTACTCTAAGGTAGCAAAATGTAGAGACAAGCTATTCGTTCAGTCTAAATTATAAACGTAATATTTAAAAAAAAAGAATTCTATTAGCACCTTGCTGTTATTTTTTCACGGCGCCTCGCCTCGAACAAGGCTAGGCACTAATTTGATTACTGACCTCCTTCCTCCTTCCGAGTTGGTCTTGTAACGACGTTTCTACGCTGTGTAGTAATATAATTTTTATTGGTAGTATTTTTTTTGAGTTTATTGTGTCCTATGTAATTGTTAATTTGATGAATACTTTATGTTTGCCTTAATTTTTAACCCCCGAAGCAAAAACGACGGGGTGTTTTTAGTTTGACATGTCTGTGTTTGTGTCTGTCACACACGGACAGACACACCCACACCCACACACACACACACACACACAGCCATGCATGCATTGTAGCTCCTGAATGGATGAAGCGATTTTGATTTTGTTTCATTTTTTCTGCGAATGGTGAATCGGGATTGTTCCCAGCTATGTTTGATAAAAATCGGTCCAAGATGGCCGCCGCCACAAAATGGCGGATTATGTATTTTTTCACAACTCCTTGAATATGGAATTAGGGGTATCAAATAACCCTCTTTCTGGCGCAGTCGGGTAATGAAAGGGCTTGACTAGACTATATAGTAGAATACTAGAATTTTTTTCCTTCATTCTAAAAATGTTTTTCCTAGATGCCAGATGTATGCTCGTCTCCAACAAGACCTGGAATGCTGATCATGTGCTCGTGTTCTTAGGAAAAGGGAACCTGCAGTCATTTGGAGAAAATGAGAAAGTTTATAAGGTATACTCACATCTATACTAATACTAATTACTTGACGACGTCTGTGGTCTAGTGGTTCGAGTATCGGACTGCTGATCACGAGGTCGCGGGTTAGATTCCCACAAGACACAAATATTTATGTGATGAATATAAATGTTTGTGTTTGTCTGGGTAAACACCCAGACAAACACAAACATTTATATTCACCTGTGTATTATAAGTACGTATTTACAAAAAAAAAGTATATAAGTATTCAATCCATTGTCCAGTATCCATAGTACAAGCTCTGCTTAGTTTGGGACTAGATGGTGCTGTGTAAAATGTCCCAGGATATTTATTTTATTATTTTACAAATAATCTGTCTGAGTGCCTCGTTGGTCTAGTAGTCCCAAGCGCGACTGCTACGCTAGAGGTCCTGGGTTCGATTCCCGGGTCGAGCAAAGTGTTCTTGGGTTTTCTGTGAAATTCCCAATAACAGCTCGGAGTCTGAATTTGGGCCCGGTTGATTGCAATAGGTTCGCCTCCTATTACATGGGACCTAAAACATACCGGTGAAATGTGGGTGTACATTAGTACACCTCTGCCTACCCCTTCGAGGAATACAGGCGTGATGGTATGTTTTAATAATCTGTATCTATACTAATAACGAGCTTATAAATGGATTCTTGAAGAATGAGCCACAAATAATACCTATCATCATAATCCTATTAACCGTCCCACTGCTGGGCACGGGTCTCCTCTCAGTATGAGAGGGAGTAGGCTATAGTCCACCACGCTAGCCTAATGCGGGTAGGCAGACTTCACATGCTATCGAGAAAATCTCTCAGGCATGCAGGTTTCCTCAGGATGTTTTCCTTCACAGTTAAAGCGATTATTTACGGACATGATTTCGAAAATATAATATAGATAGATAGAATAGATTATTACACACACATATTCACGCCTTTTCTCTACAGGGGTAAGCAGAAACTAGAGATCGAAGATAGGTAGCACAAACTGTAGATTTATTTAATTTGGAAAGCTATAAAATGGAGTTAAAAAAATCGAATATATAAAACATAGTCGGGTTTGTTACAACACTTATAACTCGAGAACTGCTGTACCGATTTTCATGATCTTTGGTTTGTTGGATTTGTCTCCACCCCGAATAACAGAATACCTAAAAGAATGTGGTGTAACGGGGATCAAACTTGACGCGAGTGAAGCTGCGGGAAAAAAGCTAGTTAATTATAAAGACGAAAGATTTGATTGTCTGTTTGTTTTTATTGAATAGCCTCCAAAACTACTAGATCGATATGAAAAATTCTTTCAGTGTTAGATAGCCCATTTATCGGGGAAGGCTATAGGCTATATACCATCACGCTACGATTAAGAGGAGCGGAGTAGCAATGCAAAATGTTGCAAAAACGGGGGAAAGAATTTATCAAGACCACGCGGGCGAAACCGCTGGCGGGAAGCTAGTGTGTTATAAAGCCAATTACAGGTCTTCACGATTAGCGACAGACTTTAAAATGAAAAAAACTTTAAGTACACTTTAAGCAGGACCATGTTCAAAGTAAAAGTATCTTCTTATTGTTTCATTTACTTTCTTTTCAGTTAAAAGATATAGTGATCCATCCGAACTTCACTACTGCAGAAAACGGTAGAGTGATGAACGCGCTGGCGCTGCTGGTGTTGACAGAGCCTGTGGTGCTGAAGGACACCATCCAGACAGCCTGTCTACATCCAGACAATAACATGGAGGAGGCAGCAGTAAGTGTGTTTTTGGCGGAGCCGTAGTCGCAGAGTCTTAATACAAATACGCTTAGGCTAATATTCAGAGACGATGCTCAGCGTAAAGTAAGGCTTCCGTATGTCAAATTTGTATTACAATTTGACATACGGAAGCGTAAGTTTACGCTTAGCGTCGTCTCTGAATATTAGCCTTACACACGATCCCCTTTCTCGCCTTGTCGCGGTATAGGGGGGTTTAGTAACTGTGGAGTGCCCCCACGCACGGTTACTAAGACTGATATTCAGAGACGAGACTTAGCATGAACTTATGCTTCCGTATGTCAAATTGTAGTACAAATTTGACATACGGAAGCGTTACTTTGCGTCTCTGAATATTAGGCTTAGTCCCCAATGGGACAAAGATCGAGATGCATTCTAATTTTGAATTTGACTGGCAGAATTCAAAGCCATCCATTCCAAGACCAGGCCGACCCAGGCCATCAAAAAGGGCCTTATTAGGCCAACAGGACCAATAAAATAAAACAATTTTAAACAACACGTTATAATGCAATAAAACTCGTCCGGCGGCCATTTTGATAGCCGATATGAATTGTATTTGTTGCTCATTCGGAATTCTTGCTGCGCGCGATAAAATTAATTATATTTGGAACATTGCTTTTGGAGTTAAATGCTACGCTCTCAATTTAGTGGTGCCGTAAATATAATGAAGTTTTTATGTACATAGTTTTAGTGGATAGCGGTGTAGATTATGAGTACAGTGATATCTAAAGCTATTTAGAACTTCTTATGGGGTCGAAGCTATGTTATAACTACGCTGATCTGCAATCTTAAGCTGCGCTATTTACTAGTTATTTTTTATATTTTGCATTAATGCATGTTACGAGGAATGTGTGGAGTTACAAGAATGGAAGATGGTCAGGAATCTGTTTGTCTGCCACGCTTTCGCGCCAAAACTTGAACCGATTTAAATGAAATTTGGTACAGAGATAGTCTAGAGCCTGAGAAAGGACATAGGATATATATTTTAGTGCGAAAAAAGGGTTGTAAGGGGTTAAAATAGGGGATGAAAGTTATAAGAAATACCCAATCCACGCCGGCGAAACCGCTGGCCGAAAAATGGCCAGTATATAAGAGGTAGTTTTAAAGTGGCACCGGTTACCTGAAAAGTTGTGCAGTAACCGCTTATCGTGTTATGGACATGTTGCGTGTGAGGCGTAGAAGTGAAGAGCATGTTACCAAAAAGGTTATGAGCATGAGTGTGGAGGGATATAGGTAACGGAAGAGGAAGACAGGACACAAACATTTATTGTGATGAACTTAAGTGTTTGTGTTTACAAAAAAAAGTATATAAGTATTATATCCATTGTCTAGTACCCATAGTACAAGCTCTGCTTAGTTTGGGACTAGATGGTACTGTGTAAAAATGTCTCAGGATATTATTTATTTAAAAGACCAAATTAAAGATGGTTGGGCTATGTGAGAAAGGATATGACTACGAAGGAGTTGAATGACGAGATGACGGTTAATAGAGATGTATGGAAGAAAAAGACATGCTGCGCCGACCCCAAGTGAATACGGATAAGTACAGGAGGATGATGAATAAATGCTTTTCAAGTTTAAACATATGAGAAGGGACGCAGAGATCCTATTTCTAACCCCCGACGAAAAAACGACGGGGTGATACCGAACGGATGAACCGATTTTGATTTTGCTTTTTTTATTTGAAAGGTGAATTAGTCGGGAGTGTTCTTTCTTAGCTATGTTTGATGAAAATCGGACCAAGATGGCCGCCGCCACAAAATAGCGAATTACATATTTTTTCACAACTCCCTCAATATAGGTATCAAATGAAAGGGCTAAACTGGGAGAATACTACTATGATAAATTTCAAATCCAAGATGGCCGCCACCACAAAATGGCAGATTACATTTCGTGTCGGGGGTTTTCTAAATTTTCATTATATAGTTTTCTTTTTCCTTGCAGGCCACAGCCTGGGGACTAAATGGAGCTCTAATACCCATATTCTTCAAGAGAGAGAAAAGTGAATTCTGTTTCGACAGAGACGACGATGTATTCTGCCTTACTTATGGCAATGGTAAGAATTTTTTGACTGTAGCGACATCTATCGCGTTATATAGGAACCTATATGAAGCGACAGATCCTGAATCGCGCAAGTAAAGTTTACCGTGCAACTTGCATATATACAACCGCCCGACATCAACCGTTGAGCAGTGCACCAGGCATAACACCCGCCTGATCGGAGGATCCTCCCTGTGGATGGGGGGACATCATATCTCATCCCTCCGCACTGGTGATCCCGACGTGATCCCAGTGTCTCCAAATGACCTTTAGGTAGCACGTCGCCGGTCCATCTCGCTGCAGTCCGTCCCACGCTGCGCTTTACGAATCGTGGTCTCCACTCGAGAACCTTGCCCCAGCGGCCATCAGTTCTACGAGCTTTGTGTCCCGCCCACTGCCACTTCAGCTTGCTAATCCTTTCACCTATGTCAGAAACTTTAGTTCTTCTACAGATCTCCTCATTTCTGATTTGGTCGCGTAGAGAAACACCAAGCATAGCTCTCCATCTCCATATCTCGCTGAGTGACCTTGAACTTTTTCTTTATGAGGCTTATAGTAAGTGACCACGTTTCTGTGCCATACGTCACCATTGGTTGAAGACTTTTGTCATAAGGCATTGTAGTATAGTTGACGAGACGTTGCGAAATTTCCCGAACGCCATCGTAAGTAAATAAGTGGTGGTAGCCTAGGGGTATGACCACTGGACTGTCAAGTCATTGGTCTCGAGTGTGAATCCAAAGCATCTTTGAATTTTCGTAATCATATGCGTATTTATAATTATCACTCGCTTACAACGGTGAAGGAAAACATCGTGAGGAAACCTGCATGCCTTAGAGATTTTCTCGACGGCGATTGAAGTCTGCCAACCGTTTACACATGGTGGACTGTAGCCTAACCTCTCTTATTCTGAGAGGACACCCGTGACCAGCATTGGGACAGTTACTGGGTTGATGATGAAGAGACTTATTAGAGGGGCTCGTGGCCAAGTTGTAACTACGCTGATCAACCGATCTGCAAGGTACACTTTGACACAGCGGTCAGCCCATGGATGGGTGACCATTTTTAACATATCGAGACCCCTCCGTGCCTTGGAGAACACGTAAAGCCCGTCCCGGTTGTCATACGAACACCTATGACACTCGTTAATGGTAGTCAGAAGCCTAAAAAGCCTGACAACCAGTCTTTCCTTCGAATATCGATATTACCTAGAAATTGGGTTGCGAAGTTCTGATGTCAGTCGCTCCGTGTAAAATACTGATGTTCAGCCGCATCCTGGTTAGACTGGAAGCCGACCCCAACATGGTTGGGAAAAGGCTAGGAAGAAGAAGAAGATGAAGGGACTTATTGTTATTTTCAGATGTCGCTCTTTGTCCAAGTTACGGTGGTGTACTGGCCACAAAGCAACTGGATCGCTGGTGTCTCCAGGGCATATTCAACGGGAACCCAGCTGATAGGGGCATCTGTTTCTCCAAAGACGTTTACTATACCTCGCTGAGGAACTACCTCAAATGGATCGACAATACTATTGGATTATATAAAAATGATATTATGTAATTGTTGGTTTTATTTATTTATTTATATTATACACACTTCAACGCAATTATAAACTAACCTAACTTAAAAATTTAGAAATCCCCCGACACGAAAAGTAATTTGCCATTTTGTGGTGGTGGCCATCTTGGATTTTAAATTTATCATCTATACTAATATTATAAAGAGGAAAGATTTGTTTGTTTGTTTGTTTGTTTGTTTGTAATGAATAGGCTCCGAAACTACTGGACCGATTTCAAAAATTCTTTCACCTTTGGAAAGCTACATTATCCCCGAGTAACATAGGCTATATATCATCACGCTACGACTAATAGGAGCGGAGTAGTAATGAAAAATGTAGCAAAAATGGGGAAAAATTATAAGACCACGCGGGCGAAGCCGCTGGCGGGAAGCTAGTAATGTATAGTGTTCTCCTAGTTAACCCCTTTCATTTGATACCCATATTGAGGGAGTTGTTAAAAAATATGTATTTCTCAATGTTGTGGCGGTGGCCATCTTGGATCGATTTTCATCAAACATAGCTAAGAACACTCCCGACTAAAATCGGTTCATCCGTTCGGGAGCTACGATGCCACAGACAGACACACACACACAGACACGTCTTTGCGTCGGGGGTTAAAAACGACAGGGTGTTATAGGTTTAACATGTCTGTCTGTGTGTGTGTGTCTGTGGCATCGTAGCTCCCGAACGGATGAACCGATTTTAATTTTGGTTTTTAATTAGTCGGGAGTGTTCTTAGCTGTTTGTTGAAAATCGGTCCAATATGGCCGCCGCCACAAAATGGCGGATTACATATTTAATTTAAAGATTTGATTACATATAGGGAGGACTTCCTGCACCCATTCCTTTTGACCATCTGTGTGATTGGTTCTATTAAGTGTCACCAGGTGGCGCTGTCGTCTGGCATATTTAACAAGCCATCCGTAATCATGACCGATGCGACAAGTAACTGTTCCCTGCATTGTGATCTTATTATTATTCACCTCTGCCTAATCCTTTAGGAAATATAGGTGTGATGGTATATGTATGTAGTTCCAGATGTCTGCACTTACCAAGACTGGGTTTGAATCTATCTTCAGTAAAAAGTTGATACAAAGAAGGTCATCTGATTCATCTCATCATAGAAATCTGCCCAAATAATCTACCGAAGGTACACTTATTGGAAAAGATACCCTTTATTACGCTGGTTAACTCTAGTCGTACTTTTTTTAATGTTGACTAAGGGATGAGATAAATAACTTTAAATTTGAGAAAAATCACGCCATTTTGGCACACTATTAGCTGTTTCGTAATGATTTCATTGTAAAAACTGTCAGTCTCAGTTTCGGAATGTCAAACGCACGCCATTATGGCAGATTAATACCAGTTTCGTATTAATTTCACGGTAAAAACTATCAACTTGACAGCTGTCATGTACCTCCGGTATAAATTTGGGCTGAGTTGTCCTATATTATTGTATGACCTAAGAATACCTACCTACCTACCTACACATAAAAATTTTAGCTATGTCACTCTAAAATCAACTATTACTTCATGACACTAAAGTTAACATTTTCGTGAATACACAATAAATGTTTTCATTGTTGTCTTGTAAATATATACGCAACTAGACGCGACTATAGGTACCACATAAGTTTAAATTTCCATTTTAAATAGACCTCGCCGTCTATAGGCTCTATGTACAGTGAGAGGTCAGGTTATACTGAATGTATATAGCTTGTCAGTAGGCACATGCATTTGTGTATGTAAAATCGATTTATATGATAATTGTGTTGGTCTCATCGATTGTTTTTCTGTATAATTGTTTGATTACCTGACTGACATTGAATATCGCGGGTTTTCCTCAAGAAACGATTATTAATACAACTAGTGACTTACCTCGTCTTTGCACGGGTGCAATGTAGAATTTCTCGGTTTTTCTGTACCATAATATAGTATATATTATACATATAAACCTTCCTCTTGAATTACACTATCTATTGCTGAAAACTGCATTAAAATTCGTTAAGTAGTTAAAAAGATCTAAGCGAACAGTCACACATTTTATATTATGTAAAGATTACTTTACACAGAAGGCGAAAAATTAAGGTTTTATTTGTTTGACGCTGTGGCTCTTTCTCCAAAAGGCCATTACAGCCATTTTCCTCATTTAAATACATATTTTAAGCAGACTTCTATGTCTGGACTTTATATGAGACCATGATTCTTAGAGTTTGTTTCGGCGTTTCTTCTCGGAGCTAGGAGATGCTGGCGCCATCTAGTTGATAAAAATGTAAAACATTGACTTGTAAAAGTGTCAAATAAAGCTATAAATAATAACAGAATGGCCACTCTCCGCCCCTGCCTAACGTCAGATACCTCAGGTCCCCCGCATTCTGCCGGCGTTCTTGCCGGACTGCCAACAAACCCTAAGCACTCTCACGCACACATTTGCACTTGTACAAACGTAATTTTGACAAGCTTGACATTTGGTATTGTAGTGTGCAGCGGTATCGGAAAGTTTGTATGGAGTGTCACAGGTGTGGCTATAATTTGACTGTGAAAATTATTATTTTATAATCTATCTAGCGAGATTGTAAACTGTCGATAACTTGTGAACTTTATACCATACGTATTAGTTTATAATGTAAATAATCTTTTATTGGTGAGTTCCATAGTGTTAGCAAGGTAATAATAAATAAATAAATATCTTGGGACATTTTTACACACCACCATCTAGTCTCAAACTAAGCAGAGCTTGTACTATGGGTACTAGACAATGGATATAATACTTATATACTTTTTTTTATATATACTTATAATATATAAGAAACACCCAGACAAACACACACACCTAAGTTCATCACATAAATGTTTGTGTCTTGTAGGAATCGAACCCACGACTTCGTGATCAGCAGTCCGGTACTCGAACCACTAGACCACAGACGTCGTCAATAGTAATAATTAGTTAAGTCTCTAAGGCTGAGATTCAGAGAATTGACTTAGCATGAACTTACGCTTTCGTATGTCAAATTGTAATACAAATTTGACATACGGAAGCCTTACTTTACACTGAGCGTCGTCTCTGAATTAACATTCAGAGACGACGCTCAGTGTAAAGTAACCCTTAGACGCGCGTGGAATTATTTCTCATGTAGGTCAGGTTATCAAGTTGGTGCCTCTGGGGCACCTGAGGTGTTGGCCGTAGATCACGACGGAAGATTTTAGGTTTCCAAAATAGTATTAGTAAAATGACAGCTGTTTTCAAAAATCTAAGTAGCGACATGGACATCTCTATTAACATGTCTACCTACCCAGAGCCTAATAATAATAATCTAAATATATAAAACTCAAAGGTGACTGACTGACTGACTGACATAGTGATCTATCAACGCACAGCCCAAACCACTGAAAGGAATCGGGCTGAAATTTGGCATGCAGGTAGATGTTATGACGTAGGCATCTGCTAAGAAAGGATTTTGATAAGTTCTACCCCCAAGGGAATAAAATAGGGGATGAAAGTTTGTATGAAACAAAGTAACTATTCCACGCGGACGAAGTCGCGGGCAAAAATCTAGTAAATGATAAATCTCTTCAAGCAATCAGGCTACTTTGGCCAATAGATACAACCTAGCATATACAGTATACCTAATATTACAATTTATGTTAGTAAATATAAAAACTTAAGCCTATGTTAGTAGGACACTTCACTGAACACTAGTCACAGTGTGTTCTAGTGGCACTTGTCCGCGGAAGCGTCGGAACACCACGTCCTGCGGCCAAAAGTCCTCTTGCATGACGAGGTGCACGTCGGTACGCGCACAAACAAACGCCTTGCGGTGCGATTCCAGGAGCTGCACTCTCGGCACGTTGCTGATTCTTTGGCGGACGTACTCCACGATATCCTCCTCCTTTGTGGTGGACAGATTATCAGGTTACAGACTATCAGGTTTGTTCGCCAATATAGCTAGAATGCCGTTAGCACTAACCCTGAGTCGCAGAATCTCTTGCGCATGTTTAAGCTCATGACGTTCAACCAAACAGTATTAACGGTTATCTATGTCGGTTATGGATGTATAAAATAGCGATATTTACAATTTTACGTTGACAATACATATAAAGGAAACACTGGGTAAGTATTTATTACGCACTTAGCTTTATTACTTCTAATGTAATCAGGTATAATGTAATAGGTACATTACGATAAATATTGTTTATGGTTTAAATACATTTCTGCAATAAAAAAAAAATACGTAATCTGCCTCGTTGGTCTAGTGGTCCCAAGCGCGACTGCTATGCTAGAAGCCCTGGGTTCGATCGGTCGAGCAAAGTGTTGTTCGGTTTTTCTGTGAAATTCCTAGTAGCAGCTCGGAGTCTGGATTTATACCCGGTTGATGAAAAAAGGTTGGCCCTATTATAAGTGTTTGCTGTACAGTAAGAGGCCATAAGTCCATTATCATGTCAAGGATCGTATTCGCCTGCACGTTACTGCGCGTATACATAAACATATTATACTTAGTGATTTGAAATTTTATACCACTATCTTAATACGCCTTCACGACATCACAGCACTGAATGATCATGACATCGCTCTCTTTCTGACTAGATAATTATGAAAGACTAGCTTCCCGCCAGCGGCTTCGCCCGCGTGGTCTTGATAATTCCCTTATATTCATCCTTAATCTTCTTTATTCCCCTGTTTTTGCATCATCATTGCTACTCCGCTCCTATTAGTCGTAGCGTGATGGTATATAGCCTATAGCCTTCCCCGATAAATGGGCTACTTAACACTGAAAGAAATTTTGAAATCGGTCCAGTAGTTTCGGAGCCTATTCAATACAAACAAACAAATAATCAAATCTTTCCTCTTTATAATATTAGTATAGATGACGATATATACGAGATCGTCTATGTATGCAAAATATAGATTATAGATTATATAAATATAGATTATAGAAAAAGGTCGTAAGTGAAACTTGTTCATGTGATAGACTTGTAATAACCCAACCTAACCGTATTTAAAAATTTTGAAAACCCCCGTCACGAATTGTAATTTGCCATTTTGTGGTGGCGGCCATCTTGGATTTAAAATGTTTCATAGTGTTGTAGATTCCCATATTGATACCCATATTGAGGGAGCTGTGAAAAATATGTAATCCGCTATTTTGTAGCGGCGGCTATCTTGGACCAATTTTCTACAAACATAGCTATGAACACTCCCGACTAATTGACCTTTCAAATAAAAAAAACAAAATCAAAATCGGTTCATCCGTTCGGGAGCTACGATGCCACAGACAGACACACAACACCCGTCTTTTTCGCGTCGTGGGTTAAAAATGGTAATGGACTTATGACCGCGACAGTACATTGTACCAATATACTATCATATGTACCATTTACAGTACACAAATGCCTCATCAAATCTTCCTTATATCACCAACTTCCTTAACAAGACTTTTCCCTCTTCCGTAAGCCAAACAACGGCTCATATTTTTATCATCACGCCATTAATATGCATTGGGTGTAGGCAGACACGTTTGAAATATGGTGGACGTTCGTACAGTGAATACAAATGGCAGTACAACCATGCTTCATTTATTCAGAAGTCAATAGCGAAGACGTCAATGCGTGGTGCAAACGGGCGATTGGATGCGATTTGTCGCTGCGATTTTTGCAAACAAATTATTTATCTTTTTGTATTTTTTAAGTTATTTTAATGAAGGAAACAATCGGCTGGCGGGCAGGATTCGAACCTGCGTTCGTTTCGGTACACCAGACGCTTTGACCGTTAAGCTATTGCGAACCTCGCTCGCCAGTCGAAATCTTCCTTGACATTCTTAACTTAAGGTGACGTAGCGACATCCATTGTGAATGCTTCACAAAATAACTTGTAATAAAATTATTTTATTTACTCTTTATTGTATCTACACTAAAAATACAACGTATTTTATTAATTGCGATCCGCCCTCGCTTCGCTTTGGGTATTATTGTTATAATTTTATGTAAAAAGTAGTGTATAGCACTCAGGGATAATGTACCTTTTTAACTCTGAAAGAATTTTAAATATCGTTCCTGTAGATCAAGAGATTATCCCCTACAACCTCACATACTTTACCTCTGTATAATATTTTAGTAAATAATAGATTCATAGCTTTTTTTTCAACTCCTTTATTTTAAGCTGGTGGTCATTAAGGACTCTTGGAAGACCTAGGCTTGATTCCCTGAAGAGGTTGGGGAAACTTAAGTTATATTGAGTTTTTCTATGAAATGATTAGTAGCAGCTTGGGGTTTTGGATTTGTGCGTGGTTACTGGTAATCGCCCTTTAATAGTTATTACATGGGACCTAAACATAAAGGTGAACTATTTGTTCGTGTATATTAGTACATATAGTCGGCCATAAAATTTCCAAATTAAATTTACTAAGGCTCATTATCAATCTGTCACTTGGCCTTGTAAGCAATAACCTAACCTAAATTAAAAATTTAGAAAACCCCCGACACGAAATGTAATTTGCCATTTTGTGGTGGCGGCCATCTTGGATTTGAAATTTATCATAGTGTAGAGTATTCTCCTAGTTAAGCCCTTTCATTTGATACCCATATTGAGGGAGTTGTGAAAAAATATGTAATCCGCTATTTTGTGGCGGCGGCCATCTTGGACCGATTTTCATCAAACATAGCTAAGAACACTCCCGACTAATTCACCTTTCAAATAAAAAAAAACAAAATCAAAATCGGTTCATCCATTCGGGAGCTACGATGCCACAGCCAGAGACAGACACACACACACACAGACACACAGAAACGTCAAACTTATAACACCCCGTCGTTTTTGCGTCGGGGGTTAAAAATAGACCTTGTTGTTTTGTGATGTGCAAATGACATTTACTTTAAGGGTGGTAAAGCAATTTTATGGTCGACTATACATTAACCCATCCTGGATAGCGGAGATTTTCGGACATATCCAGAGTTCCTTCTATATAATTTTCGCTATTACTTATCGGTATCGTAATGTTATGTTATTGTTGATTTTTTAGAACATTTACTATCTAGATCATAAGTAAGGCTAAATAGTATGCCTTGAGAGGAATCTTTGTTTATGAAAGTATAACATTAATGATTATAATTATTGTTGGTTTACGATGATGATATATTAACCTCTTCCACGATTAGAATGCAACCTATGCAAAAATGTGCAGTATGCAGGTGCATATATTATGACTATTATTGCCATCCTTTTCGTTTCCCTACAATTTTGGAAATTAGATCAGGAAAAATATAGTTTTACGAATTTCCATGATAAAAAAAATCGCCAATTTTTTGCACACATGGTGTGCGAACTACATTTACTGGGTTAAATCAGTATTCAATTCCAAGAGATGTAGAGGTAGAGAGTGAGAGAGAGTAGAGAGAGGTATTACAAAATCAGTGCTAAAATATGAAATACTCATCACAAAACCACCAGATTATCCAATACAAAATTCTCGCGACAAAAAAGTCGCACGTTTGCCAAACCGATACTCAATAAGAACAATCAGCGTATTACGATTTTAAAATAAGAATGACCGCCAGTACACACACATCGTTGCGACAAAACGGTACCGCGATGTGGCTGCGATTTCTTACATTCTGCGTTCTAGTGTCTTTAGTTTTAGTCGCAGTACTAAGTACCATTTATGGGAAGCCGGTAATTAATATATTCTTTAGAAAATGTTGTAGTGATGATATTGAAAACGACCAGACTATCTTCGCGAATCTTAATGATAATTTCTTGAGAGAACGCCTAGTGAGTGATGGTGTTTTTTCTGATGATGATTATGTTGAAGTGAGAGAAGTTAATTCTACAGAAGTTTATGAACATATTGAAGTAAATAGCGCAGTGACTATTGAGGACCATAATGTGACATTTAATGAAGGTTAATTTAATGAAGAAGTAACAAAGACTTGGATTTTATTCAGTGATAATTCGTGTAGGTAGAAACTACACTATGAAACTTCTGCTTTAAGTATAGCTGGTCTGTGGCTTGAAAGAGAGACTTAATATAATGCAGTACATCAAACAATCATGGATGAAAAAAGACAGACAAGGCAAGATATGGATGATAAGAGGACAAATTTAAGAATCTTGATTCGAAACTAAGTCATGGCGCTTCATCATCAACATCAACATTATTGTGTTCCCGAGTTAAGTGAAATTACTGAGCACTAAGACTCATTGTCTTAACAACGGAGGTGTCTAGATGACAACGAGTGATCATCATCATCATCAAGGAAACCCACTTCTGTGAGTGGGCCTGGTTTCCGGACTTAGTCCCAGTATTGGACCATTGTATGTGTACAACTCCCTTCAGAAGCAGATTAGTGTTCCCGGCCTCCTCAGTGTGTCTGCTAGGGATCTTGGTGATTCCAGGATTTCTTCCCGTATCCGTTCGACGCCTGTGTATTCAAGCAGCACATGTGCTACCGTTTCCTCAGCCACCATGCACTAATGCCTATTGTATGAAAATGTTTGTTAAGTGAACAGTGTCCGGTGAAAGTCCCCACCACCAGATGCTTCCTCTGTTCAGCTGCAGAAGGCGTCTGGTCTTTACTGTCCAAAGATGGCACTGCTTCTTTGGATACACGAGAACGAGTGATACTACTGGTGTTGCTGACGTCTATAGACTGCGGTTGTCGCTTACCATCAGGCAGGCAGCATCAGTTGCTTGTGAAACTGGAAGAGAATTTGGATGAGATACTTCAACAATAGCACCGAATGGATTTTGTTTTGGATCTTGATGAATGAATGCCAATCTTTAGACTTTAACGTTCTTATTGCAAAACGTGGTCTAAGTTAAACCCAGACTAAACCTATATCCATCACTTTCAAAAAGGGATGGGCTATTTTAAAACCAGGGTTTTTCTTAGAACATACAACACAAACAACTTTTTGTAATAACTGGGTTTAAGTTTAAGGACCTGTTATACAACTTCCTAGTAAGTTCCCGTTAAATTATCCGGCAGATAATTGCATACAAGCCTGTTCAATTTTTTTAATTTAATTAGCGTTTAGCGATTATCTAGAGGTGATGAATCAGGCCCTAAGGATTGATCTTCACATATTGTACATAATTTAAAAGATACGTATGTATAGTTATAGTGTAGGTGACGCATATTTTTCACGGCAGTAGTTATTTTATTTTTAAGCTGAATATATACTAAGTAACTTACCAAAGAAAAGACGGAATTTGAACTTTAAACACAATGAACTAGGTACATTATTGTATTTAAGGCAGTGATAGCCTAGGGGTATGACCACTGGACTGCCAAGTCAAAGGTCTCGAGTTCATGTGCGTAATTATCACTCGCTGTAACGGTGAAGGAAAACATAGTGAGGAAACCTGCATGCCTGAGAGATTTTCTCGACGGCATGTGAAGTCTGCCAACTCGTATTAGGCTAGCGTGGTGGACTATAGCCTAATTCCTCTCATACTGAGAGGAGACCCGTGCCCAGCAGTGGGACAGTATATGCCTTTGATTATTATTATGTATTTATGAACCTGCGGATGCCAGTTTTTATGTTAAGATAAAATCATATTACCAAATTTATTTTAGAATAAATTTGGTAATAATGTTCGTTATAATGTATTTGAAATATGTTGCCACATCAAAAAAATGCAATATCTATGTATTATCAAGTGAGAGCTTGATTTTGTCGATCAATACTATCGATTGGGAAAGTAATTTCAAAGAAAAAAATGTACCTAATTAAAGAGTATTTAGCAAGTCTTTTTTAAATTAAACTTTTTTATTTTTTTGTGTTTTTTTTCGTACATAATGTCGTCATCATCATCAGCCTCTATTCTATTCTTATAAGAAACGCCCAGACAAACAAAAATACTTATATTCATCACATATATTTGTGTCCTTTGGGAATTGAACCCACGACCTCGGTCACGGTTAGGATGGCGCTAACTTCTACTGATTGTTGTAAATAAAAGTCTTTATGTGTTTTCTTAAAAATTATATTAGGTAAATATAATTACAGTAAATACTACATTGAATATTTAAGGTGAACGCACACTTATCCGAATCGAATGAAACGAATTTTAGAATTCTGTATATGAAATCTTAAGAAAACTCGCATATAAAAATTTCAAGGTAGGGTAATTTAATTTATGGCTCAAATCTGGAGCAGCCCGTCTAGGGAAGTACCTCCACCTTACAGAAAACTACAGCCAAATAACACACTTTATTTACAAATACAAATACAAATATTTATTGCGATTGTTTATTGTGTTCCTGCAGTGAGTAAGGTTGCCAGAGCTTCTAAGGATGTACTGCGCTGGCAGCAAGAGGAATATTCCTTTAAACTGTCGGCGCAGTGAATCCTCCATAAACTCCACTAAGAGGTTTTTGCAGGGTCGACAACGCGTGAGTTACGCTACGGTGTTATAAACGTCCATAGGCTGCGTTAACCGTCTACCATAAACAGGCCGCAGGCTTGTTTGCCAGTCTAATGGTATAAAAAAATTACTACCCGCGTCAAATCGTCCGAGGATTTTATATGAAGAATACTACAATTCGATAAAATTTCTGGTTTACTTAAAGAGCCTACAAGCCCTTGGCTTTAATTTTTCCATTCTGGTTCTGGACTCCATGTTTCTCTGCCTCTTTAGATTCACCCTTTCGCCTGAAAAGGATATCAACATGAATAAAAAAAGTTAATGTTAACTAAATGGAAACTGTTCGGCACATAAGTTGACCCAAAACTAACGGAGAACTAACCGTTAGACCTGTAAAATAATAATGTAACACATTTTTGACCCTGGTAAGGTTTAGTCTTTTCTGCTAAACTATGCCCAATTATACAAGGTGGAAGGGACATCGAAGCTCAAACGTCGTGACAATGTTTCACTCAAAGTCAAAAATAAAATGACCTAGGTCATTCATGTAGAAAATGATCGGTTATTACAGATATTGATATTTTTGAGCACGCAGTGTATTGCTAAAAACGCGATCATAACGCTCCGCGGTGAACGTTATCGCACGCGCGATCCGAAATAAGTGAAGACGACGTCTGTGGTCTAGTGGTTCGAGTACCGGACTGCTGATCACGGGGTCGTGGGTTCGATTCCCACAAGACACAAATATTTATATGATGATGAATATAAGTATTTGTGTTTGTTTGGGTGTTTCCTATGTATAATAAGTATGTATTTACAAAAAAAAGTATATAAGTCTTATATCCATTGTCTAGTACCCATAGTACAAGATATGCTTAGTTTGGGACTAGATGGTGCTGTGTTAAAATGTCCCCAAAAATATTATTATGATTTTTTAATTATAAATCTAATTTAGGTAGACAGAAATAATGTTTTTTTACACGTTCAAGTAAAAAACACTGCAGATTTTTTTTAAATTGGTGAAAAAAGTTACGGAAAATATCAACGCAGGGGGGTCCAGAATCATGTACTGAACTCATGGTATTCGGATGTGCCTCGATGTCCCTTCCACCTTGTATGCTATCGACACCCTAAGAAGAAGAAGAAGGAATGCTTACTTGGTAAGTAGCTGGTTGGACAAGTTGATCATCGGAGCTTCAATCAGCAGCCACATGATAAAACTGAGTCCAAGAGATACGATCAAGGTGCCCACTGTGTCGGTGAACTGTAAATAGACAAGCACAATTCTTGAAACATACCATCACGCCTGTATTCCCCGAAGAGTTAGGCAGAGGCGAACTGCTGGACATCATCACATTTCGCTGGTATATGACGACGATTTGACGACGTCTGTGGTCTAGTGGTTCGAGTACCGGACTGCTGATCACGAGGTCGGGTTCGGACACAAATATTTATGTGATTAACTTAGGTGTTTGTGTTTGTCTGGGTGTTTCTTATATATTTTAAGTATGTATTTACAAAAAAAAAGTATTATATCCATTGTCTAGTACCCATAGTACAAGCTTTGCTTAGTTTGGGACTAGATGGTGCTGTGTAAAAATGACCAAGGATATTTATTTATTATTTTATTCGTATTTAAGTTCCAGTTCTGGAACTGGGATCAAATGCAGATTCCAGCAGCTATTAAGAATTTCATGGAAAACTCCGCATAAAGGAGTAAGAAACATTCATACATCCATACATACATAAATAAATACATCCATACATAAATACACGCTACGACTAATAGGAGCGGAGTAGTAATCAAAAATGTTGCAAAAACGGGGGAAAAAATTAAAACATTCATACATCCATACATACATAAATAAATACATCCATACATAAATACACGCTACGACTAATAGGAGCGGAGTAGTAATGAAAAATGTTGCAAAAACGGGGGAAAAAGTTATAAGACCACGCGGGCGAAGCCGCTGGCGGGAAGCTATTTATAATATAAGTATGACTTGCTTTTGCCTTGCCCTATAAATCCTCAACGGTCCTTGCCCCCCGGTCATGGATTATATAAGTACTTACCATTGAAAACATATCATATTTCAGCGGTGAGCGGAGCGTGATCATGTCCCGCTGTATGACCAGGGCATGGATTAAATATAGGCTGTAGGAGAGACGACTTAGAGGCGTGAAGATCGATGAGCTCAGCATCTTGGTGACTACAGCTGAAAACAAAGAAGGTGGTTATTATTTCATACCATCACGTCTGTATTCCCCGAAGGGGTAGGCAGAGGTGTACTTATGTACACCCACATTTCGCCGGTATGTTTAGGTCCCATGTAATTAGCGTTATCATTACGTTGAAGAAAATTCCTTTGTTATGCTATGTATACTTTGAGTAGTTTTAACTGTTATCTTCACCATAATCAACCCATTTGGTCTGGGGTATAGTCCACCACGAAGCCCTAATGCTGCCTAAAGATGTGAACATCTTGTCTAAAATTCCTGCGAAGACATGCCTGTTATTCTTGGAACTTGACAATTCAAACCTTCGTTTTTTCTTGGAACTGTTCAAACAGTCCAAACTTGTTGTCTGATGGGAAATGATGTATCGGAGAATATTTGTTGGACTACCTGGGGGTAATTGAAGTGCGTTAAGCATGTGGTGGGACGAGGTGTATTATTCCTCGCACCAAAGGGAGGATCCTCCGTGCAGGCGTGTGTTCTTGCCATGACGACGGTTAATGTCGGGCGGTGGTATATATCCAAGTTGTATGGAAATCTTCACTTGCGCGATCCAGGATTTTGCTTCGTACTAGATTCTTATGTAGCACGCTAGATGTAGCTATAAGCTTATCGGATGGATCAAATACTGATCACAGTGCATTCAGATTGCAGTAGTTTGATCTTCTGTATATAATAATATACGCTTGACAAAATCCCGAAAATCTGGCAATAGCTTTAGGATATTTCTTACAGCATATTTTTGGCAAATTATGGCTTTATTGGCAAACTAACAGACTAGCCACTTGGGCGCACGCCCGTAGGGGCAGCGATAACTTCTTACCATCAATTGTCTACATTTTCATCAAGTGTCTACACACTTGCAGCACTAGAGGCGTTGCTGATCCTTAAAAGCAACTACCGACTGCAAAGCTACTGAGAGGGGCAAAAGTCAAAGCACATACAACAGTGCTTCACCACAGATTTCAACGTAATCGGCAACCAGTTAAACCCAAAGAGATCGTAACCATAGAGTAAAATACTTACGCACGGTCCCATATTCACAAAATGCAATGATGCAGCACACGGCGACCGCCCAAACGACTCTATTCGTGGCCGCAGTGATAGCAGCCTCCAGTGGATAGTACTCCCGGCCCATGTAGAAAGCGCCTAGACTGATTACGAGTACCATCACGACCACAGACGTAGCTGTACCTAGCATAGACCAGGTCTGAAATGAAATAGGGATTGATGAGTGGATGTTCATCGTATGTGAATGAGGAGATGACAGAAGAAAAGGATAGGCTGCATCGACCCCCAATAAATTGGGATAAGGGCAGGAAGATGATGATGTTGTTCGTACACAAGCCTTTTCATTGCTACAAATAACTCTGACCAGTTTTTGCCAAATTTATCCTAATTTTGCGATAGTCGAGAGTGCAATCAGTATAATTTCGCCTTAAAATCTCCGATATCAAAATCTTCCTAGCCTTTTTCCCAACCAAAAAAAAGCATCAGCCGCATTCAGCCGCATCTTTTTTTGGAAAAGCGACTGCCATCAGATCTCCGCAACCCAATTTGTAGTAAATACCGATATTCGAAGGATAGGCTTTTGACTTTGGGCTTCTGACTACCACTAACGATTGTCATAGGTGTTCGTATGACAACCGCGACCGACGGCTTAACGTGCTCTCCAAAGCATGGAGGGGTCTCGATGTGTTAACAATGGTCACACATTTACAGACTGACCTCACATCAGCAAGCGTAGAGTAACCTTGCAGATCGGTTGATCAGCGTTGTTATAACTTAGCCATGAGCCCCTCAAGAGCCTTAAAATCTCCGACATTGAAGTAAAACTTGTTTTAAACTTCTGTACGTATCTAAAAGTTCAGGGGAGTGTTGAAACATCGTACCACTCACCTTGGGAATAGTCTTCCTGTAGTCAGCAGGTTTGTACACAGTCATGAGATAGCCCATAGCGACGCCCACGAGGTACGCACCAGCTCTGCTGTAGCTCGAAGTATATGTGTACTTGAGCTCCAAATAGTCTCTTATGCCATAAGAACTTTTGCTGTAACAGCGTAATTTTATATCATAAATGTGATGAACTTGAATCTTGGATCTTCGATCAGATGGAAATCTTTTTACTTACCTGCTGAAGTTCAGTTAAATTTTTACCACTGTCTGTCATATATAGTAATATTTTGTTAGCAAACTAAGCTATTGTGGTCTTTATTGTAAAACTATGACTTACAAGCATGGCAAGCATTGGGTCGCCTGATAGTAAACGGTTACCGCAATCCACATAGAGATGCCAGCAACACCAAAGCGTTGTCGTACGTGTTTTAATTATAATTATTATTCCTGCTGGCTACATTCCCTACAAATCGGAACATAACGTTAAGAGCCCATTATTGTTAAGCGGTAGAATACTTGGCAATGCTGACACCAGACGAACTCAGCATAAAATGTCTACTACCTCATAGGTTAATTTTATCGGCTTCTCCAATATATGAGAGCTTTGAGATAGTATGTGTGGTGTAAGTTTGAAAGATAGAGTGTCATAAAGGAGCGTTGTGGTGAAAGTGATATTGTAACAAGAATTGAGAATGGTATGTTAGGATGGATTGGGCACATAGATCGGATGTATCAACGGAGATTGACAAAACAAGTATGGTGAGCACGAATGGATGAGTGGCAAGGGGTAGACTTCGGCGAACGTACCACAACCAAATTGAGGACGTTCTCAAAACAGACAAGGGTAAGAGCTCCCTAAACCGACGAGCATGCATGGGGAGTTGATGAACATAGATGAAGCAAGTGGAAATCTGTAGTCTCTGCCTACCCTTATGAATATAGGCGTGAAGCTATGTATGTATGCATGTTCTCCAATAGAAGTCATGACAAAAAAAATAAACGTTCTACAAAATAAGCCTCAAACACACCACTACCCACCTTATATCCAGGAAAAGAATCCCGGGCAGCTGGTACCAATAAGTCAGAACGCCTGGTATGATCAGGGAAAACACAGTAGCAGTGCCGAAGGCAGCGAATCCAAGTCTTCTGTCTTTACGGTAGAAGTAGAAAAGAACGGTCGTCAAGACCGCCAGCTCGTAGTCTGAGTAAAGGTACCAGGTGATTACGTGGGACTGAGAAGAGAAGAGAACAAGACTTTGCAATACTTACCGATGATTCGAACATTCAAAAGTGATTGTAGGTACATAATTATAATGCGTAGGTGATAGCCTAGGGATATGACGCACTGACTTCATATCACTCGCTTACAACGGTGAAGGTAAACATCGTGAGGAAACCTCCATGTTTGAGAGATTTTCTCGACGGCATGTGAATTCTGCCAACGTGCACTAGGCCAGCGTAGTGGACTATTATAGCATAACGCCTCTCATTCTGAGAGGAGGCCCGTGTCCAGCAGTGGGACGATCAATGGGTTAAGTGGGTCAAATAGGGCAAGGGGATGCTAGTGCGGTTTTTAGCCGGACGATCATCTAGTATCATCCCTCAAGGATTTATGGACTTACCAATTCTGGTGTACTTACAATTTTTTTTATGTTAAAGTTAAGCATTAGCAGACTGAGTTTCCAAGACTTGGGACTTATTTTCCCTCCAATAAAATCATTATTCATTCTCCATAGCGGCCCATAACCAGCGTACTGTGATACAAATTCCAAATAGAAGATACTTAAAGCCAGGGGTCCTATTAATCTGGAACAAAATAAGCTGATGGGAGCGTTTGGTTTAACCGTTCGCGGCCGGCATAAGACACTCACTTATCATCACGAATGTGTTCTCCGAAGAGTAAGGCAGAGGTGTCCTACAGTACACCTGTCCTGACCTACAGTATACCCACAGTTAGCTGGTATGTTTAGGTCCCATGTACAAGGGGGCGCGGCTAGCCTAATGCCATCAACGGGGCAAAAATGTAGACTCTTAGCTGGATTTTTTACTAGAAATTTCACGGAAAAACTCAACAGCACTTTGATCCCAGGACCTCTCGCGTAGCAGTCACAGTTATGACCATGGACCAATGACACTTCCATAGAGTTATTGTAAAAAGTTACGTCCATAGTTTTTACTGTATACTTTTTAGGTTAGGCCTAAATAAATTGGAAAGAGAAGAAGAAGATTGTGGTAAAAGTATATATTCTTACCTAAGATATCGCTTAAATAACACCATCAGCAGGTTTTGGTGTTTGTCAGCGTTGGCCAGAAGACCTTTGATTTGGAGAAGACCTGACATGGTGAAGAACGTGTCCACCACGACGTCGAGGTGCAAAAACATGGATAATCCTCCTGCCACGTCCTGAAATTATTGATTGTTTTTTTAACCGTTTTGATTTTGTTTGAACTTCCACAACTTCCTTTATATGGGTTTCAAATGAAAGGGCTTGACTATTAGAATACTATACACTATATTTAAGAGAGGTAGGACACAGCCATTTATGGTTCAAACCTGGAGCAGCCCATCTGGGGAAGTACCTCCTAGAACTGAACTTTCAGAAAACTGCAGCCTGCAGCTGTAATGAATCCTCAATAAACCTCTAAACGTGCGAGCTATACCCCTGGTGTTGCAAGCGTCCATTAGACTACAGTAACCGCTTACCATCAGGCGGCCCGTACGCTTGTTTAAAACTATGATAAATTTCAAATCCAAAATGGCCGCCACCTCAAAATGGCGGATGAACCTCTCACACGCTTAGAATGCAACCTATGGGAAAATGTGCAGTATGCAGGTGCATATATGACTATTATTGCCATCTTTTTCGTTTCCCTACAATTTTTGCAAATTAGAGCAGGAAAAATATAGTTTTACGAATTTCCATGATAAAAAATATCGCCAATTTTTTTGCACACATGGTGTGCAAACTACATTTACTGGGTGGATTGCAGCAACTAAACTCACTGACCGGCACAAACAGCGAGGTTTCGGGGTAAACCATAATATCATCTCATATCATATCAAGATGGTGTTTGTACAGTTACAGTTTTTGCATACATAGACGATGTCGTATATTGTACTCCTTCATAGTGATCTAGTCGAAAAGAGAGCGATGTAATAATCATTATCTAATAATTAAGTGAAGTGTTAGCAAACCAGTAAATAGTTTGAACCCTACCAAGTGTTAAAACGATAAAAAACAAAAGTGTTAAATTATCTAAAAAAAAGTGCAATATCATAGTGTAGTCCTCAAGTGCACGGAATCCCCGCGGTTATGTGCACTGCATAACCGCCAAAGTCCTGTAAACCCGCAATAACTGATACACTTCGGTGCTACCAACATTGCGAAGAAGCAGTAAGCGTTCCAGGGACGTACACAGTGCGGAATGTTGATTTGCGACAAGTGGCGCCACCCCTACCTGCGATTATAATAAGGCCACAAAATTCAACACATCTTTTCGGGTTTTCTTAACATCTGTATTCAGAGGCATCAAACAGCATCCTAGGTAATAAATAATGGCAGATGAAAATGTTACAATACGTCGGCATAAAACATTGCTGAATGAATCATTGGATCTCTCATTTGAATCTACAAGTTCAGAAGTAATAAGAAGACATAGTTTACCGGACCTGTCTACTGAATATGACAGTGATAAAGATGACTTGAAGAAAGAATTATTACAGCTTAGAAACGAACTCAAAAGCGCACATTTAGAAATACTGAAACTTAGTGAAGAGAACTCGTCGTTAAAAGACGCTCTAATTAAACAAAAAATAAAAACACAAACTCTTCATAAAATTTGTTTAGAACCTAGAGCGAAAGTATTAGAGCCAAGGAAGAGAACTTCAACTTTGAGGCTTGCAATCGATGACGAAGACAACACGAGTTTGATCGATCTCGGACAAACCACATTAACCAGCTATCCGACAATAGATGGCGCTACCAGTCCATCAACCGACACTATACGGGATAATGGAAATTGTGGCATATCGTCATATGTACATCCAAAAGTGGCAAATAACCTTCAACAACCAGAGATATCCACACATTACCCATTTAATCCAGGTCAGATATTAAATATGAATCGCCCATGTCAAAAACTTTGTATTATCAGTAATAACAAAGTAAATAACATTCTCACCTTAGGGCTAAACACTTTTCCGTGTTATGATGTATGTCATTATATTTCAACAAACTGTGGAATTAAACAGCTACTCGATAATTTGAACAAAAAGCTTGTAAATTTCAATAAACAAGACTACTGCTTGATTTTTATAGGAGAACATGATTTTAAGACAACTGTAAATTATTATGATCTGGTTATAAGTATACGTGAAACTTTAATGTCAATTACAAACACTAACCTAATATTGTGTTTTCCTACCTATAAATTTAATGGTTATAACAACATTTTTAACTCAAGAGTTGAGACTTTTAATACTTTATTATACCAAGATATCTGTAAATATAACTATGCAATATTGTTTGATCCAAACTTAAATCTAAAATACGATAGTACAATGTTTTATAAGCGAAGTGGAGTACTAAATATACATGGCATGAAAACCATTTTTAATACCTTAAAGGACTATATTTTCCAAGACCCCAAGAGTCTTTCCACTATGGTTTTTCCATCTCAACCTCGTAAGGGCACAATACCTTTTTATTTCTCAGCGGTCACAAAAAATAATTATTCTTCAAATAATTCTGACGTTTTATCTAATAAGGAAAAACATCAGTTTTTTCGTAAAGAATCACAATAGTATATTTTTGTGTAGTATTATGCATCAAAATATCGCAGGTGCACTAAATAAAATAGACGATCTTGAGTTGGTCCTCAATGAACTACATGGTTCTAATAAGCATGTTATTGCCGTATGTCTCACGGAACATTTTATAATAAAAGGTGAGGAGCAATTTTTTAAGCTGAATAACTATTATATGTCAACCATTTATTCGCGGCAATTGCAAAGGAGAGGGGGTTCCTGTATTTTATTACGAAACGACTTCAAAGGTGTGGAACTGCATGATATTAATAAGTTGTGTATCGAAAAACATTTTGAAATCTGTGCCCTAGAAATTCCGCAAATAAAAGCAATTATCCTATGTATTTATCGTACTCCTAATTCCAATATAACTGTATTCCTTAACAAAATGAATGAAACCCTATCTAAACTTCGTCACAAACAACGTAAATTAATTATTTGCGGTGATTTTAACATTAATATACTAGCTCACGATAGCGTAAGTACTCAGTTCCTAGAACTTCTATCCAATTACGGACTCCAGTGTCATATTCAGGAACCAACACGAATAAATAAATGTATCGACAACATTATCAGTAATATTTCAACAGCAGTAGGTAAGACGCACAAATTCTATCTCTCGGATCACGATACAGCACAAACAATTGAATTTGAAACCAATCAAATGCAAAAAGTATCTAAACATTATTTCACAACTGCACGCGACTACAGCAAAAATAATTTAATGAGATTTGTAGAGTGCATTAGCTGTATCACTTTTTCTGAAATACTTAATAAATTAGATACAAATGAGGCTTTCAATGAATTTCACGAAGAATTAATATTATTCTTTAAACTTTGCTTTCCCATAATAAGACGAAGAAATTGTTTTAGAGCCGGTAGAGTTACTTGGATAACTAAAGGTCTTAAAATCAGTAGCAGAACTAAAAGAACGCTAAGATACAACTACTACTTAAATAGATGCAATAAAAATAAATTAGCGTATATAAAATATTCCAAATTATTAAGAAAATGTATAAATAGCACCCAGTCGCTCTGTAACCAAAGATACATAACTAACTCTGGCAATAAAGGTAAAGCAACTTGGGACGTAGTAAAACGCTATGTTGACGGCACTGTACCTAGGTCTAGTTCTTTCATTGATAATATTATCGACAATGGAATTACAGTTACATCTGGATCAGACATAGCAAACATATTTAATAATTTTTTCATTGATGTGGTTAAAAATTCTACTAGTTCTGATTCCGGCAATAATGATTTTGAGAATCGAACATCAAACTTTAAAAGTAACGATACTAGTATTTTTATAAAACCCACAGATGCAAATGAAGTTTTCTACACCATAATGTCATTAAAAAATTCAAAGTCTGCAGGGTATGACGAAATCAATGCAGACTTATTGAAGCGTATTGCCTTATTTATATCGGAGCCCTTGGCACACATTATAAATCTATCTCTTGAACAAGGGTGTTTTCCAGATAAACTTAAGTTGTCGATAATAAAGCCACTTCATAAGAAAGGGTCTAAATCAGACAAAAATAATTATAGACCTATCGCTTTAACTCCGGTCCTATCTAAGATCTTTGAAAAAATAATGCTCAAAAGAATGGTAAATTTCCTGGATACATATCATATTTTGGCACCGGAACAATTTGGCTTCAGGAAATATCGGTCAACGCAACTTGCTACCTTCACCTTAATAAACAGGATAATTAATAACATTAACTGTAAAATACCATCATCAGCTCTACTGTTAGACCTCAGTAAAGCATTCGATTTCGTTGATCATTCGATTCTCATCTCAAAACTTGACAAATGTGGTATAAGGGGATCTTCTTTGTCATGGTTTCAGTCCTATTTGCAGAACAGGAAACAATTCGCTAGGATTACAAACTTTGATACTGGAACAAATAATGTAGTTAGTTTTGATTCTGAACTAAGAATCAATTATTCTGGGGTACCACAGGGTAGCATTTTAGGGCCCCTGTTATTCCTCATATACGTGAATGACCTTCCACGTGCACTCTCACATGATTGTGTCTTGTTCGCAGATGACACAACTATCATTATGGACTGTAAAAATGTAGATACATATGAGACAGAAATATATAAAACGTTAGAAGATGTTATTCAATGGCTAGACAAAAACAAATTAAAGATAAACATAGAGAAAACAAAATTAATTAACTTTAAAACATATAAGAGTAAAGATATCGAATTAAATATTAGTTACAATAACTCACTTATACAACAGATAAACAGCGCAAAATTCCTAGGCATTATCCTCGATACACATCTTTCATGGAAAGAACATATTGATAGTTTATGCAAAAAAATTAACAAGTTTGTTTTTGCACTTCGAAAGCTAAAAGACGTAACAAGCAGATATACATCTGTTATGGTATATCATGCTTACGTATGTTCTATTATACGGTACGGCATAGTAGTCTGGGGAAATTCCTGCGACATTACGAGGGTGTTCATTGCACAGAAAAAATGCATTCGGGCACTATACGGCATGGACTGGTCGGAATCATGTAAGCCGATCTTTAAAACTAAGAACCTACTAACTGTTCCCTGCATTTACATCTACGAAGTAGCTAAATTTGTTAAATTCCACAGCCATCTTTTCACCGCTACTGACAATACATTTAGACGTAAAATTAATCACCTGCCCTTAAAAATGCCTATACCTAAGCTTGAACTGTATAGAAATAACTGTGCCTATATGGCACCTTTAATATACAATTCTTTACCGAAAGGAATGACTGACCTGCCATATAAAAGGTTCTGTTGTGCCTTACAAAAATGGTTGATCCAGGAGAGTTTTTATTCTGTCAAAGATTTTTTGAATAAAAGCACATGTAGATTTGGTACCCACTAAAATACTGACTATCTCCTATTTCCAGTGACATAAATTAGGTATTTCTTAATTAATAATTTACGTAATTGTATGTTATCTCTACAATTCAAATAATTTAAACTATATTTTTATAAGAATTTTATTGTATTTCCTTATAAAATGTATAAATAAATAGTCAATAGTATAAATGTTAATATTAAATAGTGTATAATAAGTTCCACACAAGCACAAATTTCATAGCAAATGTAATAATGTTGTATTATTTGACAATAATAGTTGTAGTTCTACTCAAATAATTTTATGTAAGTACTTAGTTGCTTTAATTTTGCATGCCCACAATGAGGGTGAAATATGTCCTGTACTATATCGTAACTTAACATCTTGTATACCTACCATATTTCAAGCAATAAATGATTTGATTTGATTTGATTTGATTTGATGTATACATATCTTTTTTAAATTTTCGTCGATATTTTTATAACCGCTCACCGGATTTCGAAAAAATGTTTATGGAGCCAATCTGTAAGCGCCAGCTTTCGAATAAAAAAATCATCAAAATCGGTTCACCCAGTCGAAAGTTCTGAGGTAACAAATATAAAAAAAAATACAGTCGAATTGAGAACCTCCTCCTTTTTCTGAAGTCGGTTGAAAAAAAAAGACGTACAGTATCATAGTCACGTATGTTAGAAACTCCAGCGATTGCCATGAAGAAGAACTCGTGTATTACGACGATCGTCAATGCCGTCATAAACCGCATTCCTTTCATCACCTGGATCTCTTGTTCGTTCTCCTTTATAAGGCTTCGGTAATTCTGCACCACGCAGAAAGATTTGGATATAATTTTTTCTGAAATTTAATTTAAAGGTGACGTAGCGACATCTATTGTGAAGAATGCTTCACAATAGACTATATATATAATATATAAAAATATATAAAAATAACTTGTAATCTTAGCATGGAAAATGCTTAAAAAATACAAACAGATAGTTAATAGGTAAGGCGGTATCATACGACATCGAACTGGCTGTAAAGTTAGTCGTGTCGGTTGTGAAGCATTCTTCACAATAGATGTCGCTACGTCACCTTAAGACGTAAATTAGAATGTGGAGGAAGATTTCGACTGGCGAGCAGGGCGAGCGGTGGCTTAGTGGTCAGAGCGTCTGGTGTACCGAACCAGAAGGCGCAGGTTCGAATCCTGCCCACCCGCCGATATTTCCCTTTATTAAAAATAAAAATAATTTTTTTTTTTTTTAAACATGACAATCATACCAATACCCTGAATGGCACAACGTCAGCCGGTAGGGGCAGTAGGTATGTTTAGGTTCCATGTAATAAGAGTCGAGCCTATTGCCATTAAGGCGGAAGCCCACCGCACGGAGAGGCTACGCACGTGCGTCAAGTTTCGCTTTGCAAGAAAATATATGGAATTGTATCCACTGCAACCCACGCTACGCATGAATTGACGTCATTGGCACACGCGTGGCTTGCTCAGATATGGCACCCACGTAGCTAAACGCCATGCACGCTGTGTAAATTCGTGGATAGCGTGTGCTATAGAAACGTAGACCCACGTTGTCACACAAATGAAACCAATGCGTCGCGTGGTCGTGGACAGCGTGCGCCGCGGTGGGTTTTCGCTTTTAATCCGATAAAAAGTAAATGTACTGCAGAAAACTTCGGGGCTAATGCTAATAATGAGAAAGTGTATGTTTTCTGGGAAGAAAGGAAGCAGTGATAGCCTAGTCATATGACCATTGGACTGGCAGTCAAAGGTCTCGAGTTCGAATCCAAAAATTTTTAGAAATCATATACGTAATTATCACTCGCTTTAACGGTGAAGGAAAACATTGTGAGGAAACCTGCATGCCTGAGAGATTTTCTCGACGGCGTGTAAAGTCTGCCACCCACATTAGGCCCGCGTGGTGGACTACAGCCTCATGCCACTCATTCTGAGAGGAGACCCGTACCAAGCCATGGAACAGCATATGGGTTATTTTTTTTAAATGAAGGAAAAAATCGGCTGGCGGGCAAGATTCGAACCTGCGTCTTCTGGTTCGGTACACCAGACGCTTTGACCACCGAGCTACCGCGAGCCCCGCTCGCCAGTCGAAATCTCCCTTCACCTTCTAATTTACGTCTTAAAGGTGACGTAGCGACATCTGTTGTGAATGCTTCACATGCTGTGAATTTTCGTTCATTAAAAAAAAAATAACTTGTAATCTTAGCATGGAGAATGCTTAAAAAAATAGAAAAAAATAGCATTAATATGGGTTGATGATAATGACGTATGACTTCTTACCCAATTTATCTGGATTTTGATCACTGGTATCTATGTAATATCTATAATAAGTTGAAGTGGCCACTATGATCAAGAGTGACGCTATCAATGTCCTAAAAAAAAAAAAACATTTGCTCACTATTCCGAAAAACATTAGGTAAGCTGCGGTTGCCGCGGTCAGTCTATGGATGGATGACTCCGTGTGGACTCCGTGTCTCAGAGAACTCATAAAGCCATTGGTCCCGGTTGTCATATTTTATGCATAGCTATGACAATCGTTAGTTGTAGTCGAAAGCCCAAAAAACCAAAAAGTCTTTACTTGATGACGCTTCGTGTAAAATACTGATATTCAGCCGCATCTGCGGGTCTACCCAAGTTGCAATCTCTAGTTTTGATCGACGAACGAAAGAAACAATAATGTATGGAAATGACATTAGTGACAGCTGTCAGTAATATCATTTCCATACATTTTCTCTCTAATCGTTTGTCTATCCGAACGATATATTGCAACTTGGCTAGATAGAATAGAACATAGATGAGAAAGGCTTCTTCCACATTTACAACATAGTATTTTTTTAAACACTTACAAAAACAAATAAAAACCGATGGTATACTTTGGCTTTTCGCCAGCCACTTGGCAAAAATCCACGGTGATGTTGGGCCTGATTTCTCCGAAGTTGGTCATCTCATACACAACCCTGGTGATCTTCTCGATAGAGGGGGGGTTGCAGGATGTTGGCACACACACTCCCCAAACGAGGTGGTTTGTTGTAAGGCCAAATATTGTTTTAGACTAAAAACAAAAAGTTTTAGACTAAAAATAATGCAAATAAAATGTGGTTTATACGTGCCCAATGTTTTTAAGTAGCCATGCGTTAAGTAGACACCATCCATGGTCATTCGTGACCCGTGTAAAGGGTCTGAAACGTCTGGACTAAGTAACGCGATAATAACCATAAAACGTAGTTTTATTTCAATGTCTAGTATTCGCGTAAGTGATAGAAATCAATATGTTAACCAGTAGTTAATTCTATTGTGAGAAACTCTATGATATTCCATACAGAACTTTCTAAAATCTGCTCAAGCAAAAACTTGGCATGGGGCAGATAACTATCACCAAATACAAAACAGGGGGTGAACCTGTTGCCATCAACCAGGCCCAAATCCCAGGCTCCAATTTTCCCAGGACCAAAATTCCAACAGCACTGCTCGACAATGAAATTGATGCAGGTTATGACTACTACACCAACAACGAAATTCAAGTTCTGTAATATTTTAAAAGCTTACAGGAACTCACATTAATAAAATCATCTGTAGAACCGTACGGATCAAATTCTGTAACAGCTTTTGGGTTATCCGCCAAAGAGAATTCAGCGATGCAGTACTTTGTGTTGAATTGTGGATGGGTGACCAACCAGGGTGGTTTCATGCACTGGTCGAAGTTGCCCAAATTGGCCCAAGAGCCGTACAGGTTGCCCGTTGGTAGCGCATTTGCATTCCAAACTGGAAGGTAAAATGATCAATAATTTGTAGGAAGAACATGCTGTATACGGGGTTACTGGCAATATGAATAATCCAATATTCCTACTATGTATAAGGTGTGATCAGCAGGTTTTTGAGGTCTCCCTATAATATGATAAATATCCCGCAAGTGGCTGGATCCTTGTCTAATTCACCTCAAAGTGACGTCATCCACCGTACTTGCTGCCTAGTGGTGCTAACGCGGGCTACTGCGAGCGGTTACGTAATTTTTACGTCACCAAGATGGCCGCCAGGCACATTATCAATTTGCGGGGCTTATACACAATGTCGGGTTACACAATGACTGATGGCGTACTTGCCGCCGGGCGGCTATAACTATTTTGTCATTTACTTACTCCAAGTTGCCCATAATGTGGAGTTCTTCACATTCTCCAAGACCGTCAGGATGTTCTCGAAACACGGTTTTTCTTCTTTGTTCCATTTTTCTAGTTGTAATCTTTGTATAAAACTATCTAACATTAATGAATTTGCCTGTTGTCTTTGGGATCCATCCTCCGAAGAAACTGTGGCTGTAAGTGCTGTAACATAGAGGTTTACTTTCATTTATCCCAATTCATTGACAGACGGTCGATGGAGCAGACAAGTGCTAGAGGCCACGTTTAGGCAAGTGTAGTGTAGAACGCCCTGCGACACGGTGGACCGACGATTTAAAGAAGGTGGCTGGCAGCGGATGGATGCGAGCTGTCCAAGACCGGGATGGTTGGCGCTATAGGCTGATATATATACCAATCCGTTCAGTAGTTTGAGCTGAGTGTAACAGATCAGTCATTTATTCAGCAGTGGAACGGCTTCCAACGAGATGGACAGATAACCTGGTAAAGGTCGCTGGGAGTCGTTGGATGTAGGTGGCATACGACCGGTCCTTGTGGACGTCAATGGGGGAGGCCTTTGTTCAGCAGTGGACCTCTTTTGATGATGACATAAGATACATCCTACTAATATTATAAATGTGATTTTTTTGATGGATAGATGGATGCATAGATGAATGTTTTTTACTCTATCACGCAAAAACTACGGAACGGATCTGGATGAAATTTGGCACTGAGGTAGATTATAGTCTGGAATGGCACATAGGCTTTTATCTCGGTAAAATATATGGTTCCCGGTGGATAGATTTGTTTTAAGAAGATGAGTATAGTAAAAGAGTCCACGAAGAATAATTTATAAGGAATTCCCAGACCACGCGGGCAAAGTCGCTGGCGTAAAGCATACATACACTGTCACTTTTTTACCCGACTGCGCCGATATATGTTTGTATGTATGTTTGGCACTCTCTGCGGCCTGAACGGCTCGATGGATTTTAGCTTCAGAGGTGTCTTTAGATTCGTATTTACTGTGAGAGTGAGTAGGTATATCAAAATAAAAAAAACGATATGGCAGATTTTTGTGATGGTGGAATTGACTGGGACGTTACACATCGAATCAACTCAGGTTGGATGAAATGGCGACAGGACAGAGGAACAACTTGCGACCAGCGGATGCCTCTCAAGCTAAAGGGCAAAATCTATAAATCTATTTATTATAAGACCTAACGTATTGTATGGTTCAGAGTGCTGGGCCGTTAAGAAGACGGATGAAAGAAGACTACAATCATGCGGTGGAGATGAGAATGTTAAGATGGATGTGTGGAGTGACTAGAATGGATAAAATAAGGAACGAGTATATCAGAGGAAGTTTGAAAGTGGTGCCAGTGACGGACAAGTTGAAGGTAAATCGTTTGTCTTGGTATGGGCACGTGATGAGGAGGGACAAAACGCATGTGACTAAAAGAGTGATGACATTGAATGTAGAAGGACGGAGGGGTAGAGGAAGGCCAAGGAAAAGATGGATGGATTGTGTTAAGGTCGATATGATGGAAAAGGGAGTGAATGAGCAGGTGACAGCTAATAGGGATGAATGGAAGAAAAGGATAAGCTGCGCCGACCACAAATAAATTGGGACAAGGGCGGGAAGATGATGACTCAATATTTTTATTGCCTTCCATAAATAATCATGATCGATGTTAAATTATTACAATAGGTACATTATGGACCCTGCAGGGTCAACCCCAAAGGCAGGTGCTCCATGCTCGATTGTATGTATGTATTTATATAAAAGTATATTTATGTAACGATGACTAATATTTATATTTTACATTATTTTATAAAACTATTTATCCTATATTATTTATTTAAATTTTTTATGAATATTTTTTTTATTAAGATATTTATTTATTGTTATTTTATTTTATCAATATATATAATCATTAGATGTATATTGATAAAGTAATAATAATAATAATTGATGTATAATATTATTATTTATTATTGTCATATTCATAAAATTTATTAGTTTTTTTGTGAGTATGAATTTTAAGTAGCTATGTTATTTATTATTTATTTGATATCTTTTTACTTAATTTATTATTTTATACTGCAGTAGTTTCATTTTATTGTAAATAATAAGTATTTTAGTATGTTATAATTTATTATTATGTTTATTCATTTTGTATCTTTATCATTCATTTATTCTTTTATGCTGTAGTAGGCTTTAGAAATAAGCAGTTGTTTTACCATGGCTGTAAATATTTAATTGTGAGTTTCAGTTTTGATGGATTTTGGAAGTTTGTTATATGTTTTTATAGACATCACATATGGGCCATTTGAATGTAGGGTCGTTCTGGAGCTAGGTAGCATTAGTTTATTTTTAGCTTTAATGGTGTCGTTAGTAATCTCTCTGTGGTAATTATTAGTTACATTTGGTTGAGTTTCATTTAGCCGTAAAATTTACCGAAAATCTGCTTATGTTTTCTTCAGATAATGTCAGATTTGCAAAAGCACCCTTAATTCCATTTAATTAAGTAAATAGAACTTACCAAAAAAACACAACAGAAATAAATACCACATTTTCGTCCTAGTCGTGTAAAAGTCCTAGGTAGATTAAATTGATACTGATGAATGCACTACAATTTATTTATACATAGACTCAAATTAGTAAGGTCACCAAGTCATAAGATATTATGACTGAATATTGCAACTTGCACATTTTTTAACCAATAATTAAAAAAGTAGATAAGTGTGAGTCTCATACGCGCGTCAAGGAATCCGTACAAACTTTGAGTAACGAATCTGAATCCTGTATTTTGGGATATAGTACTCAGTGAGAATATATATGAATATTTATATGGCACACATAAATACTTGATTTAAGATCCTACGTCCCCTAGATGGGGCAGCACACACATAAGACAGAAACGATTTCATTTCAATTTCATAAGGCAGCACATAAAAAAGTTACTCCTTTGTCACATTGAATGCAATTTACAGGAACTAAATCCCAATTGAGCTCTAGATTTTTTTGATGTATTTTTACCTTCAAGATACGTGGCAGTTTTTAAAAGTACTCTGAAGCCCTTGGCACTATTCAAACAAACAAAATTAAGATACTGATTTCTGACAGTTACGCGAATACTAGACATTGAAATAAAACTACTTTTTACGGATTTTATCGCGTTATATTGATATTATTTTAATCCCGACGTTTCGGACCCTTTACAACGTCCATGGTCACGGGTGACTAAGGTGGTAGGCGTCTTGACGTTTCAATTACTAACAGCTACCCTACATTTTTGTTAATTGTTGGCAATCCGATTCACGCAGAACGAGCTCACCGTATCCTTCGGTCTTGCAGTTTTAGGCTTGGATTTAGATTTAATGGAATCTATAATAGGGTTCCAAGCAGGTGGTAAGACCCAGCCATCTTCTCTATTGAAATTTAGATGTTTTTTAATTTCAATGGCCTAACGAATCATCCTGGGTAGGAATTGGTTTTCGTTTGCGAGGACTTGTGGTTGATCAAATCTGATGTAATGCCGGGCCTTGTCAAGGGTGTGTTCACAAATTGCAGACTTTCCAGAACGGCGGTGTTTGACATCAGCGATGTGTTCTTTTACGCGGGTCCCTATGCTTCGTTTAGTTTGGCCTATGTAAGAGAGACCACAGTCACAATCAAGCTTGTATACTCCCGCATCTTGTAGAGGTATGTGACACTTTACAGGTGGTAAAAACGTAAGAGTCAAACTTTTGTGACTAAAATCCTTGAGGAGAAATTTTGAACTTTAAACTCAATTTTGGGCATGTTCCGTCAGGCCTAAGTGTACCATATTTTTAGGATAAGTAGTTGACATCATAGTTATCCCTTACCATAAAAAAACATTTATAATCAAATAACAATAAGAGAAAAATCACAAACCAATGTCAGGTGGAAATTATTAAAAAAACATTGTATCTTCTAAACAACTGAAAATCGCAGAACAAACATGGGGGTGTTTTGGATGCCCTTTGATTAGAGGTATCTAAATTTTCATTGATTGATTGATTGATTGATTGATTGATTGATTGATTGATTGATTCATTGATTGATTGATTGATTCATTGATTGATTGATTGATTGATTGATTGATTGATTGATTGATTGATTAATTGATTGATTGATTGATTGATTGATTTTATATGGAGGTTGATTAGACAAGGTTCCACTCGCGCGTTACCGACCCTAAAATTCTGCCTTTACCTATTTAATCACAATTTTTATCATAAAATTATGATATTTAAATGTTCTGAACAGAAAAACACGCTTCGAAAGTTTTGGCAAGTGTTTGCGTATGAACCTAAAAAATGCCCTAAAACAAACTAAAATATTCTTGTGAAACCTGTGTAATAGGTAAAACATGACATTTCATTACATACCATACCATCACGCCTGTGTTTATTTATTTATTTAAATAAGGCACATATTTACAATTTTTAACTACAGTTACTCGATAAAGAAGTCTGCATACTGTATAAATACGTCACTTAGAGGTATGCACACCACTCTTAGAAATAAATTGAGAATTATTAATAATGGTTTTAATGGATATAAGGGAAGAGGAAGACCAAAGAAAAGATGGATGGACTGTGTGAGAAAGGATATGACCACAAAGGAAGTGAATGATGAGATGACGGCTAATAGAGATGTATGGAAGAAAAAGACATACTGCGCCGACCCCAAGTGAATAGGGATAAGGGCAGGAGGATGATGATACATATTTAAAGTGATATATTGTTACATAACATTGCATAGAAAAATAACACATTAATTTATTCATTAACAATACAATGTCATAGGTACACATTATGCATAGTAATTATTATAAATTAATTAAAAATAAATTGAAACTGTATTCCCTGAAGGGGTACGTATACGTGTCCACATTTCGCTGGTATGTTTAGGTCCCATGTAGCAGGGGATGAGCCTATTGCCATCAACCGGGCACAAATCCAGATTCCGAGCTGCTGGGAATTTCACAGAAAACCCAACAACGTTTTGCTCAACCTGGGACCTCTAGCGTAGCAGTCGCGCTTGGGACCTCTAGATCAACGAGGCAGTATATTTTCAATTTAATTACAATTTCATTAATATTCCTAAAAACTGTCCACCAGTCCTTTTTTGCTTATTACGACCTGCCAGACAACTGTATAATATATTTTAAGATATATGCATACAAGCCACAAAAAATTCAAGTACCTAAGTTTAAAGACAACAACTTAGTTTATAATAAATACTAGCTTCCCGGCAGCGGCTTCGCCCGCGTGGTCTTAATAACTTTTTTCCCCCGTTTTTGCAACATTTTTCATTGCTACTCCGCTCCTATTAGTCGTAGCGTGATGGTATATACCCTATAGCCTTCCTCGATAAACGGGCTATCTAACACTGAAAGATTTTTCCAAATCGGACCAGCAGTTCCTGAGATTAGCGCGTTCAACCAAACAAACATTTAAATTATCTTATTCTATTAAAAAAATCGGTCTTACTATCTTAATTTTTTTAATTCAAAACTAAATCTAGGTTTATCTTTAGTGATTTATCTTTAATGATAAGTACCTACATGAAAAAACTTAAGAATTTAGAATTTACAAGTTTTCACCTGTGATTGTGGTGAAAATTAGACCGTACTTAGTTAAAGGTAAGTTAACTAACTCTAACTTAGATATTAGTCTAAAAAATCTTGAAGAAATAAAGAAACCCTCTCCAAATTTCAGTATTTTCACTAAATCCTTCTCATCTTCACCCATAAAATGGCTCGCAAATTTCCAATATCGTCATCAAAATACCAATGTTACCTCCAATAATCACGTGAATAAACGTAAACGAGTTCGGTGTGTTAAAGGTCGTATGACCTTTAACACACCGAACTCTTTGATCGAGAAAATTTAATCTACTCGTGTTTATGAAATACCTATGAAATTCTCTCCTTATGTATCGGGCCAATACGGGGCCAATTTGGTTCAAAATTGCATTCACTAAGGCCTCTTGTGAGCGCATGATCATGATAAATGGGTGTTGCCACGTGGGGAAAGCCAGCTTAGACGTACAAATTGGAAATTGCTGGGCTAGTGGATTTTGGGACCTAGTTTTTGGAGCTATGGAAATAAATTGGTGATACGTTCTCCTGTAACATGCTCTTCACTTTTACGCATCACATATCCATACTACGATAAGGATGGGTTTGCTCCATTTATTTTTTGGTCTTTCTTTTATCCTAATAATGGATGGGTGGATGGATGTTTATTACTCTTTCACGCAAAAACCACTGAACGGATCTGGATGAAATTTGGCACAGAAATAGATTATAGTCTGGAATAGCACATAGCCTACTTTTTATTCCGGTAAAATGCATGGTTCCCGTGGGATACAGATGTTTTAATAACTTATAAGAAATACCCAGACCTGACAATGACAATGGGTTCGTGGCCAAGTTGTAACTGCGCTGATCAATCGATCTGCAAGGTAAGCTACATTAGCCGAGGTCAATCTGTGGATGGGTGACCATTCTTAACATATCGAGACCCGTCCGTGTCTCGGACAGCACGTAAAGCCGTCGGTCCCAGTTGTCATACGAACACCTATGACAATGGTTAGTGGTAGTCAAAAGCTTAACAATCCTGACAACCAGTCTTTCCTTCGAATATCGGTATTGCCTAAAAATTGGGTTGCGGAGGTCTGATGGCAGTCGCTTCGTGTAAAATACTGATATTCAGCCGCATCGTGGTTAGACTGGAAGCCGACCCCAACATGGTTGGGAAAAGGCTAGGAGGAAGAAGACCTACACCACGCGGGCGAAGCCGCTGGCGGACAGCTAGTTCTTTCATACAGATACAAAAAGAAAAGAGTGTTTTGTCTTTCACTCAACTACATTAAATCTAAGCTCCTGTGTTCGCCAAAAAAGGTAAACAGAATCAATGACTTACTATCAACTAAGAGACATGGTCGCGGTCTCTTGGGAATAGCTTCTGTCTGTCTGTTGTGTTGCATTAGTGTAATCCGGTGCCTGGAAGAGCAACCCGCCAAGTTGTCGATAAAATAATTGACTGAAATTAAATTACATTTAGGTAGGTAATATTAAAACAAGACTAACTAAAAAAAAATTGAATTCGCCGATTTGTGGTGGCGGCCACCTGGTGTCTTGGATTTGAAATTTATCGTAGTGTATTATAGTATTCTACTAGTCAAGCCCTTTCATCACATAGCCATTTTGAGGTATTTGTGAAAAAATATTTAGCCGTAATAAATATTTTGTGGCGTTGGCTATCTTAAACCAATTTTCATCTAGCATAACTAAGATAACATCTTCCGAATAATTCACTTTTCAGAAAAAAAATAACAAAATCAAAATCTGTTCATCCGTTCGGGAGCAACGAAGCCACAGACACAAACACACGCACACACAAACACTTCAAACTTATAACATCCCGTCGTATTTGCGTCAAGGTTAATAAATAATTAAGTACTAATGTACTAAATGACGATTGTGTGAGTGTCAGACTAATGATCATGAATTTATAGTTTGATTCTCACTGGACACACATTTTTGCCCCCGTTGTTGCAACATTTTTCATTGCTTCTCCGCTCCTATTAACCGTAGGTAGTGTGATAAATGGTCTATCTAACACTGAAAGAACTGTTTGAATTGAATTGAACAATCAAATCTTTCCTCTTTATAATATTAGTATAGATGAATATATAGTATAAGGCTGATATTCAGAAACGAAACTCAACATGAACTTATGCTTCCGTATGCCAAATTTGTATGACAATTTGACATACGGAAGCCTGAGTTTATGCTTAGCATCGTCTCTGAATATTAGCCTAAATGTGTTAGGCTGGGATTCAGAGAAGAGACTCAGCATGAACTTACGCTTCCGTATGTCAAATTGTAATACAAATTTGATATACGGAAGCCTTACTTTACGCTGAGCATCGTCTCTGAATGTTAGCCTCTGAGTGACTGCCGTAGGAGGGTTATGTGTTTGATCTGTATGTAACTGTGTATGTATGTCCACTCGTAAATACTTAATCAACGGCGCGAGCGATTTAGATAAATGATACCTCATTAGATTCCTCTTGATGGCACGAGTATCACTAGGTAAGTATATGAAATAAAAAAAATGGCGTATTTAACTGACTTATACACATAATTGTGTGTTTGTTTTTCACGCTTGCAAAACATTTTCCAAAATCTCAGAGCTTGTTTACGGGTACGTACGGGTCACACCCTATTACATGGCACCTAAAATATAATGACTTTAGTGTACCTATCAGTCTAATTCTGCCTATAACTATCAATGAGTGCTCATATGGTGTGGTGGGTGTTTCCTATGTATTATAAGTATTTATTTACAACAAAAAAAGTATATAAGTATTATATCCATTATCTAATACCCATAGTACAAGCTCTGCTTAGTTTGGGACTAGATGGTGCTGTGTAAAATGTCCCAGGATATTTATTTATTTATTATTATTATTATATAGAACTCGTAATCAAAGAAATTTCTCACAGAATATTTTACTGTATTGAAATTGTGATTGTGAAATCGGTACGTTATATTTGAGATAAAAAAAATGTATTTTATATTTAAATAGTTTTGATTACACAATTTTTATTCAATTCACGTTTGAGTGATGAAATATTATTCTTTAAATTGCAAACAGCCACAATTGAAATTCAATAAATCATTTCAAACAAAACTAATTAAGACCATTGTAAGTTATTCAGAAGAAAAAGATCAAAAATAAAAGAAACAAGTTTACTTTTGAATTTAATTTATTAACGTTTTTTATTCTCTATGAAATCGAAGCCATTTTTTATATTCAATGCTGTTCAGTGGCATGATACGAAAGTATTATACATTCAATTAGCTTTTTCATATGAGCTCTTTATATTTAAATATTCAAGTTTACTTTTATCGTTTTTGCATTATATGATTTGAATAATACATATTTATTATGTAAATGAATATTTTTAAGGTTGCTTGATTGCAATGCTTGGTTGGTTTGTTGATGAAACTAAATAATATTTCTATTCTACATTTTGCGCACAGAACTTGGCGTTATTTTAACAAAATGTTTATTCATACGTCCAGAATCGTAGATGTAAGTAGAGAGGTCGGCGCTGGACCAAATGTTCACTTAAAGCTGCCAGAATGCTTTTAGTGATGTGAATACGATGTCGATATGTTTGTTTTGTTTATTTTGCAGTGATAGCCTAGTGTTAAAAGCGTTCATTTTCGATGTTTGAATTAAAAACACGCATCTTTGGTTAACTTTAAACTAATACCACTTTTATTAGAACTTCTGACTTGTTAGTCAGAAGTTAGCACAAGCTCACATAGCTCCAATAACTTCAACAGAAGCTATGTGAAGTCTGTCCCCTCACTATTTATTTAACAGGGGTTAGGCCATCCTAGCTTGATCAATCAATCAACCAATGCAATATTTTGTTCAATAAGCCACAAAGAAATAGTGTTGAAAAGTACCCTGCTTGTTAAGTTCAAATGTTTATAATTGCCTTATTTTGAAACTGATTTTAATTTTGTTTTGCGGTACTGCAACTGCAACTATTTTATTGCAATATATCGACATTATCGACACATTGCACATCACTATTGCCCACCGGAGCGCGTAATCAGGTGACTGCGCCGTCCCGAATAACGAACACAGCTGAATTGTTCCTCTTTTGCCCACAAGTGGGGGCCCACTCTGAGCGGCAAACGAGCACCTTTGATGCACGTGTAACGACGTGGTGTAGATATACGAAAGTTGTTTTATTCATGTGTTTATTTATGTGCCTTGAATCTTTTTTAAATAGAGCGTTTAAACCAAATTAACAGTGTGTTTTTAGAGAAATATAAAGTACTAGCTTTCCGCCAGCGGCTTTGCCCGCGTGGTCTGGCTATTTCTTATAACTTTCATCCTCTATTTCAACCTTTTACACCCCTATTTTCGCAATAAAAATTGTCCTTGTCTATGTCCTTTCTCAGGCTCTAGACTATCTGTGTATCAATTCAATTTCATTAAATCGGTTCAGTAGATTTGGCATGAAAACGCGGCAGATAGAGTCACAGAGTCCCTTTCGCATTTATAATATTAGTAAGGATTTTTAGAGGAATGAGGGAGGCCTTTGCCCAGCAGTGGGACACACCGGGCTTATCGTAATTTAGAGAAATAATGGTATTGCGTATACACTAATATTCTACCTCCACCTTGAGAAAACTGCCAAATAACACACTTTATTTTGCGTTGTGTTCCTGCAGTAAGGTTGCCAGAGCTCCTTCTAAGGATGCGCTCCATAAACCTCTAAGAGGTTTTTAGGGTCGGCAACGTGCAAGTGATACCTCTGGTGTTGCAAGCGTGGCCAGCCGTATGCTTATTTGCCACCTTAGAAGTATAAAAAAGTCATTGTGTAGCTCAAATATCTTTTAGGGACATTGCGTTTCTTCTCCCATCCCCGCTATAAACGCTGCCCAACCCCACTATACCTTTTTCTACCCCCTTTTTCGGTCGCTCCGCTCCGCCGCTCACAGCGCAGATGGGTTGACCTATCCCCTAAGTCAAATGTCCCGACATCTTTTAAATCTCTCGCGAATTCAAACACTTTAGTGCTTTTTGAGATTTTGAAAACTCATTGAAGGGAATATCTATACTAGTAGATAGTAGATATAGGGGCTCGCGACTAAGTTATAATTGCCGAGGTCAGTCTAGATAGGTGATACATCAAGACCCTTCCGTGCCTCGGAGAGCACGTAAAGCCGTCGGTGCCGGTTGTCATACGAACATATATGACAATCGTTACTGGTAGTCAGGAGCCCAAAAAGCGTGACAACCAGTCTATCCCATATCCCATACCATCACGCCTGTATTCCCCGACGGGGTAGGTAGAGGCTTACTAATGTACACCCACATTTCACCGGTATGTTTTAGGTCCCAAGTCAGTCTACATTATCCAATCTATCCTCCCTTTCAGTCTACCCAGATGCGGCGGCGTTACTTACTATTACTTACTCACTAACCGACTGCCATCAGACCTCCGTAACCCAATTTCTAGGCAATACCGAAGGAAGGATAGACTGGTTAATCTAGACTGTCTGGGAATGTAGATGAATTAATAAAGGGATTTACTTTTGTAGTGGTTTTTGCGACTTTTACGCTCAAGATTCTGGGTTTGATTCTCAGCCGGTCGAGTAAAGTTTTGTTAAGTTTTCCTGTTAACTTTCCAATAGCAGCTCGGAGTTTGGGTTTGTGTCCGGTTAATTGGGTGTCTCATCTCTGCTTAACCTTTTAGACAATATACGCGTGATAGCAGGGAATACAGCCCGTAGAAACTAGGAACGCAACAAAATAAGCAACATCGTAAATATCCCAGAGATATAGAACATTTCCAAGTATTTTTATTGGTCGGCCATAACTTTAAACATGAGAATCGCAACGGTTAGCGATAATTTATGTTTATTACCCCGCGCTTGAAGGAAACAGAACTTAAACAGGCCTTGGGTACAGAAAAGGATATAAAAAAATATACAAGGTGGAAGGGACATCGACGCACAAACGTCGTGACAAGGTTTCATTCAAGGTCAAAAATAAAATGACCTAGGTCATTCATGTAGAAAATGATCGGTTATTACAGATATTGACATTTTGAGCGTGCAGTGTATTGCTAAAAACGCGATTATAACGCTCCGCGGTGAATGTTATCGCGCGCGCGATAAATGAAATAATGTTTTTTTTATCATAAATCTAATTTGGGTAGATAGAAATAATGCTTTTTTACACCAAGTAACAAAGCTGCAGAAAACATTGAAAAATGTATGAAAAAGTTACGGAAAATTTCAACGCAGGGGGGTCCAGAATCATGTACTGAACTCATGGTATTCGGATGTGCGTCGATGTTCCTTCCACCTTGTATTTCTTTGCAACGGTGGTCTAGTGGTCCCAAACGCGACTGCTACGCTAGAGGTTCTGGGTTGAATCCCGGATCGAGCAGTGTTGTTGGTTTTTTCTGTGAAATTCCCAGTAGCAACTCGAAGTCTGGATTTGGGCCCTTGTACATTAGTAAACCTCTCTCTACCCCTTTAGAGATTATACTATGGGTACTAGACAATGAATATAATACTTATGGTCTTATGCTTTGAAAAAAGTATGAGGAATTTAAAAAAAAACGCCTTTTATCTACTCAAGCTGTAGTGTATTCTTTAGTCCTGTGGAGGGACGAGGTGTGTTGTCCCCCGCACCAAAGCGAGGATCTTCCGACCAGGCGGGTGTTATGCCTGGCGGGCCACTGCCCGACGGTTGATGTCGGGCGGTTATATATATGCAAGCTGCACGGTAAACTTCACTTGCGCGATTCAGGATTTTAGCTTCGTACAAGTTCTAATGTAGCGCGATAGATGTCGCTACAGTCCCATGGGCCGAAATTGTCATAGGACGAAATAATATTTTTTAATTGTATTATAATTTTGTTATAAGGCCTTTTCGTTGATTCTTTAATAAAGGTGTTTCTACAAATCTAGAATTAGTTTTTCTTACCTACTTATTTTTAACCCCCGAAGCAAAAACGACGGGTTGTTATAAGTTTGACGTGTCTCTGTGTGTGTGTGTGTCTGTCTGTGGCATCGTAGCTCCTGAAAGGATGAACCGATTTTGATTTTGTTTTTTTTATTTGAAAGATGAATTAGTCAAATTCAAATTCAAATTTAAAATATTTTATTTCAAATAGACCATATAAATAGGCACTTTTGAACAGTCAAACTAGTTGCTCGGTTCCAAAAAAAGTAGGACTTATGGAGAAGAGCCGGCAAGAAACTCCATAGTTACTCTTTTAAAAAAAGATAGTGAGACAGTAACATTTTTTTGTTGTGAATAATATGAGTCTAGTGCATTTTGATGTGTAAGGATTAACAAAATAGAAAAGAAAAGAAAATAGCCATAGCAGTAAGAGCTGACCAGTCCCGACAGACAGCACCCGTTCACGAGCATGACGTGTGTATCGGCGCCGTTTGACTCAACCATGTTATAGGGAATAAAAAGACCCGACACACAACGCCACCGGTCGGGAGTGTTCTTAGCTATGTTTGATGAAAATCGGTCTAAGATGGCCGCCGCTACCAAATAGCGGATTACATATTTTTTCACAACTCCCTTAATATGGGTATCAAATGAAAGGGCTTAACTAGGAGAATACTATACACTATGATAAATTTCAAATCCGAGACGGCCGCCATCACAAAATGACAAATTACATTTCGTGTCGGGGGTTTTCTAAATTTTTAATTTAGGTTAGGTTATTATTAAAGTAACTAAGATTGCTTAAAAAAGTTAATTGCAATGGGACGAATCAACGAACGAAAATAATTATACAATTGAAAAGTATTCTTTCGTCCCATCTCCCCGAAATTGTCATAGGACGAAACGACGAACTAGCCTTTAAATTTAGGGAGGGGGTGACAGTTCTGCGCAATATTTACACTATGATATCGACGATAGAACCTCAATGAGTGCACGAATATTGCAGGAGTAGGTAACAAAATTGAAACTCGGCATAAACGTTCTACTCTCCTCTACAAATATTCCGCGATTTACACGAAAATGATCCTTACATACTCTGTTAGTCGGCACATACGTGTGATACGTACAACAAATGTAAATTTCAGCAGTCGCCGGCATTAGCTGGCTAGAACGTGTTTCCTTCCCATCGAATTCCGTTTTGTAGTGTTCCTTATGTCACCATTTTGATTAGTTTCGGTGTGAATTTAAAATAAATCATTAATCATTATCGTCCTAGCTTTTTTCTCAACGTTTGGGATCAGCTTCTAGTGTAACGAGATGCTAAATATTTGTATTTTACACGAAGATACTGCCATCAGACCTCCGTAATCCAATTTCTGGGATATATCAATAATATACCGAAGGATACCTAGACTGGTTGTCAGGCTTTTTTGGGCTGTGACTACCGTGTTCGTGTGACAACACTAGCATGTGTCACACAACTCACACACACACACACACACGTCAAACTTATAACAGCTCGACGCTTTTGTCTGTGTGTCTGTTTGTGGCATAGTATCTTTTTTTTATACCAACAGGTAACAAACAAGCATACGGCCCGCCTGAAGGTAAGCGGTTACCGTAGCCTATGGACGCTTGCAACACAAGGGGTTTTACCGATTTTATTTTCATTTTGTTTGAAAGTTGAATTAGTCAGGTGTGTTCTTAGTTAAGTTTGATGAAAATCGGTCCAAGATGGCCGCTGGCACAATAAAGGCAGATAACTTTCTCAATACGGGTGAAGAGATGGCAATATGAAAGGGCTTAATTAGTAGAATACTATACACTATACTAAATTTCAAATCCAAGATGACCCAATATGGCGAATTGCATTTTTATATTTTTAATTTAGTTATTTATTTTAATCAAATATTTTTATCTCCGATTCTTACAACTGAGTTGAAGTTGGCTCGGCAACTTCATGCCGGACAAAAAGATTAGCAAAAACTTTAAGGTAAAAATATTTTACTTATTACTAACTTCCTGCCAGCGGCTTTGCCCGCGTGGTCTTTTACTCTGCCTACGAACCTTCCTCAGACTTCATCCAACACAACAAAAAGTAATCAGCCAAATCGGTTCAACCGTTCTCGAGTTTTGCGCTTAGCACATTTAGGCTAATATTCAGAGACGATGCTAAGCGTAAAGTAATGCTTCCATATATCTGTCTTACAATTTGACATATGGAAGCCTAAGTTTATGCTTAGCATCGTCTCTGAATATAAGCCTTAGTGATTCAATTTTATATAATTACTAGCTTTCCGCCAGCGGCTTCACCCGCTATCCCACGGGAACCATACATTTTACCGGGATAAAAAGTAGCCTATGTGCTATTCCAGACTATAATCTATCTCTGTGCCAAATTTCATCTAGATCCGTTCAGTAGTTTTTGCGTGAAAGAGTAACAAACATCCATCCATCCATCCATCCATCCTCACAAACTTTCACATTTATAATATTAGTAGGATAGGATAGGATAGGATATAGATTCACTATAAAGTGTCATAAACTGCGCAAATTATAGATACAAAGCGGAGCAAGCCAGCCACAGATAACCGAGTAATATTTAGCGAGAAATTCGTGGCTGAGCGGGCGCCATATTTATTAGCGAACCACTTCCGTTTCCGGTGGCGGCCATGATTTAAACACGCATTTCCTGTGTATCACTTGACTGGTATCCGCTAGCAGATTATAACGTTAATTTATTTGTGTTCATCGGATTATGAGGATCGGAAGGAAAATGGCGATCGGAAAGGTTAAGTTACGGGTCGTGAGGACGCGAAAACGATGGGCGGTTTTATGTTATGTGTAGTTTAATAAATAACTATAATAACTGTTCTCTGCGTCACTCGTGTTCATCATTTTTTTTTAAATAACTAAAATTTCTAAAATAATAGCCTAAGTTACTCCTTACACCAATCCTTACTAATATTATAAATGCGAAAGTAACTCTGTCTGTCTGTCGCGCTTTCACGCCAAAACTGCTGAACTGATTTTAATGAAATTTGGTACACAGATAGTCTAGAGCCTGAGAAAGGACATAGGCTACTTTTTAATGCGAAAAATGGGCTGCAAGGGGTTGAAATAGGGGATGAAAGTTATATATACCCAGACCACGCGAGCGAATCCGCTGGCGGAAAGCTAGTTAGCTATATGCGGCGATAGGCTCACCCCTATTACATAGGACCTACACAATGCGGCGAACTGTGGGTGTACATTAGTACACCTCTGCCTAACTCTTTGGGGAATACAGGCAGGTATGTTTATGTTGAATGCACATACCCACGTCATATTCATCGTCTTCATCATCAGCCCGTATTCGTCCACTGCTGGACGTAGGCCTCCTTTAATGAACGCCACAGAGCTCGATCTTCAGCTCTTTTCATCCAGTTGCTGCCAGCTACCTTCTGCAGGTCATCACTCCACCTGGCCGGCGGGCGTCCTACACTACGCCTGCCTAGACGCGGACGTCTTATTATGTAGATCAAATTATTTTATGTACTTAATTGACTGCCTCTTCGTACCATCGTGTAGAAAGGATTAGTCACCTAGACTCTGCGTTACCGAGTGCTAGGTGTCCAGGGTGCGCCAGACGTTTGGGGGATTGGATACCGCTTTATAACGTCGCTCGGGGAGGCTCCTTTCATGCACCCCATTTGGAATTTGGTTGTCACTAAACCGACTCCGAACCCAAGTGGGGAGGTGTAATTCAAACCTGGTGAAGTGGGGATATCTCGATAAAACGGCTGCAGGGTGTGGTTGTGGAACTGTGCCGCAAACAATGGTGCACCTCCTATCCTGTCCTTTGTGCCCCACAACCTGCAATCTAAGCAACCTCTGCGCTGCCACTGACGGTGCTGTGGAGGTGGCGAAGTTTTGGGCGCACCAGATCTAATTTGAAAAATAAAATCGTACCATCGACACGAAGAAGAAGAAGACTGCCTCGTTGGTCTAGTGGTCCCAAGCGCGACTGTTTCGCTAGAGGTCCTGGGTTCGATCCCCGGGTCGAGCAAAAAATTTTCCAGTTGCAGCTCGATATCTGGATTTGTGCACGGTTTATGGCAATAGGCTCGCCCCCTTTTACATGGCACCTAAACATACCGGCGAAATATGGGTGTACATTAGTAGGTACGCCTCTGTCTACCCTTTCGGGAATATAGGCGTAATGGTATAATTATGTCATCTATACTAATATTATAAAGAGGAAAGATTTGTATTTTTGTATGTAACGAATAAACTCAAAAAATACTGGACCGATTTGAAAAATTCTTTCCATGTTAGATAGCCCATTTATCGGGGAAGGCTATAGGCTATATATCATCACGCTACGACTAATAGGAGCGGAGTAGTAATGAAAAATGTTGCAAAAACGGGGGAAAAAATTATAAGACCACGCGGGCGAAGCCGCTGGCGGGAAGCTAGTACTTAATAAAAAGCAACTGCGATATTTTCCCGCAAAATATTTTATGACGTAACTAGGAGCATACACAACGCAAACATACACGGACATGCAAAATGTCGGACATCCCTCAACATCAAAATAAAGATTCATAAATAGCGGGGCACTTCGTTTCTACTCTATACAAATTTTTTTGATTATTATTTAGGTCCTTATATTTTTTCCAAATAATATTTTTGTTGTTTGTTGTGAATAAATAAATGTGTGTCTTTATTTCTTTTTGTTCCTCTTTGAAAAAAAAAACCTCTTACCTCGTACCTCTTTAGCGTAGAGGTCGTAAGCGCCACTGCTGCTCTCGAAGTTTTGAGTTTGATTCTCAGGTTGAACAGTGTAACTAGTTTTTCGTTCGGCATCTGGGTATTTGGATTTGTGCCCTGATAATGTCAATAGAAGAAAGAAAGAATACAATACAATACCGAAGGTACATTCATCCTCCTGCCCTTATCCCTATTCACTTGGGGTCGGCGCAGTATGTCTTTTTCTTCCATACATCTCTATTAGCCGTCATCTCATCATTCAGTTCCTTTGTGGTCATATCCTTTCTTACACAGTCCATCCATCTTTTCTTTGGTCTTCCTCTTCCCTTATATCCATCCACATTCATGCTTAAAACCTTTTTGGTAATATGCTCTTCACTTCTACGCATCACATGTCCATACCACGCTAAGCGGTTACTGCACAACTTTTCAGTAACCGGTGCTACTTTCAAACTACCTCTTATATACTCATTCCTGACCCTGTCCATTCTTGTAACTCTACACATTCCGCGAAAAAAGACCCATACAAGACGAATACCGAAGGTATACGTATTGGAAAAGATACCCTTGTATTACGCTGGTTAAAACTCCCGTCGTACTTTTTTATGTTTACTTCGGGATGAGACAAAAAGCTTTTAGTTTGAAAAAAAAAACGGCCGGCATTTGACACACTATTATCAGTTTCATAGTGTTTTTATGTAGTAAAAACTGTCAACTTGACAGCTATTTGCTGTCAATGTCAGTTTTGGAATGTCAAACGGCCAGTTTCATAGTGATTTCATGGTAAAAACTGTCAATTTAACAGCTGTCATTTACCTCAGGTACAAAAATGCTCCTTTGCTGTCTCGCTCACGGGAGCGGGTAGGATGAGAGATAGAGACAGCGACAACAGCGTCGCTGGCCGCGGACTTTCTAAATTATTCCGTAATTTTTTTGTATGGAGAAGCAGTGGAATTAATAGTGGTTACACCCTACCTCCGCTACACGCCGTTTTTATTCCCCGGGGCTTTTTATACAAATGTTGTTTATATTCTACTTATTCCTTTTTGTCGACGAGATTCAAATGTTACAAAAAAATACATTTCTGGTTATTTTTTTCCTGGTATCATTTATTATAAACATTTTTACATGGTTGCAATTGTGTAGCTCTTGGACTATAAGTAATGCTTATAGTCCAAGAGCTACACAATTCATGCTCTGGTGGATACGATCACAGAATCATCACGCCTGTATTCCCCGAAAGGGTACGGCAGAGGTGTACTAATGTACACCCACATTTCGCCGGTATATTTAGGTCCCATGTAATAGCGGGCGAGCCTATCGCCATCAACCGGGCACAAATCCAGACTCCGAGCTGCTACTGGGAATTTTTCAGAAAAACCCAACAATACTTTGCTCGAATATATTCGAACTCAGGACCTCTAGCGTAGCAGTCGCGCTTGGGACCACTAGACCAACGAGGCGGATCTGACCTGATCTGACGGAGAGAGATCTGTCTAATGGATACATATATTTTTTTTATTATGAAACGAGGTCTCGAGGTTTCGAGGTCATTGAAAGCCTATACAACTCAGCCCAAATTTGTACCGGAGGTACATGACAGCTGTCAAGTTGACAGTTTTTACTGGTTCTTACCATGAAATCAATATGAAGTGCCGCGTAATGGCGTGCGTTTGAGATTCCGAAACTAACACTAACAGTTTTTACCATGAAATCATTACGAAACAGATAATAGTGTGCCAAAATAGCGTGATTTTTCTCAAATTAAAAGATTTTTTCTCATCCCCCAGTCAACATTAAAAAAAGTACGACTAGAATTTTAACCAGCGTAATACAGAGTATTTTTTCCACCTTGTGTACCTTCGGTACCTCATTTGGGCCGATTTCGATGACCTCCTTTGGCACACAGTTGTAATAAACTTATAACGTTGGCATGCACTAGACTAGAAAGGATTTTGGGAAATCCCCACGGGATGTAGAAAAATAGTTACCCGAGTAACACCGTGGGAAGATCCAGTACTTAAACGATAAATGACGACTGACGACATCTGTAGTCTAGTGGTTCAAGTACCGGACTGCTGATCACGAGGTCGTGGGTTCGATTCCCACAAGACACAAACATTTATGTGATGAACTTAGGTGTTTGTGTTTGTCTGGGTGATTCTTATATATTATAAGTATGTATTTACAAAAAAAGTATATAAGTATTATATCCATTGTCTAGTACCCATAGTTACAAGCTCGGCTTAGTTTGGGACTAGATGGTGCTGTGTAAAAATGTCCCAAGATATATATTATTATTTATTTATAAATAAAGAAAATAGGTAGCAACTGAGTCTATTTTTCATTCCCACATTGGTCGTAGAGGCGGCGCATTCCGACTTAAAACTGCCACCTACTCGGGCATAAACTAGAAAAATAGCAAACTCTACAGTAGCCCACAAAATTAATAGGCACATAAATCCTGTGGGGCCATTCTGCCCGCTCTTGTAGCCCCATCGGCTAGCCAAGTGCTAACTTACAAAATAAAACAATTGGTGTAAACGATGCGTACTATACTGCAGTGGAAGAGGACTCGTTGTTTAAAGAGATATCTTTAAATTTTTAGGGATGTCGATAAGGAGGTAAGGTTGGTACCTGTACAGTCACGAGCAAAGATAATTATATAAACATATACAAAAGTGCCAAAGCGTATATTAATGAATGCCACAATATTTCTATCAGTACTTTAGAAGAAAATCGCTTTTCAATTTTGCCTAGTTTATACATATTTATGCTCGTGACTGTAGTAATGATGACTATTGTATCACATACTGAGATGTTAGGTTATATCGACGGTCCCTACGTACAATCCCCAAAGTGGTAAATACGTGATTTGCATGTTTTATTACCAGGACCATCAGGACCCTCTACTTTATCGTTTAGTTTAACAAAAGTCAGTAAAAGTTTTCAAATTCATTCTTAAATCTACACACGAAATTTCATGACTCTACGTTAAATAGAACTCATTATACACGCGTTTGAAACTTTAAAATGCTCTCCTGTAAAATTTGTCATTTGCAGATATGGGTTTATACGTAGGGACCGTCGATATGAGAAGTTCGCCCCTTCAAGTAATAAGGGTGAAAAGTCATCTTGGCCTTTCAAGTAATGTTAGACAGCCACTCGCCTCTTTAAGTAAGTTAAGACATCTCCCCCCTACAATGATATAAGGCATCCAGTCGCCCCTTCAAGTAATATGAGTAACATTTCATCTTGCCCCTTCAAGTGATATGAGGCAGCCACTCGCCTCTTTAAGTAGTATAAGACCACTCCTCCCTACCATGATATAAGGCATCCAGTCGCCCCTTCAAGTAATATGAGTAACATTTTATCTTGCCCCTTCAAGTGATATGAGGCAGCCACTCGCCTCTTTAAGTAGTATAAGACCAATCCCCCATATAATGATATGAGGCATCCACTCGCCCCTTCAAGTAATATGAGTGAGGTTTCATCTTGCCCCTTCAAATGATATTTATTTATTTATTTAAACTTCTATGCACAAAAATGGTACATAAGGCGGACTTAATGCCATATGGCATTTTCTACCAGTCAACCTTTGGGTCAAAATAAAAATATGGTGATATGAGGCAGCCACTCGCCTCTTTAAGTAGTATAAGACCACTCCCCCCTTCAATGATTTAAGGCATCCACTCGCCCCTTCAAGTAGTGTGAGATTTCATCTTGCCCCTTCAAGTGATATGAGGCAGCTACGCCTCTTTAAGTAGTATAAGACCACTCCCTACAAAATGATATAAGGCATCGACTCGTCCCTTCAAGTACACGTTCTATCGCCCCTTCAAAGTCAAAAAGTATGAGATCACTTGCCCCTTTCAGGTTATATGAGATATCCACGCGCTTCCTACATTTCGCATGTACTAGTAAAATCAGAGTACCTAGTCTATACTTAATATTATAAAGAAAAAAAAATGTATTTTTGTATGTTTGTAATTAGTAAACTTAAAAACTACTGGACCATTTTCAAAAATTCTTTCACCATTAGAAAGCTGTCTTTCCTCAGTAACATAGGCTATAATTATAAGACAACGCGGGCGAAACCGCTGGGGGAAGCTAGTCCTTTTAAATAGTGTTCACGAGACCAAAACATATATTATATCCAGCTTATTATTTGGGTTAAACAGGAGGGATGGTATCGTGTATTACGTCAAATCAAAACAAAATAACAAAAAATTATATTATCAATTAGAATTAAAACGTTTATTCCTTAAATTTATTAACTAAAGTACTTAATAATCATCATCATCGCTTTCAGCTTCACTTTTCACCTCAATGGTAGTCACTTTCATTTTACTCTTATTTTTAAATAATTTTTTTGAAGCCTGACCAACTTTACCACATGACTTATCATTTTCATCCTTCAAAAACTTCTTTAAAATTGACAGTATCGATATATGAGCATCGATTCTTTTCTCAATCGGTATCATATTCAACATCGGAACTAGCGATAGCGCAAAATTGGTCGAATCATCGTTAGTTTTAGCCGTATCAACTTTGGAGCTTGACGGTGATTGGCTGTCGTATTTAGGCATAGGGGATTGCATAGGGGGCATAGGTACAGGGTCGGGTATAGGGGTCACCTCGATATTAGTATCAATTGTCATCTTTGTGTTGTCTGCATCAGTTTTCTCAGGAAGATCAATGCCGTCAGGAGTTTCTACTTCAGTAAATTTATCGACTTCTTGTTTCAGAAATGAGAGTTCATTGTAGTACAGATATCTGCGTCTTTTATATGCAACTCCGTACATAAATTGTGGGTCTTTCTGTCGCTTTATTTCTCTTGTAAAACAGGCTCTTAGGTTCTTCCATCTTCGTTGAACTACTTCGGCTGAAAAGATGAATAATATTTAAAGAAAAAGCTCCAACTAGTTGGCTGTAAAACCGGCGTGACACACAGATATTCAGTTTCTCTTTAACCCAAAGATTGACTTGTAGAGAATGCCATATGGCATTCAGTTCGCCTTATGTACCGAAATAAATAAATACAAACAGACGGACCGTTACTGAGAACAATACGGTCCGTTTGACCCTTCGTGTACAGAACTCTAAAAAAGGGTTGAAGGACTCAAGGTCACATAGTGCCAAAACTATGCCAACGTGTAACGGTCAAAGAGTGTGAAAGAGAATTGACAACGACTACAGTTCTCGCCAAACTTATTGTCCGGGTTGAAGTTGGCACGAGCTAACTTTAACCCAGCCGTAAAAATCGTAGAAAGAAAAATATTGCATTAAAATGATTTAAAACAACAGCCTACGACTTGAGCTTTCGTTTTTATTTATTACAATCCAATATTTTTCTTTCTCCGATTTTTACGGCTGGGTTAAAGTTAGCTCATGCCAACTTCAACCCGGACAATAAGTTTGGCGAGAACTGCACCTTACTACCGCTCTCTTTCCCGCTTTTGTAAATGACAGTTCAATGTGACAGAAAAGGATAGAAGCATAAGAAAGTGCGGTGCGGCCATATTATATTCTCGCCAAACTTACTGTCCAGCTTGAAGTTGGCACGACCTACTTTCAACCTTGCCCTAAACATCGGGGAAAGAAAAATAATAGTTCAATTCAATATTAAAGGAACAATTTGAAAAAAAACAAGTTAAAATCTTTTAATTACTTGATCAGTTCTCGAAAGTTTTATAAGAATTGTAAGCACACAATAATTAATTAATTAATATTTGAATGTTGCGGGCTAGAGACTTTCTTATACATATCATAGGCAGTCATTTAGCCATGTCTTTTGAATTTGGAGCGCAATGAACGCATCCAAAAGAATGAATGAAAAAACATCGTTTTAAAAAATAATAAAAAATGAAATTCTGCCGTTTTCAACCTTATGTGTACGGCGCGACAGACGATTATCGCGCGTTTGTAGTTGTAGCCGTTAAAATTCTTTTGAAATAACAATCAACAAAATAACAAATCGTATTTAGATTATTTTATAAAATTACAACCGTCCTTTAAAAAAAACTATATTATTTGTAATACAATATTATCAAAACAACAGTACAAACTTATACTGCGACAAAACTGAGACTTGCATGTTACGAAGGTCTATTTTCGCTTGCAAAATCGGTACGTCAACATCGGTTCTGCAAGCCAAAACTGCCCATATTTTTTACAACATGCAAAGGATATTGACACTTACGGCCTAAGCTTACGGCAATAATATTGACTTACTAGTCAATTCAATGACATAAAAGTGCAAAATTCATACGAAATCAAGTAACAAGTAAATACCTTTATCTGCCTGCTCTTCTTCAGACCATTTTGACCATATATCAGGAAACATCGCACTTGTAACCTCATCCCATAATTCTCTTTTGTAAAAGTTATCAGTGTATTTTGGCGCGTCTCTTGAATACAAAGCTGGCCGCGCTTTTACTTCTTGTATCAATAATTCTGTATCAAGTTGAGCTGATGGGTAATCCAACGACATTGTATCACTTCACAAACTAAAAATATTACTCAAACAACACGCGGTCGACACGCGGTTCGCCGGCAGTGACTAAAAAGTCGTTGATTCGCGGTCTCGGTCGCTGCGTTGTTGCCAGCTCGCTCCCGCGTGACAAAACAGTTGTGGGTTCGCCGAACTACTAAGGACAGAGTAATAATAAAAGTTATTGCGTTTCATTGATAAGAAATTCGCGTTACATAAAGTTAGTTTTAAGCGTTAGATATTATAGGTATTATGTAACTATTTTTATAATTTTCTGTTGCCGCGACACATTTAAATTACTGCAACAACGCAAATAAACATTGGTTGGTTGTCATGACAACGGCTGAGGTCTGTGTCAGAAAGAGACAAAAAGTTTCGTTGCTGTGGACACTATGGACTTCTGTTTGTTTTTTTTATTTTACACTGCAGGTCTGCAGTTGACAGTAGTAGTATTTTTGACAATCTGTTGCAAAAAGGTTGAAATAATTATGTTTGTTTCTAAATAAATTAATTGTACTTTTTGCGTAGGTAGGTTTTTTGTTTTTTTTTTTGGCGTATAATTATGTAATCTTGTATTTAAACTGGAAATAATTTTAATTAAGTTATTCATATTGTATAGACCTACCCAGTTTTACTTTGAATAATAAAAAATATACATAAAATACAAAAAAAAATGGCGCAAAGGCGGTCTAGGCGACAAATTACCTACTTAAGTTTAATTTATCAGAGTTATAGGTAATTTAATGTGTTAATTAATTTAAATAATATTAAATCAGAGAGTTTACAAGTATATTCGCCTTCAACTAACAATTAATTTCCCCAAAAAAACCTCAGCGAAATTTTTGCGCCTGACAACATTGATTAGCAATATGTTGCATGAAAACGGATTGCTTTGTTCGAACTTAGAATTAAAAGAATTTTATAGTAAGATGTATTATATATGTTACATTTTATTTTCATGGCCTCGAGGCCTCCTATCACAGGTATATCTTTACTTAAAAGGAGGTCTCTATGTAAGATTTACTGTAAAAGTTGTACAAGTTTCTACAATAAACCTTTTTATTCAACCGTTCAACCAAACAATCTCTTCAGCTTTATAATATTAGTATATGTAGATTAAGATTATAGTATGTATACACAAGTTGTAAAATGTATACTTTATTATTTTAAATTTATTGAGATTTGTAAGTAATTTTGAAAGCCTTGTTTACCTACTAAGAGATATATAAAATGAGTTTTGAAAGAAAGTTCATTTACATGATTTCCTCGTACAAGTTCTTATGTAGCGCGATAGATGTCGCTATACAACAATTTTAATTAATTGACACGAATAGAAAATAATAATTTGACTTTTTAAATAGGTAAGTTTATTATAGTACTCTTTAATTTTACATATCGAACTGCACTATCCTCAAAACTAAATTATTATTGTAACCATTAATATATTTTTTTAAAAGAGTGACTATGGAGTTTCTTGCCGGCTCTTCTCCATAAGTCCAACTGTGCAACTAGTTTGACTTTTCGAAAGTACCTATTTATTATGGTCTAATTGAAATAAAATATTTGAATTTGAATATGACTAACCTCCAAAAATTGGTATCCAGTATCCACTTGTGGCCGTAGAGTAGGGTTGCCATAAATATGGGGATGTCGACCGGACATAGTGAGGGTTGATATCAAAAAGAAACTTATTACAATTTTTTTATTATTTGTAAACAAATTAACATAAATTTAGCATTAATTAACATAAAAAAATTAACACTGTCAATTAACCAGACAGCTCAAATGGGATTGGGCGGGGCACGTATGTCGCATGCCAGACGAACTGTGGGCAAAAGTTGCCACAAATTGGATCCCACACGGAATGAAGCGACAGCGTGGACTAGACATGAGCGCCGATGGCCAATTTCACGGCGGCGGCGGCGGCGTGGCCAAAAAATTTCCACGGCGGCGGCGGCGTCCCGGCGGCGCGGCGTGCCCGGCCGTGGGCCATAGTGTTTTTTAATAAGGGAGAGATTTCTTAAAAATAGCATAACGAAAATCATACTGTTGTCACCAAAAAAGCTTTTTATAGCAACATAATAATTTTTTAATTACAATTTTGCAGTATTCTAAATAATAAGTTGGGATCAGAAAATATTATACCTACCTATAATAAAAACATTTAATTATGCATAAGTAGAGAAAAATGCCGTTTATTAGTTTATGGAGTCTGCAAAATACATAACTGAATTAAAACTACGGATTTTATCGCGTTATATTGATATTATTTGAATCCCGACGTTTCGGACCTTTTACAGTCCATGGTCACGGGTGACTAAGGTGGTAAGCGTCTTCATGTTTTAACTACTAACAGCTACCCTACATTTTTGTTGATTATTGGCAATCCGATTCACGCAGAACGAGCTCACCGTATCCTTCGGTCTTGCAGTTTTAGGCTTGGTGTTAGATTTAATTGAATCTATAATGAACACAGATACAACAAAGGTTATGTTTAACGACCTTATTACCCCAAGACCGGTCGTCCGAAGTGGTTCCGGAATACGTGTACCTAGGGCAGACAATACAAGTAGGTAGGAACAACTTCGAAGGGAAGCCGAAAGGACGATTCAGCTGGGATGGACTGGCTGCATTTGGTAAACTTCGACAAGTTTTCTCGCTATCCATTCCACATTGCCTTAAGACGAAAGTCTTCGATGCGCGCGTCCAACCAGTCATGACCTACGCAGCTGAAACGTGGACACTCGGCATGGCATCACGGCGAGCCCGGTCCATAAGTTAAAAGTCGCACAGCGAGCTATGGAGAGAGCTATGCTCGGAGTCTCTCTGAAGGATAAAATTCGTAACCTGGTTATACGTCAGAGAACCAAAATAACCGACATAGCTAAAAGGATTAGCACGCTGAAGTGGCAATGGGCCGGTCACGTCTCTCGGAGAACCGACAATCGTTGGAGTAAACGAGTTCTTAGGTGGAGACCACGTCTAGGCAGGCGTAGTGTAGGACGCCCGCCAGCCAGGTGGAGTGACGACCTGCAGAAGGTAGCTGGCAGCAACTTGATGAAAAGAGCTAAAGATCGAGCTCTGTGGCGTTCACTAAAGGAGGCCTACGTCCAGCAGTGAACGAATACGAGCTGATGATGAATCTATAATTGGGTTCCAAGCAGGTGGTAGGACCCAGCCATCTCCTCTATTGAAATTTGGGTGTTTTTTAATTTCAATAGCTTCATCAATCATCCTAGGTAGGAATCGGTTAACTTTTGCGAGGACTTGTGGTTTATTAAATCTGATGTAATGCTGGGCCTTGTCAAGGGTTCATAAATTGCAGACTTTCCGGAACGGCGGAGTTTGACATTAGCTGTGTTCTTTTACGCGGGTCCCTACGCTTCGTTTAGTTTGGCCTATGTAAGAGAGACCACAGTCACAATCAAGCTTGTATACTCCTGCATCATGTAGAAGTGTGAACACCTGTGAAGTGTCACTACCTCACACTTCACAGGTGGTAAAAACTGACTGATCTCCTTCAGCGGCTTGTTTTAATTGTTAGTGACTCCGCTCACATATGGTACTACTACAGGTAAGTACTCGACTGTGATACGATTCACGGTTTCCGTGACCTGCAGTACTACCATGTGTGAGTCACTGGCGCGACTATGATTGCCAGGTCGCCAAACCGGACAATTATAATAGCCGGATAGACCAGCCGGTTAGGCTGGACATTTGGGTAAAAAAGCCGGACATCCCTGGGCGGGCGGGACTGCGGGAGCGTCCGAAAGTCGACTCGCCTTCGCTCGGCTACGCTCGGTACTCGCTCGTTTGCGATATGTAAAAAGCCTATCAGAACCAGTTTATTTTGGCCGGACAGGCAATTAAAAAGCCTAACTATGTCCGGCTTTATCCGGACGCCTGGCAACTCTAGGCGCGGCGAATGGACGCGGTCGGGCCGGTCGTGTGCGCGAGAAAGCAAGTTGCGGCGGCGCGCCGCGTGCTACACTCGGCGGCGGCGCGCCGACATGAACTCACGGCGACGGCGGCGCGCCGGCGCGGCGCTCATATCTAGCGTGGACGGCCCAGACGGAGATGGCGTGACGAACTTGACTCCCACGAGAGAGATTGGATTCTCAAGTCAACAGACAGAGCGGCTTGCAAGGAGGGAAGGGAGGCCTTTGCCCAGCAGTGGGACAAAGTGGGTTAGTAAAAAAAAAAATGTTCTCTATTCAGTGCTTCAGTGCTACTTTCCTGTGTCCATTATTATCTGAGCAACTTTGGCTTTTCGGAGGATTAAATCTTCAAATGTGAAGGCATATGGACATCCAGTATCATCCAGTATCCAGTAAGTGAAACATATCCTGTGCCTCGACCATGAGTTTTTCTCACTAGACTCGCTAGCGACGCGGTAAAACATTTGTATAGAAAACCCTCGCAGCGCCTCTAGCGGTTACGTAAGGAACTAAAATCTGCTATGAGATTACAGCGTTTCTATGCGTAAAAAAATTATCGAAAGTCATTCGATAGAACTCATTGTTGACGCACAGTGCCTCGACCATGAGTTTTTCTCACTAAACTCGCTAGCGACGCCGTAAAGTATTAGCATGGAAAACCCTCGCAGCGCCTCTAGCGGTTACGTAAGGAACTAAAATCTGCTATGAGATTACAGCGTTTCGATGCGTAAAAAACCTATCGAAGGCCATTCGATAGAACTCATGATTGAGGCTGGTGTAGAGCCCTACACTCGCACTCTCCCTATTCAGTGCTCTAGCCCTTTGCATGTTATCCTTACAAATTTTTAATTTTATTTATTTATTATACACTTTATTGCAGACCAATAACACAACAAGAACAAAGAAATTAAGAAACAATTTAAAAAAAAGTTAATGTACAATGGGCGGTCTTATCGCACAAGGCGATCTCTTCCAGACTGCCTTTGGATGGATATTGTGATGTATTGCGAATAGAATTCCTATTACAATAAACTAGTTACGCGTGCTGTGTTAGAGGGCGCGGTAGAGAGACGTGCGACACTGACATTGACAGTTGACAATTGACAACATGCTATAAGATAATGCACTCTCTCTCGGAGTCTGAGACCCCAAGCGACACCACGTATAACAAAACTCTAACAATGTTTATTATTTAATCCCAACACCATTCCAGGATATATTGTGTTAAACACAGGACACAACAGATATCAAGAAGGAAAACAAATTTAAATACAAAAGTAACTCTGTCTGTTTGTCTGTCGCGCTTTCACGTCAAAACTACTGAATCGATTGAAATGAAATTTGGTATACAGGTAGTATAGAGCCTGAGAAAGGACATAGGCTACTTTTTATTGCGAGAAAATGGCTGGTAAGGGTTGAAATAGGGGATGAAAGTTATAAGAAATACCCAGACCGAAGGCGAAGCCGCTGGCAGAAAGCTACCTAGTTAACGATAATTATGCATCAATTTCTCAGTCACGTCGCGTGACCATGGATGATGGAAGTGTATTAGAAATTAGAATTCTGTCGCCGCACGTGGGGCCAGAGGGGGGGGGGGGGGTCGAAGCTATTTTTAATCTAAATGCTAAAACCATCCGCCTTTGCGACGATGCTGGTAAGCACGAGTAGGGTGTGAATTGTGGTTCCGTATGATTATTAATTGATTGTTTGTTATTATTGTTGTCTAATATCCATAGCACAAGCAGGGGGCTAGACAAGTTGCATTTTGTCATTCGAATTGACAAACAAAATGTATGGAAATGATACAAGCTTTCGACAAATCGGGCTGTCACTAATGTCATTTCCATACATTTTGTTTGTCGATTCGAATGACAAAATGCAACTTGTTTAGTTTGCTTTGCGCTGCTTAGTTTTGTGTAAAATCATTTTACCCAGCACCATCTACTCCCAAACTAACCTATATCTACACATGTCTATACTAATATTTTATATTATACAGAGAAAAGATTTGTATTTTTTTATGTTTATAATAAGGTTACTCAACAACTATTAATAATAATAATAATAATATATTCTTTATTGTACACCAATTTTCACAAAAAAAAACACAATACAACATTTCTTGATAATAGTAGGTACAATAATAGTAGGTAGGTCTGGTACACCAGACGCTTTGACCACTAAGCTACCGCGAGCCCCGCTCGCCAGTCTGGTGTACCGAACCAGAAGACGCAGGTTCGAATCCTGCCCGCCAGCTGACTTTTTCCTTCATTAAAAATAACTGATAATCTTAGCATGGAAAATGCTTAAAAAATACAAAAAGTTAACAAAAAGTATTATTTCTATTGTCCCATAGTATTAGTTCTGCTAAGTTTAAGACTAGATGGTGTTATGTAAATATGTGCCACAGTTTAATTTATTTTATATCTACATTACGGAACTCTAAAATGAACTCGTTTACCACTACTTTAGTACTCAATAGGAGCCTGTTAGATAGCTAAATGAATCCTAGGGGCTCAGATGTGATTTCTAAACGAATTGCATATAGGTACAAGGTGTAACGGACATCGACGCACATCCGAATACCATGAGTTTAGTACATGATTCTGGACCTCTCTGTCTGATCTGCGTTGTGTAACTTTTTTCATCAATTTTTCAATTTTTTTTACTTGAACGTGTAAAAAAACATAATTTCTATCTACCCAAATTAGATTTATAATTAAAAAATCATTATTTCATTTATTTCGAATCGCGCGCGCGATAGCATTCACTGCGGAGCGTTATAATAGCGTTTTTAGCAATACACTGCGCGATCAAAAATGACAATATCTGTAATAACCGATCATTTTCTACATTAATGACCTGGGTCATTTTATTTTTGGCCTTGAGTGAAACCTTGTCACGACGTTTGTGCGTCGTCCCTTCCACCTTGTATATTATCACACAATTTTTCTCGACGGCATTGTGTGGTGCACTATAAAGGCCTAATCCCTCTCATACTAAGAGGAGACCCGTGCCCAGCAGTGGGATAGAACACGGGTTGATGATATATAAACGGAAAAGGTGACTGACTCTTCTATCAACGCATACCTAGCTGACACCACTGACCGGATTGGGCTAAAATTTGGCACACAGATTTATTATTCTTTTAAGAAAAAGCTACAAGATTGGTTATGCAAAAATAATTACTATATATAGCCTAAACGAATACTTTGAAAAACATTAATAACTCATGTATTTTTTTTTCTACAATTTTGCATGCTATGTATATACCCAGCAAAACATGTTAGTTCTAATAAGTACCTATTATTAAGACCAACTTATAACATGTTTTATGCAAATAAATATATTATTATTATAAATAAAATATCTTGGGACATTCTTTACACAGCACCATCTAGTCCCAAACTAAGCAGAACTTGTACTTTGGGTACTAGAAAATGGATATAATACATATTATATACTTTTTTTTTGTAAATAGTACATACTTATAATATATAAGAAACACCCAGACAAACACAAATAGCTAAGTTCATCACATAAATGTTTGTGTCTTGTGGGAATCGAACCCACGACCTCGTGATCAGCAGCCCGGTACACAAATCACTAGACCACATGACAGACGTCTTCACAGAAAGGTTATTATTTCAACATTAAGTCCATCAAATGCACATTAACACTTAAGACACAACAGCTGGTTATGCAATTAATACTACATTTAGAAATAGGTCATACCTAACTATCAATTTCAAGCTTTAGTAAAGCTATCACGACGTCTGTGGTCTAGTGGTTCGAGTACCGGACTGCTGATCACGAGGTCGTGGGTTCGATTCCCACACGACACAAACATTTATGTGATGAACTTAGGTGTTTGTGTTTGTCTGGGTGTTTCTTATATATTATAAGTATGTATTACAAAAAAAAGTATATAAGTATTATATCCATTATCTAGTACCCATAGTACAAGCTCTGCTTAGTTTGGGACTAGATGGTGCTGCGTAAAAATGTCCCAAGATATTTATTACTAGCTTCCCGCCAGCGGCTTCGCCCGCGTGGTCTTATAATTTTTTCCCCGTTTTTGCTACATTTTTCATTACTACTCCGCTCCTATTAGTCGTAGCGTGATGATATATAGCCTATGTTATCGGGGATAATGCAGCTTTCCAAAGGTGAAAGAATTTTTAAAATCGGTCCAGTAGTTTCGGAGCCTGTTCATTACAAACAAACAAACAAACAAACAAACAAACAAACAAATCTTTCCTCTTTATAATATTATTATTAGTATAGATTTATTTTTCGTACACTCGCTCTTGTGTTGGGTTGGGAGGGAAATCGAACCCACGAGCCTCTTATCAGCCATGCTTACGCTATGTTAATCCTTACTAATATTATAAATGCGAAACTAACTCTGTCTGTCTGTCTGTCGCGCTTTCAGGCCAAAACTACTGAACCGATTAAAATGAAATTTTGTACACAGATAGTCTAAAACCTGAGAAAAGACATAGATAACGTTTTAATGCGAAAAAAGGGTTGTAAGGGGTTGAAATAGGGGATGAAAGTTATAAGAAATAGCAAGACCACGCGGGCGAAGCCGCTGGAGGAAAACTAGTGACTTATAATATATTTGTACGTTTCTATTTTTTATGCCAAATAAATACGTATAATAAAAAATAAAGTACCTATTTGCTACCAATTACCTCAATACTACTCCTCATCCAATTTCTTACACTCAAACGTTCTTCATGAGGTTACCGTAAGAAATATGGCAGACTGGCAGAACTCTCCAGAGAGCTAGCCAATCTTTGAGAGCTCGTTAAGTCCTCCCGACTTCCCTCCCAAAGGAACCCATATTGATTCTTATGTAATTTTAGCTTTTACGTGTGTTGTGTTGATTTCTTAAATTTTTATGGCTTCTTAACATATCGAATACGCTTTTCCCTGAAGGGTTAATAATAAACTAGGTACTAAGTAGGTATATAATAAATAATTATAAATAAATATCACATACATTTTTACACAGCATCATCTAGTCCCAAACTAAGCAGAGCTTGTACCTACTATGGTACTAGACAATGGATATAATACTTATATACTCTTACTTTTTACTTTTTTTTACTACATAAGAAACACCAAGACAAACACAAACACTTAAGTTCATCACAATAAATGTTTGTATCTTGTGGGAATCGAACCCAGGACATCGTAATCAGCAGTCCGGTACTCGAACCACTAGACCAAAGACATCGTCAAAACAGACCTGTTTCATCACGTCTAGATAGCCATATCCAATCCTTCGATTATCGGTATTGCCCAGAAATTGGGTTGCGGAGGTATGATGGCAGTAGCTTCGTGTAAAATACTGATATTCAGCCGCATCTGTTTAGATTGGAAGCCGACCCCAACATGGTTGGGAAAAAGGCTAGGAGGATTATGGGATAAGATTTGAGAACCAAAATTAAGTTCTGGAAATTCTAAAGACGGTCACAAAAAAATTAAGACAATAATTAAATGTATTCGGCCTGTGTTTCGGTCTACTGGCGCCCTCTGCCTGCCCCATTGGTTACTAAACGGCCCGATAAACTATTTCGACGACGTCTTGGTGGCAACGAATTGCAGACAGTCTGACTTAACCTTTGAAAGAAGAAGAAAGTTTTTGGATTTAGGGCGTGTTCTACTGAAAGACAAAGAAACACTGTTTAATTCGCTAACACCTACACAAAAATAATATAATAATAACTAGCTTTTGCCCGCGGCTTCGCTCTCCGTGGATGAAGAAACAAAATTAAAAGAAATCGATCCCGCATAAGATAAAAAGCAGCTCACTGTAACAGTTTCATCATCCTCCTAGGCTCCTAGCATATGCTGAAAATATGTTAAGCTCCGGTTCCAATCGAAACAGATGTGGTTAAATATAAATATCTTACACGAAGCAATAGCGTTCAGACTGGTTAAAACCGATAGGTATCCTAACTTTAAATTGATCGTCTAGTTTTTTGGCCTTCTGACTACGATCAACGATTTTCATAGGTTTTCGTATGGGGTCTACTATGCCGAATCAATTGCCATTTCTTAACGTGCTATATAAGGCACAGAGGGTCCCGATGTCTTAAGAATGGTCACCCATCCATAGTCTAACCGCAGAAACCGCTGCTTAACCTATCGCTCAGCGTAGTTATTACTTCGCCAAAGTTTTTAGCTCGGTTTGAGCAACTGTTACTGGTACTGGGGTACTCTATGAGGTACTGAGGTGATACTGTTTGTGAAACTGTGTGGTTCAAAATCACTCCAAAGGAAAATTGAAACTTCAGTTAGTCGTAATAACTCGTAATTCTAACCAAACTTTACAACTATTGTTTAATTTAAGTCTATACCACTTTAAACGTTTATAACTAACCAACAATCACGATTTCTGCGTATATGACAACTTAATTAATGAACCAACAATAATGATCCCTTATGTCAATAGGAATGCATACTACAGAGAGGTCAAGCTCTATCTCAGCATCTACGCAACCCAGTGGAATGAGATATACTTACCTCATTTTTTTAGTTGAACGATGGACTTTTAAATAGAAAATCAAAAATCAAAAACCAACAATGATGATCTCTTCTTTCTATGGGCTTGCATACAACAGAGAGGTCAAGCTGTATCTGAGGTTCTATACAAATAATTGAAAAAAGCTTTACATCAGTTTTTAAGTTGGAAATTATGCTTTACAACAGTTAACACAAACTTCAAATCTATTCAGTAGGTTTAGCGCCAACCCCTAACAAACAGACAAACAGACAAACAGACAAGAATTCTAAAAATCTCATTTTTGGGTTCGCGATCGTTTATATACTCTAACCCAATTGTTTTTTTTTAAATATCTTCAATGTACAGAAACGACTTTTTTACAATTTTATAATAGTATAGATTATGTAAAATGTATTTAATACACTCAGAGTTCAGTAGGGTATGTTTAGGTCCCATGTAATAAGGGGTCAGCCTATTGCCTACCTGGGCATAAAGTCCACTATATGCCAAGACAATACTAAGTCTAACTATATGCCGTTATTGAGAAATTCCAGTGGACTGCCTCATTAGTCTAATGGTCCTAGAAAGAAAGAAATTTAACACAGTTTGCACAAGACACAATTTAATAAAATTTTAATTTCACAATTTGTTAGAGCAATAATTATTCAGTTTTTCTATGAAATTCAGCCGATGTCTTGATTTGTGACCGGTTGACAGCAATTTGCATGGGACCTAAACCTTCCTGAGAGCTGTGGGTGTTCAGCAGTACTCCTCTGCCTAATCCTTGCAGGAATATAGGCGTGATGGTTTGCCCATGGTTCAGAGATGCAACAGTGATAATAACAGTTCTCAAGTCAAAGTTAAACAACATGCATTTAACATCGCTTTCTGGGTTCAAGCGGTAACAAATGGAAACGTCATTAGAGAACGCACTGTAAGTGGGCCTGTACATGTGTATTTGTGTTGTATAGTCTGTGTATCTGTGTACTGTGTAGGCAAATAGTGAGTAACTGACTCGAATAATTAGGTACAAGATATGAAAGACAGGTTTTAAACTAATCTATACTAATTCTTACTCCTTCCTAATATTTTCAATGCGAAAGATACTCTGTCTGTCTGTCTGTTGCGTTTTCACGCCGAAACTATTGAACCGATTTAAATGAAATTTAGTACAGAGATAGTCTAGAGCCTAAGAAAGGATAATACAAGGTGGAAGGGACATCGACGCACATCCGCATACCATGAGTTCAGTACATGATTCCGTACCCCCCTGCGTTGAAATTTTCCGTAACTTTTTTCATAAATTTTTAATCAGTTTTTTTTTTACTTAAACGTGTAATGACAATATCTGTAATAACCGATCATTTCCTACATGAATGACCTAGGTCATTTTATTTTTGTCACTGGTGTGACACTGGTCCTGTTCACCAGTAGGGGACAAGTGCGTGGGGGACATCGGGAATAATCGTCGCGGTCGCCCGCCAATTGATTTTTTCTTTCACTGAAATAACAAGTAAGTACTTTAAAGTTTCTCTTCCACGCTTCGCTATTCTAAGTTAGGAGTCTATATTGGATTCCAGTGTCTAACTCAGAATATTGTCTAAGACCGTCTTATAGTCATTTAAGTTACGCGAATATAGCACTACAAGCTGTTCCCTGCGGTATTACCCGTGTTCTTCCAATTGTTCCCAATCCCGTGGTAATTTCCCAAAATCCTTTCACATACCTCTTAAGAGAGGTAGGGCACAGCCATTTATGGCTCAAATCTGGAGCAGTCCATCTGGGGAAGTACCTCCACCTTACAGAAAACTGCAGCCAAATAACACACTTTATTGTGTGTTGTGTTACTGCAGTGAGTAAAGTCGCTAGAGCTCCTTCTAAAGATGCGCTGCGCTGGCAGCAAGACGAATATTCCCTCAAACTGTCGGCGCAGTGAATCCTCCATAAACCTCTAAGAGGTTTTTCGGATCGGCAACGCGCGAGTGATACCCCTGGTGTTGCAAGCTTTTATAGGCTATGGTAACCGCTTACCATCAGGCAGGCCGTATGCTTGTTTGCCACCTTAGTGATATAAAAAAAAATTGCACACTTACACCATAGGAACTTTTGTGTAAAATTTCGTGCTTTTAGACCCAACAATTTAATTTTCCTATGAATTATAATGGTTCCTGGCGCCATCTGGTTTCTACTACTCGTAGCACAGCGAAAGACCGATAATAGTAATCTGCGGTGCTACGCGCCCTAGCCAACAGATGGCGCTGAAGAGATTGTCATCTTATAACAACAAAAGGTAATTTGAATAATTTTCTCGGTACCGACTAAGTTAATAAAGGTCATGGTCAATACCTTTCTCAAGTCTCAAGTGATAATGCATCTTTATTAGATAGTTTTTCAATAGTTTCAACTGAAATCAACTCAATTTCAACTAAGTATTGTGAGAACTAATTATACTGATTCAAAAAGTTTGAATTTAATTTTAGTTTTTCTGATAATTGAATTGATAGTGTAATGGATGCGTTTGAGCATTTTGAATTAAAAGTAAGTTTTCGGTTACTTTTGTGTTCAACTTTTTAAATAATTAATATGGGGCGGGTCACAATTTTACATTAGCTTTTCTCTGGGTATTTCATACACATTATTAAAACAAATCTATCCCACGGGAATCCTACATTTTACCGGGATAAAAAGTAGCCTATGTGCTATTCCAGACTATAATCTATCTCTGTGCCTAATTTAATCCAGATCCGTTCAGTAGTTTTTGCATGAAAGAGTAACAAACATCCATCCAATTTATATTAGTACTTAGGATGGTGCAGTTTTTTTTAAATAGTGTCTATGGAGTTTCTTGCCGGCTCTTCTTCTGTCTCCATATGTCCCACTTTTTTGAAACCGTGCAACTAATTGACCTTTCAAAAGTACCCATATTTATATGGTCTAATTGAAATAAAAAAAATATACAATCCGGCTATACAGATATTTTTTTTAATAGGTATAGTAACACACAACAGATTAAGTTTTACACAAAAACAATCAAACATACATAGTATTCATAAAAGTATACACATCAATCACACGATAATTTAAACTTTAGTGGGAAAGCAAATGGGAAACATAATTTTTAAAAACGAAAATTATGTTTCCCATTAAATTTTTCCCATAGAACTTGTTTACAATATTACGGTGACATTTGAGGGCAATAATACAATGCTAAAATGTTTTTTTACCGTACATAAAGAAATTCATTTCGAAGTTATTCTCTGCTGTGAAATTCCAGCTGTTATGTGTGAAGATACGGCAGCAGAGCATATTAAATTCCTATACGACGCTTGCCCGCTTGTATGTACTCGTACATAAATACATACGGGTCGCGTTTGATTGCTTTTATCTTAACATAAGGATTGGAACAGATTAAATAATGTACAGCGAATTTTGTGTTAGCCTTCTAGGTGTTAGGGGGTCGGCTTCCAGTGTAACCAGATGCGGCTGAGTACCAGTATTTTACACGAAGCGACTGCCATTAGACCTCCGCAACCCAATTTCTGGGCAATACCGATATTTGAACGGAAGACTGGTTGTCAGGCTGTTTGGGCTTCTGACTACCACTAACGATAGTCATAGGTGTGTATAAATTATGACAACTGGGACCGACGGCTTTATGTGCTCTTCGAGGCACGGAGCGGTGTCGATGTGTTAAGAATGATCACCCATCCACTTACCGCGGAAAGCTCAGCTTAATCTTGCAGATCGGTTGATCAGCATACTTAGTTATAACTTAGCCACGAGCCCCTCGTATTAGTTAAGTCAGTGTGTCAGTGGAAACGTGGCCTACCTAAAGGTACGTAGTTGTTCCGGGCAGTAGCGGATAAGACATTATCCGCCCCTAAAGTTCGTAATTTCGCATTTTCAATTTCGTAACTTTTCGTAATAAGCCCGAGTTACACAACGGGATAGTCACACATAGCTAGTAAATTATCCTCTCCCACGATTAGAATGCAACCTATGCAAAAATGTGCAGTATGCGGGTGCATATATGACTTTTATTGCCATCCTTTTCGTTTCCCTACAATTTTTGCAAATTAGAGCAAGAAAAATATAGTTTTACGAATTTCCATGAAAAAAAATCGCCAATTTTTTTGCTCACTTGGTGTGCAAACTATATTTACTGGGATAAATAAATGACGTCAAAATAATACTCGTTCTTAAAACCAACATCCTTCTGTTCTTGCATCCAGGAAACAATTCTCTATATTCAATCAGAATCTCGCAGAACACGACCTGTTTTACTTTACATAATTACGGATGTCATCCCCCAATCGATTTCCCCTGGCGGGATGCAGGCATCCTGCCATCCTGTGTTTAAAGGGGATGTCATCTTGATTAGAAGCTTTACGATCAATATTATGTAATGTATGTTGAATTTTTCTTCAGTACTGAGAATTACAGTCGGTAGAGGACGTTTTGGGTTTTCTGAAATTCAAAAAGTACTCATTCTCTTAACCTTTTTCCCAACCATGTTGGGGTTGGCTTCCAGTCTTACCAGATGCGGCTGAATATCAGTATTTTACACGAAGCGACTGCCATCAGACCTCCGCAACCCAATTGCTGGGCAATACCGATATCGAGGGATTGACAGACTTTTTGGGCTTCTGCTTCTTCCACTAACGATTGTCATAAGTGTTCGTATGAAAACCGGGACCGACGGCTTTATGTGCTCTTCGAGGCACGGAGGGGTCTCGATATGTTAAGAATGGTCACCCATCAGACTGACCTCGGCAAGCGCAGCTTAACCTTGCAGATCGTTTGATTAGCGTTGCTATAAATAAATATCAAATATCTTGGGACATTGTATAAAGACGGATTTAATTTCTTTACTAACTAATAATTTAGACTAGCTTTTGCATGCGATTTCGTCCGCGTAATTTGAACGCTTTGAACCAACATTTTGTGTATTATGAACTTTGATTCCCTATTTCTAAAACGCTTCAATAGTTTCGTTGTTTTATCTCCGATAATGATGAACGAGATGGCGGGATGAGCTAGACTCGTACTGCACGGTTTGGATGCAGAAAGCTCTCAACCGAGAAGACTGGAAGGAGGAAGGGGAAGCTTATGGCCTGCAGTGCGACGAGCACGGCTGAAATCTATACTAATATTATAAAGAGGAAAGATTTGTTTGTTTGTTTGTTTGTAATGAATAGGCTCCGAAACTACTGGACCGATTTCAAAAATTCTTTCACCTTTGGAAAGCTACATTATCCCCGAGTAACATAGGCTATATATCATCAAGCTACGACTAATAGGAGCGGAGTAGTAATGAAAAATGTAGCAAAAACGGGGAAAAAATTATAAGACCACGCGGGCGAAGCCGCTGGCGGGAAGCTAGTAATAAATAATAATGATGAGCTCCCATACAACCTTTCATCATTAATGTCAACCCATTCGAGCCTATTTTGCGACAAACGTAGCCCAATTCCTTTTTCAAGGTCTTATCTATCTCTTTACCAAATTTTATTAAAATCGGTTGAACGGTTTAGGCATGATAGCGTAACAGACATAATTACACAGATACTATCGCATTTATATTAATAGAGATTGAATTAAAACTACTTTTTACGGATTTTATCGCGTTATACAGGGTGTTTGGTAGAACGTTGAACATACGAAAATGGTGGTTAGTTGGGGTCATCTGCTACCCACTGGGCCCAAATTATTTAACCTTGGCCGCACTGTTTTTTTTTTTACTTTTTTTTAATTTCACAGAAAATTATCAGTTTTTTATCAATTTAAATTCGAATATCTTTACTTGTGATGGGTAAAACAGGCAGGATGTTGTTTTGTATTAATGTCTTATTATATTCGAATTTTAAGTAAAAAAAACTGGTAATTTTCTGTGAAATTAAAAAAAGTAAAAATGTAAACGGTGCGGCCAAGGTCAAATAATTTGGGCCAAGTGGGTAGCAGATGACCCCAACTAACCACCATTTTCGTATGTTCAACGTTCTACCAAACACCCTGTATTAACGTCGGGATTGAAATAATATCAATATAACGCGATAAAATCCGTAAAATGTAGTTTTATTTCAATGTCTTGTATTCGCGTAAGTGTCAGAAATAGGGATTTTAACTTTGGTCATCGTTAGCCAATACAATTATGCAACCTAATTCATAGTCAAAATGTCAAATTATACAATACAGTATAATATATTATCCCATTGTTTCAAATCAGTGTTTTATTGAAATAGCATTAATTAGCGAGACAAAGCGCTAACCGATAGCTATAATTATGGGGTTAAAATAAATATCGTGACACTGCCGCACTGAAATTAATTACACTATGAATATTAATAGGTTAGGTGGTGGGCCATGAGTCGAGCGATAGGCGTTTACGATAAAAGTTTGTGAAAATGTTTTTTTATACCACTAAGGTCGCAAACAAACGTACGGCCCGCCTGATGGTAAACAGTTACCGTAGCCTATGGACGCTGACAACACCAGGGGTATCACTCGCGGGATGCCGACCCTAAAAACCTCTCAAAGGTTTATGGAGGATTCACTGCGCCAACAGTTTGAGGGAATATTCCTCCTTGCTGCCTTTTTGCCCACGTCCACTATGCCCATTTTAGAGCGCAGCAGAAGTGTCCCCGTTATTAGTCATTTATCTAAATCTTCTCTTATTACAATAATAATTCTTCTTTACGTATGTTTGTCACCTCCTAAACGGCTGGACGGATTTGGTATATATTTTGTAAGTATATTTTAATGGTGTTCCAGTAGGTGGCGCTGCTGTCGGTATAAACATTAATTACAAACAAATTCTAATATTGACTTAACTCAGTCTGCATGCGCGTACGACACCGGTCAGACGCGTTACTGCTTTAGCCGGTCGGTGACTCATGCAGAGGACAATGACCTCTAATACGTTGAAGTGTGTCAATTGTAATATTGTCGTTAACGAACTTTTAGCGTTTTTACGAAATGTGTTGGGATATATGGATGAACAAAGCATACATCAACTTTGTACTACGTCTTTTACGGCCGATGACATCGTGAAAGCCAAATCTTTACTATTCGAATCGCTGCCAAATGCGAAGAAGATGCCACTCAGAAGAAAAGACGGGAAAAAGAAGATGTCTCGAGATTTGGACGATATTATTAGACTTATGACTATCACGGATGAAGAGCTGTTTCCAATATTCGTGGCAAAGGAACTGCATAAACTTCCTCCAGTAACCTTTGATCACGTGGATGTAACTAGGCTCCTTAAGGATATATTGAGACTACAAAATCAACTCAGTGCGCTGCAGGAAAAATTTGTGACTTCAGAAAGGTTTGACTTGCTTAGCAAAGAAATTGAGAATATTAAGCACGCTTCTATGCGAGATAATGGGTCATCAAGCAATTATGTGAATAAAAGACGAGGGGCTTGTTTACAAAATAGCCCCTTGGATAGTGGACCCTTAGGTCTTCAATATATGCCTATATGCATGACGCAAACAGCTGATGAGGTCAACGACCGCACAAAATCAGCAAGTCATTCCCCGATAGCAAGAACTAGCGAGGAACGTCCTATCTCATTCTCGCAGAAACTAAAAGAAGCGACAGATATACAAGGACACGTGGAGGCGCAGGCGGCGATGCGGGTTTCGAACAGTGTAAGGGAGAACACTGTTGCACCGGCTCAAGGACTAGGTGGATGTACGGTAGTGAGCGAGATGCAAGACGATAGGTGCATACTGAATGAGGCGACCACCGCGGTTTCGACACAACGAAATGGCGACGGCGGCGCACGGGCCGCGTTAGAGAAATCCCCACCCTGCGGCATTAGCAGTTCGCCAGTGGTCACAGCATCGAAACATCGCGCGACGTCTAGCTCGAACGTGTCAACATGTCCGCAACTGGTTGCGAAGGGTATGACTATGCCGGAAACAGAGTTAAATAGTGAACAAACGGTAAGGGAGAAAAATACAGAGTGGACATTAGTGCAGCGAAAAGCATCAAAACAATATAAATTGATTGGTCAAAGAGGTCGCGCGGTTACGTCTCCAGGAGGTAAATTTAAGGCGGCGGACGTTAAAGTACCTTTATTTATATCAAATGTTAGTGTTGAAACTAGTGAGCACGATATTATAAGTTACATTAAGGAAAAAACTAATGAACTTGTGTCGTTAAAAATGATTAATATGAAATCGTCTAGAAAATACAATGCTTTTAAGTCATATGTTTCCAAGAATAAATTAGAATTGTTTTTGAATGACGAGTTGTGGCCAGATGGCATTACATTTAGGCGTTTTGTGCGGTTTATGTACCGACAAAAACAAGTTATAGCTACAGAAAACTTGCCTCGATGAACCAAAATAAACAGTGTAAGATTATTACGTTTAATTGTAAGTCTGTTAAGCGGTCGATTGAAAGTGTTAGAAAGTTATGTGATATTTGTGATATTTTATGCCTCCAAGAAACATGGCTTCTACCCCATGATATACCTGTTTTAAGTACTGCCGTTGACACGTCTGCCGGATTACTGACTGGTAGGCCCTATGGGGGAGTAGCCATACTGTGGAGGAAAGGTGTTTTTGATGTAGTCACTGTGTTGGAATGTAATAGCTGTCGCCTGGCGGCGGTCAAAGCTAGTATTGGCGGCCGCTCAATTATCGTAGTGTGTGTATATATGCCGACTAATTCGCCTGATAATTTGCCTATGTTTACGGAAGTGTTAGGTGAGATCAGTGCAGTGGTTGCGAGCGGTGAGGTGGAGAGTTTGTTTGTACTGGGTGACTTTAATGCACATCCAAACGAGCTATTTTTTAGGGAACTGACAAGTTTCTGCGCAGATCAATCATTTATTTGTGCGGATATTGAAAGGCTGGGAATAAGTTCTAATAGCTATACTTTTATGAGTGAGGCACATGGCTGTAGAAGGTGGCTTGATCACTGTATAGTCTCTCTATCAGCCTGGGTTGCAGTGAGTAAGGTTATTATATATGAGGACGTATATACATCCGATCACCTTCCACTGGGTATTGAGTGTGACTTAAATATAGTAAGACCTAAGTGTATGAAAATTCCTACTACTTGCAATAAAGTTATTTGGGGGGAGCGAAGTGACTCCCAAATTGACAGATACCGTGAGTTATGTAACAGTAAGCTACGTGATATTGATTTCCCTCCTGAGTTTCAAGAGTGTAGCCATGACTTTTGTAATATAAGCGAGCATAAAGCTATTTTAGATGATTTATATAACAGAATATCATATGCGCTATGTGATGCAGCTGAGCAAACATATGTAAAGGTGGGGACGGTAGCTGGAAGTAGGAGACACAGGACTTTGTGCGGGTGGAACTACCATGTCAGGGATGCACACCGGGAGGCCAGGGTTAAATTTGATACGTGGATGTTATACAATCGGCCAACCTCCGGCGCTATTTTTGAAGAAATGCGAGTAGCCCGTAACATTTTCAAGGCTCGGCTAAAATGGTGTCAAAAAAACCAGGAGCAAATAAAAATGGATACGATAGCAAAAGCAAGAGCAACAAAACATTTTGCTAAGTTTTGGAAGTCCACGAGTAAGCTTGATGTTAAGCCTGGCCTCTCGGCTAGTGTCAGCGGGATGAGTGACCCGTGTGAGATTGCAAATATGTTCAAGGAACATTTTACAGTGCAGTCTCCTCTGGGTTCCTCAGTTGATATGGTCAATGCTGGGCCCCAATTTCAGGGAGTGAAGAAAACAATGTTCTTTTCAGCTAAACAAGTGGCGGCTGTAATTAAAAATATGAGCAGAGGGAAATCTCCCGGATATGACGGGCTTAGTATTGAGCATTTCAAATTAGCGGGGGTTCATCTGCCGAGGGTCTTGTCGTTGTTTTACACCATGTGCTTTAGTCATTCTTACTTGCCGGCGAAATTAATGAAAACTCTGGTGGTTCCCATACTTAAAAATAGAACAGGCGACATATCGGATAAATCAAATTATCGACCTATATCTCTCGCAACCACAATGGCGAAAGTGTTGGACAGTTTGATTGATTCTAGCTTGAAGGAATATCTATCCGTGCATGACTCACAGTTCGGGTTTCAACCTGGACTGTCTACGGAAAGCGCCATAGTTAGTCTCAAGCATACTGTCCAATATTATGTTGATCGTAAAACGCCGGTATATTCCTGTTTTCTGGATCTCTCCAGAGCTTTTGATCTGGTAAATTATGATGTACTCTGGAGAGAGCTCGAGGACAGGGGTGTACCGGCGGGAGTCTTGAGGATCCTGCATTATTGGTATGGGAACCAAGAGAATGTTGTTAAGTGGTCCAATGCATTCTCTGAGACATATAGATTAGAATGTGGTGTAAGACAGGGTGGTTTATCCTCTCCTAGGCTATTTAGCACATATATAGACGGCCTAATTGTGGAGCTCAGTAAGATGCGGGTAGGTTGTAGCGTCCATGGTGTGAAAATAAATAGTATCAGCTATGCTGATGACATGGCGTTGTTGGCGCCGACGGCAGGTGCCCTTAATGAAATGCTTAGGGTCTGTCAGGCGTATGCTACCTCACATGGACTTATTTATAATGTGAAGAAGTGTGAATACATTGTCTTTGGGGCCGATGGGAAATGCCCAGATGCTACACCGGACATTACCCTAAACGGCTTGAACGTCAAAAAAGTGACAAAATGCAAATATCTAGGGCATTTTCTCACCGACGACCTTAAGGACAATGTCGATATTGAAAGGGAGCGTAGGGCTTTGGCGGTCCGAGGTAATATGTTGGCCCGAAGATTCGCTCGGTGTAGTAAGCAGGTAAAAGTAACGCTGTTTAAAGCATACTGCCAGTGCTTTTACACGGGAAATCTTTGGGTCAACTATACCAAGAGAGCGCTGGATGACCTACGAATCCAATATAATAATATTTTTAGGATGCTGTTGAGACTGCCACGTTGGTGCAGCGCGTCTAACATGTTTGCAGAGAATCGAACTGACGGATTCCATGCCGTCATTCGCAAGAAAACTGCGTCGCTGTTGTCAAGGTTGCGGGCGAGTGGCAACAGCATCCTCAAGACTGTGGCGGAGACTGTTGACTCTCCAATTATCATTGGTTTTGTGAAAAGGACAATCGCTAAACATTAAATGGTGATTGTCTTTTCCACAATACCATGTAATCTGTTTGTTCTCCTTTTTATTTTTGTATTTTAATTATTTTTTAGTAGATACTAACACTAGTAATAAGTTCAAATATTGTTTACTAACACTATGGATCATTGTTGTCCGAAAATAAACGTATTATTATTATTAACTTCCTGCTTTGTTCAGTACAGTTCTACGATGAACTGTTGGTGTACACGCGTGATGATATTATGTTTAGCGTAGTTATAACTTAGCCCACGAACCCCTGTAGTTATTATTAGGCTCAATTTTAATAACGCTGTCGCTTGTATCTTGCAGCGTTTACCGAACCCGAATATTGATGAGTGAGCGGTTGCCGCGTCAAAACGGCTGTTGCGTGGCTCCACCGTGTTGAAAGCACCTTAATAGCTGTAATGAACGGTGTTTCCCAACAGTGGCATAATGTATCTAGTATCACAACCTGGCACTCCATGTATACGCTGATAACGATGACAAATTATCTACACTAATATTATAAAGAGGAAAGATTTGTATTTTTGTATGTAACGAATAAACTCAAAAAGTACCGGACCGATGTGAAAAATTCTTTCCATATTAGATAGCCCATTTATCGGGGAAGACTATAGGCTATATATCATCACGCTACGACTAATAGGAGCGGAGTAGTAATGAAAAATGTTGCAAAAACGGGGGAAAAACTTATAAGACCACGCGGGCGAAGCCGCTGGCGGGAAGCTAGTTTTTAATATAACATAACGAATACCATCACGCCTGTATTCCCTAAAGGGTTAGGCAGATGTGTACTAATGTACTCCCTCGGTACTTTGTGGACCTATTTACCATAAAAAAGGTTATAGTGAGGGTACCTTAAAAGGTAGACATTTCTGCTGTTGTGGACTTTGTTTTAAAACTTTTATGGGGAAAGAATTCTGGCATATAATATATGATTTTTCCGAAACTTTAACCGTTTACGCAGCGCAAGTAACGAAAGCTCTCAAAAGGAATAATTTTCCCCGTTCTTGCAACATTTTTATTAATACCCGTTCTTGGTTTTTTTTCTCGATAAATGTGCTATCTAACACTGAAAACAATTTAAAATCGGAATAACTAGTAGGTAGGTAGGCAATTATTTTAAGTCGATAAAGAATTATTATACAACCATTCAAGTAGTCACATATTTTACTAAAGTTTTAAATATAATACACTTTTATCAGTGTAGCTTTTGATTAAAAATAAACATTTTGCAACGAAGCTCTTGGATCGCGACAGTCATCAGTGGTCACAGAGCATGAAATTACTACTGATTTAATGTTAAACGAACCCCGCAAACCAGTGGAAATAGCAGATTAAACATAAAGTAAGCCATTCTGTGGTATTTAACGTTGATGCCATTCCAGCAAAAGTTTTTTAGTATTATAAATTTACCAGATGACAGTATGTCTTCTAGGCACGTTACCAGATGATAAAGAGTCTTCTGGACACATTACCAGATGATAACGAGTCTTCTGGACACGTTACTAGGTGACAGTGTGTTTTCTAGGCACGTTGCCAGATGATAAAGAGTCTTCTGGACACGTTACCAGATGAAAACGAGTCTTCTGGACACGTTACTAGGTGACAGTGTGTATTTTAGGCTCGTTGCCAGATGATAACGAGTCTTCTAGACACGTTACAGGACTTCTAGACATGTTACGCTACACGTTTATAAGTGGTTTTTGGGTACGTTACTAGGTGACAGTGTGTCTTCTAGGCACGTTGCCAGATGATAAAGAGTCTTCTGGACACGTTACTAGGTGACAGTGTGTATTTTAGGCACGTTGCCAGATGATAACGAGTCTTGTCTATGCCCGGCTCTCAAAAATTAAATTCGCGGTTAATCTAATAGTCTACATTATAAAGATTCAAAAGTCCTACCATTTCATTCGCTATCTCGAGGGCATTGTCTGGTTACACCACACACAACTTCTACCTACTTCATTCACGCAAGTTTGTGCAGTTACATCGCGTTAACTCGCTCCTTGGAGACTTGCGGATTACTTGGTAACATTTCATAAGTTTCTAGTATTTGCCTGATTGTATGGAGGAGTCTGTCGTGTGGTTCTGCCTAAATAACTGCACTGGGAAATGTGTTTTGCGACGCACAAATGTCGTGACAAGGTTTCACTCAAGGTCAAAAATAAAATGACCTAGGTCATTCATGTAGAAAATGATCGGTTATTACAGATATTGACATTTTTGAGCGCGTAGTGTATTGCTAAAAACGCTATTATAACGCTCCGCGGTGAATATTATCGCGTACGCGATCCGAAATAAATAAAATAATGATTTTTTAATTATAAATCTAATTTGGGTAGATAGGAATAATGTTTTTTTTTACACGTTCAGTAAAAAATGCAGAAAAAAATAAAAAAATGATGAAAATTGTTACGGAGAATTTCAATGCAGCGGGTGCCAGAATCAGATGTGCATCGATGTCCCTTCCACCTTGTATATACTAGTATTTCTAATCTGCCGTCCTCAAGCTAAAATGTCGTTATCTGACATCTGGCCGATTTTGAATTTTTAATGCCAACACAATCAGAAGTCGTGAGATCTCCTCGTGAGATCTGTTAGTCAGTACTTCTAAGTCTCAAGTCTAGTTATTAAGTAGCGTACATTTTTAAAAACTGCTCACTTTTTGTGCATAACTCAAAAAGTAGTTTTGGTACATAACGGCATTTTAGCTTGAAGACGGCAGTAATATAGTCGTGATCGGTGATGGTACGTAATGTTATTACTATTTACAAAGCAGTGTAAATGTCGTCCATGTGAGCTTATACCGCGTTTCACGCCCTGAGTTATTGAAGACTTAACAGGTGACGCAATGTACCGAAACAACCCCGTTTTGTCTACCTTTGTTTATGTGCAAACAGTCTGATATATTGTGGATTGTTTGTGATTTTGTGGGAGCTTACATGCATTGTGACTTTACTAAATTTCCGCCAGCGGCTTCGCCTGCGTTGTCTTGGTAAGAAGAAGATGGATAAGATGAAGAAAGCATTTATTCTGACACAACAAAATTAACAAACAATATTTCTTATAGAGAATATTAAAACAAATCTATACAACGGAAACCATAAAATTTATCTGGATACAAAGTAGCATATGTGCTATTCCAGACTATAAACTACCTCTGTGCCCAATTTCATCCAGATACATTCAGTAGTTTTTGCGTGATTGAGTAACAAATATCCATCCATCCATCCATCTATCCAAACTTTCAAATTTTAAATTAATTGTAAATTGTGTTTAAAGTTTTTGATGGGGATTGAGGGGGGATGCTCTGTCTCTTTCCCGCTTACCTGAAAAATCCAAATAGCTACTGGGAATTTCACAGAAAAATCCTACAACACTGCTCGACTTCGGAATCGAACCCAAGTCATCTAGCGTAGGAGTCGCTCTGGGAAACACTAGACCAACAAGGCAGAGGAATATTAACATTAAAAAAGTATTATCTTAAATTCTTTATACTTCGATAACATCATGTTAACATTATCCAAACTTTCCCAACCCTTATTTTCATAAAAATACAAATAAGTTTCTAATAAATCGCAATTTCCAAGATAACATCGGAGAAATTTCTTTGAGACCAAAGGATCTTTCTTTGCGAAACTTTAAACGGTTAAAAATTACAAAAAGCGGACCGTTAAAAGATGATCGGGGGTTACCGGGCTTAACCGTAACCTGACGAGGAAAACCGTCCGGAAAATACCCACCACTTTAAAAACGTAGATATTACGTAAGTATTTTCCACCTTCCAGTATTTTTTTAGGGATGGGAGTAGAGTTGTCGATAGATCGACAAGTTTTTTTCTTTCTTTTCTCTTTTCTTTCTTTTCTTTCTTTTCTTTCTTTTCTTTCTTTTCTTTCTTTTCTTTCTTTTCTTTCTTTTCTTTCTTTTCTTTCTTTTCTTTCTTTTCTTTCTTTTCTTTCTTTTCTTTCTTTTCTTTCTTTTCTTTCTTTTCTTTCTTTTCTTTCTTTTCTTTCTTTTCTTTCTTTTCTTTTCTTTCTTTTCTTTCTTTTCTTTATATTATTTTCTTTATTTACAGTGATAGCCTACGGGTTATGACCACTGCCTGGACTGCTAAGTCAAAGATATCGAGCTTAAATCCAAGGCACGTACCTCGGATTTTTCGAAATCATGTGCGTAATTATCATTCGCTTTAACGGTGAAGGAAAACATAGTGAGGAAACCTACATGCATGAGAGATTTTCTCGACGCCATGACGAAATGTGACTATAGCCTAATCCCTCTCATACTGAAAGGAGACTCGTGCCCGGCAGTGAATGGCAATAAGTTCGTTGCAAAAAAATAGTAACTCCATCGTGAATAAAACTGACTCGAGCATTGCATTGCACGAGCAATCGACTTTTGCACCTGCCTTATTGTTTTTCTCAACAATTTGAAGAAAAGATGGAGAGGTGACATGACTTATGAATGATCTATCAACGCAAAGCTCAAACTACTGAAGGGAATGCACTGAAATTTGGAACACATGTAGATAATGTGACGTAGGTAAGCATCCGCTTAGAAAGGATTTTGGGAAATTCTCACGGTATTGGGAAAAATATTACGAACGCGAATAACATTTATGCAGAGTGATTGTCACCTAAAACTGTTTTGGTTTATGGTGATGTAAGTATTATTTAAGCATTAAAAATTATATATATCTGATAAATCAATAAATAAAATAACACCGCGAGAAACAACTATTCATAAATTAAATAAAAAAATATCGATATGACATTGGGTACATCCCTACTCTACGGGAGGATATCCCTTAAATCCCCTGGGGTCTGATAAATTGTGCTTCGCTTTTCCGTGGATGTTATTAATATTTTAGTATTACATTAAAATTGTAGCTAATTTAAATAATGATTTTATAATACAATTAAAATCTACAAAAAAATTATGACTAGTGGTCCTGCGCGACTACCTTTCATGCTATTCGGGTGTTTCTTATATATTATAAGTATATATTTACAAAAAAAAGTATATAAGCATTATATCCATTGTCTAGTACCCATAGTACAAGCTCTGGGGGGCTAGACAAGTTGCACTTTGACATTCGAATCGACGAATAAAATGTATGGAAATGACACAACCTTTCGACAAATCGGGCTGTCACTAATGTCATTTACATACATTTTGTTTTTCGATTCGAATGTCAAAATGCAACTTATCTGGCCCCCCTGCTTAGTTTGGGACTAGATGGTGTTGTGTAAAAATGACCCAAGATATTTATATATTTCATATTTCAAAACTTTCATCTTCATCCTTTGTAGATAATAAGTAATCTTCAACTAAAGATTCTTACATACATACAGCTAGTAAAGTCCACAATTATACAGCTTGAATTATACACAAATATGTTGCAACTCTGGCCCCCAAGATACAGACAAATGTCTAGTTTGGGGGTCACCGTCCAAATAATTTAAGATTGTTTGTAATAAGTTACATGTTTTTATTTCTGTAAGCTTTAAGTTAAGAAACCCAATGTAACGAAGGAATGAATAAATGTATCTTATCTTATCTTATTTATTTATTTCTATTACCTTTTCAATAGTAGCTCGGAGCTTTCTGGGGAGGTGGCAGGTCCATCTCGCGGAAATTAGGTTATGGTGATATGGAAGTCACTTCATTGAATCATGAAATACCTACTGATATTCAGTCGCATTCGTTCTTGAGTGGAGACCACGCACCGGAAAGCGCAGTGTGGGATGGCCTCCAACGAGATGGACCGAGGACCTGGTAAAGGTCGCTGGGCGTTGGATCCGGGCGGCTTACGACCGGTCCTGGTGGAAGTCAATGGGGAAGGCCTTTGTTCAGCAGTGGGCCTCTTTTGGCTGATATGATGATGATAATGATGATTCAGTCGCATCGAGCCGACGACCCCAAAATTGGAAAAAAATTAAGACTGAAAAATTATATTTTTTTAAATGTATCATAAACAGAACAAAATATTTCGAGGTATTTAAACATCCATCATTTAATTGGAGTTTAAAAGTGACAAAGTTTCCTAATTGAATTAATGGGATCTTTCCATTAAGTATTGGATCATTTAACATAGGAAAAATAAGCTTATGATCCACTTTTTTTTAATTCGGTAATGGACGGGATGTTTAATTCTTCATACTGCTTCGTTAGTCTAGGGGTCTCAAACGTGATTGCTACGCTCGATCTCGGCTTCGATTCCCGAGTCGAGCAGTGGTATTGGGATAGTCTCAATAATAGCTCGGAGTTTTGATTTGTGCCTCTATTACTGCCTCGTTGGTCTGGTGGTCCCAAGCGCGACTGCTACGCTAGAGCTCCGGGTTTGATCCCCTTGTAGAGCAAAGTGTTGTTAGGTTTTTCTGTGAAATTCCCATTAGCAGCTCGAGCTCAACATGGGACCTAAACATGGCAAACAATGCTCGGTGTATAGTCAACCATAAAATTCCTTTACAACTTTTGTTAAAAACTTCCGTCCAAATTAAATGAGGTCATCAAAAGCCCATACAACTCAGCACGTACCGGAGGTACATGACAGCTGTCAAGTTGATAGTTTTTACCATGAAATCTATACTATAACATTATAAAGAGGAAAGATTTGTTTGTTTGTTTGTTTGTATTGAATAGGCTCCGAAACTGCTGAACCGATTTGAGAAATTCTTTCAGTGTTTGATAGCCTATTTATCGGGGAAGGCTATAGGCTATATACCATCACGCTACAACTAATAGGAGCGGAGTAGCAATGAAAAATGATGCAAAAACGGGGGAGAAAAGTTATCAAGACCACGCGGGCGAAGCCGCTGGCGGGAAGCTAGTCACTAATAAACTGATAATAATCTGCCGTAATAGCGTGCGTCAGTGTCAGTTTTTACTATGAAATCTTTACGAAAGAGATAATAGTATGCCAAAATGGTGTGATTTTTCTCAAATTAAAAGTTTTTATTCTCATCACTTCTCACCTTTAAAAAAAAGGACGACTAGTTTTAACCAGCGTAATACAGGGTACTTTTTCCAATAAGTTTACCTTCGGTACATCATTGGGCTGATTTCGATGACCTCCTTTTATAAGGCTCATTATCAATCTGTCACTTGGTCTTGTAAGCAAAAATAGACCTTGTTGTTTTGTGATGTGCAAACGATATTCACTCTAAGGGTGGTAAAGCAATTTTTATGGTCGACCATACATTGGCTCACCGCTGCCTAACCCTTTAGGAAATACAGGCGAATATACAAGGTGGAAGGGACATCAAAAAAAAAAACAAAAAAAAAAAAAACCTAGGTCATTCATGTAGAATATGATCGGTTATTACAGATATTGACATTTTTGAGCGGGCAGTGTATTGCTAAAAACGCTATTATAATGCTCCGCGATGAATGTTATCGCGCGCGCGATCCGAAACAAATGAAATAATGTTTTTTTTTTAATTTTAAATCTAATTTGGATAGATAGCAGTTATGTTTTTTTTACACGTTCAGGGAAAAAAAATTGCCGAAAAAATTGAAAGATTAATGAAAAAAATTACGGAAAATTGCAACGCCCCCCCTGCGTTGCAATTCAGAATCATGTACTGAACTCATAGTATTCGGATGTGCGTCGATGTCCCTTCCACCTTGTATATTCAATGATTTTAAAAGAGTAGTAATAGCATAAATAAAAGCTACTTCGTTTTGTCTATATCTCTACCGTGTTCTTCTAGACAGACTCTCGTAGACTCCACTTATTCAAAACGTAAGTATACCTATGCTTTCAAAAACTTTTGCAGCAAAACTTAACCTAAATAGGTTACCTATCGAAAACTTTTCTGTTCGTAACAATGACGCGACACAATACGGTCAGATGGAAAGGTCAACGTGGCATCGATTTGATCGGTTGATACGATAAAGAGAAATTTATCGATACTGCTGCCTCGGCTAGTGCGGGGAAATAACTTTGTTTTAATCGATAATTTTTTTTGGGACAGTTTACACAGCACCATCTATTCCCAAACTAAACAGAGCTTGTACTATGGCTACTAGACAATGGATATAATACTTATAAACTCTTTTTTTTTAAACATAAAATGTAAATACATATTAGCAAATACCTAGATTATATTCATCACGTAAATATTTGTGTCCTGTGGGAACCGATCAGCAGTGGCGTCGATTTTAGATCGATTTGCATCAAACACAGCTAAGAAAACTCCCAACTAATTCACCTTACAAACAAAATTAAAATCGGTTTATCCGTTCGGGAGCTACGATGTCCCCGACAGATATACACACACACAGACACGTCAAACTTATAACACCCCGTCATTTTTGCGTCGGGGGTTAAAAACAAATCTTACGCCAGCAGTGCCATAGGAAAATATTAGTGATCAATACCTACATTTTTTAAAGTAGGTTCGCTAAAGTAGGCCAAGTATGGACTGGCCTTTTAGTTAAAGTGCTGCTTATGGCTTGACCAAAGGGGTACTTTCAACTCATTACTATTTTTAACCCCTAACCCAAAAACGGGGTGTTACAAATTTGACGTGTCTGTGTGTGTATGTCTGTGTGTTTTTGGCATCATAGTCGCCGAATGGATGATTCGATTTTGATTTTGTATTTTTTTTGTTTGAAAGGTGAATTAGTTAGGAGTATTATTAGTTTATTAGCTATGTTTGATGGAAAATCGGTCCAAGATGGCCACATATTTTTTAAAGCTCTTTCAATATAGGTATCGAATGAAAGGGCTTGACTTACAGAATACTATATTCACTGACCACCGCCACAAAATGACGATATTTTTCATTTTGTAAATAATATTTTTGGATTTATATCTATAGAGCAAAGTACCTCGTTACTTTAGTAGACCCAAGCACAACTACTATTACCGAGGTCTTGGGTTCGATTCCCATGTCGAGCAGTGTTATTGGGTTTTTCTATGAAATTCTCAGAGGATACCTAAATGTATCGGCACTCTGGGTGTACATTAGTACACCTCTGTCTATCCTTTCGGGGAATACAGGCGTGATGGTATGTATGCGATGGTATGTTTATGTCAAACTAAAAAGATTTACGAGCGAGCATTCGCTCTATGACGCTAATATTTTGACATGATACTGCGATCTGTCAATCTGACGTATGACATTAGGTAGGACGGCCATGTTAGTTTCAAGTTAGTTTATGAAGTATACTTGATACTTCGACTTGTTACGTATGAGAAACAAGCATAGATTACGAATGTGTTTGGGTGTTGGTCCTTTCGACGCTCACGCGAAACTGCGCTCAACAGTTAAATAAACAAAGGTTAAAATGCTATATTAGTACTGCCCCTCTTTATGTTTGATGGGGAAAACAGAGAAATACATAATATACACTACTTTATAAACGCAAGCTTTACGCAAAATAAGCAATATGGTGATGTTACCATAAACCCGATGCTTTTAGAAATAACATACTTAGCTTATGTTACAATATCGGGGTGCAGTAGAATGGGAAATTCACTTAACCATGGAATGAAATGCTATTTTATTTCTCCTAGTTTGAAGTTTGAAGATCAGCGTCTTACACAATCGACGTATATGTAACTGGTTCATAATAAATTATTTATTATTATAATTTATCATAGTGGCGCCACTGACGAATAATTTGAATAATTTGAAGGCGAATCGTTTGTCTTGGTATGGGCACGTGATGAGGAGGGATGAAACGCATGTGACTAAAAGAGTGATGACATTGAATGTAGAAGGACGGAGGGATAGAGGAAGCCCAAAGAAAAGATGGATGGATTGTGTTAAGGTCGATATGATGGAAAAGGGATTGAATGAGCAGGTGACGGCTGAATGGAAGAATAGGATAGGCTGCGCCGACCCCAAATAAATTGAGATAAGGGCAGGAAGATGATGATTTATCGTAATAGTTTAAGCCGTGATTAAATTAAGGAGCTTGCTAACTAAAAACTTGTGCTAATAAAATACAAAAGAATGTGGTATGTCTATGTACGTACAGTACAGGAGGCTGATGAAACGCCACTTCACCTTCTAGGGGAATGTGAATCGCTAATACACAAGCGCAGTGCTCATCTAGGGAAACACACTCTAAGCCCTGATGAAATAAAGGAGCATACCCCTAAGCAAATCCTGCAATTTGTGTCTGCAGCCGCAGTATTTAGCGGTGAACTCTAAATTTCATCGAGCGGCGATCACAATAGACCCATCAGGGTCGATGTGATACGATATCCGCGAAGAAAATAATAAATAAAAATGTACTTGCAGCCAACAAGAGTTAGGTATATAACCAGTTAACGACATCTAAGTTCTGACAAATATTTGTGTCATTACGACATAAATAAGGCAAACCCTTGGATGGAAAAAATATTATTGATAGCGAAATCTACGTCAATATCAGTCCCGCAAATCGATAATATTCCTGGCAGCCATCTTGGTGACGTAAAAATGACGTAACCGCTCTCAGTACGCGATAGCAGCAAGTACGGCGGATGACGTCATATGGAGGTTAATAAGACAACGTTCCAGCCCATTAGCAACTTGCGGGACATAATAATACATATACATAGCTTCACGCCTGTTTCCCATAGGGGTAGGCAGAGACTATAGACTATAGATTTCGCTCCTACATTGCCGTGCCCGACAGGGTCCATGATTGATACCTTATTTATTATGATAACAACAGTTAAAATAACATTGTGGAGTGCAATAAATATATTGAGTATTGAGTATTTCCACTTGCTACGATCCTGGCACACCATTTTCGCTTAGTCTATGTTCATTAACCTCCGGACGTTCTCAAAAAAGGCAAGGTTAAGAGCACCGTTAACCGACGAGCATGCATAATAATAATAATATGGGTGAATTGCGCAAGCAAAAAAAAAATACACGACAAACCTGAGAACGGTAGTGCAACAATGTGCTGATTTTTAATTTTATAAATTTTTTCTCAATAACTTAAGTACTCCTCTACCTTGACAAAAAAAAACATTGATTTCTACCCTTTAATATACCAAAAAAAATTATTATAAAGTGTTATTTTATCATCACGGTGGCCTGTCCTGAACCCAATTTCGTTTATAAAATACCTTCCCCTGCAAATACATTCGTAATAATTATGGATTTAAATCGATTTTGATATCATCAAATTATTATATATTCGATCAAATAAAACAATTTTTTTTATCTTCTTTCTCATGGATTTGACAGGCAGTTAACTTTTGTCTGGAAAAAAGTTATCATTTCAGAGGACAGTAAGTTTTAGTAGAATAGCCACGTCAACATTGCGTTGTTACGCCGGACTGATCCGAAGTGAGGAAAGGTGAGAGGGGTCTCACCTTTCCTCACTTCGGATCAGTCCGGCTCAAGCCCTCGGCGCGAACGCACCGGTCCCAACGTCTTGCCATTTCCCGCCAAAAAGTAATATTATCATTTCAGTAATAAGGGGATAAAAATAGTTTCATTTCGGTGGCTGTTATAACTCGTGCTAGATTCGTGTAATTTGTTTCAAAATTGTGTATTAAATTTGCTGTATGTACTGTTTTGTTTGAGTAGTGTTCATATTTTTTTAATAATTTTATTTCGGAGTTAAATGTAGAACTAACCTCTATTTTATCATCTCAGTGTTATCATTTCAGCGGATTCGGTGGACTGTTATACCAATTACAGTCCACCGGAATGAAATGTATCTCCGAAATGATAAAACCATAAAGTTTTAGAGATCCTTATGTCAAATACAAAGTCATAGTTTTGTAATGTAGGTACTTTTACCTAGAGTGTAGATTAGATTATTCGGGTGTATTTGTGTTTAAATATAAAAAATATATACATATATCTATCTAGTTAGTACATGTATATATTTTAGATACACATTTGTTCGGCTCAACGATGATGTGATGAGTGTGTAAGTCACCACAGTGTAGATTATTAAATCTACTAATTGTCAACAAAATAATTACTTTGAGGGTGTACCTTCATTATAAGTCACTTACCTTTATTTTTATATCATTTATTATGAGTAAATAATATTTGATATAATTACAAAATTTCTACATTGTAAAAGATTCATATTCAAGATAACATCTTATTATAGATTTATTTGTTATAATTATAGATTTCTCTATAATTTTATTTGATATAATGATCAGTTAATATAATAAACAGTTGATATAATTTTATATTCAATATTTTTTAAAAACAATTCATACATTGTATATAAAATCATTTGTTATACTACTCAAAAGACATAAAATATATTTAGTATAATATGATAAAAACGCTTAGTTAATTTTTTTATCACGGTTAATAGTTTTATCATAGGATTTTTATCATAATTACTAACCTGTGCAACACTTGGCATCTCTTGGTCGAGCTTGATGGAGCCCCGATTGATTGGGCTCCTATTTCTGGGTGGTTTAAAAAAGAACCACAAAGGCTAAGGCAGGATAGGCTAACCTGTCCGAGTCGGGGTGCTCTGAGTCGGGGTGTTAACCATATTGATGGGACAATATATATTTTTGAACGTTATATCCAATAAAATAAGTTAAAGAGCATTTAAACGTTATAAGAAAAAAAAAGAGATATGTGATTACAAATTGCCTGTGAGACTGTGTGTCTGAGTCGAAACAAGGGAGCTAGTGTGTGTGCGCGTGGTGAGTCTGAAGTTATAGTATTTTATAGAAACTTGTATATAAGTATAGTGTGTATAAATGTATGTCTGTGGATACCTATTGGAAATAAGAAAATTGAAAAGCGTGTATTTTGATTTTAGGATGCCGCGGCCTAAGCAACAGACTAGAGAGGAAAGGTTGGAAAGAAGGAGGTTGTATGAAAGAAGAAGAAAAGAGAGAATTAAGAGCAATGAAGTCTCACGCGAAGAGTTTTTGAGAAAAGACAGAGAAAGGTATGCCAGAAAAAAAGCAGCAGGATTAATTGTTTCAAGGCATCAAATGACCCCTAAAAAATTAAGAATCCTAAGAAGAAGAAACAAAATAAGTGCTGCTGCTTATTACCAAAGAAAAAAAAAAAGTCCAGCTCCAGCTCCTATAGCAGCTTGTGCTAACCCTCTGGATGAGACAATTGGGGATCTCGTTGAAGATGAGTTCGATCAGTCTTTACCAGATCAAAGTGATAATAATAGTCCTGGACTAAGCACTTCCTGTCACAGTTCCTTCTTGCCTTCTTTACGGCGCAGCTTACGATTGAACAGCAATAGTATTAGTACGAATATCCAAATTCAACGTTCTAGTACTACAGAAGCTAGAAGCTTTCATCGGGTCACAAGCAGTCCACGACAAACCCCGCTATCAATGCATCAAAATGTTGTAGATATTGACTATAGCAATCCTGGTCCAAGCACTTCTCGTCAAGGCAATCCATCTTCGTCTCGGCGCTGCTTGTCGATGAATAGCGATAGTACAATCGGTTCCAATATTCAACATCATATTAATGACAATGTAGTAACTGGCACTCATTATGTACAACCAAGTGGCGTACAATAAATAACATGTCCATCAAATCTAAGTAGTATCGAGTCAACATTATGTCCCAACAGCCCTGTTTCAGACTCGTCAATTACATCTGTAGAATTCAAGCGAGGACTTAAAGACAAATTTCGAAAATATCAAAGAACTAAAACTAAGCTAATAACAGAATTACAAAACAAATTATTACAGGTCTCTAAGGAAAAAGAAATGTTCAAAAAAAGGTGTAACAGACTACAAAGCAATTATGTGATTTTGAAGAAAAGTAAGAGAAAAACCAGCTGTAAAAATCATAAAACCTGATAAGGAAAAAAATCGAATTCTTGGGCGGGTTGTGAAATTTTTAGAAGACGATGAAAATTCAACACTGTGTCCTGGAAATAATGACACTATATCTAGACATGGATTAAAAAAAACAAAAGAGACTATTGACAGACACACTTAGAAGTTTACACTTGAAATATTTGGAATCAGGAGAACCACCGATAAGCTATTCAACATTTTCAAGAATGAAGCCTTTCTGGGTCACTCAACCAAAAGTGAATGCACGAAATACATGCCTATGTGAAAAGCACGAAAATATGAAACTTTTGATTGAGTCTATGAAGAGAAACCGCCTTATCAAAGAAAATACAATATCCGACGTTTTAAGTAGCCTATGTTGTAGTAAAGATAACATCGATTGTCTGCAAAGAATATGCTCAAGCTGTAAAAATCAACACATTGACTACCAAGAGTTTAATAATGAAGTGAACATAGCTTATTGGGGTTGATTGACTAAGATTTTTTATGTACGATAAAGTTTTCCAACATTTTCACACAACGACATCTAGAAAAATTACCAAAGATTATATAAGTAAAGAAACAATTCATTCATATCATAATAAACATTACATTAATATCATTCTTTGAGGTTATTAAGTATAACCTCAAAGAATGGTATATGTAATACTAACTGTAATTCTGTATATTAATTATGATATTAAAATAACTGTCTCAGTGTTTATCTAAAATTTGTGAAAATCAAACCTAACAAAGTACGGAACCCTGGCTGCCCGGCACGGTTGTTCTTAACTGTATCATTTCGGTGGATTTATTTCATTCCGGTGAACAGTCTATCATTTCGGTGGACTCTTAAAAATTCATCCTTAAATATTTATGTAAGTTTTGATGATATTTAATGTCCACTCACGCACAATGTTACAAAATCGGTTAAAGTTTTATTTGTCACTAAAAATATGTAGATAACATTGAAATAAAAAAATCCCACCGAAATGACACATGAAAATCTCTTGTTGAAATTCACCCATATACAGATTTTGTTCGCTGGCTACAGAACTCTTTTGTTGACTGTCCTAAAAAACGGGTAAAAAGTAAACAATATTCCTGTCACGTAGCGTAAGCTAAGTGTGTCGACGTCGTCATTTATATGGGTTATTCTCAAGAATGCAGTAGTTGTTCAAGAAAGTGGGACAAGGAAAACAAAAGAAATGGTGTTTTCACCCTCATATGTATTCAGTGAATATAACACGATACAAAACACACCATCACGCCTGTATTCCTCGAAAGGATAGGCAGAGATGTACAAATGTACACCTATTTACCGGTAAGCTTATTGTCCGCGCGGAACTAGTTGGCCGCGCCTTCGGTATGTGTAAGATGTGTTAATCGCACATTTAGGATAATGCAAATGTCAATGTAAATGTCTATGTAAATATAATTAGATAAATGTAAATGCAATTGAGTGTCTATGGAACTGTCAGTAAAAATGCAAGTTGTCCGACTAGAACCACGATTTATTGAACACTAAATTTATTAAGAATATAACTGTATGAGATTTGCTTCGCTGCATGTCAGTGTACTACAAAAAATGTAGGCCGCGGTCAAAGTACGCATACGCGAGCCTATTTAACTAACTTATAGCACTAGTTCTAAATTATATAATTTAATAGAAATCTTTTTACTTTTAGTAAATAAATAAGTAATTAAACTCATGTACGTGCATCGTACATATTGCCATAACGAGAAAAACATAAATGCAAAATACTAACAAGAACTAACAAAAGAACTACATATATCGGAAAAAATTAAAACTAAAGCAAAGTAAATAAATAGGTAATGAAACTCATGTACGTGCATCGTACATATTGCCATAACGAGAAAAACATAAATGCAAAATACTAACAAGAACTAACAAAAGAACTATATCGGAAAAAATTAAAACTAAAGCAAAGTAAATAAATAAATAAGAATCCCCGATATACTTATTTGTAAACAAAAAAACCCATTAATGTTATGTCACACTGCTTAAGCTTAGCACACGTCACTGTGTCTTGTAGTGTCAAATTTCCTTTCACTTGAGGTGGGGCCAACACCCGTCATGATAATCTCATCATTATGCACTTTTGACTGCCGTTTTTTGATTTTGCTGTACCCTTCCTCGATGTCATCGTCATCTTCTTGTCTTCTTCTGCTTCTCGCATCTTGCGGACCTTCCTCCTTCCTTTGTGATGTCATTTTTCGCCATGCGTACACCGTTGTTGCAGACAGGGCAATGCAGATAGCGATAACAACATAGATCGCAATGTAATGATGAAGGTCGTGAGAGGATAAGGTGTCTAGCTTCGATTGTTCTTTAATCGAGCGTAAGTCTGCGTCGATCCTTTTAAATGTTTCATCGTGCGTTTCAATTAGCAATGATGAGTTCCGAATCGAAGTGTTTATGATGTTATTAATGGGAGATATTGTGGGTAGTATCATGGCATTTGGTTCTTTAACTAATACGTCACTTGTATATTCTGTATAGGCATGCAACATGAACGAGTCGCCTTGCAAGTTACATCCTCGTTTAAGTGTTATTAAACCCGAGTGACGTAATGTCTCCGATGTCATTTGAGCACCACACACTAGTTGTACTTCGCACGTGCCACAACAATAATAAAACCAGGTGTTTTGTTTATGTAATTTTATCCACTTGTCAGCGCATAGTTTTATTTCTGTATGACAATATACGGAGTGTTCCTCATTGTCTCGGATTAATTGTACCTCGCAAATGGATTTATGTCGATTACCCGTATTGTATATAGGATGGTTTACTTTGCACATAAGAAGATTGTCATGGTTTCTTCGGCATTTCTGGATGTCAGATTGTTCGAGAGGTATGAAAGAATGCTGGTTAATGTTAACTGCCATAAATTCAGAATTCGGAATAACGTATATCACCCGATTAATGTCAATACGTTGAGGTATACTAATCAATTTATTAAGTTCGTAAAGTGCGTCGCTCAATATCGGTATTTTTATTTCCATCAATAAATATTGGTGTGTCATGCGTGCATGTATTCTGAACAGCCTGTAGATGTCCCTTACGTCATTTTTTATTTCAGGTAGCGTAGAGTCGCGGGGTAATTGTCGAGCTATCCTATCTAACTCGCTTTGTAGCTGGCTGGATGATAATAAATGTATGTCAATATTACCTTGGTGCATATTTGTCAATGTATTGATTATGTTTTGTTGGATTTCTTTTAAATGTTGCGCCATGCTTTCTGCAGCTAATGCAGATGTTATTATGTAAAAAGCATTTGTGATGTCCAGTTTATCCATAAGCGTTTTGTTTTCCAGACTAGTGAGGTGATCCTTAACCAACGTAAGTTGCGTTACCATTGTTGCTTCGTTGCGCTTTATGATGTTATTCTGGGTTTCCAAAATGCTAGTCTGGTTTTTAAGCAGTCGTAACAAATGATCTTCATTGTGCTTAATGGTATGGATGTCCTGTTCGTATTTTTCTGCAAAATGCTGATCTAACACGCCAAATAGTGAGTTCGCAACATATCCAACTCCGTCGATTAATCCTCTTTTAAACCTGTGCTGAATTAATCGTTGGGACTTCAAGATTTCATTGTAATAAGCAAGTTCTTTTGTGCTTTGTTCTAATTGATTGATTAAAACATGAAATTGTAACATCCAGCTATCGCAGCGAAGTTGTGTTATGTGGGACACGTATTGCTGCAGGGTATCAAAATTATTCCAGTACGTGGTCATATTGTAATAAAATACTAACTTCCATTCATCTGTAATTTCCTGTAACTCTGCAATCTTGTCAAAATAAATAGTTTGATTTTTTGTCAATGGGGTAAAATGCATATCTTGTTGAACACTCGGTGTTATTAGTGTAAACGCGAGCATCAATAGGTAGCAACCCAAACCGCTCCAAGTAGGCCCTTTTATCCTATTTCGCTTGTCTCGAGATAGTTTGTTACTATCCGAGCTGTTTCCTACTTCAGATTCAACGAGAGGTACTAATTTTGTAATCGGTCGTTTGGTTTCTCCTTTTGCAGTTTGCATAGTTACAACTCTTGTGTGACCATCCCTTCCAGGGTGTAGTTTCGTTACCCGACCTAGTGCCCATTTTCCAGCAGGCAACCTTTCATCCTTAATACACACTATGTCATTTTCTCGGGGATCAGGGTTTTGTCTTTTCCATTTCAATCTTGTTTGTAGTTGTTGTAGATACTCTTGGGACCATCTCTTCCAGAAATCGTTACCAAGCTGCTGGACAATTTGCCATCTTTTTTTGTAAGTGTAACGATTGTCAAGGTCTGGTTCTGGAATTGTCATGAGTGCTGTGCCAGTTAAAAAATGTCCAGGTGTCAAGCAGTCAATTTCTTCGGCGTCCTCTGTAACTGTGCATAACGGCCGTGAATTCAGACAAGCTTCGATCTGACAAAGTAAGGTAGAAAATTCTTCATATGTTAGGCGTTGGTTTCCAATGACACGTTTCAGGTGATATTTCATGCTCTTCACGGCAGCCTCCCATAGTCCACCTGCGCTTGGCCAAACAGGGGCGTTGAAGTGCCATTTAACTCCCATCTCTGATATCTTGCTTAAGAAAACGTTGTCAATTGTTTCTACAATGCATTTGTATTGTTGTAATAAAATTCGATTTGCTCCCACAAAATTCGTGCCGTTGTCGCTATACATGTCACGTGGCGTTCCTCGACGGGCGCAGAAACGCTTAAAGGCTGATAAAAAAGCTGTACTGGACAGATCAGTCACAAGTTCCAGATGGATGGCCTTTGTTGCAAGACAAACAAATACTGCAACGTATGCCAGCAACGTTCTTATACCACGACCCTTGTTTGCCTTGATCTCCACGTGACCGGTAAAATCGACCCCTGTATGTGTAAAAGGGCGAGATACTGTCACTCTAGGCTTGGGTAGATCTGCCATAATCTGCTGTTGTTGTTTTGCATTAAATCGGCGACATGTTACGCATGTATGCAGAACCTTCTTAACGGCGCGAAGTCCTCCTACAATCCAAATTCTTTGACGTAAATGTGTCAGTGTTAATTTAGGGCCTCCATGTAATGTCCTATTGTGAGCTTGCCAAATCATCAAATCTGTCAGTTTGTGGTCATGTGGTAGCAGAATAGGGTGTTTGGCGTTTGCGCTTAAGTTGGAGTTACGTAACCTCCCTCCCACACGCAAAATATCCTGCTCGTCAAGAAATGGATTTAAATTCAAGATGTTACTTTTGGCACTCAATTCTTTATTCTCCGTCAATCTCATAATCTCTTCCTTGAATGCATGTAATTGTCCTTGTTTAAATATGTAATTTTCTGCATTTTGCAATTCCGTTGATGTTAAATAATTCGTTGTATTTGTTTTGTTATTTGAGCAATTGTTTATAAATCGTTTTATCCACGCTGTGACCTTTGTAATGTGAGCCATATCGCTGCACCTGTCTAATAACTCAATTACAATTGCAGACGGTTCGAATGTCACAACAAACACTTTCATTCGGTTTTGTTTGGATTCGCATGTGGTTGGAATTATAGCAATTTTGTCGGAGATTTTGTCATTATAGTTTTTCACCCATTCTGGACCTTGCCACCACAAAGGATGTTGTAACAATTGGGAACAACTGATGCCGCGTGATGCACAGTCTGCCGCGTTGTCCTCTGATTTGACATAATTCCAGTGTTGTTTTGGTATACATTCAAGCACCTGCTGCACTCTGTTGCTCACGAACGACTTCCATTTTGTAATGTCACCATGTAGCCAGCTTAGCACAATCATAGAATCCGTCCAAGCGTATGTATTTTTGGCAATATTGTTCCACTTGAAAGCTTTTAAAACCTTTGTCATAAGTCGCGAAAGTAGTAATGCACCACATAGTTCCAGCCGTGGTAATGTCAGTTTTTTATTAATTGGCGATAGCCTAGACTTGGCAACTATCAGTCTGCTCACGGGCTCATCATTGTCATTGGTTGTCAGTAGATATATGACACACGCGTAGGCCTTTTCCGATGCGTCGCAGAACCCATGGACTTGGAAGGGTTTTGTACTATCTCCCAGCCATCTCGGTATCTCACATTGAGTGATGTTATGCAAACCTGTATGAAATTGCTTCCATTCTTCTTGTATGCTGGTAGGTAAGATTTCATCCCAACCGCATCGTGATAACCAGACGTTTTGGAACATAAGTTTTACCTTCACTGTTACGGGTGTCAACCAGCCAAGTGGGTCAAATATTTTTGAAATTTCCGAGAGTAATTTTCTTTTTGTCAATAACTGATGATCGTCAACTTGCATTTTGTTTGTAATTATAAATGTGTCAGTAGTAGGATTCCACTGTACACCAAGGGCTTTTGTAGTTCCATCGTTTGTAAAATGCATTGTAGTTTGGTTAAGATCTGAAGATGCCAAGTTTGCAATCAAGGTCGGCTCGTTACTTGACCACTTCCGTAGTGTAAGGCCTGCTCCGCTCAGCATGTTCATAAGTTGACTTTGGATCTCTTGTGCACGTTCGATGGAATTGCTACCACTTAATACGTCATCAACATACATCTCATTAGTAATGACGTCAGCTGCTAATGGATATTTATCTGTATCATCGGTTGCGAGTTGTTTCAGTGTACGAAGTGCCAGAAATGGTGCCGCCTTAGTACCATATGTCACTGTGCATAATTGGTACTCCTTTAAAGGAACTTCTTTGGATTCCCTCCACACGATCTTCTGCAAATGCTGATCTTCTTCGTGCACTAAGATCATTCGGTACATTTTTTCACAGTCTGCTGTAAACACATATTTATATGTACGCCATCCCACTAATAATGTCAATAGATCTTGATGAAGCTTAGGACCACACTCCATCAAGTCGTTCAAACTGTAGCCTGTGTCCGTCTTCTGTGAGGCGTTGAAAACAACTCTTAACTTCGTTGTCAATGAATCCTGTTTCAATACCCCGTGATGCGGTAAGAAACACTATAATTGGACTATAATTGGACTTGCTCTCTTTCATGTGTTTCATATCCAAATATTCCTGCATGAATTTAATGTAGCTTTCCGACAGCTTGTCATCCCTGCTTAACCTCCTCTCCATGTGCATAAACTGCGCTATTGCTCGCGGTTTGGACTTACCTAACAACTGATTAAAATTAGGCTTCATTGGCAAACGTACTACATATTTGCCATTTTCCAACCGTTTTGTCGTTGCAGCGAAAAACTCTTCACAATATCTTTCCTGTGACGTCATTGTATTGCACGCATCCCCACTGATATCTTCCACTTCCCAAAATCTTGTTAATTCATCAACCTGATTCAGCACGACGTTACAATTGAATGTCTTGGTGACATTTCCTGACAGAATCCATCCTAATTGAGTATGCTGAGCCATAGGCTCGTTCACCTCTCCTTTGATCAAACCATTCATTAAGATTTCGGAAAATACATGTGCATCAAGAAGTATGTCAATGGGCCTAGATATATTGTAGTCTGGATCGGCTAACGTAATACCTGACACGTGAGCCCACCGTTTCTTTGTAAACGTAATATTAGGCAAATTGTTAACCACCCGTGTCATGACTAATGCTTCAGTTGTAAATTGAAAATCGTTATGTACTGATTTGCAAAAGAGCTGCACCTTTCCTTTGCTCCTATTAGATAAGGTACCTATTCCACTTATGCTCGCACTTAGCTGCTTCCGCTGTAAACCCAATCTTTGAGCTGCATTCTCTGTGATCAATGTTATTTGTGAACCTTGATCCACTAACGCCCGTAATGTGATGTAATCACCATTAGCTGTTGCTACCTGTAATAATGCAGTTGCCAATAATATCTCATCATCATTATTCGACACGAAGTTATTTTGCACATTTTTATTTGACCTAGTTGTAGTCGATGTCGACTGCTTAGGTGCGATTTGTGTTGCTAAGGTTGATTGCGCTGGTTTGACAATATCGATGTGCAATAATGTGTTGTGTGCTTCATTGCATTCTCTGCATCTTTTTTGTGACGCACAGTAACCCTTACTATGCACATAGAGACAATTTTTGCAGATCTGATTGTTCTCAATAAATGCAATTTTTTCCGAACCTTTCATGTCATTGAATTTAGGACATTGAAATAACGCGTGATTATTATTGCACAATGAACAACTAATCTTACTGAATTGCCCAGCATTAGATGTATGGAAGTTCCGAGAATGATTAAATGAACCTTTATTAGGTTGCGAGTTAGCTTCCTTATGATTTTTCTTAAATGGATAATATGATGCATTATTGAACTGTGGTTTTTGTGTAAGTTTATTTCCATTTTCTAGCCTCTTTCTATGCAACGGTTCTAATGCCATAAACTTGTTCTCGATGAAGTCCATGAAATGATTATAAGAAGGTATCTCTCGCGGATCTGATCTTGACTGCATGTACTCAGAATATGTTTCAGAATCAAGTTTTTCGCATAAAATGTACATTAGAACGGGATCCCATGCACTTGTATCTATCCCTAAATTATGTATAGCGTTTATGGTTTCATTGCTCGTGTCATATAACCGCTTAAGTTCGAATGCAGATTGTTTTTGTATAGTAGGTTGGCGCATGAAGACCTGGAAATTCTTGGTGAACAACAGAAACTTATTGTTATATCTATGGTTCAGTATTTCCCAACACGTGTCATAATTTTCGGGTGCAATATGTAAGTGCTGTACGAGCTTTTCCGCTTCCCCACGCAACCTTCCCTTGAGATGCTGCATTTTTTGGGCTTTTGCAATAGCAGGGTTATTGTGAATCGCCTCTACGTACAGATCCATGAATGTAGGCCACAAAGTGTAATTCCCGTTAAAAATGGGTATGTCAATTTTTGGCAGCGTTTGTTGTTGATGCACAGAGGCGTTGAGTTTCGAATTCAATGCCCGTTTCACTTTTGCAAACTCGTTTTCATTACTATAGAACTCGTTATAATAATCGTCAGGTGTACCCTCTAATATGCCATCAATTTTTAAATGTAATTTGTCAATTGCAGTCCACCGAGACTCTAATGTCTTTAACATATCCTCAATCTCCCATTTTTCGCTAACTTCGTCAATGCTTTTACTCCCTACTAACCTATTGAATGCACGGAATTGAGCCTGTTGCTCCTGCTGTAACTCGATTAACTTATCCTCTGTTCCCGGAAATTTTTCAAACAAAGTTTTGTCAAACTCGGTACTTAACTTAGTCTGGCCGGCGTTACTAGCTCCAGCCGGCTGAGTCTTCATCTCGTACGCTGCTATCTCCTTACGTGCTCCAAGGTACCAACTCCTGATTACCTCAAAGATGTCATTGGTGAAATACTCGTGACGTTTTTCGTCTACTGCGCTAAGCTCCTTGTTGTTCTGTTCGACCTCCGCCCATAACACATCTAAACGCTCAAGCCTTCTACGAATGTATTCGGAAGTTTTCCTACTCGCGGAATCCTTTTTAAAATTTGAATGGATTTTCTTCACCTCCTCAAGGATCTCAGCTTGACGCGCGATTAAACCTTCCATTGTCAAAGCGTAAAAAATGAACGATCTTACTTGAAACACAGGAACTCAGCCTTTCTGCAATTATGACGCTCAGGAACCTGGACCGCTGGTAGCTCCCGAATATCTCCTGCACGGCAACACACGTAGCACGATACGACACAGATCACACGCGAGCGCGACGAATTACCGACCGATGTATCGGACTGTACGGTACTTGCAATTATTTCGAAGGACCAAAAAAAATGTAAGATGTGTTAATCGCACATTTAGGATAATGCAAATGTCAATGTAAATGTCTATGTAAATATAATTAGATAAATGTAAATGCAATTGAGTGTCTATGGAATTGTCAGTAAAAATGCAAGTTGTCCGACTAGAACCACGATTTATTGAACACTAAATTTATTAAGAATATAACTGTATGAGATTTGCTTCGCTGCATGTCAGTGTACTACAAAAAATGTAGGCCGCGGTCAAAGTACGCATACGCGAGCCTATTTAACTAACTTATAGCACTAGTTCTAAATTATATAATTTAATAGAAATCTTTTTACTTTTAGTAAATAAATAAGTAATTAAACTCATGTACGTGCATCGTACAGTATGTGAGAAGGATGGCGGGGTGGGGCCGCTTGCGTGCGGTGCGGAGAAGGGGCGAGGGCGCTTGCTTTTGTTCACAGTAACCCGCTGCCTCACCCCTTTCCTTTGACTTTAGTTCTTATGTAATAGGAGGCGAAACTATTGCCATTTACCGGGAACAAATCCTAACTGCTACTTTGAATTACATAGAAAATCCAAATAACACTTTACTTGACTTAGGAATGAAACCCAGAACCTTGAGCTTAGCAGTCGCGCTAAGGACCACTAAGCTAACGTCTATGACAATAGTTAGTGGTAGTTAGAAGCCCAAAAGGCCTGACAACCAGTCTTCTTCTTCCTCACCTTTTCCCAACCAGGTTAGAGTCGGCTTCCAGTCTAACCAGATGCGGCTGAATATCAGTATTTTACACGAAGCGATTGCCATCAGACCTCCACAATCCAATTTCTAGGTAATACTGATATTCGAAGGTCAGACTGGTTGTCAGGCTGACAACCAGTCTCTTATTTCCAATATCGGTATTGCTCAGAAATTGTGTTGCGGAGGTCTGATGGCAGGCGCTTCGTGTAAAATACTGATATTCAGCCGCATCTGGTTAGACTGGAAGCCGACCCCAGATCTCAATATAGTTGCAAAAACGCTAAGAAGATGGTGAATTAATATCGAAGCACTTTCATCTGAATTTAAATTTAGACTCTGTGACCACGCCCCAAGATAACTTATTCAAGAATTGCAAGTGCTTCTATAATAAGACGTCTATTAAATAATTTTCTACTGACAAAACACACGATTTTGAACTTTATATCAAGTGCGATATGGAGTTCTTGAAACGCAACGCAGTCCCCACGAATTACTTAAAACAAGATTGTTTTCTCGAACTTTCCGTATTTCTCCTGTTCCAAACTTAAAATATACAAGTTTTAATTAATGTAGACAAATTGTATTTTAGTGTTGCCTCTGGAAAATTGTTTTGGTGTGATTAAGATTGAAGGTCTTCTGGTTTCTTCTGGTTTCTGGATGTAATCTTTCTAATATGAATTTTAATCTTTGTAATATGCGTAGTCACCTCAAATTGAAAGTTAAATAGTTTTCTTTTAATTTTTTCATATAATATTTTACCGTTTTTAAGATTAAGTAACAAAATATTATGATGTTGCAACTTTGAGTGTTGTGTATATCTATAATTGGCATACGCATTAGATCCTGTACCTCTGTTTTTTATTATGTTAAATGTGTGATATATATGCTTTTGGTGTACCTAATGTAAATAAATAAATAATATTATAAAGGCGACAATTTTGTAAGTTTGGATGTTTGTTGCTCTTTCACGGCAAAACGGCTGAACCGATTTGGCTGAAAATTGAAATGGTGATGGCTTATACATTGTATTTGGACATAGGCTACATTTAATCCCGAAAAATTCTAAGTTCCTACAGGAAACGGGTCCAAAGTTCCTAACCACGCGGGCAAAAGCGTAATCCAATATCGTAATATCATTGTTGGCAGCTGTTCCAGAAAAAAACTCGTTCGTTAAAAATACAAAAGACACAAGACAAAAACAACACCGTCCATTTACTTAACTCCCATCCCATACATCCTCGACTCGACCTATCCGACTCCTAATAGCCCCTAAGCCGTAATAAAGATCCTATCAGAACTAGCGCAAAAGCCTCAAAAGAAACTTTGAAAGTCGGTTAGCACTAAGGGTCGACGGTCGACCGGAAGCACACGGCGACGACGTCACATCCTGTGATTAACGACGGTAACCCAATTTCCTTTAAACTTGGAAGAAAATATCATTGCGTAGTGCAAGTTATAAGCGATCACTATCTTCAAGTCTTCACATTCTAATTATAACTGTTACCATAATGTTTATGGAGTTTCTTGCTGGTTCTTCTCCACATGTCCCAATTTTTAAATCTAGTTTGAATTTTCAAAAGTACCTATGGTGTTTGGTGCATGGAACGAAATTTTTTTTTGAGAGAAATGGGGGGTCATTTGCCATGTTTCAGCCCAAGATGCTAAGTCCTAAGTGTCCCGGTTATTGAGATATGAGTTTTCTTTGTTAGTCTACCGAAATTTCTCCATGTTGTTTTTTAATTTTGACGACATCTGTGGTCTAGTATTTCGAGCACCGGACTGCTGATCACGACGATCACCGATGTCGTGGGTTCGATTCCCACAAGACACAAAAATTTATTTGATGAACTTAGGTGTTTGTGTTTGTCTGGGTGTTTCTTATATATAATAAGTATGTATTTAAAAATATATATAAGTACTATATCCATTGTCTAGTACGCATAGTACAAGCTCTGCTTAGTTTGAGACAAGATGGTGCTGTGTAAAAATGTCCCCAAATATTTATTTCTATATAGGGTCTTATTAAAATAAAATTGAATTTGAATCATTCTCGCTGCGCTTACACTTTGTACCAATCGAATGAATCAGTATAGCATATCCTTTCAATAGATTATGATTTATAACTGGAGCGGCTGCCGATGATTTGCCAAAGATATTCAACTTCTTGTGCGTCTGGGTGGCACTGGCGTAGCTTCGTGTCTATGATATCTATGTTCTTTGATGGATATTTTTCAATCAACAGCCATTGAACTAAAAATAAAAAATAAACCGGTCTAACCAGTGAAGAAGCAGTGATAGCGTAGGGGTATGACCACTGGCCTGCCAAGTCAAAGGTCCCGAGTCCGAATCCAAGGCAAGCACCTCTGACTCTTCAGAATTATGTGCGTAATTAGTGAAGGAAAACATCGTGGGGAAACCTGCATGCCTGAAAGATTTTCTGGATGACAATCATGTGAAGTCTGCCAACCCACATTAGGCCCGCGTGGTGGACTATAGCCTAATTCCTCTCATACTGATAGGAGACCCTTACCCATCCTTCGGCATTGTAACAAAAAATGACTGAATAAGCCTCAAAACATCTCCGAACAATAACTTATCGACACCATTACAATTTCGGCAATAAATAAGAGAAAAAAAACACACAAATTCAAATGAACAAATACATTTTATCGAATATGGAAAGCGTTGAAATGAAAGCGAAACCACGGCGGCTCTGTAAGGATGTGTCTACACGAGATTAAGGGCCTGTTTTACATTAATCGTCGCACTGGGCACGGGTTTCCTTTCGGAATGAGAGGGGTAAGGCTGTAGTCCACCACGCTGGCCTAGTGCATGTTGGCAGACTTCACATGCCGACGAGAAAATCTGTAAACATGCAGGATTCCTCGGGTTGTTTTTCTTCACCGTTGTTAGAGAGAGATAATTAATTATTATTAATACGCACGGCCAAGAAAGAGCTACATAACACAGATAAAAGAGAAACTGAAAGTTGCGACGTATAAGGAGGTCCAGCCAGGCTAACATGCGCGCCACGACAAAATTTTGTCTACTCTTTTGTCTCGCTCTTTCTCGTGCGAAAACGAGACAAAAGCACGACATAAGCGTTGACGAAATGTTCTCGCGGCGTGCATGTTAGCCCGGCAGGAGTTGGCTCTCAACAGAGAGCAATGGAAGACGCTGCACCGACAAGAGTGTAACTCTTAAATAGAAGAAGAATACGCACATGATTTTGAAAAGTTAGACGTACAGTCAGCAACGAAAGTAGCTGAACACTATGAAATCTTCAAAACGCTTTAACATCTTTAATATTCAGAATTCACTGACCCTTGAAGGCAATACAAATTCTCATAATAGAGGACAATTATGTGGTTTACCTTAGTCAAAATCTAATGAATAGTTTTGGTACTGTGATGTTTTTAAAGTTTCGTTGTGTTCAACGACTTTCGTTGCTGACTGTACATGCCACGGGGCTGCAAAGTTATTAGATTACCGGATGGATTAATTTATTAATTATGGATTGATAACCGCTGCTATTCGTTTAGTATCAATTATAAACAAAATATAATATACTGGCTTTCCGCCAGCGGCTTCGCCCGCGTAGACAAGGTATTTCTTATAACTTTCATCCCCTATTGCAACCCCCTTTTTCGCATTAAATAGTAGCCTATGTCCTTTCTCAGGCTCTAGACTATCTGTGTACCAAATTTCATTTAAATCGGTTCAATATTTTTAGCATTAAAGCGAGACAGACAGACAGAGTTACTTTCGCATTTATAATATTTGTAAGCTTTAGTTAGCTATTCATCCATAGCTAATTTTACGTACCCAGTGACACTTGCGCCATCAAGACGAACCTAATGATGTATTATTTATCTAAATTGGTTGAGCCGTTGAGTAGTTACGAGCGAACATACGAAACGACATACAAATACACACATACAGGTCAAAAACATAATACTCCTTTTGGATTTCGCCGCAGTTGGTTAAAAATGAATACCGCACTTGTGACCAATGAGATTGTTGTACAATAACCTAACCTTAATTAAAAATTTAGAAAACCCCCGACACGAAATGTAATTTACCATTTTGTGGTGGCGGCCGTCTTGGATTTCAAATTTATCTTAATGTATAGTATTTTTCTAGTTAAGTCTTTTCATTTGATACCCATATTGAGGGAATTGTGAAAAAATATGTACTCCACTATTTTGTAGCGACGGCCCTCTTGGACCGATTGGTCATCAAACATAGCTAAGAACACTCTTGACTAATTCACCTTTCAAATAAAAAAAAACAAAATCAAAATCGGTCCATCCGTTCGAGAGCTACGATGCTACAGACAGACACACACACACACACATAAACACACACACACACAGACACGTCAAACTTATAACACCCCGTCGTTTTTGCGTCGGGGGTTAAAAAGTTAATATTAAAGTGATCAATGTGCACACGTCCTAAGCCGCTCTTAAAAACAATTTATTTTCGAGTGGGGCGCTGTTGACGGACAGTATTTCATTACAGAATACAATTTATTTAGAAACAGATGGAAAAACAAGTAGAAATGTTGAGTTTCAATAAGAAATTGTTCCCGTGTGGGGGACGGGGAACAATACGATTCCTCCGGTATTCAAAGCTTAGACTTAATACTTCTTTAACCCGGTCAAAGATCACAGGTATCAATAGTCTGACGTCTCAAAACACTAGATCAGTGATGGCGAACGAATGGCACGCGTGCCATTGCTGGCACGTGTCTAAATATTTTAGGCACAAGACTTTGGGCTTTAGGTGCCTCATCGATATTCTTTCCCCCATCAATTACTGAATTAAGATTGTATATCAGCACGTCACGGTCTCTTCTATTATTTTTTAATAAAAATTAGAACACAAATGAGTAAAGGTTCGCCATCCCTGCACTAGATCGTTGCTAACGTTATAGTCTGCGCGGAACTAGTTGGCCGCGCCTTAGGTATGTGAGCGGTGGGACGGAGGGGCAGGGTCGCCTGCGCGCGGTGGGACGAAGGGGTGGGGGCGCTTGCTTTTGTTTACAGTAATCCACCGCCTCACCCCCGTCCCTACCTAAGGCACGGCCAACTAGTTCCGCGTGGATTGTCTTACGTTGATTACGTTCAGTATTTCATACTAGCTCAGCCAGCGGCTTCGCCCGCGTGGTCTTGATAACTTTTTTTCCCCGTTTTTGCAATATTTTTCATTGCTATTCCGCTCCTATTAGTCGTAGCGTGATGGTATATAGCCTATTGCTTTCCCCGATAAATGGTCTATCTGATACTGAAAGAATTTTTCAAATCGGTCCCGTAGTGTCGGAGCCTATTCAATACAAACAAACAATCAAATCTTTCCTCCTTATAATATTAGTATAGAAGTACAAGTATAATTATAGATATTATCTCATTATTTTTCTCCCCTATGGACTGACTATTACATTAACCTACAATATCCTCGCTAGAAGTCCTGGGTTCGATCCTCGAGTAAAGTGTTGTTGGTATTTCTGTGAAATTCCCAGTAGCCGCTCGGAGTCTGGATTTGTACTCGGTTGATGGCAATAGGCTCGCCCCCTATTACATGGGCCCTAAACATACCGGCGAACTGTAGGCGTACATCTCTGCCAAACCCTTTAGGGAATACAGTCGTGACGGTACATTATGAGTTTGAAAAGTTCTTCAAAATATGAAGACAAAACTGCTTCTTAGAACCAATTAATTATGACAACCAACCTCCTTTGAACGTCTAGGGAATACGCGATCTCTTTTGCACATGCTACTTATTGTTATGAGAGAGCGGGACGGAATTATGTGTTCCATTGCTAAATCGTTTTGAGCACATGAGCTTATTATACTAATCACTCTTATGATCGATGTTTGGCTGCAGTGAGAGCGGGAGACGTGGACGAATGTGGATTTACTTGTTTTTTTAAACATAGTAAGTAGTAGTGTAGAGGGGCTCGTGGCCAAGTTGTAACTGAGCTGATCAACCGATCTGCAAGGTTCAGCTACACTTGCCGGGGTCAGTCTGTGGATGGTTGACCATTTTTAAAATATCGAGACCCCTCCGTGCCATGTAAAGCCGTCGTTCCCGGTTGTCATACGAATACCTATGAACATGTCAAACATTTTGGGCTAGTCAGAAGCCCAAAATGTTTGACAACCAACAAGGATAGCCTCCTTCGAAAATCAGTATTGCCCAGATATTGGATTGCAGAGGTCTGATGGCAGTCGTTTCGTGTAAAATACTGATGGTCAGCCGCATCTGGTTTAGACTGGAAGCTGACCCCAACATGGTTAAGAAAAAGGTTAGGAAGAAGAAGAAGTGTAAGTATTAGACGGGGGACGAGGACGGGGATGGGGACGATGGGGGGTGTTCCCCCATCGTTCATTTGCCCTATACAGATGGACCATCAAAAATCTCAAGTAAACGTATAGATGCATTTGAAATGAGGGTATATTGAACTCAAGTCACCAATGTCGAGTTCTTAGGGTGAATTGGTCAGGTCCGCAAGCTCATCCAGACCGTGCACAAATTCAGACTTCCAGCTGCTACTGGGAATGTAACAGAAAAACCCAACAACACTGCTCGAACCCACGACCTCTAGTGTAGCTGTCACGGTTGGGACCACTAGACCAACGAGGCAGTTTGATATCACTTAGGTATTTTAACTTTAGCACTAACTTTAGCACTAACTTTAGCACTAACTTTAGCACTAACTTTAGCACCAACTTTAGCACTAACTTTAGCACTAACTTTAGCACTAACTTTAGCACTTAGAACTGACTGAGGATGTAGGCAAGTTTTTTAACATAATATGAAATTTAAACTGAGTCTGGCTACTTTTTAAGAAATAATTTTGCAGTGCATCCGTATTTTTATTTAAAAATTCTCTCCTTTGAACTCGACATTCGCACTCGCTTCTACATCCGCACCCGTTTCCGCTGCGAAATCCGCGTCGCTACCCGTCTCGCCTACAACCAGGATCTCAAGGCGGCTCGGGTGCCCCAATTTTCTCAAAATCCGATTAACAGAGCTGGGTTCAAGGGAAATTCTCTAATATTCAATTTATCGAAGTCTGAAGTACCTGCATGAAATATAATTATGGATATTGTAACATATTTACTGTTCCACTGTTGAGTACAGGTTGAGTAGATTTGGTGTGTAGAAAAAGCAGTGATACCCTAGGGGTATGACCACAGGACTGTCGGACTGGAGGAGAGTTGACCTTTGACCTTTCGTAATCATGTGTGTGCGTAATAATTAATTATCACTTGCTTGCAACGGTGAAGGAAAACATCGTGAGGAAACCTGCATGCCTGAGAGATTTTCTCGACGGTGTGTGAAGTCTGCCAACCCGCACTAGGTCAGCGTGGTGGACTATAGTCTAATTCGTGCGAAGCGTGTGTGGGTTGCAGTGGATATACCACCATACAAGGTAGAACATCGACGCACAAACGTCGTGACAAGGTTTTACTCAAGGTCAAAAATAAAATGATCTAGGTCATTCATGTAGAAAATGATCGGTCATTACAGATATTGACATTTTTGAGTGCGCAGTGTATTGCTAAAAACGCGACTATAACGCTCCGCGGTGAATGTTATCGCGCCCGATCCGAAATAAACGAAATAATGATTTTTTAACTATAAATCTAATTTGAGTAGACAGAAATAATGTTTTTTTACACGTTCAAGTATAAAAACATCTCAAAATTTAAAAATTGATGAAATAAGTTACGGAAAATTTCAACGCAGGGGGGTCCAGAATCATGTACTGAACTCACGGTATTCGGATGTGCGTCGATGTCCCTTCCACCTTGTATATTTTCTTGCAAAACGAAGCTAGACGCACGGGCTAACATCTCCGTGCACCGCAATGGGTTTTCGCCTTTAGGCCGTCATAAACGCCATAACCTAAATACCCCGTAACCTTAATACAAACATCAGCGATAAATTATTTCAAAGTATATCTGGAAAATTTATAGCAACCTACCCGTGGAAGTCTGGCTTTAAATTTATATTAAAACTTGTGAATTACGCTCTAATTTAGAAAAGGGTAAGCAGTCTGGGAGCTATTCGTTATAAAAATGAGGGTACTTTGAAAATTTTGGTGCGATTTTTTTTTTCATAAAAATACTGCTTCATTACTCTAGTGGTGTAAGTGTGACTGCTATGCTGTAGGTTAAGGGTTTGATTCCCAGATCGAGCAAGTTTTATTGGGTTTTTCTGTGAAATTATTACTAACAGCTGGGAGTTTTAATCGTGGCTAGATAATGGCAATAGGCTCGCGCCTTATTACAAATAAATAAATCACATTTTTACACAGCACCATCTAGTCCCAAACTAAGCAGAGCTTGTACTATGGGTACTAGACAATGGATATAATGCTTATATACTTTTTTTTGTAAATACATACATTATAATAAATAGGAAACACCCAGATAAACACAAACACTTAAATTCATCACAATAAATGTTTGTGTCCTGTGGGAATTTAACCCACGATCTCGTGATCAGTAGTCCGGTACTCGAACCACTAGACCACAGACGTCGTCAAATATAGCGGTGAATTTTGATTGTACGTACACTTCTGCCTACCACTTCAGAGAATACAGGCATTATGGTATGTTATAATATAATTATATTTCTTTAATTCCTATTTTCTTTATCCTTCATAATTTCAGGTAGACAATCTGCCCCTTAAATACAAAAGCACTGACTGAAAATGGTCCTTTTTATACATATTGCTCATAAGTAGTGAAAACCAGCTTATCTTGAGACGTGGCAAAATAAGGAACTAGTATAAAATGTACTCAATTTGACGTTAAAGTGACATTTTACTTTACAAGCAGTGCCGCTATGAGAGGCCACGTTATATTAGGCATCGTCGTATAAATAAAAGGCGCCCATTAATCTTCTTTTGTGTCAGTGATTAATACACTGTTGTCTGGCGCTGGTTGTAGGGTTGACAGGATTTTTTTTGTTAAATTGTACGGTAGTCTGAAAATTATTGTAAGTCTTCGACATGGCTTAGGTTAAACAAATGAAAATGTCGCCACGTCAGCTTTAAGACGTAAAATGTGAAGGAAGATTTCGACTGGTTCGCGGTAGCTTAGTGGTCTAAGTGTCTGGTGTACCGAACCAGAAGACGCAGGTTCGAATCCTGCCCGCCAGCCGATTTCTTCCTTCATTAAAAATAAAATGAAAAAATTTTTTCAACCAAATGTGACCCGTATCTTAAAGAGTCAACGTCCTTCCTTAACGTGCGTGTGTGTCTCTCTGTATCTGTGCGTGTGCGTGCGTGTGTGTGTCTCTCTGTATCTCGCGTGTGCGCGTGCGTGTGCGCGTGCGTGTGCGTGTGCGTGTGCGTGTGCGTGCGTGCGTGTGTGTGTGTGTGTGTGCGTGTGTGCATGTTTGTGTGTATGTGTGTGCGTGTGTATGTGTGTGTGGGGAGGCGGCATGGTATGTCGGACTGATATTAAAAACTGCAGTTGCCTTCCTTTGCCACCATGACCGTGATGGGCTGGAGACGTGTAAGACTATCATCATATCAGCCAAAAGAGATCCACTGCTGAACAAAGGCCTTCCCCATAGACTTCCACAGGGACTTCTACCAGGCCTCGGCTCATCTCGTTGGAGGCCGTCCCACGCTGCGCTTTTGCGGTGCGTGGTGTCAACTCAAGAACCTTTCTGTCCCAGCGTCCATCAGTTCTACGAGCTATGTGCCCCGCCAACAGCCACTTCAGCTTGCTAATCCTTTCCGCTATGTCGGTCACTTTGGTTCTTATACGGATTTCCTCATTTCTGATTGGATCGCGTAGAGAAACACCAAGCTCGCTCGCACCATAACCGCGAGTTACCTTGAGCTTTCTTATGAGGACCCCATGAGACCCCGTGTCTGGGCTTGTAAAATCATCAGAGCCCATCAAAGGACAAGGCCCTTCCTAACTTCCTACTAAAAGCCACCATCTACTACGCATTCAGACAAATGACACAGAAACCAGCCCTTATCGACATGAGCTTGACAAATGTAAGTCACAAGCAAATGTTACTTGGAACTATATTAGTTACCGGAGTCGAATACTACTGAATAATTAATGAAACAACTACTTATTTGTAGGTATCAGGTACCTTTATAACCTACCCTGACTGTGAACTATTTATAGACGAATTTAAAACTGTCCAGCGTGTGTGTTTCAGTTTTTGTGCAAAACTTATAGTATTTCTTTTGGAAATAGTGTTATAATGTACCTAGCCTGTTTGTTTCTATTTTTCATCTGTGTGTTAATGTAATTGGTGTAATCCGTATTAATATAAATAAATAAATAAATAAATTTATAGATAGGTGTCACCGTAAGGTCGTGAACACCGTTACAATGATAATCTTTGTATCGGTAAAATAACCTAAATTAAAAATTTTGAAAACCCCCGACACGCAATATTATTTGCCATTTTGTGGTGGCGGCCATCTTGGATTTGAAATTTATCATAGTGTATAGTATTCTCCTAGTAGCCCTTTAATTTGATACCCACATTGAAAAAATATGTAATCCGCTATTTTGTGGCGGCGGCTATCATTATCCTCCTGCCCTTATCCCTATTCACTTGGGGTCGGCGCAGTATTTTAGTTTTATTTTTTTTTATTTGAAAGGTGAATTACTCGGGTGTTTTTAACTATGTTTGATGAAAATCGGTCCAAGATGGCCGCCGCCACAAAATAGCGAATTACATATTTTTTCACAACACCTTCAATATGGGTATCAAATGAAAGGGCTTAACCAGAAAAATGAAAAATTTGAAATCCAAGATGGCCGCCACCAAAAAATTGCAAATTCCATTTCTTGTCGGGGGTTTTTAATTTTTAATTTCAAAGTTTAACATCCTTATCTTTTACTATCTTTTAAATTCAGTTCTTCAGTTTGTTAGCTACTTTTAACTTAAAAAAAAAGTTCGTCTGTGACGACGTCTCTGGTCTAGTGGTTCGAGTACCGGACTGCTGATCACGAGGTCGTGGGTTCGATTCCCACAAGACACAAACATTTATGTGATGAACTTAGGTGCTTGTGTTTGCCTGGGTGTTTCTTATATATTATAAGTATGTATTTACAAAAAAAAGTATATAAATACTATATCCATTGTCTAGTACAAGCTTTGCTTAGTTTGGAACTAGATGATGCTGTGTTCGCAAAAAATGTCCTAAGATATTTAAAAAAAAGTTACGTTAAATCTGAAAATCGCTAAACTACCACTACCTACAACTAAACGCTCCAATGTTCCTATCTATGTATACGAGGATTTCGCGAAATGGTATATTAATGAGGCGGACTAAATCCCGCGATATATTTAGCTACCGCTACGCCACGCCGGAGTGCGTGTTAAGTGAGCGCTCAAAGCATTAATAACGGTTATTGAACACGATTAAGCTGTTGTGTTGTTTCGTTGTTTCAGTTTTTTTTTTCAGAAGGAGATTCAGTAAATGAAGTTCGATATGAATTTGGATTTTTTTAAATTTAGAAGTGGTCACCGTTAGTAAACTTAATTTATTTGGATGGGCGATTAGCTTCTGCGCTATGAGTCGTATCGTTTGAGTTAGTAGTGTAATGTTTTATGCCAGAACTAATGGTTTAGCGTCGCACAAAGGCTCATAGGCGTAGTTTATTAGATAACTGCTTCATTGGTCTAGCGGTCCCAAGCGGGTTCGATCCCCGGGTCGAGCAAAGTGTTGTTGGGTTTTCTGTGAAATTCCCAATAGCAGCTCGGAGTCTGGATTTGTGCCCGGTTGATGGCAATAGGCTCGCCCCATATTACATGGGACCTAAACATACCGGCGAAATGTGGGTGTGCATTAGTACGCCTCTGCCTACCCCTTCGGGGAATATAGACGTGATGGTATGTTATTAAAAAAAATATTTTTAGCTGTTTTTGTTCTTTGGACCTTATTTTTAAAAAATTCTGTATAATTTTCTTTCTTTTTTATCTGTTAATAATTTGTGTATATGGGTTTACTTTGCCTGAATTAAATTTTATTATTATTATTAGTTATCAGTCTTATTTATTTGGACAACCAGTAGCAGCTACATTGTTTCTTATATCTAAGACTTCCCGCCAGCGGCTTCGCCCGCGTGGTCTTATAATTTTTTCCCCGTTTTTGCTACATTTTTCATTACTACTCCGCTCCTATTAGTCGTAGCGTGATGATATATAGCCTATGTTACTCGGGGATAATGTAGCTTTCCAAAGGTGAAAGAATTTTTGAAATCGGTCCAGTAGTTTCGGAGCCTATTCATTACAAACAAACAAACAAACAAACAAATCTTTCCTCTTTATAATATTAGTATAGATGTATTTACTGTAATTGAGGTAAATGCATAACATTTTAAGGTGTCACAGCATGCATCAAATTGTAACACTGGTATTTTAATATTGGTCTTCTCACTCTTTGATGTGGTACTTCTGATGTACTGGGCTATGTTAATAGTAATTTTTAATGTTATGTTTAGGATGTTATGTGATGTATGGTTTCGATAACATTAAATAGGTGTTTGCCGATGTAATTTACATGTCCGGTTACAAAAGAAAATTATAGTGTGGGATATTTTATGACTGGTTGTAAGAAATGAGCGTGCGTTTTATGATTTTGTTTTGTTATTCAGGGTTTTGGGATTCAAAGGGGTTACATAAAGTAGATGAAACAACTAATTCGGGTTTGTTGATTATTGTAACAAAATTTTTTAAGTAAATACTATTTACTGTATTTCCTTGTTTTATTTATTTATTTATTAAACTTTATGCATGGATGGTACAAAGGCGGTCTTAATGCCATTAGGCATTTTCTGCCAGACAACCTTATTTGTTTTATTTGTTTTTGTATGCATGCTGTTTCCCCCGAAGGGTTAGACAGAGGAGTACATCCACAGTTCTCCGGTATATTTATTTCCCATGTAATAGGGGGCGAGCGTAATGCCATTAACCCGGCACAAATACAGACTCCGAGCTACTAAGTACTGGGAATTTCACAGAAAAACCCAACAACATTGCTTGACCCTGGGATCGAACCCAGGACCACTAGCATAGCAGTTGCGCTTGGGACCACTAGACCAACGAGGCAGTCATACGTTTTTACAATACGAACCGACCGCGACCGATACAATTAAGTATACTTATTATATTCTATTCTAGTAAAACTAGAAATTACGATGATAAATTTATAATAACCTAAATTAAAAATTTAGAAAACCCCCGACTCGAAACGTTATTTGCCAAAGTGTATAGTATTCTCCTAGTTAAGTCCTTTCATTTGATACCCATTTTGAGGGATTTGTGAAAAATATGTTATTCGCTATTTTGTGGCGGCGGCCATCTTGGTCCGATTTTTATCAAACACAGCTAAGAACACTCCCGACTAATTCACCGTTCAAAAAAATAAAATCAAAATCGGTTCATCCGTTCGGAAGCCACGATGCCACAGACACACACACACACACACACACACACACACACACAGACACCTTAAACTTATAACACCCCGTCGTTTTTGTGTCAGGGGTTAAAAAGGGACGAAATCTACGAGGCGAATAACCCATGGATTTCTGCTCCGACTTAGCCCCTTAAGTACACTCAATTAGAATGACGTCATCACTGAACGTAAGCTAGACTTGTCGTCAAAGTGAAGATACCGTACTGACGGTATCTTAATGAGTACTAATTTGGACATAAACACTTGTGTACCATGTTTTATCTTAAGCGATGATGAAGCATTTAGCTTATGATTCAGCAATTTAGCTGACGCGATACGTTGAACGCTTCGAGAGGCTTCGTGGCTAAGTTAGGTAAGAGAGATAGGGCACAGCCATTTATGGCTCAAATCTGGAGCAGCCCATCTGGGGAAGTACCTCCACTTTACAGAAAACTGCAGCCAAATAACACACTTTATTGTGTGTTGTGTTCCTGTAGTGGATAAGGTTACCAGAGCTCCTTCTAAGGATGCGCTGCTATGGCAGCAAGAGGAATATTCCCTCAAACTGTCGGCGTAGTGAATCCTCCATAAACCTCTAAGAGGTTTTTCGGGTCGGCAACGCGCGAGTGATACCCCTGGTGTTGCAAGCGTCCATAGGTTATGGTAACCGCTTACCATCAGGCGGGCCGTATGCTTGTTTGTCACCTTAGTGGTATAAAAAAATATTTAACTACACTGAACAATCGGTCCGCAAGGTTAAGTTACGCTTGCCGCGGTCAGTCTGTGGATCAACATATTCTGAGCGGCGGTGTTAAGATTATCCGCTGTTCAATGACCCAAGCAGTGTCTTATTGTAGATCAAGCCAAGATCAAAAGCTAAGATCAAAAATCAAGTAGAAAAGCCTAGCCCACAAGTGTAAAGTGCTAACAACACTGCTCGACCCGGGATTCGAACCCAGAACCTCTAGCGCAACCATCGCGCTTGACAAGACCAGCGAGGCAGTCAGTGTTTATTATTTCTTTATTTCATTCATAATGCACAGAAAAACTACAAAAGAAATTTAAAAGAAAAGTAATATAAGTAATCTGTTTTTCCATTCATTCCATTTCCCATCTCTTTTCCAAAGAAAAGTGGATACACAAACGATTTCACAACACAATACACAAAAAAAAACTCTTAAAAAGAAAGTTTAAAAACATTTTTGATACGACCATCTTTTGAACTTGGAGTTTCATTGTAAATGGTATTATTATCAAATTGTGTTAGGTCTCTGTAGTGAATCTTGAAAGCGACCCCTTATCTCGTTGTTTTCAATAAACCTGACAGGTTTGTTTAGTAAAATGCCTTTAGGCTACATTGTATGGGGAATTTAAGGAGTTTTTGTTACACCGTAATGTAATTTTTAAGTTGCAGTTGTTAATGTTGCATAGGCTTCACAATTTAAAACTATTCAGTAGTTTTAGCGCCAACCCCTAACAAACAGACAAAGAATTACATAAACCACTTTTTTGGTTTTGCGATCGTTTATAAAGGTACTCAAACCCACTGTTTTTCTTAAATATCTACGTCTGTGGTCTACTGGTTCGAGTATTGGACTGCTGATCACGAGGTCGTGGGTTTGATTCCCACAGCACACAAATATTTATATGTTGAATATAAATGTTTGTTTTTGAATGGGTGTTTCTTAAGTATGTATTTATAAAAAAAAAGTATATAAGTATTATATCCATTGTCTAGTACCCATAGTACAAGCTCTGCTTAGTTTGGGACTAGATGGTGCTGTGTAAAAATGGCCCAGGATATTTATTTATTTATATTTTCAATGTACAGACACGTAATTTTATATTATTATAGAGATGATTGTAGTCGAAGCCAATGAGTTACAGCAGTAAAAAAATAAATATACATTTTATGTAATAAGTAAAAATAAAATACATATTATAATAAAGATAAAGAAAACAGTCAAACAGATTTATTTATAAAACATTTATTTTAAAACTTTGTTAAGTATTCAATTCACGATTTCAATTTCATTTACAATTTTAATTTAATTCAACATTTTAATTTAATTTTGCAATTTGATTTCAATCAAAGTAAGTTCTTTTACTGTTTTCATAATGAAATCAATGATTTAAAGATTTTATTGAAAATGCTTTTTTTTTAAAAGAAATATCTCTCTCAATATATTATATTGCGAGAGATATTTTAATATAATATATTGCGAGAGATATTTTAATTAGATATTTATTTTAAGAGATAGAAGCCTAGATAAGAAAACCTCCCCCACTTGCAGTTGGGAGCATGAGCACAATATGATGATATGAGCCCATACATTTCTAAAATTCAAAAAAAAATTCAAAATTCAAAATATTTTATTTCAATTAGACCATATAAATAGATACTTTTGAAACGTTAAATTAGTTGCACGGTTCCAAAAAAAAGTGGGTCTTATGGAGAAGAGCCGGCAAGAAACTCCATAGATACTCTTTTTTAAAAAAATGTGTGGTAACAGTAACAATTGTTGTGAATAGTAATGAGGATGATGCAGCTTGATGTGTAGTTGCAAAGATTAAAGAGTAGGTAAGTATTACAATTGAAATTACTGCCATAGCAGTAAGAGCCCACCAGTCCCGACAGATAGCACCCGTTCACGAGCATGACGTGTGTATCGGCGCCGTTTGACTCAACCATGTTGTAGGGAATAAAACGACCCGACACACAACGCCACCATCAGCAGGACATTTAAGTGAGAATGACAAGCTCAGACTGCGGGGCTAGTTATATTTAAGTAACATCTAATCCTGCAGAATACTCATACTTTACAGTTCATAATGATAATTTCTCAATAATAAAAGATTTACGGTAAAAAAATCTCTCAATTTAAAAGTTCGCAGGTAATTTATTTAATGTTACAATATACGATAAAATTATTGCAATGTCAAGTAATAAATTATTGCAATGTCAAATAGTAATAATAAAATAAAATAAAAAATATGTCAGCCTGAAATATTGTAATTATGGAGTCAATAGCCCGGTTCATTGGAACAGTTCAATCCCAAGCATTTTTGTCTTCTATATAATCTTTCACTGTGTAGAAACCTTTAAGACATAGCTTCTGCTTGACAACAGACTTAAATTTGTTCAAGCTTAAATTTTGAATATTGCTTGGGATTTTATTGTAAAAGCGTATACACTGGCACTTGAACGAATTATCTTCTGGAGCCTAGTTGAAGGAACAATAAATTTATTTTTATTCCTTGTATTAATATTATGTGTATCGCCCACGACTCACACTTAACTACGTACTGAGCTCTGAATTGTTCCTCAAGTAAATGCAGAGCTAATTGCTGGCATTTATGCTCCTCCGAGGGGCACTACCGAAACTTAATTGAGAACTAAATCTTATCCCTTCTAGTCTTCTTAAGCCCTGGTAGATAGAGTTGGGTTAAATTAGGTATTCAAGGCTAGCCAAGGTGCAATTTGATATTCGAATCGACCAACGAATAGAAACAAAATTTATGGAAATGACATTAGTGACAGCTCGATTTGTCGAAAGCTTGTGTTATTTCCATACATTTTGTTTCTATTTGTTTGTCGATTCGAATGTCAAAATGCATCTTGTCTACAGGCCCAGCAGTGATGGGCGATGGTTACTACAAACAATCGAATTATTCGTGGCATTGTTATCGAATGCATTTGAATGACTACTAAATTTTATTCGATAATCCGTTGATTGTTGTTATGCGCGATAACATGCGTACCTACGAATCGATAGTCAGATAGCAGATCACGCGTTTAATAAATTTAAAATAAAATAAAAAGCATTTTTTTTATCCTAGATAGGCTTGACCACAACTCGCCTGATGTTAAGCAACAATGTGGTCTACCATGGACCGCGCTTGCCTAGAAGAAACCGATTCACACTCGTCTTGAAGACACCCAAATTATAAGTCTCGGGGAATAAGGATTTATTCCGGGGAATAAGGATATAGTTCGCGCGTTGATTCAACGCATCATTCATCGTCTTACTTATTAACGAAATGACTAAATTAATTCGATTGTTTTACAATTATCGAACCATTCGATAAATTATTTAGTAAAAATCGCCCAGCGCTAGTATAAATCACGGTACTTATTTAGGGAGCATATTTATCATATATAATACTAGCTTCCCGCCAGCGGCTTCGCCCGCGTGGTCTTATAATTTTTTCCCCCGTTTTTGCTACATTTTTCATTACTACTCCGCTCCTATTAATCGCAGCGTGATGATATATAGTCTATAGCCTTCCCCGATAAATGGGCTATCTAACATGGAAAGAATTTTTCAAATCGGTCCAGTACTTTTTGAGTTTATTCGTTACATACAAAAATACAAATCTTTCCACTTTATAATATTAGTGTAAATATCATAATATCACAAAAGTTCTATTAGTACTTTAGGAGACAATCGATGTAGCACTTTTGTTAATGTATACATGTTTTTGATTGTGTACTCCCACATTTCGCTTGTATTTGAGCTATAGATTGACCTTGTATTATAGTCTGCGCAAAACTAGTTGGCCGCGCCTTAGGTATGTGAGCGGCGGGACGGAGGGGCAAGGTCACCTGCGCGCGGTGGGACGGAGGGGCGGGGGCGCAAGCTTTTGTTCACAGTAGCCCGCCGCCTCACCCGCGTCCCTACCTAAGGAGCGGCCAACTAGTTCCGCGTGGACTATACACAAGACTGTGGGTGTCTTCTGTCCAAGTACACGCCTGCCTAACCCTCCGAGGAATACAGGGGTGATATTTTGGTGGATGGTATATGATAATATTCAAAGCTAATGACAAGACTGTTACGAACTAAGGCCGGTATTACACAACTGTGGGAGTTCCGCACACTTGACGGTTCATTTACATTTGAATGTAGCCCTACCCTTTGTTTATTCCCGCTATACATTACTTGTTCACTTTATAGAAAGGGCTTAAGGTGTAGATTTCATGTTTGAAAATGTTAAAATAGAAAATAAATAGTAGTTATTTTAATAAAGGAAAAAATCGTCAAAAACCTGCGTCTTCTGGTCCAATTCACCAGACGCTAGTAACTAATAATCTTAGCATGGTAAATGCTTAAAAAATACAAAAAGATAATTAATAAAAGTTAAATAAAAACAACAAAAACCCACTTTTATATAAAATCTTATAGAAAACTAAAAAAAAGGAATCTTAAAAATTTTTAGAAAACAAAATATCGTAAAAATGCGTGGGCTGCTTCATGTCGAATTGTTATAAAGATTTTACTAACATAATTATGTTGCTAGAAATAGTCATGAAAATATTTTAATAAAAAACACCCCACGTTTTTTGCTTTTTGTTTTGCTCTTTACAGTGAGTTTTTTTAAAGGTCGATGGACAGGCTAGGGTATAATAGGGTTATCGATGTCGCAAAGTAGGTATTGCATTAGTTAATATATATATTTTAATCTTTATTGTGAGACAGTGGTTACAAAAGTTGTTGTTGAGTTAAATTCAAATGCAAATTCAAAATATTTTATTTCAATTAGACCATATAAATAGGCACTTTTTGTTTCATTTAATAATTCTAAATATTCACAGGTAATAATATCATAAGTATTTAAAATTTTAGTACTAAAGACAAATAATTTATATGTATAAGGTACTAATATTAACAAAATAATAAATAAAAATAAAAACTAACATTTCCGCACCTAGGCGTCAATGTACTCCTTATCGCTGTCATCTGGTAACGTGCCCAGAAGACTGGCAGCATTGCCACGTTGAATGGCAATGCTGATTCTTTGGCCCAAAAATAATCCAGCCCTCTGGTCACAGTAGCGTCGATAAGTCTTTTTGCAAGGTCTTTAAATAGGAGGCGAGCACTCGGACCCCACGGCCCGAGCGTTTCGATCCCAAACGGCTCAAAACTATAGTTCCCACATCTGGGGAAGTACCTCAACCTAATAGAAAACTGCAGCCAAATAACACACTTTATTGTGTGTTGTGTTCCAGTTATTATAGGCAATTTTGAATTGTCAAACTAGTTGCACGGTTCCAAAAAGTGGGACTTATGGAGAAGAGACGGCAAGAAACTCCATGGTCACTCTTTTAAAAAAGTATAGGTATTTATAGCAAGTAACAATAACATTTTGTGATGAATAGTTAGCTATTAATGTGAAAGTAGCTCTTTCCGTCTGTTACTTAATTAAAAAGAAAGAAGCTCCAAATATAAATGTATGTATTTACAAAAAAAAAGTATATAAGTATTATATCCATTGTCTAGTACCCATACTACAAGCTCTGCTTAGTTTGGGACTAGATGGTGCTGTGTAAAATGTCCCAGGATATTTATTATTTATTATTATTATTTATTATAAATCTCTCGCCTCTCCTCGTATGTCTGTAAAAATTTTAACGGTAGAGTGTTCACCTTAAACACAGTTTGATGTATGAGCGGTACGGTTGGCGTTACTTCATTTGCATATTTTCTGTGTCTATTCCGGTAAGGGATGATATTCTCGGAACCTTGAAACTAGGTTAGATACAATTTAAAATCATATAGATCTATAAAATTGTGGTCCCTATTGCTTTAAACTTGGCATTAATGCCTCATTATACAGGACCTTTTTTTATATTCGTAACTAGCTTTTAGCTCCTATAAATTTTTCCCCCGTTTTTCCAACATTTTTCATTGCTACTCCGCTTCTATTAGTCGTAGCGTGATGGTATATAGCCTATAACCTTCCTCGCTAAATGGGCTATCTAATACTGAAAGATTTTTCAAATCGGTCCAGTAGTTTCGGAGTCTATTCAATACAAACAAACAAACAATGAAATCTTTCCTCTATATAATATTATTACTAGTATAGATAGGCTTACGCTTGACCAGCTCGCCTCATGTTAGGCAACGCTTTGGTCAACAGTGAAGCGTGCTTGCCTAAAAGAAATCGTTTCACTTGTGACTTAAAGACACCCAGATTATATAAAAAAAGACCGATTCAGGAAGCATAGTCCAAATTTCAGCAGTACACATAATTAAAGTGGACTTAAAGCGTTTCGTTCGTGTTTTTGGAGTATCCACCATGAAAGAATGTCACTTTTTGTTGCTGCTGGTCGACCGATAGTAGAAAGAAGGATCAGATGAGATCCTCTTCAGCGCAGCCGTGAAGCATAGTACTTTTTACTTCTATTTTGTTATCTTATCTATTTTTTCTCTTAGTAAGAAAGTTATGGAATATAAGAGAGGTAGGGCACAGCCATTTATGGCTCAAATCTGGAGCAGCCCATCTGGGGAAGTACCTCGGCCTTACAGAAAACTGCAGCCAAATAACACACTTTATTGTGTGTTGTGTTCCTGCAGTGAGTAAGGTCGCCAGAGCTCATTCTAAGGATGCGCTGGCAGCAAGAGGAATATTCCCTTAAACTGTCGGCACAGTGAATCCTCCATAAACCTCTAAGAGGTTTTTCGGGTCGGCAACGCGCGAGTAATACCACTGGTGTTGCAAGCGTCCATAGGCTATGGTAACCGCTTACCATCAGGCAGGCCGTATGCTTGTTCGCCACCTTAGTGATATATAAAAAAAGTACGTGTGTCGCTTGCAGCTAAATAAATGTTTCTTTCTTTCTGTCTTTCTAGATGAGTATGTCTAAATCAGATATTAATTCATACGACTATCATTTTAATGAGACAATTTTATTATGTACATCATCTAGTAATGACCTGTCAACCACATAAAGTAACGTGCTTGCCTCCAATTAATATCCGCTGCCTCCAAGAGCTGATGGGACTGTCAAACGATTGCCCAAATTGATGGGTTTGCAAATTAAATGGTAGATTTGAGACACGGACTAAGATGCAAATGGAGTTGTCATCAGTGTTATTTTTACTCTGATGGATTTGTGTATGCCTGCAATGACAGTCATTTTTTGGTTGTTGGTTTGACCTATAATAGCATTTTATTTGAGCGAAGAAATCAGCATATGGTACCATCACGCAAGTATTCATCGAAGGGTAAGGCAGGGATGTACTGTTACACTCACAGTTCACTGGTATATTTGAGAAGGGAGTGTATAATGTTTTCACCAAAGCAGTGGGAAGATAATTGTGTGCTTGTTATAATTGAGAGGAGATTGTGTAGTGTATAACAATGCCTAGCGAAGAGCGGCCGCATCAGTTATCTCCTTACTTCTTCATTTATACCCCTATGTCTTATGACCCTAAAGGTATCACTCCATCTGTTCAATACTCTGTGACTTCTTGGTGTTTGTGTATTTTGAATGGCTTCAAGTGTATCCAATTTAGATGATTATTAATTGTTTACTGTACTTGATAAACAATTATCGAAAATTTTGGTAATTTGAATATTTTGAAGAGTAGTCAATTAAAAAATACAAATGGCTTGTAAAATCTTTTTGTATTTCAAGAGCATAGTATGTTGTTAGCAACATAAATCGTAAAACTGCCTTTGGGGCAAAAAGTTTCTCGAGTGGAGACCACACATCGGAAAGCGCAGTAACAAGATGGACAGAGGACCTGGTAAGGTCGCAAGGACCAGGCGGATACGACCGGTCTTCGTGGAAGTCTTTAGAGAAGGCTTTTGTTCAGCAGTGGGCCTCTTTGGCTGATATGATGAGTTAGCAATTTTCATTCGCCCTGTTTTTCAGGCAACTAGGATCAAACGTATACATATAAGTAGACATAGAAAAAAGTATCATCATGCTTGTATTCCCTATAGGGTAAGACAGAGGTACTTCTGCACAAACTAGGATCAAAAGTATATAAGTAGACATAGAAAAAAGTATCATCAGGCTTGTATTCCCTATAGGGTAAGACAGAGGTACTTCTGCACACCTCTATTGCTATGAACCGCTGCCACTGAGAATTTCAGTGAAAAATCCAATTGAGAATCGAACAACCTCTAGACAACGAAAGGAATGTGTTCTCTAGATCAGCAGTCATGATTGTAACTGTTGTGTCCTGTGTTTAACACAATATATCCTGGAATGGTGTTGGGATTAAATAATAAACATTGTTAGAGTTTTGTTATACGTGGTGTCGCTTGGGGTCTCAGACTCCGAGAGAGAGTGCATTATCATATAGCATAATGTCAATTGTCAACTGTCAATGTCAGTGTCGCTCGTCTCTCTACCGCGCCCTCTACCACAGCACGCGTAACTAGTTTATTGTAATAGGAATTCTATTCGCAATACATACATATTCACAGTAACAAATGAAGCAGTTAAAAATGCACTTCAAATTTAAAAAAAAAACACTAGCTTTTCGCCAGTGGCTTCGCCCGCGTGGTCTGGATATTTCTTATATCTTTCATCTCCTATTTCAACATTATTTGGCATTATAAAGTAGCCTTACACCAGTGGCGTGCGGTCCATACATGCAAATAAGCACTGCATACCCTGGAGTCAAAATTTCTAAATAATAAATAGTACCCGGGTTGAATTAAACTAACAAAAGGTAATAGGTACCTACTACTCTTTATTTTTTATAAATTTTTATGATACCTAATTCATATCTGGTTATTAGATTGTGTACACAAACACATCTTACAGTTTCCCTTGCATTTTGTTTACAAAAATATCTCATGGCCCTTTCAAATGCCACTTTGGATGTATCATTTATGCATTTTTAGTACTTATAAATCTCTTATTTAACTATTCTTAATGGTCGCAACAAACATCATGCGAAGCCAATGGCACCGCGTCCGCCTAGCGCGCCGCCCGCGCGGAAGAGTAGGTATGGTGGTTTACGACCGAAACAGGTTGAAACTAAGTAGTTACACACTTATAGGTTTTTTTATTTTAGTTGTGCATACCCGGTATGAAATGTCTGTGCACGCCCCTGCCTTACACCACCTCAAAGAAACTCCAACAGTAGAGCCCTACCTTTTGTACCATCTCAAATTAACTCCGGCAGTGGAGGTCTACCTTTTGTACCACCTCAAACAAACTCCAGCAGTGGAGCCCTACCTTTTGCACCACCACAAACAAACTCCAGCAGTTGCGCCATACCTTTTTCAACATTATTTGGCATTATAAAGTAGCCTTTGTCCTTTCTCAGGCTCTAGGCTATCTGTGTACCAAATTTCATTTAAAACGGGAAACTAGTTATGGCGTGAAAACGTGACAGACAGACAGAGTTACTTTCGCATTTATAACATTAGTAAGGATGATATACTTCGTAATATACTTGATACTTCCCTAATTATTTAAAAACACACCACTTTAACCCTTCAACACCCTACACTTAATTTGAAAACGTTCACAAATGCTCTAAAATCATCGCATTGAAAAGCATAAACATGAGAGACACTCGCGAAGTGAGGACAAGACAAAAAGAGGCTAAACGGGCCGAAATCTGATACCCTCACGAACTTAATGAAACTTGATGTGTGCAAAAACGTATACGCCGGCTGATATAACTTGAGACTTTATGGTCACCACTTATTTTGTAATTGTCAAGCATGTACCTAAATGCGGTTTTTCAACCGCGATTAGTAAACTCGATGAAAAGGGTTCAAGTTCGGGCTCTGTTGACTACGTCCAGCAGTAGACGAATAAGAGCTGATGATGTTGTTGATGATGATGATTAGGAGCTAGGCTAGACCAAGCTTTGTATGTGTCCCGTGTAATAAGAGGTGAACTATTGAGAAATACATAGGAAAACCCTTTGACTTAGGAAGCGTACCTAGGACCTCTTGTGTTGTTGTTAACATAATGTCACCAAAAATATTTTGAGTGAAACCGTTAACATTTTTGAACGTTACTGGACAATTAAATGTGACAGAAACTTCAAGGTTCATACATACAATCACGCCAATATTTCCCGAATGGGAAGCAGAGGTGAAATGTACACCCACTATTAAGTATAGGTTATGATTTACATAGGACTAAGGAAAGAACTGTGAAATTGTGATTGTTCTTTTTTATAAATTAAGAACAGGTCCATGCTTGATCGCCAGTTCACCTGATGTTTAGTGATACTGCGATGTGTGACGTAATTTTCATTTTAATGTGCTTCCCTAATTCACCGCGTCTCAAGATAGGTTGGCCGCCGTATATTTACTGTAGCAGGCTTAGGGATGTGCTGTCCGGGTTTGTATGGGTGTTTAGTTTGCAAGCCCCGGAGTTTTGATGTCAGTTTAGAGGGATATCTATGTTTGGGCGTTAGATAATCGGTTTTGTTGGGCATTGGGTAGTTGATGATACTTTGAAATAATTTACAATGTCATAAATTGCTGAATACACCATTTTGAAACACTTTAAAAGAGTTGAAATGATTATTGTGCTTTTATACGGTTAAATATTTATATAGTAAGTAGCTAGTATGAGGTTCGATGCCCAGGTCGAGCAAAGTGTTATTCTAAAACAAAATTAAATTAAATTTAGAAAACCCCCGACACGAAATGTAATTTGCCATTTTGTGGTGGCGGCCATCTTGGATTTGAATTTTATCATAGTGTATAGTATTCTCCTAGTTAAGCCCTTTCATTTGATACCCATATTGAGGGAGTTGTAAAAAAATATGTAATCCGCTATTTTGTGGCGGCGGCCATCTTGGGCGGATTTTCATCAAACATAGCTAAGAACACTCCTGACTAAAACGTCAAACTTATGACACCCCGTCGTTTTTCCGTCGGGGATTAATAAAACGGTTTTTCTATGAAATTCTCGCTATTAGCTTGGAGTTTGAGATTTGCCCGGTAGATGGCAATAGGCACGCCCCTTATTACATGAGACTTAAACGTACCGTCGAACTGTTCGTGTACCTCAGCCTAACCCTTCGGAGAATATAGGCGCGATGGTATGTATGTAACATTAGCACATATTATTCTCCACTGCAAACACCACTTTCAGTGAACAGCATAGAGTTCTAAAAAACTTAAACTTTACATTATTTAAGAATAAATTATTTGAATGGTTAAATACTAAGAATTTCTATAGTCTTAAAGAATTTATGGACAACAAATTTTCATGTTAGTATTAAGTGAAAGATTTGCATGCTAAGTGTAATTCTGGCAAAACATGTAAGCACTTTATTATATTATTGTAACACCATGTATACCATGTTTTATGCAAATAAATAAATATTATTATTATTATTATTATCTTTCCAGCAAATAAATACCAAAAGCCCCATTGAGATATAAAACATCTTTCTCCAAACAAAAAGTGTATTATTTGCACAAATTCTTCCGAAGAAACTTTGTCCTGTGTACCCATTACAGCACAAGTTTCGTCGAAATATTGGTACAGCTTAACGTTAGCCGATCATAAACTTGTGTGGTTTATCGTACTTGGTGCAGTTTCTAACGGGAGCACTATTCCTATTGTTTTACGAAGTTTTGTTCTAAATAAAATATTTGTTTCATAGATACATACACACGCCTTTCTAACCGACTTCAAAAAAGGAGGAGGTTCTCAGTTTGACTGTAGGTTTTTTTTTGTATGTATGTTACGCGTTTTCTCAGTCAATTGTGGACCGATTTTGAAATATCTTGGCGGTGCCAAATGCGGTGGTAATTTAATTTAAATATGATTTTCGTTCATTGTCTGTTTGGCACCGACTCCAAATTAGTTAAAACCATAATGTAAATGTATCTGTTATTTTTTCCTTTTTAGTTTCTAGGTGTTTTTGGGAGCGGTTTGTTTTTTTCCCATAGGGGCACGCAGAAACTACAGTAGCTCAACACCACGAATCACCACGCGGGCGAAGCCGCTGGTGAAAAGCTAGTATAAAATATAATATTTTCAATAAAACATAAAATATACAACAAAAATATTTTTTATTTCAGCCCCGTCACATGCAATATGACAATACAAATAAAACCCAAGTTTTTTTCTATTTTTTGTTTTCACAAATCGTTCGTAGGATTTGGAGGGATTTTCTTTAAACTTTTTTGTACAAACAAAAGTATGAAATGCTCATTTTAATTTTATATTTTTAGGGTACCGTGTGTGTATTAACAGAACCTCTGTTAGTGCACGCATGTATGTATTTTTTTCTCATTTTGTACTATTTATTTCATGAAAAATATATGTTTACAACATTTGTTAAGGGATAAAAAAAATTTGGCATACATTAATTTGTATAAGTTACTGATTAGGGTAGTGTATATAATTTCCGCCAGATGGAGTAATTGCTTGCAGTGACTGGGTGAGGAAAGCCGATGTCGCTTGGACCCTTTGTCATTCACTAAGAGAGACATGTGAAGTCTGCCAACCCGCTTTAGGGCCAGCGTGGTGGACTATGGCCTAATCCCTCTCTTACTAAAAGGAGACCCGTGCCCAGCAGTGGGACAGTTAATGGGTTGATGATGAAGAGAGGCCTACGTGGACGAATATCAGACAGGTCACGTGGATGTAAGTTGTTGATGATAAAATAATAATTGCTCGAAGAAAAAATAAATGAATTATTTAAAGAATTTGTCGATCGTTTAAAAAAATGCGCAAACATACAAAAATCAATTAATGAATATGTTAACTATAAAATAATAGCCTAACATAATTATCGCCTCAGGATTTGTTCTGAAAGTTACACTCAGAGCCTTGTTAAGTACGAAACCCTTCAGTGAGTAAAGCTCACACTTTAGCCTGTGTTTAAAGGTCAAGTGGATTTTGAACTCAACCGATTAGGGCAAAAAATGTAAGCACTTTTTGTTGAAAAATAAAAGGTGACATAAATTTGTTTCGCTGCCTATTAGTCACAAGACGCCACGATAAGAATTGATTTGAACATTATGAGGAACCCAGCATACCCTAAAAGGTTTTCTCAACGAAGTCTCTTTACCCCTATTAAATCAGCGGGTGCGTTGAAGCGTTCTTTTGCGTGAGCTCCCTTATTTGACGACGTCTGTGGTCTAGTGGTTCGAGTACCGGACTGCTGATCACGAAGTCGTGGGTTCGATTCCCACAGGACACAAATATTTATGAGTTGAATATAAATATTTGTGTTTGTCTGGGCGTTTCCTATGTATATGTATGTATTTACAAAAAAAAAAAGTAAGTATATAAGTATTATATCCATTCTCTAGTACCCATAGTACAAGCTCTGCTTAATTTGGGACTAGATGGTGCTGTGTAAAAATGTCCCAGGATATTTATTTATTTATGTTAAGCGGCGCCAATAGACGTTAGCAATACCAGCAGTATCTTGCTATTTTTATCTTGATACAGTTATACCCGGTAAGTTACTAGCTATATTATTATTAGCTATATTATTATTAAACCATTACAAAATAATGTCACATTATACCAGGATATCGGATTCGGAATAGGGTGTTTGTATTTGAGGCTCGCTCTATTACATGTAATCTAAATATAGAGGCGAATTATGGGTGTATATTACTCCTCTGCCCAACTTCAGAGAAAACAAGCCTATGTGTATGTATACTATTGCTTAGCGGTAGAATATTAGGTAGTGCAGTTATACCACCTCAAACAAACTCCAACAGTAGAGCCCTACCTTTTGTACCATCTCAAATTAACTCCAGCAGTGGAGCTCTACCTTTTGCACCACCTCAAACAAACTCCAGCAGTGGAGCCCTAAATTTTGCACCACCACAAACAAACTCCAGCACTGGTGCCATACCTTTTGTACCTTTAACAATTCCTAGAGAACTTGTCCAATTAAGGGGCATTTTTATTTCATTCTCAGCTGTTGGTGGAATCAAACAGCGCACGAGTGTAACCTGTAGTTTCACACAAAGAGGAGTGATCGTTAGCCATGCGATTGTGAGTCGCCACTCCAAAACAAACGCGTTACCATGAACACAAGTCACTTTTGTTGAAAGTTGTTCCCTTGCATATTTGAATACTAAAGCCCAACACATTCTTCATCTTCCTAGCCTTTTCCAAACTATGTTGGCGTGGCTTCGAGTCTAACCAGATGTAGCTGAATATAATAATAATAATGTAATCCTCCATAAACCTCTAAGAGGTTTTTAGGGTCGGCAACGCGCGAGTGATACCCCTGGTGTTGCACACGTCCATCGGCTACGGTAACCGCTTACCATCAGGCGGGCCGTATGCTTGCTTGCCACCTTAGTGGTATAAAACAAAAGAAAAATGGTATTTTAACGAAGCGATTGCCATTAGACCTCCGCAACCAGATGTGGAATGAACTCCCCGCGGAGGTTTGCCCTGGATACTACAATATAGGGTTTTTTAAGGGTCTTGTGGTTTTTGCAGAGTAGGCAACACGTCCTGTCATGTTCGTAGTGAATGTTCCTGATCTTATGGCCAGGACCCATAGGGCATGTGATGGAAAGTGGGGTTTTTAGTATGAGACCGATTTCCATCCGTACGGGACCTACAATGCCACAGACAGACACACACACACAGACACGTCAAACTTATAACACCCATCGTTTTTGCGTCGCGGCGTCGGGGGTTAAAATAATAATAATAACCAACCCATATGCTGTCCTACTGCTCGGCACGGGCCTCCTCACAGTATGAGAAGGATTAGGTTTTATTTATTTTAAATGATTTTGGTTGATTAAGGAGAGTGAGGGACAGTGACAACAGCATCTTGAGAACGGTTGCTGATAACTACAGCTCACCAATTGTAGGCAAGTTTGTGCAGAGGGTAATAAAGTAAGGTTGCTTTATTGCGTTCTGCACAGACAGATTACCTACCTTATAGTACCAACTCACCTATTTTGCTTACTAGCATTAGTTCATAAGTCACTTTACTAACAAAATATGGATCTGTACTGTTGTCCGAAAAAAAAACATTTATTATTATTTATTACTAGCTTCCCGCCAGCGGCTTCGCCCGCGTGGTCTTATAATTTTTTACCTGTTTTTGCTACATTTTTCATTACTACTCCGCTCCTATTAGTCGTAGCGTGATGATATATAGCCTATGTTACTCAGGGATAATGTAGCTTTCCAAAGGTGAAAGAATTTTTGAAATCGGTCCAGTAGTTTCGGAGCCTATTCATTACAAACAAACAAACAAACAAACAAATCTTTCCTCTTTATAATATTAGTATAGATTAGGCTATAGTCCACCACGCTAGCCTTATGCGGGTTGGCAGACTTCACACCGTCGAGAAAATCCCTCAGGCATGCAGGTTTCCTCACGATGTTTTCCTTCACCGGGAAAATAAATTATATTATTATAAAGAAGTGAGTTTGAAACCGCTGGTACGCGCCAGAAACAAGCCCGCAAACCTTAATAAAACCTCTCGTTAAGTTGAAGGAAGAGACACACTTGCAACTATTCTATTCTGGGTCCTCAACTATTTATTATCACAATGCCCTTTCATTCTGTTTGTCTACTGTGATGTAACTTGTTTAAAGAAATGCTTCTTTCAGTTTATTGTTGGTCAGTTTAAATCTGAATTCTAAAAAAAATACATATATAAATGTACAATAATAATTGTTGCTTTTTTTGGTCTAGTGCACGATTGTAACGTTAGAGATCCTGGTTTCGATTCCCGGGTAGAGCAGTGTTGTTAGGTTTTTCTGTGAAATTCCCAGTAGCAGCTCGGAGTCTGGATTTGTGTACGGTTAATGGCAAAACATAATATATAGGTGAACTGTAGGTATACATTAATAAATAAATAATTACCCCTAATACATTTTCACACAGCACCATCTAGTCCCAAACTAAGCAGAGCTTGTACTATGGGAACTAGACAATGGATATAATACTTATATACTTTTTTTGGAAATACAAACTTATAATACATAAGAAACACCCAGACAAACACAAATACTTTTATTTATCACATAAATATTTGTGTCCTATGGGAATCGAACCCATGACCTCGTGATCAGCAGTCCGGTACTCGAACCACTAGACCAGAGACGTCATCAATACAATTCTGCTTTGCTTCAGGGAATACAGGCGTGATGGTATGGTGTGTCTAGGCCAATGAGCATATAATTTTACTGCAAAAATACTAGTTTTCTGCCAGCGGCTTCGCCCGCGATGTCTGGGTATTTCCTATAACTTTCATCCCCTATTTCAACCCCTTACAGGCATTTTTTCGCATTTAAAAGTATCCTATCTCCTTTCTCAGGCTCTAGACTATCTGTGTACCAAATTTCATTTAAAATAGTTTAGTAGTTTTGGCGTGAAAGCGCGACAAGCAGACAGATAGAGTTACTTTCGTATTTATAATATTATTAAGGAAAGTAAGGATCATTTTGTGTCATAGCGCAGATGCCGTTACTTGTCATCTGTACTAAGGGTGTGTACGTCAACCACACACACACGTGCACACAAATACAAACATATACAAAGGAACAGATCACAACATGATCACAAGGAAAACACGCCGGAATTCCAAGGGCCCTTGTAACTAAAACAAAAGCAATATTGAATGTAACTCCATGATTTACTCAAACCATCTTGAATATCAAACAAAGCTACACATATATACGAAATTGGACTGTCTGTCTGTTATATCTGAGTTTAATTTACTCTACATAATAAAACTACTTATATAAAAATTTTACTACTTATATATCCACTAGACTACTGAGTCGTTGGTCCCAAATTTAAATTCTTTATTTGCATAATATGAGTTTTCAAAAGATGTTGTATATTAAAAAGTCGTTTCACCACATTCAGCCTCATATAGCATGCAAAAATGAAGTAAGTAGGTAATTGAAAAACAATGAAATATTTCAAATTAATGCAAAATAATGGAAAATGTCAAATGAATACAAAAATAATGGAAAATGTCAAATGAATACAAAAATAATGCAAAATGTCAAATTAATACAAAATAATAGAAAATTAAAACTTACAATTATTTTACAGTTGGATCTTCTATATATTCGCTTACAGAGTAATAAGCTTTTTGCACAAGCAGACAGCGCAACCTCTTTTTTAACCCCCGACGCAAATACGACGGGGTGTTATAAATTTGACGTGTCTGTCTGTGTGTGTGTGTGTGTGTGTCTGTCTGTGGCATCGTAGCTCCCGAACGGATGAACCGATTTGGATTTTGTGAGTGTTTAGGGAGTGTTCTTAGCTATGTTTGATGAAAATCGGTCCAAGATGGCCGCCGCTACAAAATAGCGAATTACATATTTTTTCACAACTCCCCTAATATGGGTGTCAAATGAAAGGGCTTAAAACTAAGAGAATACTATATACTATACACTATGATACATTTCAAATCCAAGATGGCCGCCACCACGAAATGGCAAATTACATTTCATGTTGGGGGTTTTCTAAATTTTTAATTAGGTAATATGATTAGGTTATTTTCAAGTCGCAATTGTGATGGTAGTTTATTATAAATATTGGGACCCATGCAAAATATACTCTTAAGGAGTGTTGTTTTAGAATGACGAATATAATATATAATATAATATAAATATCCTGGGACATTTTAGACAGCACCATCTAGTCCCAAACTAATTTGTGTCTTGTGGGAATCGAACCCACGACCTCGTGATCAGCAGCCCGGTACTCAAACCACTAGACCACAGACGTCGTCAATACATAGTATGTCTCAAGTTCGACCCAAGGCACGCAACTCTGACTTTTTGAAATCATGTGCGTTTAATTAATCATCCCTCCAATCTAATACTTCAATCAACAAATATTCCTATTTCACGTGAACGAAGTCACGGGCCATCGCTAGTATAAATGTTTTTCTTCTCCGATGTTTGTCCTAAGTTTCTTGGATCCAATGCATACAAATAATATCATGTAATAGGATAAGCACAGAGCATGCAATATCTCTATCAATGGGTACCTTATGTTGATTTGAAGATCAGATGAATAATAGAAGGTGAAAGGGACATCGACGCACAAACGTCGTGACAAGGTTTCACTCAAGGTCAAAAATAAAATGACCTAGGTCATTCATGTAGAAAATGATCGGTTATTACAGATATTGTCATTTTTAAGCGCGCAGTGTATTGCTAAAACGGTGATTATAACGCTCCGCAGTGAATGTTATCGCGCACGCGATCCGAAATAAATGAAACAATGATTTTTTATTATAAATCTAATTCGGGTTAATAGAAATAATGTTTTTTTAAACATTCAAGTAAAAAAAACTGCAGAAAAAATTGGAAAATTGATGAAAAAAGTTATGGAAATTTTTTACGCAGAGTTCAAAATCATGTACTGAACTCATGGTATTCGGATGTGCGTCGAGGTGGAAGTGACCTTCCACCTTGTCTTGATGTCAGCTGGTATCTAAATACTTAGTACAAACGTTATTCTTTCGGTAATCTTCGGCAAACTTCGGTAGTTTCTGAATCGCTGATTGGCAGTACAATGTGCGTGTTAACATTTTTTTTTAATTTAAAAACTTAGCTGTCCTAAGTTTTAAATACGACTGCTATGCTCGAGGCCCTAAGTTTGATTCCCAGTTCAAGCTTGGTTTTATTGGGTTTTTCTATGTAGTTTTCAGTAGAACCTCGAAATCCACTCATTTATGGTGTAGTGGGTACAGTCTATTACCCAATATCCAATATTATCTCTACACCTCTGCCTAGCCCTTCTAAATAAAAAATACAGTTCTTCTCCTTATGACCAACTTTTGGTTTCCCAAAAGTTGGTCATAAGGAATCATTTTGGAAGTCAAAAACTAGTTGAATAATTTCTTATTCAACTAGTTTTTGACTTCCAAAATTATTCATGGAATGGCTGCGGAAAGGGATACTGATCTATGAATTGGTGTTCTTATTATTTAGCCACGAGCCCCTCTACGTTATTATCTACACAACAAGCATCCTGAAGCATTTAATATCCGTATGAGGGTAAATTAAAAAGTTGAGCGTAATTCTCATCGCATAGTTTACAACTTTACTAACCTGTTTACATTCCTACTTAGAGATTCCTCTTTAGTTACATAATACAGAATGGGAGAAGGTCAATATTGTACAGAGATGGCTGGCTAACGTGAAGGTGACAGTTGAAAATCTCTGCAAAAATTCTCACTGTACAGACAGCTGGGTAGCCAAGAAGGCGACTGTTCTTGCGACCCCATTATCTATATCTATCTCGATAAAACGGCTGCAGGGTGTGGTTGTGGAACTGTGCCGCAAACAATGGTGCACCTCCTATCCTGTCCTTTGTGCCCCACAACCTGCAATCTAAGCGACCTCTGCGCTGCCACTGACGATGCTGTGGAAGTGGCGAAATTTTGGGCACACCAAATCTAATTAAAAAAATAAAATCGTACCATCGACACGAAGAAGAAGATCTATATATTTAATATAAATCAGCCTAGCCCTGCAGTTTGAGTTTGTCATGCTCACTTAAATGTTCTGCTGATGGTGGCGTTGTGTGTCGGGTCTTTTTATAACATGGTTGAGTCAAACGGCGCTGATACACACGTCATGCTCGTGAACGGGTGCTGTCTGTTGGTACTGGTCAGCTCTTACTGCTATGGCTATTTTCCTTTCTTTTCTAATCTGAATCCTAACACATCAAACTGCAATGGACCTATATTCTCAAAATTGTTACTGTCTTACTATTTTTTTTTTAAAGAGTGACTATGGAGTTTCGTGCCGGCTCTTTTTCATAAGTCCCACTGTTTTGGAACCGTGCATCTAGTTTGACTGTTCAAAAGTGCCTATTTATATGGTCTATTTGAAATAAAATATTTTGAATTTGAATTTGGATTTTCCATCTATCTATTTAACAAAGAATTACTTGAACTTCTGTATTCGCCTTCGATATAAAACTGGTTAAAGCCAGCTCAACCCCAATAATCTGTTTACTGACCAGCTTATGTACCCCATAAGTTTACGAATATTACACAACATACAATCACGCCTGTCTTCCCCGAAACGTGAGGCAGAGGTGTACCAAAGTACACCTACAGGTCGCCGCTGTGTCCTATATAGGGGACAAGACTAATGCCATCAACCGGGCACAAATTCAGACTCCGAGATGATACTGGGAATTTTACAGAAAAACCTAACAGCACTATGCTTGACCGCTTTCACTCTAATACAGTTCTCGTCAAACTTATTGTCCGGGTTGAAGTTGGCAAGAGCTAACTTTAACCCGGCCGTAAAATCGTAGAAAGAAAAATATTGGATTAGAATGATTTAAAAGGAGCCTGCGACTTGAGCTTTCGTTTTTAATTATTACAATGTAATATTTTTCTTTCTCCGATTTCTACGGCCGGGTTAAAGTTAGCATGTGCCAACCTCAACCCGGACTATAAGTTTGGCGAGAACTGTACTTACCTACTCTTTAATCTCTGCATCTACACATCAAGCTGCATCATCCTCATTACTATTCACAATAATTGTTACTGTTACCACACATATTTTTTTAAAAGAGTATCTATGGAGTTTCTTGCCGGCTCTTCTCCATAAGACCCACTTTTTTTGAACCGTGCAACTATGTAGTTTAACGTTTCAAAAGTATCTATTTATATGGTCTAATTGAAATAAAAATATTTGAATTTGAATTTGACCCGGGAATCGAACTCTAGTGTTGCAGTCACAATTTTATCTAACTCGATAAAATATCCAATAAGCCATCTTAGTCAGTTCTTAGAAGTAATATCTCCAAAGTGGTCTCAAATTATACTTCCTAGAATCAAGAAACAAAACTTCTGTCCTTCGGCTTACACGAAATTTATTTTTTGTTTGCGTAATCTGTATAGCCAAGGTGGGAGGAACATCGACGCACAAACGTCATAACAAGATTTCACTCAAGGTCATGACCTATGACCTAGGTCATTCATGTAGAAAATGATCGGTTATTACAGATATCGAAATTTTTGAGCGCGCAGTGTAATGCTAAACACGCGAACATAACGCTCCGCGGTGAATGTTATCGCGCGCGCGATCCGAAGTAAATGAAATAATGTTTTTTTTTTTATTATAAATCCAGTTTGGGTAGATAGAAATAACGTCTTTTTACAAGTTCGAGTTCGTTCAAGTAAAAAAAAAGCTACAGAAGAAATTGAAAGATTTATGAGAAAAGTTTCTGACAATTTCAACGCAGGGGGGTCCAGAATCATGTACTGAACTCATGGTATTCGAATGTGCGTCGATGTCCACTTTGTATACAAGTAATACTAGTATACTAGTTTATCCCCGCGGTGTTACTCGCGTTCATCTATTTTATAGCCTACTAGCTTTCCGCCAGCGGCTTCACCCGCTATCCCACGGGAACCATACATTTTACCGGGATAAAAAGTAGCCTATGTGCTATTCCAGACTATAATCTATCTCTGTGCCAAATTTCATCCAGATCCGTTCAGTAGTTTTTTCGTGAAAGAGTAACAAACATCCATCCATCCATCCATCCTCACAAACTTTCACATTTATAATATTAGTAGGAAGTAGGATTAAACGTTAATAGAGATAGTGAAGTGGTGGTAGTATGAATCTAATAAAACATTTAAAAATGTACACGGTCACATGTAGTTATGTACTCAACTAAGGTGACGTAATAATTGCAGCTATGCAAGTAATTACAACAACAGCTGACGTGGCAAATGTTAATGAGTGTAATCGCGATACGCGACACGAAGAACAAACTCAAAGAAACAATGTATATGCTTTTGACATTTATTTTATCGAATTTTATTATTTTACTTTCCACAGCTTCACTCGCATCAAGTTTGAACCCCATTTTGTTGTTATTCTGTTATTTGGGACGGAGACAAATCCAACAAATCAAAAACGATTAAATTCGGTCCAGCAGTTGTCGAGATATGTGTTGTAACAAACCCGACTTTATTTTATATACTAGCTTTTGCCCGCGGCTTCGCTCTCCGTGGATGAAGAAACAAAATTGAAAGAAGTCGATCCCGAATAAGATAAAAAGCAGCTCACTATAACAGTTTCATCATCCTCCTAGGCTCCTAGCCTATGCCGAAAATATGTTAAGCTCCGGTTCCAATCGAAACAGATGTGGTTAAATATAAATATCTTACACAAAGCAATAGCGTTCAGACTGGTTAAAACCGATAGGTATCCTAACTTTAAATTGATCGTCTGGTTTTTTGGCCTTCTGACTAAAATTAAAGATAACGTTAAAGTTAGTAAACGATAAAGTTAAAGAAAACGATTAAAGTTTTGCATAGGTTTTCGTATGGGGTCTACTATGCCGAATCAATTGCAAATTCTTAACGTGCTATATAAGGTACAGAGGGTCTCGATGTCTTAAGAATGGTCACCCATCCATAGTCTAACCGCAGAAACCGCTGCTTAACCTATCGCTCAGCGTAGTTATTACTTCGCCAAAGTTTTTAGCTCGGTTTGAGCAACTAATACTGGCACTGGGGTACTCTATGAGGTACTGAGGTGATACTGTTTGTGAAACTGTGTTATTCAAAATCACTCCAAAGGAAAAGTGAAACTTCAGTTAGCCGTAATAACTCGTAATTCTAACCAAACTTTACAACTATTGTTTAATTTAAGTCTATACCACTTTAAACGTTTATAACTTATCAACAATCACGATTTCTGCGCATATGACAACTTAATTAAAGAACCAACAATAATGATCCCTTATATCAATAGGAATACATACTACAGAGAGGTCAAGCTCTATCTCAGCATCTACGCAACCGAGTGGAATGAGATATACCTCATTTTTTTAGATGAACGCTGGACTTTTAAATAGAAAATCAAAAATCAAAAACCAACAATGATGATCTCTTCTTTCTATGGGCTTGCATACAACAGAGAGGTCAAGCTGTATGTGAGGTTCTATACAAATAATTGAAAAAAGCATTACATCAGTTTTTAAGTTGGAAATTATGCTTTACAACAGTTAACACAAAATTCAAATCTATTCAGTAGGTTTAGCGCCAACCCCTAACAAACAGACAAACAGACAAGAATTCTAAAAATCACATTTTTGGGTTCGCGATCGTTTATATACTCTAACCCAATTGTTATTTTTTAAATATCTTCAATGTACAGAAACGACTTTTTTACAATTTTATAATAGTATAGATAACCTTTCTCATTAAACAGGCTATCTAACAGTGAAAGAATTTTTCATATCCGACCAGTAATATTAATAATATTAAAGTATAGGTAATAGTCAATTTTTTAATTTGTTTTATAATAATAATAAATAGAAAAGTGAACAGTAAAATATATATAGTACTTACAATGTTGGTACCCCTCCCTTTTTCTCTCCACCACAGAGCCGTAGTTTTGCAAACAATAGGCTTATTGGGTGTTTCGCAGATTAAAAGTTACTTCAGCTGAAACTTGTTCATTTCCGATAGCGAAAGTTCGTTACATAACTCATGCTCCTAGCCTTTTTAAAACATGTTGGGGGTCGGCTTCCAGTCTAACCAGATGCTGAGTATCAGTTTTTTACACGAAGCGACCGCCATCAGACCTCCGCAACCCAATTTCTGGGCAATACCGATATTCGAAGGATAGACTGGTTGTCAGGCTTTTTGGGCTTCTGACTACCACTAACGATTGTCATAGGTGTTCGTATGACAACCAGGACCGACGGCTTTATGTGCTCTCCGAGGCACTGAGGGGTCTCGATGTGTTGTGAATGGTCGCCCATCCACAGACTGACCTCGGCAAGCGTAGCTTAACCTTGCAGATCGGTTGATCAGCGTTGCTCTGCATCGTTACATAACTACTTGGATTTATTATTACTTATTATTTAAAAAAAAAATATTTGACTAAGAGTTAGGCAGAGGCATACTAATCCACCCACATGTTTATATCCCTTGTATTAGGGGTCGAGCCTATTGCCATTAGCCGGCCACAAATAAAAACTCCCAGCTGCCACTGATAGAAAAACCCAATATCATTAAACTTGATCCGGGATTCAAACCCAGCGTAACAGACACACTAAGAACCACCAAGCAAAACAAGGCAGTTTAAAATCATCATAAATATATTCTCATCAAAATCCATATTACGTCACAGTCTCCCATCCCTCCCTTTCTACGTCAAAAACCGAGGCAAAATCTCCCAATAATTTGAACAAAATTGACATAAATATCGCCGCAGGTTCCTTGCCTCCTCGACTATAATATGCAGTCGTATCACGTGCACGCATCACGTCTAGCTCCTGGAGCTGCGTATTGAATTTTGGTCACGTAAAATCTTTGTATTTTCTCCTTCTTGTGTCTCCTGTTTAGGGTTCAGTAAGCTATTATTGGTTCGAGTCGAGTATCGAAGATAAGATAACAAAAATGTAATTGTAAATTAATATGTAAGTTAATATTTTAATAATTGTTCTTTAATACTGTATTTTAATAACTGTTCCTTAATATTAGAAATACTTAGCTATACCATAGCGCCACCTGCGTTTATTTAGTTATTTAAAATCCCACAGATCCTTTCAAATGTCATTATCTTTTAGACCTTAGAACATATCGAAAAGCACTCTACCCGAAAATGTAAGTAAAAATTCCTATTTAATATCTGAAATGTTTATTGAAATTCATAATGTGTTAAAATTCAAAAAACCGTCATTTATAATTAGGCATCGCATTAATAGCGTGTTCATATAAATCGTGTAAAATTATTTTCACATTACAAATAACAATTAAAGTTCATTCATTTGTATAGATTCATTAATGATCATTGATGACATCACTATCAAAACAATTAATGTTTACAAAATAGTGCAACATAATTTTTATCTACGGAACCAAACCTCCAATATTTCGTTCAATCTTACCTCCTGCTTACTTATCATAGTTAGCCAGTTTCAAGGGTCTCGATAATAGAGATCCCAAAACGGAATTAGGTACAGAAAAAGATTTGGTTTCGTATAGGTTATCAGTTTGGGCTTTCCCTAACTATGTCGGGGCCGGATTCCAGATAATTCAAGTGAGACTGGGTATACGATATACAGAATGTTTGGGAGTTGAGATTATATACGATATACAAGTTTTTTAGAAGATGGTGCACAACTTGAATATGTTAGGAGTATATCTTAGACCATTTAGGACATAATAATTAAGCTAACCTTACTGATTTCTGACACTTACGCGAATACTAGACATTGAAATAAAACTACTTTTTACGGATTTTATCGCGTTATATTGATATTATTTTAATCCTAATTTATTATTTTAAGCTAACCTTGTCTTGAACGAAGATTAATTGCTTATAATTTCCCGTTTGTATAACAAGCAATGTTCTGAGCAATTGTTTGAAATAATGTCTTCAGCTACTTTCTATCACCGCACCTCTTGCCATCGGCGTGAAGTTCAACCACATGCCTTGGAACCACTCTAATTTAAATTCAAATTCAAATATTTTTATTTCAATTAGACCACATAAATAGGTACTTTTGAAACCAAAAAAGTGGGTCTTATGGAGAAGAGCCGGCAAGAAACTCCATAGTATCTAGTACTCCGTACTCCGTACTCTTTTTAAAAAATATGTGTGGTAACAGTAACAATTGTTGTGAATAGTAATGAGGATGAAAGAGTAGGTAAGTATTAGAATTGAAATTACTGCCATAGCAGTAAGAGCCGACCAGTCCCGCCAGACAGCACCCGTTCACGAGCATGACGTGTGTATCGGCGTCGTTTGACTCAACCATGTTGTAGGGTTGAGTCAGTAAGGTTCCAGAACTATTTCATCCCACACACGCACAGGTTGTGGAATCAGCTTCCTGCCGAGGTGTCCCCAAGAGAATACTGCATGACGTTCTTCAACAAGGATAGGAAAAGTTTTTTTCAGGCTCGGCAACATGCGAGTTACCCCTGGTGTTGCAAGCGTCCATAGGCTACGGTAACCGCTTACCATCAGGCGGGCCGTATACTTGTTTGCTACCTTGGTGGTATATAAAAAAGTGTCCGATAAAATTGTTGGTCACTTAGAACGTTTTCAAGCTGGTCTTTAAATTAACTAAGACATTAATCTATTTACAATGTTCACACAATATCGGAATATTGTACCTGTGAAAATTATAACAACTCTTAATATGACCTAACCTAAATTAAAAATTTAGAAACCCCCCGACATGAAATGTAATTTGCCATTTTGTAGTGGCGGCTATCTTGGATTTGAAATTTATCATGGTGTTATAGTATTCTCCTAGTTAGGCCCTTACATTTGATACCCATATTGAGGTAGTTGTGAAAAAATATGTAATCCGCTATTTTGTGGCGGCGGCCATCTTGGATTTTCATCAAACATAACTAAGAACACTCCGGACTAATTCACCTTTCAAATAAAAAAACCAAAATCAAAATCGGTTCATCCGTTCGGGAGCTACGATGCCACAGACACACACACACACTTCTTATAACACCCCGTAGTTTTTGCGTCGGGGGTTAATAAAAGAGTGTCCATTGAGTTTCTTGCCGGATTATTTTCCATAGGATCAACTTTTTGGGACCGTCCGAACCAAATAGAATCATTTAACGTTTCATAAATGATTGTAAAAGCTTATACATACAAAAAAAAAATAGTATGTTGGCCGTTTGGCCATTGCCCCATTTGCGCACGCGGCGGAAATTCCGCTGATCCGAAAAAACGCTTTTTGTTTCTGAAGCGAAAAATTAGAGCGGCCGGGACAATGAGTTGGGTTACAGATACGTCTTTTGTGTGGTATTTAATTAAAAAAATAACGTTACGGAATTCATCTAGCCCTTGGAAAATAAATTACAAAGTAGGTATAATCTATACTAATACTATAAAACTAAAGAGTTTGTTTGTTTGGTTGGATACTAATACTATAAAGCTGAAGAGTTGGTTTGTTTGGTTGGACGAGCTTATCTCTGGATCTACTGGGGGGCTAGACTGTTAGAGAGATGTTATTAAAGATTACACTATTAAAGATTTTATAGAAGATAAGTGTTTGTCCTAATATATATAAAAAGTTATAGATAAAGTTTTATGTATCCTGTTTTAAATATTTAAGTTTTTTTTTTTTTTTATAAATATCTTTGGACATTTTACACAGCACCATCTAGTCCCAAACTAAGCAGAGCTTGTACTATGGGTAATAGACAATGGATATAATACTTTTTTTTTTTTTTGTAAATCCATACTTATTCTTATTCCCGCCAGCGGCTTCGCCCGCGTGGTCTTATAATTTTTTCCCCGTTTTTGCTACATTTTTCATGACTACTCCGCTCCTATTAGTCGTAGCGTGATGATATATAGCCTATGTTACTCGGGGATAATGTAGCTTTCCAAAGGTGAAAGAATTTTTGAAATCGGTCCAGTAGTTTCGGAGCTTATTCATTACAAACAAACAAACAAACAAACAAACAAATCTTTCCTCTTTATAATATTAGTATAGATAGGAAACACCCAGACAAACACAAATACTTATATTCATCACATAAATATTTGTGTCCTGTGGGAATCGAACCCACGACCTCGTGATCAGCAGTCCGGTACTCGAACCACTAGACCACAGACGTCGTCAGTCGTCGTCATAATTATATAAGTATTTAGCATTTACTAATTTATGTAGAACCATAACAGTGCAAACCAGATGTATTTAAAATATTATTAAGGAATGCTTTGCAACACCCTTACAGGGTCTATGTATGTTTAAGTTAAATATTTATTTCCTGTAAACTACATAGTGCAATAAATAAATAGACAAGTTGCATTTTCACATTCGAATCGACAAACAAAATGTATGGAAATGACACAAACTTTCGACAAATCGGGCTGTCACTAATGTCATTTATATACATTTTGTTTGTCGGACCAGGGGGGCTAGACAAGTTGCATTTTGACATTTGAATCGACAAACAAAATGTATGGAAATGACACAAGCTTTCGACAAATCGGGCTGTCACTAATGTCATTTATCTACATTTTGTTTGTCGGACCAGGGGGCTAGACAAGTTGCATTTTGACATTCGAATCGACAAACAAAATGTATGGAAATGATACAAGCTTTCAACAAATCGGGCTGTCACTAATGTCATTTACATACATTTTGTTTGTCGATTCGAATGTCAAAATGCAACTTGTCCAAGCCAAGAAATTTTTCAATGTTAGATAGCCTGTTTAACGAGGAAGTTAGGCTATATATCATCACGCTACGATCAATAGGAGCTGAGTAATAATAAAAAAATTGCAAGGACGAGGAAAAAATATCAACTTCTACGGGAACGAAATTGCGGGCAAAGGCTAGTATTTTTAACCGGGTGTTATAAGTTTGACGTGTCTGTGTGTGTGTGTGTGTGTGTGTGTGTGTGTGTGTGTGTGTGTGTGTGTGTGTGTGTGTGTGTGTGTGTGTGTGTGTCTGTTTGTGTCTGTCCGTGGCATCGTAGCTCCCCAACGCATGGACCGATTTTGATTTTGTTTTTTTTTATTTGAAAGGTGAATTAGTCGGGAGTGTTCTTAGCTGTGTGATGATCATGATGTCCAAGATGGCCGCCGCTACAAAATACCGGATTAAATAATTTTTCACAACTCCTTCAATATGGGTATCAAATGAAAGGGCTTAACTAGGAGAACACTATACACTATGATAAATTTCAAATCTAAGATGGCCGCCACCACAAAATAACAAATTACATTTCGTGTCGGGGGTTTTCTAATTTTTTTAAAATTTAGGTTATTAATGAAGTTTCTTGTCGGCTCTTGTATATGAGAACTTTTGACAATCGTGGAATTAGTTTTTGACCTTTTAAAAGTAACTACTTTAATGGAAGCATAAACTAAGATAATATCATCACGCCTGTGTTCCCCGAAGGGTTAGGCAGAAGTGTATTGCCGTACACTCATAGTTCACCGGTAAGTTTAAGTCCAATGTAATAGGGGGCGAGCTTTAGCGAAAAATCCTAACTCTGAGCTCCGATCCAAACTCATAAACCTTAGTAAGAGAAACTCCTACACTAGCGGTTGTGGGTTTGATTCTAAGGTCGATATACAAGGTGGAAGGGACATCGCGCACATCCGAATACCATGAGTTCAGTACATGATTCTGCACCTGTATTGCCTAGTTTTTTGCCCGCAGCTTCGTCCGCGCGGCTTTAGTTTTGTTTAGCGTGTGTAAAAAACTTAAACAAGCTAATACATTTACATCCTCCATCATCCCTTATTTTATCACCATGGGGGTTGAATTTATCAAAATCCTATTTACGCGGACGTCTTCATCGTAGTAGCTCCAATCTTTAATTTCAGTTCAATCAGTCGAAAATCTAAGAAGATTTATACAAACTTTTATCCCCTTAGGTGTAGAATTTATCAAAATCATTTCTTAGGGGATGCCTACGTCATAGTAGCTATATGCATGCCAAATTTCAGCCCGATCCCTCCAGTGGTTTGGGCTGTGCTTTGATAGATCACTATGTCAGTCAGTCAGTCACCTTTGAGTTTTATATATTTAGATTTATTTATTAGAAGAGACCAAACTGATTAGCTTGTTCGTTAACCTTCAGTTTCATCAATCGCTTCGACAGAGCTTACACTAAATTTTATCGCGTGAAATAGCTGTTTCCAGTTAGGAAACCTCCCATTTGTTTGGGTAGTGGGCATCCATTTTTCCCTGTTGATCTGGAAGCGGTCGAGCGGACGAATAACGTAGCTTTGTGTAGAAAGGTTTGTTACCAAATCGGGTTTTTTTGGGTTTTTGGTTTCCTAATTATATTTGAATATATCTAGGTATACTTCATATTATAAAGAGGAAAGATTTGATTGTTCGTTTGTATTGAATAGGCTCTGAAACTACCAGACCGATTTAAAAAATTCTTTCAGTGTTATATAGCCCATTTATCGGGGAAGGCTATAGGCTAGATTAATCACGCTACGGCTAATAGGACCGGAGTAGTAATGAAAAATGTTGCGAAAACGGGGGAAAATTATAAGACCACGTGGGCAAAGCCGCTGGCGGAAAGCTAGTTCATTATATAATCGATTATTATAATAAAACTAGCTGATCCCCGCGGTGTTATTGGCGTGCATTCATATTTTTTAAATTATGTAGCTATCTGTGAGTGGAAACCCCTTCAAAACCGGTCCAGCCGTTTCAGAGATTAGCCGGAACAAACAGACAGGCTAAAAAATAAAAAAATATTTTTTGATGTAAGTACCGTATATACTTTAATACCTATGCATTTAATGAAAAGCTGTCAATTTGAAATTACAAACTTCCAAACACAAATTTTGTGTGTATGAAAACTCGTGATGGCACGATGACCCACTGGCACTTCACTAGTTTTCATACAAAGTTACGGCGCGTACACAACAACTTAAGGAGCAACAACTCTTCGTAAAATCGTTTCCAGTATTTCGACTCAATGGATCACAAATAAAAACTATGTCAACACAATTATAGGACTAACGTAATCCTTGTTACAGCGTTCCCCCAACTCTGTCCGAAGTTGTCAGGAGTAATATAAATTCTAGTTTATTTCGCCTCTCTGTTACTTCGATTCAACTTAGATATTGGTTTTTCTTGACCTTACATACGAACAAGGCGTGGCGGGGAGTCAACAGATATTTTTTGTGTAACGTAATTCTTGATTTGATAATTAAGAGAGGTATATAATTTATGTATGTGTATTTATGTATAATATTTTAAGAGAGGTAGGGCACATCCATTTATGGCTCAAATCTGGAGCAGTTCGTCTGGGGAAGTAACTCCACCTTACAGAAAACTGCAGCCAAATAACACACTTTATTGTGTGTTGCGTTCCTGCAGTGAGTAAGATCGCCAGAGCTCCTTCTAAGGATGCGCTGTGCTGGCAGCAAAAAGAATATTCCCCCAAACTGTTGGCGTAGTGAATCCTCCATAAACCTCTAAGAGGTTTCTTGGGTCGGCAACGCGCCAGTGATAACCCCTGGTGTTGCAAGCGTCCATAGGCTATGGTAACGCTTGTTTGCCACCTAGTGGTATATAAAAAAAAATGTCTGGACTTTAAAAGAGACCATGATTTTGAGTTTGTTTCGGTGTTTCTTCTCAGAGGCCGTCAGATAGAAAATGCCGGCGCCATCTCAAAATAAAAATTAAAAAATTTAACTTGTTAACTCAACCCGGACAATAAGTTTGGCGAGATCTGTATGTGTTTTTATTCAGTGTAAATACCTACACCTTGACTTATTGAACTTTCTAGGCCATTCAATATCAATTCAAGGTTGCCGACGTAAGAAAAACGCTCACTCGACAAATGGCTCACAAGATTGATCGTTAAAAACGAAGGCTTGTGTTTACAATATGGGAAAATAAAATATACAAGCTGGAAGGGACAACGACGCACAAACGTCGTTACAAGGTTTCACTCAAGGTCAAAAATAAAATGACCTAGGTCATTCATGTAGAAAATGATCGGTTATTACAGATATTGACATTTTTGTGCGCGCAGTGTATTGCTAAAAACGCGATTATAATCGCGGTGAATGTTATCGCGCGCGCGATCCGAAATAATTATTTTTTAATTAAAAATCTATTTTGGGTAGATAGAAATAATGTTCTTTTAGGTACACGTTCAAGTGAATAAAACTGGTACTCAACGGTAACTCATGGTATTTGGATGTGCGGCAAGTATTCTGAGTAATACGTACCAGACGTTCTCAAAACCGGAAAGGTTAAGAGCACCCTAAACCGAGGAGCATGCATGGAGAGGTTGATGAACATATGAGAACGTTGATAATATACATTAAGAAATAATAGAATACATACATAAGCAATATTTATATTTGGCAACATCTCGGATGCCGGCCGCGCGGCTGCGCTCAGCCGTGATTGTTGTTAATTTTGTTCATAACAGTATTTTAAAATCGAATAATCTATTCCTAAATATGAGCAAAATACAATAATAACAAAATAACTATTTAAAGGAGAAAAGAATTTACAATAAGGCATCAAAAAACTCCTCCGCATCACTATCAGCTGGAAGGGTACCCAGAAGGCTGACTGCATTGCCACGTTGGATGGTAATGCTGATTCTCTGACTAAAATAAAGACCAGCCTTTGGGTCCCGGGAAGCGTCGAAAAGGCGTTTGGCAATGTCCTTAAAAATTGAATGAGCACTCGGACCCTAATGTAGCCTTAGATTGAAAGCCAATTCTAGCATAGTTTGTACAAAAGCTAAACGAGCGTCTAAGTACCTCCACAAACTCACGAATGGTCAGTATTTGCGTTCTAAGTTGACAAGTAATTTTATTCGTCAATATTGAAGTTAGATTTTGAGTTTAACACTTAAGTGGATTTATAAATGCATATTAAAATAGGTTTCAATTTGAATATTACGTCATTGGTAGGCTCGATTCATATCTGTCATAGTTTTGCTGTATTCTGATGAATCCCTTTCATCATCAGATGATTTGACAGCAAGGTATTCCTGCTCTTGTCCCAATTTATTTGGGGTCGGCGCAGCCTATCCTTTCTTCCATTCATCCCTGTTAGCCGTCACCTGCTCATTCAATCCCTTTTCCATCATATCGACCTTAACACAATCCATCCATCTTTTCTTTGGCCTTCCTCTATCCCTCCGTCCTTCAACATTCAATGTCGTTACTGTTTTAGTCACATGCGTTTCATCCCTCCTCATCACGTGCCCATACCACAGAATGAATAATAACAGAATGGCTACTCTCCGCCCCTTCGTAACGTCACATACCTCAGGTCCCCCGCATTCTGCCGGTGTTCTTGCCGGACGGACTGCCAACAAACCCAACGCACTCTCACTCACACATTTGCATTTGCACGTGTACAAACGTAATTTTGACAAGTTTGACATTTGGTATTGTAGTGTGCAGCGGTATCGGAAAGTTTGTATGGAGTGTCACAGGTGTGCCCTTACCAAGACAAACGATTTCCCTTCAACTTATCCGTCATTGGCTACACTTTCAAACTTCCTCTAATATAGTCGTTCCTTATCTTGTCCATTCTAATCACTCCACACATCCATGTCAATATTCTCATCTCAGCTGCATTTAGATTCATGGCTTCAAAAAATATTTGGATTTGAATTTGAATTTGGCCGATTATAGCGAATTTTACACGTGTGAAATCACGGGTACCTAAATGTCAGCGAGGCTTTAGGACTACTTTTTTTATTTATTTATTTATTAACCAACTTATACTAACAGTTTACACCACACATACAAGTTATCGGTCATAATATAATACGGAAACAATGTATTTGTTTTAAGTATAAAATTAAGGAATAATAATACTAGGAAATTATAAATAACTATAAAATTGTACTAGGTGTGGCTATAGATTCAAGATAGCGAGTAAAAAAGATAGTACTGTAAATTGCTGGTCCTGTGTTACGTACCAAGAAATTAATAACAGACACAATATGATATCTATTCCTTCCGGACATCGAGACTCGAGACTACCGACTATCCTCTGAGACGACGCAAAATGATTGAATTAATAATTTCAATTCAGCTCGGCTCGTGGCTAAGTTATAGCAATGCTGATCAACCGATTTGCAAGGTTAAGCTACGCTTGCCGAGGTCAGTGTATGGATGGGTGACCATTCTTAACACATCGAGACCCCTCCGTGCCTCGGAGAGCACGTAAAGTTGTCGGTCTCAGTTGTCATACGAACACCTATGACAATCGTTAGTGTTAGTCAGAAGCCCAAAAAGGCTGACAACCAGTCTATCCTTCGAATATCAGTATTGCCCAGAAATTGCGTTGCGGAGATCTTCTGCAGTCGCTTCTTGTAAAATACCGAGATTCAGCCGCATCTGGTTAGACTGGAAGCCGACCCCAACATGGTTGGGAAAAAGCTAGGAGAATGAAACATTAAAAATTTTCATTCAGACCGAGACCAAATAACCGATATAATGAACCAGTAACAGCCCTAGACAGACCTCTACCGATCATATGCTCGAGCGGACCGCTATGCACGGACCGTGTGTTTAGTGTTGTGACATGATATTTACTTACGGTATCGATTGGGAACTAATAAGGCCGAATTTGTGTAAGAGAACTATCTTTTTGTATTTTTAAGGATTTTTTATACTAAGATTACTAGTTATTTTTAAGTTAGTCCGCGGTGACTTAGCGGTTATAGCGTCTGATATATTGAACCAGAAGACGCAGGTTTGAGTCCTGCCCGCGAGTCGATTTTTTCCTTCATTAAAAATAATTTCTATAAGAGAAATGAAAAAAATTAGCATGTTATTTATTAGAACTGTGAGTCGGCAGTCTTTCGGATGTTCTAGTATTTTGTTGAATTTATATTTCCGAGTGATATCGAGACAACTGACATATTTTGTTGTTTTTTTTGACTAGCCCACTTTGTTCCACCGCTGGGCAAAGCCTCCCTTCCCTCCTTCCAAGCCGCTCTGTCCGTTGCCTTTAGGATCCAGTCTCTCTCACGGGAGTCGAGTTCGCGCCACCTTCGTCTGGGCCGACCACGCTGTCGCTTCATTTCGTGTGGGATCCAATAATCTAGTGTTCAAAAGCATAACTGCTATGCGAGAGGTCTTGGGCTCGATTCCCAGGTCGAGCAAAATGTTATAGCATTTTTCTAAGTTGCACTTGTCGTGGTCTTTCCACATCGAAACCCATCCCTGCCTCGGAGAGCACGTAAAGCCTTTGGTCTTGGTTATCTTATGAACATCTATGAAAATCGATATTGATAGTCATAAGCTCAAAAAGCCTGACAACCAGGGGGGCTAGACAAGCTGCATTTTGACATTCGAATCGACAAACAAAATGTATGGAAAAGACACCAGCTTTCGACTAATCGGGCTGTCACTAATGTCATTTCCATACATTTTGTTTGTCGATTCGAATGTCAAAATGCAACTTGTCTAGCCCCCCAGTCTATCCTTACAATATTAGTATTGCCCAGAAATTGGGTTGCAGAAGTCTGATGGCAGTCGCTTCGTGTGAAATACCTACTGATATTCAGCCGCATCTGGTTAGACTGGGAGCTGACTCCAACATGGTTAGGAAAAGGTATGAAGAAGACACTATTACATTTATCGATACCGGTACTATAGTAGCCCCATCACTAGTGAAGTGAAGCGCGCATACAGAACACTCTTTGGTACTTTCGCGGTAAAGGGGCAGCGAGACGCAAACGATTACGTGCTGACGTCATGAACGTGTCGTCGACCCGTCGTATCGTCTCCTGTAAATCATTATTCAATATTACTTTATGTGAATTAAGAATCATGTGTGAAGAAGTAGACATAGTAGAGAAGTAGTAAAGAGAGGTAGGGCACAGCCATTTATGGTTTAAATCTGGAACATACCAACTGGAGATGTACCTCACCCTTATAGAAAACTGCAGCCAACTAACACACTTTATAGTGTGTTGTGTTCCTGCAGTGAGTAAGGTTGCCAGAGCTCCTTCTAAGGATGCGCTGCGCTGGTAGCAAGAGGAATATTCCCTTAAACTGTCGGCGCAGTGAATCTATACTATAATATTATAAAGCTAAGGAGTTTGTTTGGTTGAACGGGCTAATCAGGAACTACTGGTCTAATTTAAAAAAAATCTTTCAGTGTTAGATAGCCTGTTTAACAAAGAAGGCTATATCATCACGCTACCAATAGGAGCGGTGTATCAATTAAAAGTGTTGCAAAAACGGGGGAAAAGAGGTTTTGCAGGGTCGGCCACGCGTGAGTGACACGTGTGTTGTCGTCCTCAAGCTAAAATGCCGTTATCTGACATCTGACCGATTTTGAATTTTTAATGCCAACACAATCAGAAGTCGTGAGATCTCCTCGTGAGATCTGTTAGTCAGTACTTCGAAGTCTCAAATATGACTTCTAGTTATTAAGTAGCGTACATTTTTAACCTCCGACGCAAAAACGACGGGGTGTTATAAGTTTGACGTGTCTGTGTGTGTGTGTATGTGTGTGTGTGCGTGTGTGCGCGTGTGTGTGTGTGTGTGTGTGTGTTCTTAGCTATGTTTGATGAAAATCGGTCCAAAATGGCCGCCGCCACAAAATAGCGAATTACATATTTTTTTTACAACTCTCTCAATATAGATATCAAATGAAAGGGCTTAACTAGGAGAATACCTACTATACTATTCAAATCCAAGATGGCCGCCACCACAAAATGGCAAATGACATTTCGTGTCGGGGGTTTTCTAAATTTTTAATTTAGGTTAGGTTAGGTTATTAAAAACTGCCCACTTTTTTGTGCATAACTCAAAAAGTAGTTTTGGTACATAACGGCATTTTAGCTTGAGGATGGCAGTATAAACGTCCATAGGCTGCGTTAACAGTATACCACCAAACGAGGCCGCAAGCTTGTCTACCACCCTTGTTGCATAAAAAAAAAGACTTTAATTAAAAAGGTTTTATCAGTAAAAAACATACATCAGTATATCCCCAATCTTATACTTCGTTACCCAAACCCGTGCAGCTTCGAGCATCAAGTCCGTAGTGACAGATGGTAGGCCTTTTTAAGCCCCATTAAGTTGCCCGCATCTCCTCATTTGCGAGGCGGGCAAATAGGGGTAAACAACACGGTGTTGCTTTTACCCCTTCAATCAGTTCTGGGGTATTGGGCAGACGAATTTTCGGCTTACTCGGAAAGTTTGTTTTGGTTATTTTTGTCCCGACATTACGAGACGCGAATTAATATTGTATATCGTGCTAGTTACACGATCTATTAGCTATACAGTTCGCGTCAAACTTATTGTCCGGGTTGAAGTTGGCATTAGCTAACTTTAACCCGGCCGTAAAAATGCGTGCGTTTGACATTCCGAAACTGACACTGACAGTTTTTACTATGTAATCATTACGAAAAAGATAATAGCTTGCCATAATGGCGTGATTTTTCTCAAATTAAAAGTTTTTTTTTCATCTCCCAGTCAACATTAAAAAAAAGTATGACTACAGTTTTAACCAGTGTAATACAGAGTATTTTTTCCAATAAGTGTACCTTCGGTACATCATTTGGGCCAATTTCGATGACCTCCTTTAAGAAAATTTAAATCATCAGTATTCTTTTTATCGCAATCCATTTTAACCCTGGTTACGCTACTGGCAATGTACATGCCAATTCTTTCTCCATTTCCCCATAAATAAAACGGTTAAAGCCCGCCAATCAAGCGAACTGCCGTCTGTATTCGAATTTCGAACACAGAATATTAAGTCATAAATATACGTCGAACTTTCTAGGCGGTTTCTGAACGTAAAAAATGACTTGTGTCCATCAGTTTACTTCTACCCGCATTTGAGACGGGTTTAGAACTGTTGGTTGGTTCTTTGCTTTGTGTGATTTTTTGGGCTTGATTATACTGATATTGTATAACTAGCTGACCCGGCGAACGTTGATTTGTCATATAGCCCTTATCATTTCATCATATGTTAGCGTGCTCTCCCGAACAATGCCTGTAACGGACACTCATTTGATCTATAACTATGAAGGCGCCATATTGTTTAACTCCGTAGATATAATTTATATTGTGACAGATAATGTTTTGACTTCCGGATTGACGTCACGACGTCATCTTTTAGCAGAATGTTCTCGGAGAGCACACTTGCACTTGGACCGTCGAACCGAGTGGATCAATCGTGTTGAGAAGAAGTGCAAAAGTTATTTGTGGTACGATTGTGTATACTAACGTCTTGTATATTGCTGTGTATAGTGAATAAATATTGTGTTGATTTAAAAGAAGTTTGATTAACGAAATATTGAAACCCGCTGGACTTTGGCGTACTAGCTGGTACGTCCAACAGTTCAGAAGTGGGATAAACAAGATATATTCTTCTACACCCACAAACGTAAGTACCGCTTCGCTTATCTGTGTAAGGAGATCCACGTACCTTTCTGATGGTTTTTGTTTTTTTTTCTTCAAAACATATCTCCTACAATTTGAAACGTTTACTTAAAATCTGAAATGTCCCTATTTTTTTTATTTATAATATTTTACTACCCACAAAAAAAAAAAAAAAAAAAAAAAAAAAAAAAACTAAGTCATTAGAAATTTGACTAGAATTGAATTGGTTTTTTTTCTTCAGTGATTTTTTTTTTTTTTTTTTACGAAATTTTCAATTTATTTATTATTGCAGTTCACTCCTTTGCTGCCGTATTTATTTATATTCGAGCCTACTGATGAAAAGAACGTTATCAGTTTGTTACCACCCCATATTTTTTTTAAGTGTCGGACTTACTGTCTGATCCTGCATCATACCTAGTATTTGAAGACTAAACATATTATAGTATGGTGTAGTGGAAACTTCGTTTCTTGAAAATGAAGTCGATTGATTCCTAATTACTAACAATGAATTTGCTTTATGTACCCCTGGTTTGAACGTTTATTGCATGATTATGATAATAATACAGCGTTTTACTAGTTTCAGTGTAACCGGATATGAACGGAAGTGACGATGGTTGTCGTTCTAGAAGCCCAATATTAACGGGTAGAGTCGGGAGACTGATTCGAACGACACGTGCTGACGTACATGGTCCACTTGTAAGTGAGAGGTGTAGCATTAACCCCTACGCCGATGAGCTTGAGCGACGGCCAGGTGGGAACTATAACTTTGATGGTGAGTCTCGTGCCGGTGAGCTTGAGCAACGGCCGAGTACAAGCCGTATGTTTGATGGCGGGACCCGTCCCGGTGAGCTTGAGCGACGGTCCGGGTCCGTCAGCAAACGTACTAGTGAGACCATGAACGGTGAGCCCGAACGATGGCCAAGTACAAGCCGTATGTTTGCTGGTAGGACCCGTTCCGGTGAGCTTGAGCGACGGTCCAGGTCCGCCAGCAGACGTACTTGTGAGATCATGAGCGGTGAGCTTGAGCGACGCTCTAGGAATAGAGAGTTTATGATGAGACCATTACGTAATGCGGACAATGGTGAAGGTGAACACGAAACGGAACCGCAATATCCTACCGGACAGCGATCGACGCGGCGCGAGCACGAGAGGCCGTATCAGCCGTGGAACGAAAGGCGCTCAAGAAGTCGTAGTCCTCATGGCCCATCTCCATACAGGCGACGTGACCAGGGATCGACAGGGTATGAAAACTTTGATTATAATAATATGTTTGCACATTTCTTTGATGCTCTTAAACAAGTTTCAAATTCAAATAATCATAAGTTAGCTAATATCAGTAGCGTAGTCCCAGAATTCGACCCTATGTCTAAAAACCAGACAATCTTGAATTGGGTAAATAAAGTCGAGGAATGTGCAGATATCTATGAGTGGGACGAAAGGGAAATCATTCACTATGCACTTCCGAAGCTCACGGGCCTAGCTAAGTCGTGGTATCAAAGTCAGCCCACACTTAAGTTCAGTTGGTCAGAGTGGAAAACTAAACTTTTCCAATCGTTTCCATGTAGGGAGAATTATGCGGAGTTATTAACTGAAATGCTTGCATTAAAAGTTAAATACGGTGAAACTTTAGAACAGTACTATTACTCTAAGCTCAATTTACTGCATAGGTGCCAAATAACAGGAAAGAAAGCTGTCGATTGTTTATTGTATGGAATAGAGGATAGGGCTATTAAATTAGGAGCCCAAGCGGCACAATTCGAGACTCCTGAACAAGTCCTTCGATATCTGAAATCGGTCAAAGTAGGACAGCCGAGAGACAGCGCCGGGACTAGTTTTAAGAATAGAAGCGATAGAAAAGTCTTAAGTTCTCAATCTGAGAAAGTAGGTTTAGACAAGACTACAAAACCAATAAATAAACCACCAATAAAATGTTTTAACTGTGGTATTGAAGGTCACCCTAGTTTTATGTGCTCAAAACCTATCGAAAAATGTAACAATTGCTACAAAATTGGGCACCTCACCTCGAGTTGTCCCAATATTTCTCAAAAGAACCGCGAAAATCCCAAATCCGACGTAAGTAGAGAAAAACAAGTTCTAAAGGTAGACTGTAATATTCGTGGTCATAGTTCTGAATTCGTTACCTCTCAACCTAGTGTTCTTCCGTGCGAACCGAACGACAAATATATTATAACTGCTAAGGTAAATGATCACCCAATTTCGTGTTACGTAGACCTTGGTAGTGAATGTTCGATCATGCGACAAACTGAAGCAAGAACTCTTAACTTACCTTTTGATCACTGTAACTTGCCCTTGATGAAGGGACTTGGTAATAACTTAGTCAGGCCGGTAGGTAAAGCTCGGGCAACTGTAGAGGTTCAGGGTATTAGGGAAACTGTTGACATTCTTGTTGTAGACGACTTTATTCTGAAATACCCATTACTTTTAGGACATTCTTTTACCGAACGCCCGGGTATTTTGATAACAAAAACTCCATCTCGCCTTATTTTTCAAAGGACAAATAAAGTGTTCTTGCTAACATCGCAGGAACTATCTATTCTCGATCATGCCACCAAGTCGATTCCAGTTTATTCTGATAGTGCTTTTACTGGGCAAGTTTATATACATGGGTCCGTTCGGGGTAGGATTGGTTCAGAGTTTTACCTTTTACCCGGGGAATATAATTTGATTAGTGGTACGGGACAGTTGTTAGTACAAAACTTAACGTCCAATACAATTACTTTCGGACGCGATACTTTGGTTGCTCGGGCTCTGCCCTTAGACAATGTTAGCCGTGTTGCTCAATTGACAATTACCGATATTGATGACGATGACTCGGTACAATATGGTGAAACACTGTCCAACATCGATATAAATAATCTAAAAGCATTATTATATGAGTATAGAGATTGTTTTTCTAAAAACCTTAAAGACCTGGGGTTTACTACTGTAAGCGAAATGGAGATCAAACTTAAAGATTCTGAACCAATTGCTTATCGCCCCTACCGTATGTCATACTCCGAAAGGGCGCTCGTTCGGGAAATGGTTCAAGAAATGCTAGAAGCTAACGTCGTCCAAGAATCGTCTTCCCCTTTCGCTAGCCCTATAGTTTTAGTTAAAAAGAAAACTGGCGAAAAACGTCTTTGTGTTGACTATAGGGCGCTAAATCGCAAAACGGTGAAAGACCACTACCCGATTCCGAGAATAGATGATCAAATTGATCTATTGGCTGGTCACGAGTATTTTATATCTTTAGACCTCGCTTCTGGCTACTACCAGATACCAATTTCAGAGGAATCGAGGCCAAGAACAGCATTTGTGACCCCTGATGGCCAATTTGAATATTTGCGAATGCCATTTGGTTTGGTTAATGCCCCTTCAGTTTTCCAGCGAACAATCAACAAGATTCTAGCTGATGCGAAGGTTAAATTTGCTGTCATTTATATGGATGATATATTAATACCTGCACATAGTTTTACAGAGGGCATGTCCCGACTTCAACAGGTTTTGCAATTACTTCGGGAGGGTGGTTTGACTCTAAAATTGAGTAAATGTCATTTCTTTTACAAAAATATAGATTTTTTAGGCTTCGAAATTGGGTCTGACGGTATCCGCCCTGGCACTAGGAAAATTGAAGCAGTTTCGAATTTTCCAGCGCCCAAAAACCCCCACGAAGTTCGCCAATTTATAGGGCTCGCTAGCTTTTTCAGGCGATTTATCAAGGACTTTGCCATAATAGCTAGACCTTTGACAGACCTGTTACGCAAAAACAAGCAGTGGGCTTGGGGCGAGCAGCAATCTTCGGCATTTAATAGTCTCAAAAAGGCATTAGTGGAACGACCTGTTATTGCTTTGTATGACCCGTCTTACGAGACCCAGCTTCATACGGATGCTTCCAAGCTTGGGGTGGCCGGTATTCTCCTCCAAAAAGGAAAAGATGGTATGCTTAGACCGGTTTCTTTTTACAGTCGTAAAACTACTGTTGATGAGCAAAAATTGCACTCGTTCGAACTAGAAACCTTAGCCGTGGTTGCTTCTCTGAGTCGTTTCAGGGTCTATTTATTAGGGATCCACTTCAAAATATATACCGATTGCAGTGCGCTGAGGACAACTTTAACAAAACGAGACCTTATTCCTCGCATCGCTCGCTGGTGGATCCAACTACAGGAGTATGACTTTGATATCGAGTATAGGCCGGGTAGTAAAATGATGCACGTTGACGCTCTAAGCAGGAACCCCATCGAGTCGGTTAGCTCAGAAAGTCACATCTTAGATGTCCTCAATATTGAAACCGATAATTGGTTAAGTACTGCGCAATCCATAGATGACGAAATCGTATCCATTAAGAATATTTTGACTAATCCAGATATTGAGAAAATAATCGATGTTTATAACAATTTTAAAATAAAAAATGGTCGTGTTTATCGCGTCGTTGAAAATGGGCTTCGTTGGGTCGTACCAAAAGCTGTCCGTTGGCAGATCCTTAGAAAAAATCACGATGACATTGGTCATTTTGGTTTTGACAAGACCTTAGCGCGGATTAAGAATTTGTATTGGTTTCCCAAGATGCGTGGATTCGTCAAAAAGTATGTAGGAGCGTGTCTTGAGTGTGCGCATCATAAGGCACCCGGTGGTCCGCGGGAAGGGGAACTACATCCAATACCAAAGGTGGAAACACCATTTCACACCATTCACGCGGATCACTTAGGACCTTTCGTCCGAAGTAAGCGTGGCAACTGTTACTTGTTAGTCATAGTTGATGGTTTTACGAAATATGTAAATATAACACCGGTTAGGAATACTAAGGCCGCAACAACTATCAGAGTCATTAGGGAACATATTAGTTATTTTGGTGCTCCTGTTCGAATAATAACCGACAAGGGTTCGTGCTTTACAAGCAATATGTTTAACAAATTTATCAAAGAGACCGGCATCAAGCACATACTCAATGCTGTCGCGACCCCAAGGGCAAATGGTCAAGTCGAAAGATTCAATAGAACAATTTTAGACGCACTTTCAACTAAGTCTCATGGTAAAGACGATAGAGCCTGGGATGAGTACGTACCCGATATACAAATAGGGATAAATACCACAATACATAAAACAACCCAAAAGAGTCCCTCTGAACTACTTTTCGGGTTCAAGGTTACAAATATCTCTGAATGTATTTTAAGTGATATTATTAATGATACATCAGACACTAATAATGTACCTGATGTCGCAAAAATGAGGGAAACATCAGGGGAACTTATTAGGATCCAACAAGAAAAGGATAGGCAACGTTTCAATAGGTCTAGGAAAGTAAGGAACACCATTTACAAGGAAGGGGATTTGGTAAGAGTGGAACGAGAAATTAGTAAGAACGATGGCAAGTCAAAGAAATTAGTGCCGAAATATCAGGGACCTTACCGTATTGTTAAAATTTTACCCAATGACCGGTTTTTAGTGGAAGACACTCCCATAACTAGAAAACATAATCACAAATATGAATCTATAGTAGCAAGAGACAAACTAAAACCCTGGCTTAATCTTAGCACTGACTTGGCTAGCAGTTCATCCGATGAGGATAATGATAGAGATATAGATGACACAACGGAGGTGCATATTGAGCAAAATGATTAGCCCAGTTAGGCAATAATTAAATAATTATATGATTACTATATACATTTCTATTATTTATTTTCTTATGAGTTTTGAATGAATTTGTAATGTTACGTGGATTTATTGCAATGTTAGATTATAATTATTTTACAATTACTAAAACAAATGCAGTGTTATGATATAATTATATTGTTTTCTGATTGTGATTTATCTCCTAATTTTATTGTTATACACCTACGTTAAGAATTAATTAATTCGCTGGTTAGATATTTAAATATAAATATATGTTTTATGTTCCTATGTTTAACGAATCGGTACGAGGACGTTACCGATGGTCAGATGGCCGAGCTGTTAGCGTGCTCTCCCGAACAATGCCTGTAACGGACACTCATTTGATCTATAACTATGAAGGCGCCATATTGTTTAACTCCGTAGATATAATTTATATTGTGACAGATAATGTTTTGACTTCCGGATTGACGTCACGACGTCATCTTTTAGCAGAATGTTCTCGGAGAGCACACTTGCACTTGGACCGTCGAACCGAGTGGATCAATCGTGTTGAGAAGAAGTGCAAAAGTTATTTGTGGTACGATTGTGTATACTAACGTCTTGTATATTGCTGTGTATAGTGAATAAATATTGTGTTGATTTAAAAGAAGTTTGATTAACGAAATATTGAAACCCGCTGGACTTTGGCGTACTAGCTGGTACGTCCAACACATATCAGCCTACAGAGGTCCACTGCTGAACAAAGGCCTCCCCCATAGACTTCCACAAGGACCGGTTATATGCCACCTGCATCCAACGACTTCCAGCGACCTTTATCAGGTCATCCGTCCATCTCGTTGGAGGCCGGCCTACGCTGCGCTTTCCGGTGCGTGGTCTCCACTCGAGAACCTTTCTGCCCCAGCGGCCATCAGTTCTACGAGCTATGTGCCCCGCCCACTGCCACTTCAGTTTTCTTATCCCTTGAGCTATGTCGGCAACTTTGGTTTTTCTACGGATCTCCTCATTTCTGATTCGATCGCGTAGAGAAATAACAAGCCTAGCTCTTTCCATGGCTCGCTGAGTGACCTTGAGCTTTCTTATGAGGCCCATAGTAAGCGACCACGTCTCTGTGCCTTATGTCATCACTGGTAATACACACTGGTTAAAGACTTTTGTCTTGAGGCATTGTGGTATAGTTGACGAAAAGACTTTACGAAGTTTCCCAAACGTTGTCCAGCCGAGTCGGATTCGACAGTTGACCTCTTTCTTGTTGACCTTATCATTTAGGGGTATGAAAAATATATGTTGGCCGATTCTTAGACCTACCCGAGATGCACACAAAATTTCAAACAATTCGGTCCAGCCGTTTCGGAGGAGTTGGGTTACAAACACCGCGACACGAGAATTTTATATAATATCTATCTGTATTCCTGAAAGGGATAGTTAGAATACACATTTCATTGTTGTAGTTTTAAATACCTTCGCCCGCGTGGTCTGTATTCCTTGCAACTTTCATCCCCTATTTCAACCCCTTACCGCCCTTATTTCGCAGTAATAAGTAGCCTGCCTCGTTGGTCTAGTGGTCCCAAGTGCGACTGCTACGCTAGAGGTCCTGGGTTCAAATCCCGGGTTGAGCAAAGTGTTGTTGGGTTTTTCTATGAAATTCCCAGTAACAGCTCGGAGTCTGGATTTGTATCCGGTTGATGGCAATAGGCCCGCCCCCTATTACATGGTAACCAAAAAATATACTGGCGAAATGTGGATGTACATCAGTACACCTCTGCCTACCCATTCGGGGAATACAGGCGTGATGGTATGTATGTAAAAAGTAGCCTTTGTCCTTTCTTAGGCTCTAGACTGTTTGTATACCAAAGGAAGTAATCAAAAACCCATACAACTCAGCCCAAATTGTACCGGCGGTACATGTCAGCTGTCATGTTGATAGTTTTTACCATGAAACCACTATGAAACTGATAATAATCTGCCGTAATGGCGTGCGTTTGACATTCCGGAACTGACACTGACAGTTTTTAGTATTAAATCATTACGTAAAAGATAATAGTGTGCCAAAATAGCATGATTTTTCTCAAAGTATTTTTTCTCATCCCCCAGTCAACATTAAAAAAAAGTACGACTACAGTTTTAACCAGCGTAATACAGAGTATTTTTTCAAATAGGTATACCTTCGGTACATCATTTGGGCCGATTTCGATGACAGACACACAGAGTAATAATTTCGCATTTCTATTATTAGTAAGGATGTAGAACACAACATTGTTACCCTAAGATCATTACTATACACAACAGGTTGCACTCGCCGCAAAAACCATTTATACGTTGACTCTGTAATTGCAACTATAACAATTCACATAAGGAAATGTCGCTACGTTCTCAGCTTAATACTTGCCACCCCATCTTATTTTATTACAGGAGAATACCTCGAGATTGTCGTGGTGAATGTTATTACGGTTTCTCTGGCTGTGTGTGGTGACTATAGGTGACGGGAATGTGCGGTTTTTAATCTTTACGACTATAGTTTATGAGGATCTATCACCAGTGATGACATATGGCACAGAGACCTGGTCACTCACTATGGGCCTCATAAGAAAGCTCAAGGTCACTCAGCGAGCTATGGAGCGACTATGCTTGGTGTTTCTCTCAAATAATCAAATCAGAAATGAGGAGATCCGTAGAAGAACCAAAGTGACCGACATAGCTGAAAGGATTAGCAAGCTAAAGTGGCAGTGGGCGGGGCACATAGCTCGTAGAACTGGTGGTCGATGGGGCAGAAAGGTTCTCAAGTGGAGACCACGCACCGGAAAGCGCAGCGTGGGACGGCCTTCAACGAGATGGACCGATGACCTGGTAAAGGTCGCTGAAAGTCGCTGGATGCAAGTAGCATGCGTCCGGTCCCTGTGGAAGTCAATGGGGGAGGCCTTTGTTCACCAGTAGACCTCTTTTGGCTGACATGATGATGATGATCACCCATAATATTAATTTAAGAGAGGTAGGGCACAGACATTTATAGCTCAAAACTGGAGAAGACTGTCTGGGGAAGTACCTACACCTTACAGAAAACTGCAGCCAAATAACACTGTTCCTGCAGTGAGTAAGGTTGCTAGAGCTCCTAAGGATGCGCTGCGCTGGCAGCAGGAGGAATGTTTCCTTAAACTGTCGGCGCAGGTAATCGTCTATAAACCCCTAAGAGGTTTTTGTAGGGTCAGTAACGCCTGAGTGACACTTCAGTGTTGTAAACGTTAGCGTTTGTCGAACACAATTACTTATGTTCGATATCAAAACACGAACCTCTTTTCGAAATCATGTGCGTGATTATCACTCGCTTTAACGGTGAAGGAAAACATCGTGAGGGAACCTGCATGTCTGAGAGATTTTCTCAACGGCGTGTGAAGTCTGCCAACCCACATTAGGCTAGCGTAAGTAGTAGACTATAGCCTCATCCCTCTTATACTTAGAGGAGATTCGTGTCCAGCAGTCGGACAGATGGGTCGTAGAAAGATGAGGTATATTCTAGCAATAGCCTAGGGATATCCAGCTCCAAGTAATGCAGAATTATTCAAATTGTAAAGTAATCACGATGTTTAATCAAGCGCGCCAAACTAAATCTAAGTTTGTCGGCAAATATTTGGCCTCAGTAATTAGGTAGGGGACTTAGTGCTTTGTGCTTTGCAATATTAAGCTATTCTAATTCTACAGTCAAGATTTCAACGTGCAAATGAACTTCTTAGCGTGTCGATGGCAAATAAAAATATAGATATTGTAGCGACATCTATTACGCTACACAAGAACTTGTACGGAGCAATAAATCCTGAATCGCGCAAGTGAAGTTTACTGTGCAACTTGCATATATACAACCGCCCGACATCGTCCGTCGGGCAGTGGCCCGCCAGGAGGGAGGGAGGATCCTCCCTTTGGTTTGAGGGACAGCACTTCTCGTCACTCCACACTGGTGACCGACCAATATTATAAACGCACACTTGTCCGGCCGAAAACTCAGCAACGCGGACTGTGTTTATCGATGCGACCATCAGATCCTCGCGTGAACAGTTAACAGGACATGTGGGGCATGATGGAAGATGGGCCATTGTCGCGGGGAGACGCCGCATGCACACTGAAGGACAGAAGCGTCTATGAACCCTCATTTGTGGAAGTGGTCTCTACTACGGCCGGATTTCGGAGCCTGTTAAACCTCGTACTGAAAACGAAATGAAATGCAAATGAACTCATATCCTCTTATTACAAACTAGTTTTTAAAAGGTAACATACCATCACGCCTGTATTCCCCGAAGGGGTAGGCAGAGGCGTACTAATGTGCACCTACAATTCACCGGTATGTTTTGTATCGTTTATAGTTATATTAATAATAATAGATGTGGTGTTACTTGTATTTATTTTATTTAAGTTGTTACAATATCTACTTTAACTCTTATGTCTATATATGTATCTTAATTATTTTAGTAACTGCACTTCGTGTTCTCTTTAAGTTAATCTAAGCGTCCCCTCGCCATCTTGTGTGGTGTTGCCAACTTCTGAAAACATCTTCCACCGCTTCACTGCTCTATGCTACATCTATCCCTTTTATATAAACAACAAAAGAAGCTACATCTATCCCTTTTATATAAACAACAAAAGAAGCTACATCTATCCCTTTTATATAAACAACAAAAGAAGTTACATCTAACTCTAGAAAATAAAATAACCCTTCTAATTGTTACCAGTAAAACCCCACACTCAGCCCACCAGACTCAAACCAGCAAATTATTGAGGACGAACATGATAAGAGGTTCTGGTATACACACATCCCTCCTTACTATCTAAAATGTCATACGATCTAAAATCGTTATTTCTTACAATTTTTCCTTGTAACCATTTATTACTATTTGGATCTTTTTTGAACCATACATTTTGTCCAGTTTTAAGATTTTCTCTATATTTTACATTTTGATTATATTTTTTCTCATTTCTACATTTCACTTTGTTAAATTCTACTTCTACATTTACATTCATTTTCGGTTTTAAAAATGTATATGTTGCAGGTACCTTAGTCTTTATATTTCTATTCATCAATAATTGAGCAGGTGAAAATTGAGTTCCTGAAACTGGTGATGATCTGTATTGCATTAATGCTACTCTTACATCTGTTTTGTCATCGTTACATTTAGTCAGCATCTTTTTTGCTATTTGAACCCCCCTTTCTGCCATGCCATTTGATTGTGGATATCTGGGACTTGAAAAATTAAATTTAAAACCCCATTCAGCAGCAAAACTCTTACATTCTCTAGAGTCAAATGGTACATGATCAGATACTATTTCTAATGGTACACCAAATTGTGAAAAAAGCTCTATTAGACAATTTATTATATTAGTAGCTGACTTACTAGGTATCAATTTTATATCTAACCATTTGGTTGTATAATCATATGTAACCAAGTAACTTTTTCTTTTAAAATCCATAATATCTACCCCTAGCTTGGAAAAAGGCAACTCTGGAATGTCATGTGAGAGTAGTGGCTCCTTGGCATTGTTGATTTGATAAGTTTGACATATTATACATTTTCTTACAAAGTCTTCAATAGCTATGTCTAGTTGTGGCCAGTAGTATAAAATTCTCACATTTTGTTTCATTTTGGTTATACCCAAGTGTCCTTCATGTAACTTTTCCAACAAAGACAACCTTAGAGATTTAGGAATAATTAATCTATCATTAAAGAAAATTAGATTCTCATCCATGGTAATGTCTTGCCTAAATTTGAAATAATATTTAATAGTATCAGGAACAGAAGTTATTTTGTCAGGCCACCCATTTTTTACATGTTCTGATAATTGTTTAAGTTCTTCATCCTTTAAAGTTTCTACTATTAATTCTTGTTTTTGCTCATTCGTACATTGTAAATAAGAAGACATACCTACACAGTGAATAACCTCATACATGTATGAGTCATCATTTTCATTTTCGTCAAGAAAAGAACGAGAGAGTAAATCAGCAATATGCATCAATTTTCCTTTTAGATATTTAAATTCAATGTTATATTTTAATAATTTTAATTTTAATCTTTGCAAACGAGTTGATGGTATTTCATGAATTCCTTTCCTTAACAAGGTTTCAAGTGGTTTATGATCATTAAGAATTAAACATTTTTTACCATAAATGTAATAATGGAATTTTTTAGTTGCCCACACAATGCTCAATAATTCTTTTTCTATTTGTGAAAAATTCTTTTCTGCTGAAGTTAAGCTTCTTGATGCATAGCTTACTGGTTTACCATCCTGCATTAAACAACATCCTAATCCATCTTTGGATGCATCACACTGGATTGTTACAGGTAAATTACTATTAAAATTTTGTAATACAGGTGCCGTACTGATACAATTTTTTATGTTAACAAAAGCTTTTTCATGTACCTGTGTCCATAGCCATTCACAATCTTTTTTTAATAACATTTGTAATGATGCTGACATTTCAGCTAAACCAGGAACAAACCTACGTAGATAATTGATCATTCCTAATATTATTTGTAATTCTTTTTTATTTTTAGGACTTTTTAACTCAACAATGGCTTTAATTCTATCTGGGTCAATTTTCATGCCTTTCTTTGAAAATATGTGGCCAAAATATTTAACCTCACTTAATTTATATTGAAATTTTCTTTTATTGAACCTAACATTACATTTCTTGGCCCGCTCTAATACTTGTTTTAATATTGCATCATGTTCCACATCACTATTAGCACATATAAGTAAATCATCGCAGTATATAACTACTCCTGGAATATCGCCAAAGGCTTTCTCACTGTACTTTTGAAAAATTTCTGGTGCTATTGATAAACCAAACGGCAATCTTAAAAACTTGTAGCAGCCAAAGGGGCTACTGAAAGTACATAAGTCAGTTGATTCTTCTTTTAATTTAATATTATAAAATCCATCAGAAAGATCTAAGACAGTAAATATTGACTTATTAGATAACTTCGCTAATATTTCTTCTAATGTAGGAATTAAATGATAATTTCTTATTAACACCTTGTTAAGTTCCTTAGGATCTAAACATATTCTTAAACTTTTATCTACCTTTTCTATTATTACTAGATTACTTACAAAACTCTTAGGCTGTTCGACTTTCTCAATAATTTGCTGTTTTTCTAAAGTGTGTAACTTTTCCGCTAGTTTCTCTAACAAGGTATGAGGAACTCTACGTGGTGGTCTTATTACTGGTTCTGCTCCAGGCTGAGTGTGCAGCTCCAATGGCATTTCAAACTGACCGACACCCTGAAATAGTTCGGAATATTTATTAATAATATTATTTTTACCACTATTTGTAATACAGACAATGTTTTTTAAAATATTTAAGTTTCTTAATGTAGCTAGCCCAAGAATTGGCTTTACATGTTCTTTTATAATTATGAACTCTGTGTTATACATTGTATTATTATCTATTATTTTTAATTTTATTATTCCAAGAGGAAATATATGTGCCCCTCCAAAAGCTTCTAATACTACTTTTGTCTCAGACCAGTTAGGATAATCATCATCGACAATTTTTTTTAAATCTCTTAATGAAATAACATTGGCTTGTGCCCCGGTATCACATTTAAAATCAACCATTTTATTTTCTACCCTCAATGTTATAATCCACTCATTATTCCTGATCTTCATATTACCAATGCTATGACACACTTTTACTAGTCACATATTATGAACAGAGTTACTTTCTTCAAAATTATTATCCATGTTTAAAATATTGAATTCTTTAACATATTTACAACCAACTTTAAAGTGATTTGGTTTATGACAATGCGAACAATTTTTTCCAAAAGCTGGGCAATTTCTTGGTTTATGTCGTATACCACATTTCTTACAGTTATATGTAGTGTCTTTATTGTTAAAATAATACTTAGCTTTTGCTTGGGGATCTTGAGTTGTTGGCCATTGAGCCTCCTTAGGTACCAGTGAGCTTCGAACTGCATCCACGACAGCTGAATTCTGTTGCATCATTTTGCATTGATCTTTTGATAATTCTGAGGCTCTGCACATATCCACCGCTTTCTGTAGAGTCAGGTCACTGACTTCTAGTAGCTTCCGTTGAAGCTTTTTATCTTGAACTCCTAAAACAACTCGATCTCTAATCATTCTATCCTCTTGTTCTTTAAAGTTACAGTTTTTTACCAATTTTCTGATATCAGTATAAAATAAGTCAAAGTTTTCTCCTTCTTGCTGTTGCCTTTTGTGAAAGTTAAAGGTGTTTAACAGCTCATTCTGCTTTGGAGCAAAGTAATCATCAAACAGTTTAATTATTTGTTCATATTTTGTAGTATCTTCCTTTTTTAGTATATTGAAATATAAGTCTTGTGCCTCGTGGCCCACGCAGTTTAGAAAAATGGCCGCCTTTCTTACCTCTGAAAATCTCTCACAGCCAGCAGCCATCAAGAATATCTGAAACTGTTGTTTGAATTTCACCCACTGAGGGAGCAAATCCATTTGAGTATCCAACCTGAGACCTTCAGGCATCTTGTATTCCACTCCGGCCATTGTTTCTTTTTCTTGTTCAAGTCCTTGTTCTTTCTTCGACTGCGCCATGTATCGTTTATAGTTATATTAATAATAATAGATGTGGTGTTACTTGTATTTATTTTATTTAAGTTGTTACAATATCTACTTTAACTCTTATGTCTATATATGTATCTTAATTATTTTAGTAACTGCACTTCGTGTTCTCTTTAAGTTAATCTAAGCGTCCCCTCGCCATCTTGTGTGGTGTTGCCAACTTCTGAAAACATCTTCCACCGCTTCACTGCTCTATGCTACATGTTTAAGTCCTATTCAATAGGGGGCGAGTCTATTGTCATCAACCGGGCACAAATCCAAAGACCGAACTGCTACTGGAAATCTCGCAGAATAACCCAACAACACTTTGCTCAACCCGGTTATCAGCACCTCTACGCCTTTTCGAGGTTGAAAATCCTCATGGATGTCCCCCGCCCCGGGGAGGGCGGGGGGTCTGTCAGACTCCTACTGACTAAAACCAACCCCAGTGTTCCCACTCGCACTTGCGTCGGGGGCTACGGGAACAACGCATTCTTCCGCGGCTCCCGACTAGTGGTCCTCTACGGAAGCCGGAAGAGGGCATTGTCGGCCCTCCTCCGTAGCACCTCTACGCCTGTAACAAGTTACAATTTGACATTCAAATCGACAAACGAATAGAAACAAAATGTATGGAAGTGACACAAGCTTTCGACGAATCGGGCTGTCACTAATGTCATTTCCAATTTCGTTTCTATTCGTTTGTCGATTTGAATGTCAAATTGCAACTTCTCTAGGCCCCCAGGTCACGCTAGCCAAAAAGCCCAAGAAGATAGTTAATCGTAGCGTTAAGATAACGTTAATCGTGAATTGTTCAAACGGAAGCTTAATCAAGAAAATCTTGCGACGTTGGCATGTATAAACGCGCCGGATTTTAGCCTTAATGATAAATGATTGTGGGACACTCAAGTGTCCTTCTTCGGCACTCAGAGCTAAATGTCTGAGACTGAGCCTTTTATAGACAATTAAATCAGTTTTTCTGGTATCGCTATAAGCTATTTTTATTTTATTTGCGTTAACAATTGCTAGACATCTTTGAAAATATTTTTTTAGTGATATATGAATAGGATCTTAGGTAGAGCAAAAATAAAGAAGAAAGAAAAAAAAATGCTTTATTCAGCACAATTTTACCTTAAATACTACTTATTATCTATTTAATTATACTCTAATATAACATTAATATAACAAATAAACGGCGGAAATAAAGAAAGCATAATTCATAAAAACAGTTTTCCTATTGTTTAGACCCCAAAAAGATTTAAATTTTACGATAGAAAGAGACAAACGATACTGTATTTTGACGTCATAGCACAGTACGCCGTTGCAGGAAAGGGACAGAACATCCCTTCTCATTTCCTCACTAAAACTCTAAGCGTTCATATTATCTTTTATAATTTTGATATAATTTTGATTATAATATTAATTGTGATTTTAAACTGACTTTTGATTTGGATTGTATTTTTTTTTTTTTTAATAATAATCCTTAATTTAGTTCAGTGCTTGTGGCACATCTTATTTGTTTATGGGGCATGCGGTGCTAACCTGTAATTAATTGTTACACTAACCTTAGATATTATATACTTACTTTAAATGTTATAAGTGTAAACAATTGTAGGTTGGCCAAAAAAACGAAAATAAAATAAAATAAAATCTTAGAACTGTTATAATTCTATTTCAAATTATTTTTTCTCTCCACTCAATATGTTTATATTTTTAATAAATCAAATATCCGTAAAATACTCTACCACAAAACGTCGACCTTTTCAACTAATAAGGCTTCACACAATACCAAACATTCTATAAACTACGAAAATAGCAAATTAATCTCTTTCAAAAGGGCTTCAGGCTTCAATTTTGAAGTTGAAAATGAAAACGTCAGCCTTTTTATTTGTAATAAAGGAAATAAGGCATTTGTAAAAGGAATGCCATGGATGTATTATGTTTAGCATATTCGTTTCCCGTACTGCGGATTTTGATTGTTTGTTTGTATTGAATAGACTCCGAAACTACGGGACCGATTTGAAAAATTCTTTCAGTGTTACATAGCCCATTTATCGGTGAAGGCTATAGGTTATATACCATCACGCTACAACTAATAGGAGCGGAGCAGCAATGAAAAATGTTATAAAAACGGGGGAAAAAAGTTATCAAGACCACGCGGGTGAAGCTGCTGGCGGGAAGCTAGTACAGTTCTCGTCAAACTTATTGTCCGGGCTGAAGTTGACACGAGCTAACTTTAGCCGTAAAAATCGGAGAAAGAAAAATATTGGATTAGAATGATTTAAAACGAACGTTTGAGCTTTCGTTTTTATTTAATACAATCTAATATTTTTCTTTCTCCGATTTTTACGGCTCGGTTAAAGTTAGCTCATGCCAACTTCAACCCGGACAATAAGTTTGGCGAGAACTGTAATTAATATTTACCACATCCAATGTTTGTGGCTTCTTGTGACAGTAAGACCGTTTCATCTGCATTACTGAAGTCCGACAGAGGCCCGAAGGCTCCACTTAATAGATTTCCGGACTCAGTTGTAATGCTAAGGGTACGGAAGCCTTTTTGAAGGCATGCCTGTTTGGAATGGCGACGGTATACTGTTCAACGTACGTGGAGTCGACGGAATGATGAATGAAATCAAAATGGCGACTATGTATAACATACTACTTATAAACATATTATGTACAGTTAGAGTAGTGAGTGAGTAGTGTAAGGCTAATATTCAGGGACGACGCTAAGCGTGAACTTACGCTTCCGTATGTCATATTGTAATACAAATTTGACATACGGAAGCCTTACTTTACGCTTAGCATCGTCTCTGAATATTTGCCTAAGTGAATAGGCTCCGAAACTACTGGACCGATTTGAAAAATTCTTTCAGTGTTAGATAGCCCATTTATCGGGGAAGGCTATAAGCTACCGTATACATATATACCATAATATATACCATCATGCTACGACTAATAGGAGCGGAGTAGCAATGAAAAATGTTGCAAAAACAGGGGAAAATGTTAGGTCTAAAAAAATTTTATCAAGACCACGCGGGCGAAGCCGCTGGCGGGAAGCTAGTGTTATATAAAACAAAGTCGGTCTTGTTACAACACATACAACTCGAGAGCGGATGAAATGATTTTTATGATCTTTGATTTGTACCCCAAATAACAGAATAAATATTAAAAATTATATATCAGAAAATTTCACCAAAAAAATCTAATGTGATGTAACGGGGTTCAAACTTGACGCAAGTGAAGCTGTAGGAGAAGCTAGTTTCTCATAAAAATAATATCTTTCTCAAGGTCATGGATATGTAGTCAACATTAAGATAAGCGCGCTCCACTGAGTAAACTCGTGTCAAAATTAAGCTAAGTGTTCACTGGAGACAAATGTCCCGCAACACGTTGCTACATAACATTATTATCATGCCTGCATAATATTACCTAAAGATTACGGCAGAGACGTACAAATTTACACACACAGTTCATTGGTATGTCTTGATCCCATTAATATGAGGTGAGCCTTTTGATCCCTTGTAATATGAGGTGAGCCTTTTGCCATTAACCAGGCACAACTCTAAACTCCAAAGGTGGAAGGGACATCCTCGCACATCCGAATACCATGAGTTCAGTACATGATTCTGGACCCCCCTGCGTTGAAATTTTTCGTAACTATTTTCATCAATTTTTAAATTCTTTCTGCAGTGTTTTTTACTTGAACGTGTAAAAATACATTATTTCTATCTACCCAAATTAGATTTATGATTAAAAAATCATTATTTAATTTATTTCTGATCGCGCGCGCAATAACATTCACCGCGGAGCGTCATGATCGCGTTTTTAGCAATACACTGCGCGCTCAATAATGACAATATCTGTAATAACGATCATTTTCGACATGAATGGCCTAGGTCATTTTATTTTTGACCTTAAGTGAAACCTTGTCACGACGTTTGTGCGTCGATGTCCCTTCCACCTTGTATATTTTTTAATTTATGTTACAAAGGACAATGGGAAGAAACGTCCCCACCCTCCAACAGATTTCAAACAAGTCTCATGTGAAAGGTCTTAGTGGATAGATATTTTTTTACTATGACGACAATCCCCAAATATATGGGGTTTGGCCGGTATTGGGATTTTTAAATATTCTAAGTATGTATTAAAACAATCGTCACCATGATCAAACAGAATTCAAACCAATCTCATGTGAAAGGTCTCAGTGGATAGAGATTTTTTTGTTATTGCGACTATCTCCAAAAGAGTAAGGTTTGGCCGGTATTGGGATTTTTAAATATTTAAATTGTGGATTAGAACATTCGTTACCACTAACCAACAGGATTCAAACCAATCTCATGTAAAAGGTCTCAGTGGATAGAGAATTTCTTGCTATGACGACTATCCCCAAATGCGTAGGGTTTGGCCGGTATTGGGATATTTAAATATTTAAAGTGTAGATTAGAGAACATTCGTTACCACAAACCAACAGAATTCAAACCAATCTCATGTGAAAGGTCTCAGTGGATAGAGATTTTTTTGATATGACGACAATCCCCTAATATGTGGGGTTTGGCCGGAATTAGGATTTTTAAATATTTTAAGTGTGGATTAGAACAGTCGTCACCACTAACCAACAGAATTCAAACTAATCTCATGTTAAAGGTCTCAGTGGATAGAGATTTTTTTGATATGACGACAATACCCTAATATGTGGGGTTTGGCCGGAATTAGGATTTTTAAATATTTTAAGTGTGGATTGGAACAGTCGTCACCACTAACCAACAGAATTCAAACTAATCTCATGTTAAAGGTCTCAGTGGATAGAGATTTTTTTGTTATTGCGACTATCCCCAAATGAGTAGGGTTTGGCCGGTATTGGGATTTTTAAATATTTTAATTGGATGTGGATTAGAACATTCGTTACCACTAACCAACAGAATTCAAACCAATCTCATGTGAAAGGTCTCAATGGATAGAGGATTTCTTGCTATGACGACTATCCCCAAATGCGTAGGGTTTGGCCGGTATTGGGATATTTAAATATTTTAAGTGTAGATTAGAGAACATTCGTTACCACAAACCAACAGAATTCAAACCAATCTCATGTGAAAGGTCTCAGTGGATAGAGATTTTTTTTTGATATGACGACGATCCCCTAATATGTGGGGTTTGGCCGGAATTAGGATTTTTAAATATTTTAAGTGTGGATTAGAACAGTCGTCACCACTAACCAACAGAATTCAAACCAATCTCATGTTAAAGGTCTTAGTGAAGAGAGATTTTTTTGTTATGACGACAATCCCCTAATATGTGGAGTTTGGCCGGTATTGGGATTTTTAAATATTTTAAGTGTGGATTAGAACAGTCGTCACCACTAACCAACAGAATTCAAACCAATCTCACGTGGAAGGTCTCAGTAGATAGAGATTTTTTTGCTATGACGACTATCCCCAAATGCGTAGGGTTTGGCCGGTATTGGGATATTTAAATATTTTAAGTGTAGATTAGAGAACATTCATTACCACAAACCAACAGAATTCAAACCAATCTCATGTGAAAGGTCTCAGTGAATAGAGATTTTTTTGCTATGACGACAATCCCTAAATGAGTAGGGTTTGGCCGGTATTGGGATTTTTAAATATTTTAAGTGTGGATTAGAACAGTCGTCACCACTAACCAACAGAATTCAAACCAATCTCACGTGAAAGGTCTTAGTAGATAGAGATTTTTTTGCTATGACGACTATCCCCAAATGCGTAGGTTTTGGCCGGTATTGGGATATTTAAATATTTTAAGTGTAGATTAGAGAACATTCATTACCACAAACCAACAGAATTCAAACCAATCTCATGTGAAAGGTCTCAGTGAATAGAGATTTTTTTGCTATGACGACTATCCCCAAATGAGTAGGGTTTGGCCGGTATTGGGATTTTTAAATATTTTAAGTGTGGATTAGAACATTCGTTACCACTAACCAACAGAATTCAAACCAATCTCATGTGAAAGGTCTTGGTAGATATAGATTTTTTTGCTTTGACGCCAATTTCTAAATATGTGGGCCATGTGGGGTATTACCTAGTACTGGGATCTGTGAAGTGTGTCTTCAAAGAATTAAGTTAGGTTAAGGTTAGGTTAGATTAGTTAGGTTCGCGGAAGAATGCGTTGTTCCCGTAGCCCCCGACGCAAGAGCGAGTGGGAACACCAGGGTTGGTTAGTTAGTCAGTAGGAGTCTGACAGACCAATGAGGATTTCCAACCTCGAAAAAAAAGATTAGTTAGGTTATGTTTCGTGGAGGGTTAAAAAGTCGTTCCTGTAACCCTAGCAAAGCATCGCCTTTCACGGGAGGATTTTTACACGCTCAGAAAAAGTTAGGTTAGTTTAGGCAGGGGTATACCTTATTCTTATGTACCAACATTTTGGCGATATGTTTAAGGCCACATATAACAGTGGGTGAGCCTGTCTTCTGCCTTTAGACGGCAAGAAAACCAAGCTCCAAGTTGTTCTTTTCAATTTTATGGAAAAACTCCAATAAAAAAATTCTCGACCTGGGAGTTGAACCCAGGACCTCTTCACGCTATGCCGTATTTCCAACCAATAGAAATAGGCTAATTAAGCAGACAACAACATAAATATGTTACCAACAGAAATAAGAAAAATCATAGTAACAAAAATTTTTTTTTTGGAATCTATGACCAATTTTTTGTACAAGTTCTATTCTTATTTATCTGCAGAATACGATAGTAATATGCATTTGTTTTTTTTATAAGAGAATAAATGATATTTGTACAAAATTATCCCCAGTTTGTAGAGACGTTATTGCGTTTTTTTTTAAAACCCCATCGATTTCGTTTTAAAAACGTTTAATTTCTCTTTGTGTGGCTCCTAATGATCATATTAAAAGGCATCCCATGTCTGTTGGTGGGTGGGGACAGTGTCCATACAAAATCCCCCATCGTCCTTTGAATACGTTTGGCAGCACCTAACCTAATGGTAAGTGAAGATGCTGCCGAGGATGTAGCACGCAAACTGATTCGGAGAGTTTTATAGAAAATCTGAATAACACTTAGCTCAGCCTGGGAATCTAACCCAGGACCTCGAGCGTAGCAGTCGCGCTTAGGATCACTAGGCTAACGTGAAACTGTGATATTATGTAAGTTAAGTTAAAACTATTCAAAATAAAATTGTAAAGTACTTATGGAGTTATTGACCGATGTTTCTACAAAAGTCCCGCTTTTTAAAACCGTCACTTTCAAAAGTACCCTTTTTAAATGTTTAAAATAAATAAAACATTAATTAACTATCGAAATAAACCTAGAAATCGTGAGATAAGTCGTTTGGCGATGTCGCGCGATTTCAACCGAATTGTCCCGACATTTATAGCGAGTATAGCGACACGTGTTGCGGGACATTCGTCCTCCAGTGAGTGCAAAGCTTTACTCAACACTATCTCTGTCGCCGATTGCTCCTGTTCCCCGACATCCCCCTATTCCTCGGGTTTACTCGCGTGTGCCAAATTGCGCTTGTAAAAAGCTTCTATTTTGGCTGTATTAGAATGCTTTTGCTTATTAAATTCTTTTTTCGAATGAGGATTGCCAAGATTCTCTGCATAAACAGGATAATTCAAATAGTGGAGACAAATGTATTTGAATAATAACTTTATCGTTATTACATCTTAATAATATTATAAAACAATGCCTCGTTGGTCTAGTGGTCTCAAGCGCGACTGCTACGCTAGAGGTTCTGGGTTCGAATCCCGGATCGAGCAAAGTGTTGTTGGGTTTTTCTGTGAAATTCCCAGTAGCAGCTTTGAGTCTGGATTTGTGACCGGTTGATGGCAATAGGCTCGCCCCCTATTACATGGGACCTAAACATACCGGCGAAATGTGGGTATACATTAGATATTAATACACTTCTGTCTACCACTTCGGGGAAAACAGGCGTCATGGTATGGTAAAAGGCCAAAGTTTGTTTGAATGTTTGTTGCTCTTTTACGGCAAAACGGCTGAACCGATTTGGCTGAAATTTAAAATGCCTAAGACCTAATCCAAAGTATAAGCCATCACTACTTTGGATTAGGTCTTAGGCTACATTTTAATCTCGAATAATTGATAGTTCCTACGAGAAACGGGTTCAAAGTTCGGCCGCGGGAAGCTAGTAGATAGTATATAACGACTTGACGACGTCTGTGGTCTAGTGGTTCGAGTACCGGACTGCTGATCACGAGGTCGTGGGTTCGATTCCCACAAGACACAAACATTTATGTGATGAACTTAGGTGTTTGTGTTTGTCTGGGTGTTTCTTATATATTATAAGTATGTATTTACAAAAAAAAAAGTACATAAATATTATATCCATTGTCTAGTACCCATAGTACAAGCTCACCTTAGTTTGGGACTAGATGGTGCTGTGTTAAAAATGTCCCAAGATATTTATTTATTTTATTTAAGTATATAAAACAAAGTCTCCCGCCGCGTCTGTCTGTCTGTCTGTTTGCATTTTATGCAGTTTTCACCAACAGACAGTAATTCATGAGCTTGTTAAGGTTTTGTGTAAATTGGCCGAAATCCATAGGCTACGGTAACCGCTTACCATCAGGCGGGCCGTGTGCTATTTTCCCCCGTTTTTGCAACATTTTTCATTGCTACTCCTCTTCTATTAGTCGTAGCGTGATGGTATATAGCATATAGCCTTCCCCGATAAATGGGCTATCTAATACTGAAAGAATTTTTCAAATCGGTCCAGTAGTTTCGGAGCCTAATTCAATTCTTACAGACAAACATTGAAATCTTTTATCTTTATAATAATATTATATTATGTATAAATAGATAAGAAGCATCCAGACAAACACAAATATTTGTATTGATCACATAAATACTCGTACTTGTGTCCAGCAGTCCGGTTCTCGAACCTCTAAACCACAGACGTCGTCAAAATATTTTTGAAAGAGCTATTTTCGATTTCTCTTTTGTTTTCATTTCAAAGACAATCTAACTAGCCGAAGCTAAAACCTTTTCACGCACGGTTTGGTGTAGAAATAATAAATTGAAATTGCAAACTACATCAACAAAATTGTTTTATTGTTGTTTATCTGTTAATGAAATTTTATTGAAGTTGAAATATCGTTTCAATATATAATATTGAAAAAGTTTTTGGCGTCGTCAGCGAATCGTGTTGATTTTGTGTTGAAACTATTTGGTTATTAATTATTAAGCTTACACTTCATTTGTGGGTAGTTTTGATTTCCAGGGAAAGAAAGTTTTATATTGGTTTGTTTTATGAAATCCTTACTAATATTATAAATGAGAAAGTAACTCTGTCTGTCTGTCGCGCTTTCACGTCAAAACCACTGAACCGATTTAAATAAAATTTGGTACACAGATAGTCTAGAGCCTGAGAAAGGACTTAGACTACTTTTTAACCCCCGACGCACGCAAAAACGACGAGGTACGGACGTGTGTGTGTGTGTGTGTGTCTGTGGCATCGTAGCTCCCAAACGGATGAACCGATTTTGATTTTGTTTTTTTTTGAAAGGTGAATTAGTCGGGAGTGTTCTTAGCTATGTTTGATGAAAATCGGTCCGATGGCCGCCGCCACAACAATAGCGGATTAAGTACTTAATATTTTTTCACAACTCCCTCAATATGGGTATCAAATGAAAGGGTTTGACTAGTAAAATACTAAAGACTATGATAAATTTCTAAACCAAGATGGCCGCCACCACAAAATGGAAAATTACATTTACAAATTTTACATTTCGAAATTTTTTCTATGAAATATTTAACAGCAATAGGTTCTAAACATACCGATAAACTGTAGGTGTACCTACATAAGTTCACCTCTACCTTAACCTTTAGTGAAGATGAGTCCGCCTTGTATACCATTTTTGTGCATAAAAGTTTAAATAAATTAAAAATACAGGTGTTACGGTTAAACAGTAACTTTGTTCGCATAATTTCCTTCACCAAGGCTTCATATAATACCCGGCCACATTGTAACTAAACTTAACAAGCTAATCTTAAAACATCTCGCTATCTTTTGACTAACAAAGTAAGTCACTTTAACCGTACTTACATTTTACAACCTCGTAAAAATTACCGTAAAACGGAACGACACTTTTTATTTATGACGCTTCATAAACGAAACAAAATGGCGTCGTTAATAATTATCAGGATTTTTGATAATGGCAATTTGCATACCGTGGAGTCTAGTTTATTACTTTTGTGGTGAAAGAGAGAGATACATTTATGAGAAACTAGCTTTCCGCGGCTTCACCCGCGTGGCCATTCATATTTTAGCCAATGTATACAAAAACATGACAAATTATATACTGAAACCTTCCTCGAGAACCACTCTATCCATTAGTGAAAACAGTATAAAAATCTGTGCAGAGTTTTTTAGGTTTATCACGAACAGGCAGACAAACGCGGCAGATGCCTTTCTTTTATAATATTATTATGTAGTTATAGTGATGTATATCGCTGAAAGCTAGAGATGTGAGCACTGAACTGCAAAGTCGTAAGTCTCGAGTTCGAATCCAAGGCACGCACCTCTGACATTTCATTACATACATACATACATAGCTTCACGCCTGTTTCCCATAGGGGTAGGCAGAGACTATAGATTTCCACTTGCTACGATCCCGGCACACCACTTTCGCTTCGTCTATGTTCATTAACCTCTCCATGCATGCTCGTCGGTTTAGGGTGCTCTTAACCTTGCCTTTTTTGAGAACGTCCGCAATCTGGTTGTGATACGTTCGCCGAGGTCGGCCGACATTTCATTAACATTTCATTAATTATTATCACTCGCTTACAACGCTGAAGGTAAACATCGTGAGGAAACTTGCATGCCTGAGAGATTTTCTCGACGGCATGTAAAATCCACCTACACTTACGTAAACCTATAGTCCACCCCGCACTATGCTAGCGTGGTAGACTATATCCCAACCCCTCTCATTCTGAAAGGAGACCCGTCCTCAGCAGTGGGTTAATGGGTTGATATAGCGCTATTTCTGATTCAAGTTATTTTCGTGCTAGGCCAAAAAATAGGCGTACGCTATCTTTTTATATTTTTAAGGACTTTCCTAATAAGATTACCAGTTATTTTAATGAAAGAAAAAGTTGACTGGCATGGTGGGCAGGACAGAACTGTTACCTTGAGACGTAAATTTAGAATGTGAAGGAAGATTTCGACGTGGCGATTAGGACTCGCGGTGGCTTAGAGGTCATAGAATCTGGTGTACTTATTTAACCAGAAGATCCGCCCGCTAGTCGATAATTTCCTTCATTAAAATAATAGGGCTTCGGCTTATTAAGTACATTTGATAAAAGAGTGTTAATCACAAACCATGTTCACACTATGTGTTGTATTTTGTTACCAAAGGATGATGAGGCTTCTGTAAATTGGACGAAATAGGAGGGTTTAGTTATAAATCATGTTGCGGGGGACGGCCGAAGACGCAGGAGGGTAGCGAGAGGAAAATCGTTACCGCTTATATGGATAATGTATAGGGTTTTCATCCAAGGCCTCCCATAAGATAAGGGGATGCAGCCAAATGCTTCGTTGGCAATTTATTCGCTTCGGGACAAATTGGCGACGGATTGAAAGCTTGTTTTACGTATTTTAGCTTATTACCCGACTGCCGAAGGAGGAGGGTTATGTGTTTGACGCGTATGTATGTATGTATGTATGTATGTATGTATGTCCGTTCCTATGTCCGGTCGTAACTACTCAACGGCCCAACCGAATTAGATAAATGACACCTCATTAGATTCGTCTTGATGGCACGACTGTCACTGGGTACATGAAATTTAAAAAAAAACAATATGGCGGATTTTATACGCTTTAATGTGCGAACTGATTTTGAAAATGATCTTTAGTCGTATCAATTTATATTTTAAATCATCATTTAGGATCTATCTAGTGATTCTATGATGATTTATAAACTAAAAAGAAGGAAATAAAATCAATTATTAAAAGAAACAAAAAACCCGACTGCGTAAAAACTACTAACTAAAAATCTAAAAACAAGCTCTGTGATGTTGGAAAATGTATTGCAGGCGGGACAAGCTGTTCGTTCATAAAAAAAATTGTTTCTTTGCTTGTCCCGCCTGCAATACATTTTCCAACATCACAGAGCTTGTTTTTAGATTTTTAGTTAGTAGTTTTTACGCAGTCGGGTTTTTTGTTTCTTTTAATAATTGATTTTATTTTTTGTATTTGCCTCGTTGATCTGCCAGGCCAACATGCGCGCCACGACACAATTTTGTCTACTCTTTTGTCTCGCTCTTTCTCGTGCGAAAACGAAACAAAAGCACGACATAAGCGTCGACAAAATGTTTTCGCGGCGTGCATGTCATTGTTAGCCCGGCTGGGCCCTGTTTAATAAAGCTGACAATTCGACAACTATGTCAAAAAAATACAAAATTCTAGCGTGCTTAAGCTGTTAAATAAAAGTGACATAGCGACGAATCGTTGCGACAATTCGACATAATTATTTGTGGAATTTTCCTCTATGACATTTCATCCTCCTATTCACCTCTATGACATAAATGACAGACTATTTTGTCACCTGTAAGTTTTATTAAACAGGAATTATTATATCTTTTACTAGCTTCCCGCCAGCGGCTTCGCCCGCGTGGTCTTATAATTTTTTCCCCCGTTTTTGCATCATTTTTCATTACTACTCCGCTCCTATTAGTCGTAGCGTGATGATATATAGCCTATGTTACTCGGGGATAATGTAGCTTTCCAAAGGTGAAAGAATTTTTGAAATCGGTCCAGTAGTTTCGGAGCCTATTCATTACAAACAAACAAACAAACAAATCTTTCCTCTTTATAATATTATATTATTATAGTATAGATATACTTCTGTGCGGAACTAGTTGGCCGCGCCTTAGGTATGTGAGCGGTGGGACGGAGGGGCGGGGTCGCCTGCGCACGGTATGACGGAGGGGCGCTTGCACACACATAGTAACCTGCCGCCTCACCCCCGTCCCCTAAGGCGCGGCCAACTAGTTCTGCGCGGACTATTAACAGAGCCCTGGTGGTCACAAGCGCGACTGGTACGCTAGAGGGATTAGGTTATAGTCCACCGCGTTGGCCTAATGCGGGGTGGACTTCACATGCCGTCGAGAAAATCTCTCAGGCATGCAGGTTTCTTTACCATGTTTTCCTTCACCGTTAAGGCGAGTGATAATTACGCATATGATTTCGAAAAGTCCGAGGTCCATAGTCCATAGGCCTTAGATTCGACTGCCTCGTTGGTCTAGTGGTCCCAAACGCGACTGCTACGCTAGAGATCCAGGGTTCGATCCCCGGGTCGAGCAAAGTGTTGTTGGGTTTTCTGTGAAATTCCCAATAGCAGCTAGGAGTCTACATGGGACCTAAAAATACCGGCGAAATGTGGGTGTACATTAGTACGCCTCTGCCTACCCCTTTGGGGAATATGGGCGTGATGGTATGCATGCTTAGATTCGAACTAGAGAGCTTGACTTGGCCAATGGTCATATTACTGCTCGTGTGATGTATAACGTTATTGTATGTTGTTTAAAATCGCTTCGGATCCCTTAAAATCTATGGTATTGCCCACTTATCATGCCCATGGTAAGGGTGTGAAGTAAAGTGGATTTCTTAATGGCGTACATGTGTAAGCGGCCCATAATTTTCCGACATTCGCACATCCCGGTCGAGAGAGCTTTCAAATTTATTGCACACAATTTATTGAAAAAAAAAAATGTACCTATGCTTTTTTCCCGGGACGATTTGTCATGTTTTGAATTAAGTACTTATCAACAAAGCAGTGAGAGGTATGATAACTAGACTACTGAGTCAAAGGTTTCGAGTTCAAATCCAAGGCACGCCTCTGACATTTCGAAATCATGTGCGTAATTATCACTCGCTTTACGGTGAAGGAAAACATCGTGAGGAAACCTGCATGCCTTAGACTTTTTCTCGATGGCATGTGAAGTCTGCCGATCGCATTGGGCTAGCGTGGTGGACTATAGCCTAATCCCTCTCATACTGAGAGGAGACCCATGCCCAGCAGTGGGACAGTATATGGGTTTGATGATTATAATGATAATGTATGATGTAATAGGGGGTGAGTCTATTAGTCTAGTCAGAGGTGCGTGCCTTGGATTCGAACTCGAGACCGTCGAAATATGAGTGAACATCAGTCGGTATGCCGCTGCTTACCTCTTCGGTAATAGTATAAATAAATAATAAATATCCTCGGACATTTTTTACACAGCACCATCTAGTCCCAAACTAAGCAGAGCTTGTACTATGGGTACTAGACAATGGATAATATAATACTTACATTTATTTTTTTGCTAAATACGTACTTATAATATATAAGAAACACCCAGACAAACACAAACACCTAAGTTGATCACATAAATGTTTGTGTCTTGTGGGAATCGAACCCACGACCTCGTGATCAGCAGTCCGGTACTCCTCCACTAGACCACAGACGTCGTCAAAAAGTATATACGCGTGATGGAATTTACTTCATTTGAAATACATAAGTTTTTTTATTAATTAACACAGCTGTGATAATTTAACTTAATCCCTTATAACCCTTCATAGCTAAACTAGTTTGGATTAAGAGGGGTCTAACGCAATTTTATAATGAGTTCGGTACGGGTCAATTCATGTTTGTAGGGTCAAAAGTACGAACACTCGAATACGGTCAACTGTTTGGTGTTATAATTATTTTAAAATTGGCAGTGATAACCTAGGTACAGGTCGCCAAAGTTATTGTCCGGGTTGAAGTTGGCACGAGCTAACTTTAACCCGGCCTTAAAAATTAGAGAAAATTAGTAAAAATCGGATGAAGAAAAATATTTGATTGTTATAAATATAAACGACAGCTCAAGTCTTATACTGCCGTTTTAAATAATTTTATTTAAAAAATTTTGTCTCTGATTTTTAAGGCCGGGTTAAAGTTAGCTCATGCCAACTTCAAGCCGGACAATAAGTTTGGCGATAACATTATAATTATACATTTCGCTATCTCTTACATCATAGACCGTCGTACCAACCTTGGCAAAAGAAACTCGAGGCCGGGAGAGGGCTTCAGATGTCTCTCCACCACACTTAGGTTTAAATTTACAAACAGTGACAATATGTGTTAATAGAGCCGTTTGAGGTTCAGAAATACAAACATAAAAGTCGATGAGGGTTTTAACCCCCGACGAGAAAACGACGGGGTGTGTGTGAGTATGTGTGTGTGTGTGTGTGTGTGTGTGTGTGTGTGTGTGTGTGTGCGCGTCTGTCTGTGGCATCATAGCTCCCGAATGGATGAACCGATTTTGATTTTGTTTTTTTATTTGAAAGGTGAATTATTAGTCGGGAGTGTTCTTAGCTATGTTTGATGAAAATCTGTCCAAGATGGCAGCCGCCACAAAATAGCGAATTACATATTTTTTCACAACTCCCTCAATATGGATATCAAATGAAAGGGCTTACCTAGGAGAATACTATACACTAAGATAAATTTCAAATCCAAGATGGCCGCCACCACAAAGTGGCTAATTACAATTTGTGTCGGGGGTTTTCTAAATTTTTAATTTAGGTTATACTACATATATACATACACTCAGGCCTTTTTCTCACCGGGGTAGGCAGTAACTAGAGACCGAGTCTTGCTACAATCTTGCATATTTCTTTAGCTTCCGCCACGTTCACACATCTTGTAGGTTGTGAGTGTTACGCACGTGACTTTTTAACCCCTGACGCAAAAACGATGGGGTGTTATAAGTTTGACGTGTCTGTGTGTGTCTGTCTGTGGCATCGTAGCTCCCGAGCCGTAGTGTTGTTGGATTTTTCTGGGAAATTTTCAGTAGGAGCTCGGAGTCTGGATTCACGCCCGGTTGATGACAATACCCTATTCTTACGTATAACCTAAACTCGACAAACTGTGAGTATACATTTATACACGTCTCCCTAACCCTCCAGAGAATATAAGCTAGATGATATACCGTTACAAAACTATAAAAGAATAACTACTTAGTGAATAATAACCTAAATTAAAAATTTAGAAAATCCCCGACACGAAATGTAATTTGCCATTTTGTGATGGCGGGCATCTTGGATTTCAAATTTATCATAGTGTATAGTGTTCCTCTAGTTAAGCCCTTTCATTTGATATCCATATTGAGGGAGTTGTGAAAAAATATGTAATTCGCTATTTTGTGGCGGCGGCCATCTTGGACCGATTTTCATCAAACAACAGCTAAGAACACTCCCGACTAATTCACCTTTCAAATTAAAAAAACAAAATCAAAATTGGTTCATCCGTTAAGGACCTACGATGCCACAGACACACACACACACACACACACACACGTCAAACTTATAACACCCCGTCGTTTTTGCGTCGAGGGTTAAAAAGAATAACTAGTGAATAAAAAAACCCTAAAGTGAAGTCCTTGAAACACTTGAGTTTTCACTTTCAACGCGAGGAAATATTTTTTGGCTCTAAAAACCGTCCGATAGCTGCTAAAAGTTTTAATTGCCGCTCAAATTAATGCTTGGTGGGGAAGTAAGTTGAGTGTACACGGGGGACAATTTTGTACGGACATGATGTAACAATCGTGACGTCATTTTGACGAACGTCAGCTGTTTAATTGGTCTAGTTCTTGCTGCGTTGTTGAAGTGATGGGTTAGCAGGTTGCGGATTTTTTTTAATCCAAGGACATGTGTGATTCTGACTCGCGCACTGAGGCTTCCGTAAAAACTTGTTAACTGCATGTAAGTAATATATATTTTGGGTGTTGATTGCGTTGACTCAGAATTTTTTTAGTTATTTTTAATTATGGAAAAAATATATTTGAAAGTGGTGTGCCAGGAGCAAGTGGAAATCTATAGTCTCTGCCTACCCTTTTAGGATACATGTATTTGTCTGTACACATCTGTCTGACCCTTTGGGGAGTAAAGGCGTGATGGTATACTGATTTCTGACACTTACACGAATACTAGACATTGAAATAAAACTACTTTTTACGAAGGATACGGTGAGCTCGTTCTGCGTGAATCTGCCCCTCAACCATGAGTTCTATCGAATGGCCTTCGATAGGTTTTTTACGCATCGAAACGCTGTAATCTCATAGCAGATTTCAGTTCCTTACGTAACCGCTAGAGGCGCTGCGAGGGTTTTCTATACAAATGTTTTACCGCGTCGCTAGCGAGTCTAGTGAGAAAAACTCATGGTCGAGGCACAGATTGCCAACAATTAACAAAAATTAGTAATTGAAACGTCAAGACGCCTACCACCTTAGTCACCCGTGACCATGGACGCTGTAAAGGGTCCGAAACGTCGGGATTAAAATAATATCAATATAACGCGATAAAATCCGTAAAAAGTACTTTTATTTCGGCTTGATAGTATGTTTTATTCTTTTAATCTACACCACGTAATACATAATAAATTGTTTTTAAATTGCCACGGTTTCCCCGAAAATATCCTCCCCTACATTTTCATTTAACAGATTTGGTCCCATCCTAACTGTACAGTTGACATTTTATTTATAGGGACGCTCCGTTAAACCGGACTTTTTCAGATGATGGCCATAATTTTGGGCTGCTCTGGCCCCGGGATAAATCCCGCGGTTCCCGGTTTTAAGTTGTGCGAAACTTTGGTTTAGTGTTGTTTAGAGGATTGTGTATGAGTGTTGGTTTTACATGTGTATGGGTTTTATACATACATAGCTTCATGCCTGTTTCTTATAGGGGAAGGCAGAGACTATAGATCTAATCCTCTAAGCCACCGCGAGTTCTACCCGTCAAGTTGAAATTTTCCTTCAAATTCTAAATTTACGTTTCAAGGTGTCATTAATTTAGAATTTTAAGGAATTTTAACTTAGAGGTCATAGCGTCTGTTTCGAATTTTGCCCGACAGCTGAATTTTTCCTTCATTAAAATAACAGATAAAATATCTTTACATGGAAAATGCTAAAAAAAACTATTTATTTTTGTGAACTGGTTTACCATCTGTGGGTCTGGTTGAAAACCAGCGCCAGGCACTCCGTTTTAACACAAAAAGTAGTTTTATTTCAAAGTAGTGTTTAAGGTAAAATTGTGCTGAATAAACTATTTTTCTTTCTTTCTAAAAATATCTTTACTACTACTTTACTATCTTTTAAAATTCTCACCACAGAAAACAATCACAATAACTACAGTTTGTACCAAAAAAATTAAAACAAAAGTTAACCCTTTAAACCTGTATACGGGCACAAAAAGCCCCGAGCTTGTGAACTGTACACAGTTAATTTAAGCAAAAAGTTAATTCAAAAAGTTAATAACATAATGTCTGTTGTTTTGAACGCAAACGGATATGGGTAATGAAGCGTGCACGTGCGCTGTTAAGGGTTATATCGAACACAGGTTTCGGATTGGCTGTCTTTATTTAAAAAAAGTTAAGCGAATAACCGTCATGTTCTGAATTTAAGGCGAATGTGTTTACTTTCTTTATATTTAATGCAAGATAATTTAGTACTCTGACGCCTAGGTGCGGAAATTTTGGTTTTTATTTTTAAAATATAAAATTAAGTTCTTAACACTAAACTAATTTAAAATAAACATGCAAGATAAAATATTTTTTTACAAATGATCTTTTACAAGCATTTATTTTATGAAAAAAATCACGCTATTACAGACGAAACCAAAAATAAAATCATGGACACTAGTAAATTTAAAATAAATATTTTTAATATAACACAGAATACTAAGGGACTATTTCATAACCTCTGGACAGCTGCAAACTGTCGAATAAATAAAAAAAAACATGTGTCAGCTAATTTAACGGGACCTTATCAGTAAGCTATGAAACAGGATCTAATTATTCTTTTTAATTTCAAGTAATCAAATTATTTATATTAAAAAAAAAAACAAATTCAAAATAAGCACCAAGAAAATAAAATGTTCATTAACGGTCTTCACAAACGCCAAACGTTCCATTTTTGAATGGTCCTACACTCTGTTTCGTTTGAATTACGTTTGTTCTATTTAGAAAACCTGAAGAATGCATTCCAGGAGTGAAAAGGATTTAATTGCACTCGTTTTCTACCGACCTTAGTTCGGTTCGTATTTTCTGGACTTTTTAAAGACATTTTCCAAGCCATTGAAGCATTTACCTTACGTCTTTTCCGTTGCAAAAGCTTTTTAAATAATAAGCAATGAAAAATATTTTTTAAGAAAGTTTTGTTATCTCTATTTTTTGAATTGTTAATTATTTTTTTACCTTTCTCATTTTTGGAGCAGGTCGGTTCCCAGTAGTTGGAGTAGCGGATGATTATGATAATTGTGATGAAAATTAAGTTAAATATTTTAGTCCACTTAATAATTTAGCCATCCCTCTAATACTGAGAGGAGACCCGTGCCCAGCAGTGGGATAATATAGGGATTGATTATTCATAATATATTGTGATTAAATATAATTCATAATTTAGCTAGTAAAAATATAAAAATAATAATATAATGTACATTGAATATGACACAAAAAATTAATATTCCAAAACCAATTAATATTATTGCCAAAATACAAAATAATTAGAGTAAAGGAGCGAGATACCATGACATTTATGTCAATCAATATCAAAATGACATTAGACAAGCGTTTACAAAGCCACTATCAATTATAAATTATGACAGATTGATAGTTGTTCACAAAGCTTCTTACAAACCTATTTAAACTTCAATATGTACAGAAACCAGTCTGAAATATCAAACAAAGGATGGTAAACCATTGATTCTAGCACAATAAATAATGCACACCCAATTAACCCCCGCATAACACCTCATTTCGCTCAAAATTACAATTCAATACCGAAATTTCGGCACGTAGAACTAATTTATCTGGACAATTTATGAGTGTCAGATAAAAAGTAAAGTAATTAGCCATTACTGGGGCCAAGAGTACACCCATCGGAGTTATCTGGGCCGGCGATATTGTGGTGATTTATTTTTATTCGTCTCATTGGTCTTTTGGACCAGTAGTGCGCGGCTCAGAGTTAAGATTTAGGAAGTTGGTATCTCTATTAATATGTTATTTTTACGCCTGCATTTCCCAAATGGGTAAGCTAACTGGTTGCAAAGCTTACTTCCCGTATTATTTACCTGAATTATTTAGGTTGTTGCAGTGTTAGAATAGAAAACAGATTTTTCATTCAATGTGACTGAACAACTTTTATTATGAAGCCAACCCTGAAATCACAAAAAATAATCAGCTGTTCCCATCACATTTATGTACGTACACTGACCTCGACAGGGTTGGCTCCATAGTAAAAGTAGTTCATAATGATCGGTATATAATTATATTGCCATCGTTCCGTATATAAAACGACTAACAGTTATATAATCGATGTATAATCTAAGTCATATAGGGGAACGCCCGGCCCGCTCCAACCTTTGATCCGGCTCCGGAAATATTTACAAATCGCGTGTAAAAATAGGATAGATACATTTCATTCATTACTTGCGTAAACTTTGGTTCACGCCGACTTCTCTACCTATTTTTTATGTACATTGGCCCGTGACTTCATATGTATTGGCCACTTTCGAAAGGTTTTCCATCCCTGATCTAAGTAATCCCACTGCTGACCAAAGTCTCCCTCATCGCCCTCCACACAAATTCTTTATCATTTTTTCATTATTATTTTTATTTGCCATTGACACGCTATGAAGAATATTCCAACTTTGCAAAGCACCTCCCCTTAACTATTATGTGAGCAACACTCATTTTGCAGCCGACGTGCTCACGCTGTTATGATGGATTAAAGCTTACGTAACTCATTAGGCAATTCGTAGATTTAAGGGATTATCGATCACCGCATCCTATTTAATCTCAAAAAGGAGTGAATATATTTTATACTAGCTTCCCGCCTACTAGCGGCTTCGCCCGCGTGGTCTTATAATTTTTTCCCCCGTTTTTGCAACTTTTTTCATTACTACTCCGCTCCTATTAGTCGTAGCGTGATGATATATAGCCATCTAACATGGAAAGAATTTTTCAAATCGGTCAAGTACTTTTTGAGTTTATTCGTTACATACAAAAATACAAATCTTTCCTCTTTATAATATTAGTATAGAAGTATAGATAACTTTTGCCGGTGTCTTTGCCCGCGTAGTGTAGGTATCACTACATAGTATAAAACAAAGTCGCTTTCTCTGTCTCTATATCCCTATGTATGCTTAAATATTTAAAACTACGCAACGGATTTTGATGTGGTTTTTTTTAATAGATAGAGTGATTGAAGAGCAAGGTTTGTATGTATAATACATACATATTATAGTACAGAAAGTACAAGAAATTCAAACCTATGCGAAGCCGGGGCGGGTCGCTAGTTTATTGTAAACTAGCCTTTGCACGCGACTTCGGTCCTGTTCTTCGTTCGTTTTGAAAACTCCCTCAATATGGGTATCAAATAAAAAGGCATTAGTCAAGCCTTTTTATTAATTTATTAGAATATATACATTTCAAATCCAAGATGGCCGTCACCACAAAATGGCGATATTCATTTTGTGCCGGGGGTGAAATTAGAATTAGAACCAGAGACTGATGATGATACTTTATGTATCCTGTTTTATTGTGTTATATTCGGTGTACAATAAAGTATATATAAATAAATAAATAAATAAATAAATACCTATTAATATTATTATTTATTACTACCTTTTCGCCAGCGGCTTCGCCCGCGTGGTCTTATGAATTTTTCCCTCGTTTTTGCAACATTTTTTATTGATACACCGCTTCTAATGGTTGTAGCATGATGAAATATATACCCTATAGCCTTCCTTGATAAACGGGCTGTCTAACACTCAGGCTCTTTCTCATTTCTCACTCACTTTCTCAGGCTGTATGCTATCTGTGTAAGTGTGTACCAAATTTCATTTAAATCGGCTCAGTAGTTTTGCCGTGAAAGCGCGACAGACAGACAGACAGACAAAGTTACTTTCGCATTTATAATATTAATAAGGATAATGTTACTGAAATTCCTCCGATAGCTGGACACTTACAACAAGAATTCAATTTTTTTGCGAGTTTTTAGAAGTAGGCATAAGTTGAAGTGTCTCCTGGAAAGAGGTTGTTTGTCAGTCAAGTCATTAATGAGAAGAAATGGGTAAGAAATAAAAATATTTTTTTCCTATCTTTCTCTGTACCTAGTACCAAGTAAAACATTGACTTGGATTTTGATCATTGAAAGATCTATATAAAAAGAAGTACCATTTTTATTAGGTAGGTACTGTAGAGACCCAAGGAGGTTCATACAGAGGCTGCTTCGTAAAAGCCCTGGGGGGGCTAGACAAGTTGCATTTTGATATTCGAATCGACAAACAAAATGACACAAGCTTTCGACAAATCGGGCTGTCACTAATGTCATTTACATACATTTTGTTTGTCGATTCGAATGTCAAAATGCAACTTGTCTAGCCCCCTGGTTGGCAGCAATAGCTATCATTGTAGACTAAAAAGTATGTTTTGAATTTAAACGTAAAGTTCTCGCCAAACGTATTGTCCGGGTTGAAGTTGGCACGAGCTAACTTTAACCCGGCCGTAAAAGTCGGAGAAATTAAAATATTGGATTAGAATGATTTAAAACGACAGCCTACGACTTGTGCTTTCGTTTTTATTTATTACAATCTAAGAATTTTCTTTCTCCGATTTTTGAGGCTGGGTTAAAGTTAGCTCGTGCCAACTTCAACCCGGACAATAAGTTTGGCGAGAACTGTAGTTATTCATTGTTTAGAAGACTTGAAGAAAATTTCGAATGTCAGTCTAGTGTTAGCCTTCAGATTGAATAAACCACAGCATCAGCTGTGTTCCCATAATCGTGTGTTTCCCTTTGTTTTAGCTTTCAGGTATCGCTCCTGTGGAGGACTGGGTAAGCCTCCAGAGTACTTAGTTACAGTAAAATGTCACCTTATTTATTCCGTGGAAATAAAAAAAGTGTAAATGTCGTTCCCAACCCTTGCTTATTATCAGTATCTTGGAAGATTAATCCCCATTTTGCGGGTGGAAACAAAGTCGAAGTAATGTAAACGATACGGCGTGACAGGTGGGGAACTAGTGATGGAAAAGTGTCGATGAAATTCTAGTTGTTAAAAAGAAAAATCACGTATCTTCAGACGTAGAATGTATATGAGAAATTTGACGTCACAGGTAGTGGTCAAGTACCTTAGGTGGCTAGAGAGTCTGGTTCATAGAACCAGAAAACGCAAACTTATATCAGAATGTGTATCTATGGAAAATTACTAGGTATAAAGAAATCTGTAAATACTTTATGCTTAGTAATAAGTAATAACCTAACCTAAATTAAAAATTTAGAAAACCCCCGACACGAAATATAATTTTCCATTTTGTGGTGGCGGCCATCTTGGGTTTGAAATTTATCATAGTGTATAGTATTCTCCTAATTAAGCCCTTTCATTTGATACCCATATTGAGGGATTTGTGAAAAAATATGTCATTCGCTATTTTGTAGCGGCGGCCATCTTGGTCCGATTTTCATCAAACATAGCTAAGAACAGTCCCGACTAATTCACCTTTCAAATAAAAAAATCAAAATCAAAATCGGTTCATCTGTTCGGGAGCTACGATGCCACAGACAGACACACACACACACACACACACACACACACACACACACAGACACGTCAAACTTATAACACCCCGTCGTTTTTGCGTCGGGGGTTAAAAATTAAAAAATACAGTAACATCAAGTTACACATTACAACACTATGTATTATAACACCAAAATACATAAAAAAATATCATTAAAAACTCGTTGGATGGCCTCATAGATTTGTGTTTGATTTCCAAGGTAAAGCAAATGGGTTTCTCCCATAGGTGTTATTAGTTACTCTGTTATTTCACCCTGTGTGGGTACAGGTTAGAGTACAATAATCCCTTGGATAAGAACGATATATACTTCAATATCCACCCATTAACTATCACATTGCTGGGCACGGATCTCTTCTCAGTATAAGAGGGATTAGGCAAAAGTGCACGCTGGCCTAATATGGGTTGGCATACTTCACATGCTGTCGAGAAAATCTCTCAAGCATGCAGAATTCCTCACGATGTTTTTCTTCACCGTTAAAGCGAGTGATAATCACGCACATGATTGTGCCTTGGATTCGAACCCCGAGACCTTTGACTTGGCAGTCCAGTGGTCATACCCCTAGGCTATATCTCTGCTATCACAGATATATACTTATCATCGAAAATTGCAGTTCTCAGCTTACTTTGCCCCGACCCTTATCCTACAAGCATCAAGACACCTTTGCTAATAAATTTTGTAGCGCACAATTTTATCGACATTGACGAAATTGTCGAATTTTCCCCGCCCTTCGTCCCGAAATACTTAAGTATACGGGCACATCTGTAACATGTCAAGAATAAAGTATGTTGATAAGATTTTTTCGCCATTTTACACGGGTGTATTTTCAAGACTTTTAGCTTTGGGGCTCAGGAGGGGTCTCAATGTTTTTCATCGTTACGTTTATGAATAAGTGTAAAGACCTGTTTCACTAGCTTCTAGTAAGTTCCCATTAAGCCTGGAATACACATGCTACTAGAAAAGCATGCTTGTTTGCTACTAGGTGGTATGCTCACTCATAGCATGCTCTCCGAGTGTTTACATTTACTAAGAAAGAGAGAAAGAAACCTCAGACCTAAAACTTAAAGAGAGGTAGGGCACAGTCATTTATGGCTCAAATCTGGAGCCGCCCACCTGGGGAAGTATATAAAATATAAATATAATATAAATATAAATATCCTGGGACATTTTACACAGCACCATCTAGTCCCAAACTAAGCAGAGCTTGTACTATGGGTACTAGACAATGGATATAATAATTATATACTTTTTTTTTTGTAAATACATACTTATAATACATAAGAAACACCCAGACAAACACAAACACTTAAGTTCATCACAATAAATGTTTGTGTCTTGTGGGAATCGAACCCACGACATCGTAATCAGCAGTCCGGTACTCGAACCACTAGACCACAGACGTCGTCACCACAGTATCTCCACCTTACAGAAAATTGCAGCCAAATAACACACTTCATTGTGTGTTGTGTTCCTGCTATGAGTAAGCTTGCCAGAGCTCCATCTAAGGATGCGCCGCGCTGGCAGCAAGAGAAATATTCCCTCAAACTGTCGGCGCAGTGAATCCTCCATAACCCTCTAAGAGGTTTTTAGGGTCGGCAACGCGGAAGTGATACCCCTGGTGTTGCAAATTGTGATGTTGGAAAATGTTGGAGTCTAAATTTATATTAAAATTATTTATAAACTAGCTTCCCGCCAGCGGCTTCGCCCGCGTGGTCTTATAATTTTTTCCCCGTTATTGCTACATTTTTCATTACTACTCCGATCCTATTAGTCGTAGCGTGATGATATATAGCCTATATTACTCGGGGATAATGTAGCTTTCCAAAGGTGAAAGAATTTTTGAAATCGGTCCAGTCGTTTCGGAGCCTATTCATTACAAACAAACAAACAAACAAACAAATCTTTCCTCTTTATAATATTAGTATAGTTTAAATTGTTTCTTTGCTTGTCCCGCCTGCAATACATTTTCCGACATCACAGAGCTTACTTAGTACTTTTACGCATTCGGTTTTTTTATTGATGTCACGATTTCATCGTATATTGCGAGTTATTAACGCACGACTCAAATCCGAGTCAACAATATATCAGCATCGATTGAACGGAGCTGATTTGGCAAAACTCCAAAATGTATGAACGTCAATATTGACTGGCTTTGTGGATCTAGGTTTTGAGGTGAATAAAAACAGTATCAGGAATAAGATGGAAGGAAAACCTAGAGTTTTGAGGTGAATAAAAACAGTATCAGGAAATAAGATAATACTTTTACGTCTGTATGTGGGCGGGTGGGTAGTATATGATAATATATCTGGTACCTATTATAGTAGATAATAATAATAATAATAAGTTGCCAATAAGCCTGATATTGTGGTGATAGACCGATTAGAGCGTAGTGCAATGATTGTCGATATTACCGTCCCGCATGATGAGAACCTCATGAAAGCCGAGAAAGATAAACAAATAAAGTATCTTGATTTGGCACGTGAGGTTGTCGACATGTGGGAGGTGAGTTCGGCGATCATTGTACCGATCGTTGTGTCTGCCAATGGCTTAATAGCCAAGAGTCTCGACCAACATCTAAGGATCAAGGGCTTGATACAGAAAGCGGTACTCCTAGATACGGCACTTATTGTTAGGAGGTTCCTTTCCCTGGAGCCCTGACCACCGGTAGCTTGGACTCTGTTCCCGATGCCGGTGGGCTACTATTTTTTATATTTTTAAATGTTTTTATATTTTCTGCTTTTTATAAAAATATTTAAAAATATAAATAATGTGTATGAAAATAAATAAAGAGAATAATAATAATAGGTTGTAACGATGTATCGTTATTAGAATTAAAATATCAATTTTTCCTTCTCAATTTCAAAATCTGCATTATTTAAAATAATATATTAGCGATCAGCTGTTAACCAGTGATGCGCGTGACCTATAAGTATTTCACATATGTATACTCAACCATACGTCACACTACTCGCTTGTACTAGCCCCGCCTTCTTTATGCGGTGCCATCTTCAGTTGCGCGTAGCCGCAGACCAGTGCAGAGATAGCATCCAAGGCGGGCACACGTTCTCTTGCTCCTTACATATTAAGGAAGCTTTGAGTCCTCGTACGTGGCCTCCAAGCTAGTAATTTAAATTCGTATAATAAAAATTAAGTTCAGTGCTCCTTACAACCCCATATTGGGTAAGTGTTGAACCTTATTTATGTCGCTATTAGTATCAGTATTGTATACTAGGTTACGACGTATTCCACCGTTATTTTTCAGCTGGCAGTTTAAATTTAAAATGTAATTTCGGTTAACGTTTCTCATCTAGAACTTAACTGCTTTAATACTTTTTCATGCTCGCTATTTGCTTTGCCAGTATTTTACCTGCATAAAACTATTTCTCTTTTCTTTCTATTAGCTTTCTTATTTTTTTTGTAAACTCCGTCTGATTGTGACATTCACACATCACCAGCATTAGCGTAATAGTACTTCTCGCTTGCTTACGCCCTGGTGTTCACAATCAGCGGAGACGATGGGACGCTCATGCGACGATGGAACATGTTCCCAGGGTTCTACGCTACCGCTATGGTTGCGCCATTGAAGCCGGAGCAGCCTACCACCATCACCGCGACGTATTCGCGGGTGCACGGCACGGCAGAGCGACCCTGAAAACCCGGTTCCTGAGGGCATCGTCCTGGCAAGAACTCCCGTCCTACCACTATCGAGCTGCTGGTCATCACCACGGGGCTGAGCCAGGGGAGTACCAGCGCCGACTCGCCTTAGAAAGTGTTCTTCATAAAATTATTTGTGACGGGCCTACCACCCACGACCCTATAATAAATATTGTTAACGTTGGTGGTCGTTTTATTCTATCTACCACCACCTCTTACCGTTACAAGGTATATCAATCTATCTAATCTTATTAATTTGGGGTAATTGAACTTATATAACTAAAGCTTACATTGCACAAAAACGGTGCATTAGGTCCTCTTGCGATATTGCTCCGGATGTGTCCTGTTACCCATATTTTAAAACTTAAAAAATACTCCCTTTATCTTGTCTATACATTCTAGAGGTAGGTAAATTCGTTAAACAGTGTCCTAGCTTATTCAAACACGCAAAAGATGTTACTCAGAGAACAAATATTAGAAACCCAAATAGATTAGTACTGAGATTGATACCTAAAACTAGTCGGTTGCAAAAAAAACTGCTATGTAATGTGCGTAAACATTTATAATAAAATTACAACACGTTTCAAAGAACTACCGTTAAATAGGTTTATAGCAGCTTTAAGCAATTGGTTATTAAATAGCAGATTTTACTCTATCAAAGAGTTTTTAAATAATTCGGAGTAGTATTATGAGATGTATTATATTGCAAACGTAACCTCGTTGCCTGAATGTATCTTAAGTTCCTGGATTTTTGAATATGTATTTAATATATTCGGCAATAATTCCTAATTTGCATGCTATTTATAATGGCTAAATGGGCTTGACTTAATATTGTATTTTCATGTAACACCATTCTATGTACCCTATTTATTACAAATAAATGATTTGAATTTGAATTTGAATCTCTAGTTCCGGTTTACTCCTGTGGAAACTAAATTAAAAATTAAAAAAACCCTAACACAAAATAAAATCAAATTGTAATTTGCCATTTTGTGGTGGCGGCCATCTTGGATTTGACATTTATCATAGTGTATAGTATTCTTCTGGTCAAGTCCTTTTATTTGATACCCATATTGAGGAGTTGTCAAAAATATGTAATCTACCATTTCGTGGCGGCGGCCATCTTGGGCCGATTTTCATCAAACATAGTGAAGAACACTCCCGACTAATTAACTTATCAAACAAAAAAAAAAAACAAAATCAAAATTTGTTCCGGTGGTTCGACGATCTAGACGCATAGTACAAGGACTGGTTCGAGGCGGCACAAGAAGAGTTCGTGGAAAGACCTGGGGGAGGCTTTTGCCCAGCAGTGGGACAGCAACGGTTAACTAAAAAATAAAACTGTTCATCCGTTCCGGGGCTACGATTCCACAGACACAGACACACACACAAACACACACAAACCCACACAAACCCACACAAACACACACACACATACACACACACACTATAACACACGCGCGCGCACACACAAACACACACACACACACACACACACACGCACACACATAAACGCACGCACACACAGAGACACGTCAAACTTATAACACCCCGTCTTTTTTGCGTCGGGTGTTAAATAGCAGTGTGTGTCTGTATGAATGTTTAGGTTTTTGTGTTGAAAAAACTAAATTATTATTACCTCAATAAAGTCTTTATTTAACGGAAACAATGTTTTATTGTTCGTTGGAATGCCCCTAAATTCGGCAGCGACGTAATTAAGCTCATCGGGTGTCGCAAATAAATCCGTCACGAAGCGATCGACGCGACACTTTTCAATGGAAATAAAATTGCTAATGATCGCACAGGCCCGCATCCATTGAGAGAGAATAATTGCTTCGTTGGTAATTGGTTGATTGTGTTTCTGACTCAGGAATTGTTGATCGGAATTATATAAGGTGTTACAAAATTAACTCTTAGAATTTCATGTGGTGACTCAGTATCGAAAAACAAACATATTCCAAAAAAACTTTTTTTTTCTAGCGATTTTAATAGTTTGTTAAAAATAATATCTAGTAAAATTATTTTAATTCGCACTGTACATGGGGCTGCGGCGCTGCGCTGGCGTCCCAGCGTGGCGGCGCCGGCGTCTCGTGGTGCCGCGCGAGCCGCGTGAGTTACGGTCATTGACTTATGTTACGGCACTGTGTGCATATTCAATAATTTGGGTGTAATCAAAATTATTGCATATCTGTATAACGGATATTTTTTTTTTCTTTATTGTTACTTTTTAATTATCATTATAAACAACTGTAAATTTCTAAGAGTTAATTTTTTAACACCTTATATAATACCCGCAACAAGCATGTTCCCCACGGTATTATTCGACTCATCACAAATTTTCCCAATCCTGTGAGAAATTCACAAACTTTCTTAGTGGACACATCTATACTAATAATATAAAGAGCAAAGATTTGATTGTTTGTTTGCTTGTATAGAATAGGCTCCGAAGCTACTGGATCGCTTAGAAAAATTCTTTCAGTGATTATTTAATTATTATATTTGTAAGAAAGGTACATGATACAGTTTACTAACATTGTCCCATAAAACTATATTAGTTTGTCTGTGGGATAGCCCATTTAACGGGGAAGGCTATATACTATCAAGCTACGACTAATAGGAGCGGAGTAGCAATGAAAAATGTTGGAAAAACGGGGGCAAAATGTTATCAAGACCACGCGGGCGAAGCCGCTGGCGGGAAGATAGCGTTCATATATTCTAATCCGCACATGAACTTCATACGAAAAGTCATTGATGTGTACACCAGATTTTGACTTGACTCGACCGCCATTCAAACGTTCACTCAATCTATCACTGGATACCAGAGTAACCGCAACACAATTGATGGTGTCCATGAATCTACATAATTGGTACGCGCCGGTACCAATCCAAGATTAATATTTACTTGGGTTTACTCGATTTGCTAACTAATAGTTGCTTATCAGACGTTGGTGTTTGGGGAAAAATTTTCGGTTGCTGATTGGATGCGGCCAGAAAAACTGCGGGCTATTTATTATTTTGTTTTGTGATAAAAAAATTACTTCCTCGTTGGTCTAGTAGTCCCAAGCGTGACTGCTGGACCTGGATTCAATTCCTGGGTCGAGCAGTGTTGTTGGGTTTTCGGTGAAGTTCCGAGCTCAGAGTCTGCATTTATGCTTGATTGGTTGATGGCAATATCTTCATCATCATCATTATCGACCGCATATACCGCAGGACCTCTAGCGTAGCAGTCGCGCTTGGGACCACTAGACCAACGAGGCAGTCTTACGACAACGAACGAGCAAAGTTATTCTAATTATTATTTTTGGAATCGACTGCCTAATTTATTTTAGCTTAGCTAGTGTGTCTGTTGAGGTTTGTTGGACTTGGCCTCGGACTCAGACTAGGACTAGGACCTGGCCTTGACCGCGGCCTCGGACTTGGACTTGGACTTAGACCCGGCCTCGGACTCGGACTCGGACTCGGATTTAGGCTAGGCCCTGGCTACATGGACTTGGCCTCAGACTGGACATGAACTCGGCCTGGGACTTGGACTTGGCCTCAGCCTCAAACTTGAACTCGGCCTCGGACTTGGAATTGGCCTCAGCCTCAAATTTGAACTCGGCCTCGGATTTGGACTTGCCTCAGCCTCAAACTTGAACTCAGCCTCGTAATTGGATTTGGTCTCGGCCTCGGACTCAGACTAGTACTTGGACTCAGCCTCGGAAACGGACTCGGACACAGCCTAGGTTTATCGGGCTCGGATTTGGAGTGGGAGTCAGAGTCTGTCATTAAGCTCCTTTGTTGGTCAACTAGTTGCCACTGAGCAAATTTCGTGGCCCCAAAAATTTGAGGGTCAATTTAATTAAATCGTCCAAACGAACCGCTTTGTAGGGTCTAAATAAATCATGGCAGGCTTTATCGGCGGTCCAGTTGCGGTTGTATTAATGAGACCCCCTACTGGAGGATTTTAACGCCTCCAGACGTCTTGAGATCCATCCTAATCCATTGTAACGAATGTTACTTTTATTTTGCTTTTGTTTTAGATAAAAAGTCTGGTCAGAGGGGAAAAATGTTTCTGTACAATTTTACAAAGTCCTGGCTTCTAGACAAGTTACAATTTGACATTCGAATCGAAAAAGGAACAGAAACAAAATGTATGGAAATGACATTAGTGACAGCCCGATTTGTCGAAAGCTTGTGTCATTTCCATAGATTTTAGATTTTTTTCCATTCGTTCGTTGATTCTAATGTCAAATTGCAACTTGTCTAGGCCCCTATGTTGCAAAAACAGCTGCTGAGTGATTCTGGATTCGATTTCCCAGCAAAGTGTAAATAACATTTTGCATTACATAACATTCCATCATATTCCCCGGGTTAGAAAAAAATATGCTAATGTTGCCAGTATGTTTAAGTCCCATGTTAAAGGGGGCGAGCAGGACAGTAGGTACGCCTCTGTCTAATCCTTCGGAGAATGGGCGTGATGGTATTTTACGAAAAGATTCTCATATACTACTATATTTCATTGATACTAATGATAGGTCTGTAGCGACATCTATCAAGCTACATAAGAACTTGTACGAACGAAGCAACAAATCCTGAATCGCGCAAGTGAAGTTTACCGAGCAACTTGCACATAATTATACAACTGTTCATGACAAACTAACGTGGACGACGGCAGGGCATACAGTGCTTGAGGAAGGAGAGGCTCGGGCATCATCGACGGTCAGCTGTCGCGCTTCGTGACGCGCCGGCACATACAACTCACTCGGCCAGCGACTACGGTCCGAAATCATTGTACGCGTCGCGCGATTTACCTTGTTATTTTATTGCATTATAATAGTATCAAGTCCACTAAAACTTTCATTTATACAGTCCAGGTAATCCCTTACACACGTAGATAGGGTCCTGGACCCAACAACAACCGCCCAACATCCCCCATCCCCTCACAGCACCCTCCAGCACACGAGCAGCGAGTTACACAACCAGCCACTACGCTACACTACTACTACTACTACTACTACTACTACTACACCGAAAAATTGACAGACGTGTTCGCCGTACACAGAAACACTAACGCCATCTTTGTAAATATCGCATGGCATTTGTTTTTTAGCCGATCGCGGACTAGTTCACTTCGGATTAGAGAGGAAAATTTTGGAACCAAGTGCGGGGTGTCATTGTGACATGCGATCGGCCGAGTCCTTTCACAATAATATTTAATGCTGTATTTTTATCTTATACTAGCTTCCCGCCAGCGGCATCGCCCGCGTGCTTATAATTTTTTCCCCCGTTTTTGCAAAATTTTTCATTACTACTCCGCTCCTATTAGTCGTAGCGTGATCATATATAGCCTATAGCCTTCCCCGATAAATGGGCTATCTAACATGGAAAGAATTTTTCAAATCGGTCCAGTACTTTTTGAGTTTATTCGTTACATACAAAAATACAAATCTTTCCTCTTTATAATAATATTATAGTGTAGATGTAGATAGTGTAGATGTAGATAAAAGAAAACAATAATATCAAGTATCAACAAGAATTGCGATGCAAAACTCTTAAGGCCGCAACGAACAACAAAAAAAGTAGTTCTCAAAGATTGCAATTAGAAGTTAGTAGTTACTGACAAGTTGCTAACGAGGGCCGCGATGGTACTTAGCCAGATGTTTATACTTGGGCACCATTACAGTTAACGTTTTCTTGCAAACTTTATCATCTTTAATAATATTAATAAAATTTATATTGCATTGTGGTTACAAAACACTAAAAATCGATAATTTTATCGTAACCTTGTGTAACTTCAGAATTTGACAAAAGAACTTCTTGGTAAGTTAAAATCCTAACGAAACCACAGATGTATTTTTAAACTATTTAGGACATCGTTAAATAATTAAATTAGTTACAATAAACGCTGAAAATAAGTTCCACGTCATGCAATGAGTAGAAAATCGTTTTCTTTAGATACTATAAAGTTTACTCGATGTTAAAATGGCATTGGCAAGCTGTCAGTTGAGCATTTGACATATGAAAACGACAAAATTTTATATTTTGTTGACTGTTCAATGCTCGCATGTCTATACGACAAGATGCATGCTAACATTTGAATCGAAAAAAAAAATGATTTGTGTCGAAAACTCCTACTCCAAATATCTTGAAATAAGAATCGAGACACGGTCTAAAATCGTCATTTTTGATTGATAACAATAAGAATATTGGTGAATATAACTATATAAAAACATATTTCAAGTTGATAGTTTTCACCATGCAATATTTTTTTATTGATACTCCACTTCTGATGGTCTTAGCTTGATGTTATATAGCCTTATAGCCTTTCTCGTTAAACAGGCTATCTAATACAGAAAGATTTTTTCAATTTGGACCATTAATTAGTTCCTGAGTACAAACAAACAAACAAACTCTACAGCTTTATATTATTAGTATAGAAGTATAGATGACACTCTTGTTGCAAGCTTTTGACTACCTCCAACCGAATCCCCAATATAATTATACAGACGTTCAAATCGTCGCAATATTTTCCCAATTCTACAAAAAACTTGACCTAAATTCCAACAGGCATTAATTGGTGAAATACGAATCTCGTAAAATAAACCGTTGCCAGTCAAGGAAGTGATTAAATGGGGGACATAAATCAGGCGGGAAGGGGGGAGGTCCCAAAAATAGACTAACATCCATTTAGATTTGTTACTGTCATCCAATTTGCGGAAGACTTGTTTCTGCGGATCGATTGATCGACCGGTATACGATGGGTACCGTTGTCGTTACAAAGCATTTTTTAAACCGCAATGTGTAATAGCCCCATAGGGTTGCGTTTCCACCGATGACGTGCAAGGAAGCTCCGCTGACCTTTTTAGTGAATGTTTTCCTTTTATTACTATATTTTACTATAATAATTTATTTTTAAACAAAAAACAAACCGCCTCCAAAAAACACCTAGGAACTAAAAAGCAATAAATAACAGGTACATATTTACAATATGATTTCTAACTTTTTTGGAGTCGGTGCCAGCGACAAACAGCGACGTTTCTGAGAAAACCAGAAAAACTAAAATATCATTTACGTATGCAATTTTTAAAATTTCTGGAAGCACTAGCTTTCGAATAAAAAAAGAATCACCAAAATCGGTTCACACAGTTGAAAGTTCTGAGGTATCAAACTTAAAAAAAAAATACAGTCGAATTGAGAACCTCCTCCTTTTTTGAAGTCGGTTGAAAGACCGTCCACATGTTTCTATCTAATCTCAATTACGACAAAACTGAAGACTTTTTTTTAGGGTTATGGCTCCATCGACGAACATTCGATGATTTTGCCAGTGTCAAGGTAAGAGATGTTAAAAACACTTGCTGGGGTGACTAGTCTAATAAGGGTGACAATCATACCACTCACATCTATCATTTCTCGTTGTTATGTCTGCATGCCGTATTGTAACTAGGATAATATACCTAAGCATATAATGTAGGTAACACGTTGTATACTATAAATGTCACATATATGTATAATCGGGATCTGGTATATAATTATGTAATAAAACAACGGTTTTTACTAAGATAAAAGCTTTTTATTTTTTTATTCAAAACATACATCGTAGTAACTGTAGTGAATGCAAAGAATTTCCAAACCGGCAATGTAAAAATATAATTAATTAACTACCTATTTTAAAAAGGAATAAAATCAATTAATACTGCATGACACTAATATTTACACACTTTAAAGATATTTCATCGTTTTTGATGTTGAGACTTTGTACATAAATTATTTTATCGAATTCATTCATTGTCTTGGAATTATCAAGTAATAACCATACACTGTCCCACTGCTGGGCACGGGTTTCTTCTTTCGGGATTTTAGTTTGTAATAACGTTATTTTTAACGATTTATTTCATGCTCAAACTACAAAACAGTCAAACAAATATTTACAAAACAAAAATTCTGACCGAGAATCATCAACAACATCGACGCATTAATTGTCCCACTGCTGGACACGGATCTCTGCTCAGAATGAGAGTGGTTAGGCTGTAGTCCACCACGCTGGCCTAAAGCGGGTTGTCAGACTTCACACACCGTCGATAAAATCTCTCAAGCATACAGGTGCCCGCATGATGCCTCCCTTCACCGTTAACCCAAGAATAGTTATATTACAGGCTTTTAGCTTTCAGGTGTCCATTCTGCTGTAAGATTCCATTTCGTTCTGCCACTTTAGGTTTTCCTTTTTGCCTGGTAAGGAATCAAAAATAAATAATATTGTATCATCTTTCATGTGTAACACAATACTGTACCCCTGTTTTAAATGAGTATAAATAAAACATTAAGAAAGAGATAGCGCGGTCATGTTAAACTGTTTAGTGGAGTGCCTCAAAAACAAACTACTTATAGTCCGCGCGGAACTAGTTGGCCGCTCCTTAGGTAGGGACGGGGGTGAGGCGGCGGGTTACTGTGAACAAAAGCAAGCGCCCTCGCCCCTCCGTCCCACCGCGCGCAGGCGACCCTGACCCTCCGTCCCACCGCTCACATATCTAAGGCGCGACCAACTAGTTCCGCGCAGACTATAATGAATTGGCATTGATTATCATTATCATATTATCAAAGACTGTTTAACAAAGGCCCCATCTACTTCTACAAGGACCGGTTAAATTCCACTTGCATCCAACAACTCCTATAGCGACCTTTACAACCTATTAAAACCAAGGTCCAAGGTACGGACGACCAAGTATCATAGCAATAGTGCCACATTTAGTGCTGAAAATCTTCATGGGTTCCACCTCAAAGAGAGGCGGCACCAGACGACCCGTGGCTTTGCCTTGAATCTTGGTCGGAAGACATGTGGCAAACACTTTGCCGCGTCTGCTGGAGCCATTTTCTACTCGATTTTATCTACGTCTATTCTAAAAAGAAAAGGTTCCTAAATAAATACTTACTTGGCGGAGAATAGCTGGTTGCACAAGTTGATCATCGGAGCTTCAACTAGCAGCCACATGATGAAACTGAGTCCAAGGGATACGGTCAAAGTACCCACTGTCTCCGTAACCTCGAAAATAGCCACAGGATTAAATGTAAGAGCAGGGTAGGTAGACTAAATCTCTAGTGATGTAGAAAAAATTATACAGTAGGTACTTACAATGGAGAATTTATCATATTTAAATGGTGATCTGAGTGAACACTTGTTTCTTTGCATGACCAGGGTATGGATGACGTATAAGCTATAGGAAAGACGACTTAGAGGCGTGAAGATCGATGAGCTCAGGATATTGGTGACTAGAGCTGAAAGCAGAAGTTATATCAAAGGATGTTCGTTAGTTAATTTATCTACACACGAAGTCCAACAAACCGGATAGATCAGTATTGGCAGAGGTCTGATGGCAGATGCTCCGTGTAAAATACTGATATACAACGGCATCTGTTTAGACTCGAAACCGATCCCAACACAGGTGGAAAAAGGTTATTTGGCAGTTTTTTTTATGACGTGCTCTCTTTGGTACGGAGGTCTCGATATACTAAGAATGGTTTACCATCCACAGACTGACCAGGGCAAGTGTAGCTTATTGTGTATATTTGTGTAGTATAAAATGAAAACTAGTAGAATACCGGTCATACTTACGAACAGTTCCATATTCAAAACATCCGATGATGCAGCACACGGCAACCGCCCAAACAACTCTGTTCGTTGCCGCCGTCACAGCAGCCTCCAGTGGATAGCGGGAGTACTATCCACTGATGTAGATCCCACCTAGTGCTAACATGGACACCATGACAACAAGAGACGCAGCTGTGCCTAGTACTGACCACATCTGAAATGAAAATGAAATTGAAAAAAAAAAGGAATACGGGGAAGGATGTTTTCCTGACGAGAGATTTACTCCACGACGTGTCAAGTCTACTGAGCATGGTGGATTATAGGCTGACCTCTCTGATTCTGCGAGGAGACCCGTGCAAGGCAGTCGGACAGTTAATGGGTTGATGATAATGACTCGGAGTTCTCACCTTGGGAATAGTCTTCCTGTAGTCAGCAGGTTTGTACACAGTCATGAGATAGCCCATAGCGACGCCTACGAGGTACGCACCAGCTCTGCTGTAGCTCGGAAAATATGTATAGTTGAGCTCCCAATAGTTTCTGTCGTCATAAATCAATTTACTGAAACAGAACAGCGTAACATAAACATACCATCACGCCTGTAGGTTTAAGAAACTTGTGCTACTGTATAACCACAGTTGATGTGTATGTTTAGGTCTGAGGTAATGGAGGCTAGTCTATTGCCATCAACCAGCACAGATCGGAACCTGAGCTGCTACTGGCAACTTCACAGGAAAACCCAACAACCCTTTGCTCGATCCGGAAATCTAGGACCTCTAGAGTCGCTTTGCCATCAACTGATCACGACTAAGCCGAATTTTTTACAGAAACTTAATAACACCTTACTTGATTCAGCAGTCACACTTCAGATCATTATGTCAATGAAGCGCAGTTAAATTTGGTGTCTTCTCGTAATTGGTTTCCGTGGAAGCGCCTGGAGAAGACACTCTAAAAAGCCACACCCTTTAAAAAGGTCAGATGCGTAGTACTCGCAATCAGTGCGTGTGTATAACACGATGTATGAATGTGGAAGAAGCAAACGAAGTATGGAAGAATCGCAGCCAGTGGGGGTCTCTAGTTTCTACCTACTCCTGTGTATGTATTACCTTATATCCAGAAAATGAATCGCGGGCAATTGGTACCAATAAGTCAGAACGCCTGGTATGATCAGAGAGAAGACAGCAGCAGTTCCAAAGGCAGCAAATCCGAGTCTTCTGTCTTTACGGTAGAAGTAGAAGAGAACGGTTGTCAAGACCGCTAGCTGGTAGTCGCTGGAGATATACCAGGTGACTACGTGGCACTGCGAAGGAACAAGACCTTGAATGAACTCAGCCTCACCAGGGGCTTGGTAAATTATAGTTTAATATAGTGTTTATTTAATTTAAATTTATGAGAATATTAGACCTGACTTAGTTAAAATAAGGTAGGGTCCAGGCCGCACTGCGGCTAAAACGCCGTGGTTTTTATCCGCATGAGTTTATGCAACAGGAAAATTAATGCAAGTGGCCGCACTTGCGGATTTTTCCCGTGACTGATTATAAAACCGCAAAATGTTACAAAATTGTCACGGATAAAAATCGCAGCAAAAGTAGTCGATAGAACTAAGTGGACGTACCCAGGTACATATTTACATTATGATTTGTAACTAATTTGGAGGTGTTGCCAAATTACTAATTTAATTTAAATATGACTCGTTGATTGTCTGTTTGACACCGACTCCAAATTAGTTAGAAATCATAATGTAAATGTGTAACTATTATTTATGCTTATTAGTTCCTAGATGTTTTTTGGTTTGTTTTGTTTTGGTTTGTTTTTTTAATAGTGTTGATAATTAATTTTTAGTCGGTACCAAACAAATTCAATTTGAATAAGTGATCTTTGTTTATTGATTGAACAAAATTTGTTAACAAAACTAGGTAACTAAAGTAGGTAATTGATTAAACGGCTTTTTTTTGTTTTTGTTGTAAATTAAGTGTAAAAGTACTCACAATATCTTTTGTATTGTTGTTAAGCATTAGCAGGCTGAGTTTCCAAGTTTTGACACACACTTTCGTTTCCAAATCATTAAACAGTTGCCAGATGGGTCCAGTCCCAATGTATTTTGACACTGCTGTCACATAGAAGATGGTTAACGCGAAGGGTCCTATTAATCTGGAAAAAACGTCGTTGTCAATTTTGGCACTACTAAAATATTATGAATGTGATGGTCTTTCTAAATAATTCACACCTACAATCCAAACATCTAAAATTCCACCCTTTTTAAAGTAATATCAAGGGGACTGGTCGACACTTCGCGTGACCAGAGGGCTGACTTATTTCTAGGGGAACGAATAAGCATTGCCATTTAACGTGGCAATGTTGGCAGTCTTCTGGGCACCTTGCACAGACAGTGATGTGGAGGAATTCTTCGACGCTCTTAGTTTAACGGTATTTTTTTCTGTAGGTGTACCAATTCAAACGAATAAAATTCTTACCTAAGATATCGCTTCCACAACACCATCAACAGGTTTTGGTGTTTGTCAGCGTTAACCAGAAGACCTTTGATGTAAAGAAGACCTGACATGGCGAAGAACGTATCCACTACGAGGTCGAAGTGGACTGACATACCTGATCCTCCTGAAAAGTCCTGTAAAAAGTATTTATTGATTTTGTTGAGGCATGTATGCCCAGCAGAGATAGGCAGAGGTGTCCTCATGTACACCCAGGGTTTGCTGGTATGTTTAGGGTGAGCTTTTTGCCATTCATCATATCAGCTTACAGAGGTCCACTGCTGAACAAAGGCCTCCCCCATAGAATTCCACATGGACCGGTTATATGTCACCTGCATCCAACGGCTTCCAGCTACCTTTATTAGTTCATCCATCCATCGTTGGAGGCCGTCTTACGCAGCGCTTTCCGGTGCGTGGTCTCCACTCGAGTACCTTTCTGCCTCAGCGGCCATCAGTTCTACGAGCTATGTGCCCCGCTCACTGCCATTCCAGTTTGCTTATCCTTTAAGCTATGTCTGTAACTTTGGTTCTTTCACGGACTCCTCATTTCTGCCTCGATCGCGTAGAGAAATGCCTACAAAGCATAGTTCTTTCCATAGCTCGCTGAGCGACCTTGAGTGACATTTTGCCATTAACACGTTCGGTGCGGTATCGGGTTGATTATACCCGATGCTCATCTTTTCTGTGTTGCGGGCTCACTTATTACTGTTTTTAATTACTGTTCCAACCACTGCGCGCTGGTGCGGGACAGATATATTTGGTCTCCTTATATATGAATGAGATGGTTAGTGTTCCGGAATTGCCTCGTTAAATAAATAATATAGGTATGAAATAATCGCACCGGATTCTTTCAACCCGATGCCGACTGAAGCAATATTTTTATCGGTTCTAAGCGACCCGATACCCGATAACCCGATAGCCGCACTAGATTACATGCTATCAGGGCTTCAAGCGTAGCAGTAACACATAGAGATATCAATGGCTTGTTTCATTACTCCCTGATAAGTTCGCTTTAAATTACTTGGTAGGTACCTAATTTCATACGTAATTGTTGCTTTTTTAAAGGAGGTCATCGTAATCGGCCCAAATGATGTACCGAAGGTACACTTATTGGAAAATATGAATATGAAAAATTCTAGTCATACTTTTTTTTATTGTTGACGGGGGATGAGGAAAATAACTTTTAATTCGGGAAAAATCACGCCATTTTGGCACACTGTTATCTGTTTCGTCAACTTGACAGCTATCTGCTGTCAGTGTCAGTTTCGGAATGTCAAACGCACGCCATGACGGCACATTATTATCTTCTTTTTTTCTTTATGGCAATTTGTGACGATGTCGACGATTCACATTATTATCAGTTTCATAGTGATTTCATGGTAAAAACTGTCAACTTGACAGCAGTCATGTACCTCTGGTACAAATTTGGGCTGAGTTGTATGGGCTTTTGAAGACCTCTTTTCTCTGGCGGATAGCGGCTATCCAAGATTGGTGAAACAGGCCCGACAGACTGAGATATACCTTTTCAAAGTCCCGTATTGGAAAATCCAGTCACCACATTAACAATAACGTCATGGATCATGACGACCATTGATGCTGTGATGAACCTCATGGCGTTCATCACCTGGATCTCTTGTTCGTTCACCTTTACAAGACTTCGGTAATTCTGCACCACGCAGAAAAATTTGGATATTACATTTTCTGGAATTGAATTATCTTAGATAACATAACATCATGCCTATATTTCCCGAAGAGACTGAGAATTTTACAGAAAACCCAACAACACTTTGCTCGACCGGGATTTTGGGGATCGAACCCAGGATCTCTAGCGTAGCAGTCGATTATCTTAAATGACTAAGTAAAATGTAAGAGGCTCGTAGCTAAATTACAACTACGCTAATAGACCGATCTGCAAGGTTACGCTATGCTTACCGCGGTCAGCCTGTCAATGGGTGACCATTCTTAACAAATTGAGACCGCTCCATGCATCGGAGACGATGAAAGGCCATCGCTCCCAGTTGGCATACTAACACTTATGACAATCGTTAGTGTTCAGTCAGTAGTCAGAAGTCCAAATGGCCTGACAACTAGTCTATCATTGGAATAACGGTATTGCCCGGTAAAATGGGTTACGCAGGTCTAATGGTAGTTGCTTCGTATAAAATACTGATATTCAGTCGCACCCAATTAGATTGGAAACCGACCCCAACGTATTTGGGGAGAGCCTAGTAGGATGAAAAAATTCCACCTCAGGCGGGATCCGAGCCCGCATCCTCTGGGTAGGTAAGGTCGCGGTCATAAGTCCATTACTATTTTTATAAGTCTATCGTATGAAACAAGTTTCACTTACGACCTTTTTAACAAATATTTTGCATACATAGGCGATCTCGTATATCGTTCTCTTCCATAATTATCTGGTCGGAAACGGAGCGATGTAATGATCATTCAGAGCTGTAATGTCGCGACGGCGTATTATAATAGTGGTATTTTTTCAAATCACTAAGTATTTATGTTAATGTATACGCGCAGTAACGTGCAGGCAAATACGATCCTTTACATGATAACGGACTTATGGCCTCTTACTGTACACCGGACGCTTTAGTCACCAACTGAGAATATTATAACTGGCCCCTGAATATTATAACTGTAAGGTCACCTGGTCATATGACATTTACGTAAATTATTCTGTCCGTCATAACTATCAAATATAAGTTACTAGCTTTCCGCCGGCGGCTTTGCTCGCGTGGTCTGGGTCTTCCTCCTAGCCTTTTTCCCAAACATGTTGGGGTCGGCTTCCAGTCTACGCAGATGCGGCTCAATATCAGTATTTTACACGAAGCAACTCCCATCAGACCTCCCCAACCCAATTTCTAGACAATACCGATATTGGAAGGAAAGACTGATTGTCAGGCTTTTTAGGCTTCTGACTACCACTAACGATTGTCATAGGTGTTCGTATGACAACCGGGACGGACGGCTTTACGTGCTCTCCGAGGCACGGGGGGATCTCGATATGTTAAGGATAGTCACCCATCCACAGACTGACCGCGGCAAGTGTAGCTTAACCTTGCAGATCGGTTGATCAGCGTAGTTACAACTTTGCCACGAGCCCCTTGCATCATCAAAAGCCCATACAACTCAGCCCAAATTTGTACCGGAGGTACATGACAGCTGTCAAGTTGACAGTTTAAACCATGAAATGAATATGAATCTGATAATAATGTAAGTACCTTAATGGCGTGCATTTGACATTCCGAAACTGACACTAACAGCAGATAGCTGTCAAGTTAACAGTTTTTACTATGAAATCATTACGAAACAGATGCCAAGATGAACAGTGTGCCAAAATGGCGTGATTTTTCTCAAATTAAAAGTTTTTTTCTCATCCCCAGTTAAAATACGATTAGAGTTTTAACTAGCGTAATGCAGGGTATTCTTTCCAATAACTGTACCTTCGGTACATCATTTGGGCCGATTTCGATGACCTCCTTTCATGCAGATCCTTTTAGTAGTTTTTGCGTAAAAGAGTAATAAACATTAATCCCTCCAAACTTTCACATCCTACTAATATTAATGCAGCATACACAACGTTTGGTCATATCCATTTATTGTCCAGTAGAAATACTATTTCAATAAAACAAAAGTTTCGTCTAAATATACAAAAGAGTTGAGTTTGAGTTTTCGGATACTAAAAACGTTTTCGTTTGATAAGCTCGTCTGCGAGTTAACTAGGACATTAACATAATTACAGTGTCCACACATCCTGTTATAGTTTCTTGCCGGATTCTTCTCCATCTAGAATTATTTAACGGTTCATAAGCTTATTTGAAATAAAAACATTTGTACTTGAACTTGAAAATTAAATTTTTTAAACAAAAAACAAACCGCCTCCAAAAAACACCTAGTAACTAAAAAGCAAAAAATAACAGGTAAATATTTACATTATGATTTCTAACTAATTTGGAGTCAGTGCCAAGCAGACAACGAAAGTCATATTTAAACTATAAATATTTAAATCAAATTAGTAGTTTGGCACCTCCAAATTAATAATGTAAATATGTATCTGATATTTTTTGCTTTTTAGTTCTAGGTGTATTTTGGAAGCAATTTGTTTTTTGTTTAAAAATAAATTATTTTAAAAGTTTTAGTGGAATAGAAGTAGTATTTAGTTTTGTACTTATATTATTATATGGGGAGGTCAACAAAACGCACTGTCCTAATAAGACAGCGACGTTTCGGAGAAAACCATAATATCATGACTTTTTTTTTTTAATTCATCAATTTATTAAAAACCGTTCAACCGATTTGGATAAAATTTATATGAGACCACCTCAGAGGTATGCTCTTTCAAACAAAAAAAGAAATGTCAAAATCAGTCCACAATTTACTAAGAAATAGTGTAACGTACATACAAAAAAACATACAGTCGAATTGAGAACCTCCTCCATTTTTGAAGTTGGTTAAAGAGTAGTTTTATTTCAATGTCTAATATTCGCCTAAGTGTCAGAAACTAGTTCAGTTGTAGCGTTTGGCGACAAAAAGTTGTTTCGATTACATTCGGACAATCGTTCTATCGACTTTCCGTTAGTCGAACATAATGACTCTCAAAGTAACGTTATAAAATATAATCAAATAACAAAATTGCCTTTATTCTACCACAAACTTATTATACATATTATATTAAATATTATTTGATTTATTTATATCAATAAATCGAAGTAACGTTAGGGACCCTAAATTCTTCGGTCATGGTCACCCAGCCAGAAAAAGTCTCATAATTACCATACTTCATTGAATCTGGTTCTAGAAATAGTTTTTATGTCTAAAGAAACAAAGTAAGTTTTTTTTGCAATATACTTAATAAGAATATTTATACTTCCTTGATTTTTTTGTGGCTTGTATTCGTGATCTAGGTCACATGGGCAAACAGTGAATCACAAAAAGTTTAAACTTGTGACAATTGTGTTATGTACTCATGTTAATACATATTATATCGCTGCGTTTGTCAGATGTCGTGTGCCTGAATAAATGTGTTTTGTTTCTTTCTTCTACTAAAATTGTAATAAATT